>JAQQTO010000057.1:57797518-58450021 GCA_029884595.1 Ormosia semicastrata | reverse complement strand
TGTTCAAATGTATATGTGGGGTGGTGAGGTAGGAAATGCCAAGGGATTGTAGCATGGATGTTAATTGTAGAAATTGACCGATGTCAGAGTATATAGATTTGATTTTGAGATTTAATTGGTTTCTCAACAAGGTTTTAAAAAATAGGAAAGACATTAGACACACCCGCCTTGAGTTTTATATGGTACAACCTAATATACTTTGAAAATTGATAAATGAAATGACATAGTAGCAAAAACCATTAATAGAATCTAATGAAGTAGGGCCTAGAACTTCATAATGAACAATCTTAAGAGGAAAATTGCTAGATAAACTAGTCCAAGAAATGGGTAGTTTCTGACTTTTATTGGAATAACAAGTAGAACAATCAATAGGATGCTTTGTTTAGTACACAAGTAGGCTTGTAAAATGGATAACATGATAAAGGATACGGTTGGCAAGATGGCCAAGACGGTGATACCATTGTTGAAGGGAATGATGGAGGTTGACTTAGGTGGAAAAAAGGTGATATGTGTGAGTGATGGTGGAAATTTGTAGACATTATCCTCATTTAGGACGCTAAGAAACATCGCCCTCATGCTTAGTGACTTCACCTTGAAATACAAGTGAGAAATTCAATGAAAATGTTATTATGCTTACATGACTGGGGAATTGACATTAAATTATGTGTGATAGAGTGAACAAAAAGAACATTGGAAAGTTTTCAAGCAGTGGAAAGGGTTATGTGAGGAGGGTGGTGGAACCCATGTGTGAGATTTTAAGACTCTTACCATTGGGAACTGTAAGTTGATATGGGCTATCACATGGATCTTTAAATGGAGAATTTCTCAAAATCATTAGTAATGTGATGGGATGATCCAAAATCAAGAATCCACGAGGAAGCTTAGTTGGTAACCTTGGTGGAAATTTTTGCAGTCCGTGCACTGGGCTTTAGAGGATAACCCTATGTTTATCACAGAACTAACAGAAGATAAGGCTAAAAGGTTGAGGCAGTCTTCTTTCGAGAGCAGGTTGAGAATGACACATGGATCCTTGAGGTTGCTTACTATTGGCAGAAGAGCTATTGGAGTGGTGAGCATATTTGGTAGACATTAGGCCAACAGTAGAAATTCGTTCTTCACATTGGACAAACATCTTAAAATCAACAAGTTTGTCGAAGAGATCATCAAACGAGATAGGAGAGCTCTGGATACACACTGAGGTAGTGAATTCGTAAGAATAGGTGCCTAGGCCATTATGAGCATGAATGACAAGATAATGGTCATATATTGGATGACCAATGAAAGCAAGTTCATCGGAAATGGCCTTTGATGGAAAGTAGATAGTCAGTAACAAGAGAGTCTCCCTTTGTGATTGAGTTGAGACATTGTTTGAGTGACATGATATGAGATCGTGATTTGTTGGCATAAGGAGAACTTTAATATGTTCTTGAAATATTTTAAAACATAAGTGTTTTATGAGTTTTTATTTATTATAGTTGATTAATTAGAATTTTTTAAAAAAATATTATTATGTGTATAAATATTATTAATAAAATTTTATAAAATTTTGTATATATAATTATTTATAATAAAAAACAAAATTAATCTAATTTTTTTATATATAAAATACGAATTATATTTATTATTTAATTAAATAATAAATAATTAATCTCATTTATTTATTTATTTTAATATTATATCTATAATTATAGATAATAAAACATTGATGCTCAAAATATTTCAAAAATATATTAAACATTTCTAGAGATTGGTCCATCCTTCGATAGAGGTTTCAGCAGAAAACATAACGACACGGACATTAGCTTAACATGGGTTGAGAATAGTAACAAGGAGGGAATGCGATTGTTTGTGCCTTCACCAATTTTTGCTGGGACAATTTTCACTAACTAGTTGAAGGGAAGCGATTTGTTTTGATGTAGAAGGTGAGCAACAACATTGTTTCCTCCTGAACATGGCATTGGGGATCAGGAGAAGCGGTAGCAGGTGGCAAGTCGGAACATGGCCAAAATTGGTTCCCCGTTAGTAGAGCTGGTTATAGCAAGAGGTCCCTTTGATCATCATATAAGATAGATCGAGAAATCCCACGATCGTGAAATATCCCGACGAAAGGTGCCTCCTCCCACGATCGTCCAGACAGGATCATTACAATTAAGTGGATGCAAGATCTTCGCACCCTGGGTTAATATATATTTACACGGTATTTGCCTATGTTGGATTGATTTGCGCAAGTTGAAACACTAATCAAACATTAAACGACAAAAATTACAACATCAAATTCACAATTACAACTAATGTAATCCATCATTATTGTTGTTGACACCTCTAATACTACCATCATCCCTTCATGAGATGTCTTTTTTTGTATATTTTTATAGTTTCAATAAATATAGCTTCGCATTTTAAGATAAATTTTTAAATGGTCATCTTAACTTTAAATTAATGATCTTTAAAAAGGCATCAATTATATTTCTTAGCCGCACACTTCTCCATTTCGAAAAGAGCATTAATGATCGTGATACTTTTTAGATCCAATCAAAATTTCATTTCTTCTATAAATAGAATATATTAGCATTCCTTTCATCATATTCTTTTCTACCTTGTGACTTTGCTCGAGAGTGTGACCTCTTCTTCGTGCAATGACTTTGCTCAAAAAGGGTTTTGTCCTCTGCTAAAGCTATAATGTTCTTATTTTTTTCAAAATACCTAGAGTTGTTTCGTCCTTCTGTAAATGGCTTTTCAAGGAAGATTTTCTTTATTAGCGTGATAATGCAAAAAAATAAAATGGTTGGGCGAGATATTTTAAGTTATGCCATGGCCATGTTGACAGAGTGCTTAGAGTCCTTTGCTTTCCTCCTCCTTTCCAAGGCTATGTATTTTTGACTAATCAATGTATTATTGTAATCATCCGGCCTTGATTAGAAATTCAATAGCATCACGCAGTTGGTAGTAATCTTTAGTGTTATGGTCATAGCCTTTGTGTCATGCGCAATGTTTAAGTTCCTTACATTTTTATTGATATATATATTCGAAACTTGGTCTACATTACTTCTCCCCAAATTGTTTCAGGGGTGTTTAGGGAGTGTAGTTATACTTTCTTCGGGTGATTTATATTTGGCATCTTGTTTTTCGAGACGGGGGACTCACCCTTATCCCACCTCCTCTCGGTCCTACTTACCTCCTCCAGGTTCATATTAATCGTCAAATTCACCCAGGTTCTCTGGCTTCTTTTTCACCAGGGAAGCAAAGAACTCAGATCCCACGTGGAGGCCGTTTCTGGCATAGTGGAGAGTTATTCTATCGTCGAAGTTTTCCACATTGGTGCATGCTGCCATGAATCACCTTACATAACCATAGAGGGGCTCATCTCGTCCCTGATGCACCTTGGCCAAATACTCGATGGACTTGGGTTACTCCTTGCTAGTAATGTACTGGAGTAGAAAACGTTATTTCAAATCTGTCCAATCTACCACGGACCTCCGTGGTAAGCAGGAAAACCACTTAAGGGCACCCTTTTTGAGGGACAGGGGGAAGGCACGACATAGTAACTCCATGGATCTCCCGTGAAAGCATATGGATTGCTTGAAAGCATTCACATGTTCCTGGGGGTCTGTGGTTCTGTCGTAAATTTCCAAATTCACTGGGAACTTTAAATTATTGGGAATGCAGTACTCCATGAGCTGATCAGAGAAGAGGTGCTCTTGGATACCGTGGTTCAGGTTATTGTTTCTGACATTGGACATCATAGCGTCAACGTGAGCCCTCCTCTGATTATTTTCCATGTTACGCCTTCCGTCATGATGGTTTGGCCTAGGTTGGTTTTCTTGCATAGCTCGTTGTATGTTCTCCAACCTTTGATACTGTTCGTTCAGCATGGCCATGTGTTGTTGTAGCATGTCTTGGAATTGCCGTTAGGACATGTGGGATTAACTCTCACGTTCGAAACGAGCTACACGGTCACAAATCTCGTCGTGCAGCATTCCCAGGCGCTGAGTCACTGGGATTCTGCGTTTTTTGGTGTCTGGGTTGCCTCATTAGCCTGGGATTCCAAGTTTGTCTCTCACAGAGACCCTGTGTGATGGGTTGGAACTCTCATTGGAGATTGAAGTGGAGTACCCATCCTGTAGGTGCTCTGCGTTGAGTTCCTGGTTCCTCACGGCATGGGCTTCCATATAAGGTGGTGGGATTCTCCAACAAAGATTTGTGCAATAATTTTGTCTCGTGTTTACCATGATGGAGTGGGGTTAAAGTTTATCTTTCCCACGTTTTGTTCGATGTAGAACCGCAGAGAGAGTTCCCGAGAGATACGTGTATGGTGGTTTCCTCCTTCCAAGCTACGCCTAAGTTCGTTGGGTACAGTTTAACTCCAACGCTTGAGGAACAGAGAAGTTATATTACCAAATTCCGATATCCCTAATTAAAATAAATTAAAATACTTATAGAGCACTAAGGTCCATTTTATCTAAGAGAGGTGCATTTCGTTGAGATTGTGGCTTTTGGGGTGCCTGCAATATCGTTCGAGAGCCTTGATGGAAGGTGCCTCCTCCCATCGTCCAAATCCCTAAAGTTGCGAATGTCGCTTAGTGGCCTAATATTTTGTTAGATTAGTACCCCACAGTGACAATCATCATGATTATTATCAAGACATAACAAACTTTATGCCGACATGGCCCACGATTGAAAGTCGAAGTAGGATGGCCTAATCGGGGTGCACATTGAGGGGTCTGGTGGTGCGCATACCGAGTTGACCTTGTCTAACGAAATCTTAGATCGTAGTCCAGAACAGTTTGTTTGTGCCAAGTTGGGTAATTTTTACCATTGAGTTTGATGGGAAGGTGAGCAACAACATTGAAGTGAACATGGTATTTGGGATCAGGAGAGGCGGAGGAGGTGGCAGTGGAAATGGCCATTGGTTCAGTAGAGCTGGTTAAGCAAGAGACTTTTGATCTCATATAAGAGAAAAGTGAAATATTGTTAACTTCATCTGTGTATTTCATTAAAAAAATGAAGTTTACAATATATATTTACACGGTATTGATGTTGGATTGATTTGAAATTGAAACACTAACAAACATTAAACGACAAAATTACAACATTATTCACAATTACAAAATAATTACATTAATGTTGTTGACTTGTCTAATACTCCAAATATGAGAGATTATTGTATATTTTTATAGTACAATAAATATATATTTTAAGAAATTTTTATTATTAATTTTAAATTAATGACTTAAAATTTATATAAATTTGTTTAAAATTAATGATTGAAATACTTTTAAAATATGCATTTATTATACTTTAAGAATATATTAGAATTTCTCTTCCAATAGAACTTGAATTAAAAAAAAAAACAGAAATGGTCTGTAAACAGAAACAACAAGGAAGAATGCTTGTTAGATGAAACAAAAAAATAAATGGTGGGCGAGAATTAAATGGCCGTGAGGCGTGTAAACACCTTTTTTATGTTCCTTACTATAATTTGACTAATCAAATCTTGAAATTTATAACATTGTGCAAATAGGAGAATCATGTGTGTGACATATAATACTTCGATAATTCTTAAGTTTTACATTATATATATATATATAAAGAGTCTTCCTTCTTCTACCCAAATTCAGCCTTACCTCCATATCGTTGGGTGATTTATATTTGGCAGTTTTGAGACGGCAACACGGTTACTTAATTCATATTAAGTCAAATGTTCATTTCTTTGCATTACTTGTTGATCATTCATAGCTACGAAGCTTCATCGAACGCTGAAACAGTTTTGCTTTCTTTGTAAATTATGCACATCCCATTGACGAAAATGCAACACGGATGAAGAAGGTAAAATGAGTATTTTAGTATTTTATTTTTATTTATTTTTTAAAAGTGATCTTATATCAATTGTTTTTATCAATTTAATTTTTTATTTTATAAATTATTTATAATGTAATCTTTTCATTAAGATTTTGTTACTATTTTAATAAAAATGATGATGTGACTATGACGCAATAATGATATGGTTAATATTAATTGGTGATATATCATCATTTTTGTTAGAAAATAATGAATTTTAACAGAATAATCATATTAAAAAAATTTATAAAATAAGAGATTATTACATTAAAAAAATATGAGATTAAATTAAAAATAAAAAATAAAAATAAGTGACCAATATACCTATTTTCCCAACAAATAATATTTCTTTTTGGTTTCTTTTAAAGTTTTTGTTTTTATAAGTTTAGAATTATTTTTAGCGATCAATTTTTAACATAAGTTCGTTAACAGTTTAGAGTTTAGACAGAACAGTAACAAAATGGGATATTTGCACAATATCACAAAAATTAGTACTCCATCCATTTTATCAGTTTTCTAATGCTTTTATACAGTCATTAAGAATTTTATTAAATGAATAATTTTAAATCCTTCAAACTAATCTTTTGTTACGTTATGTAAAGGATTTAATTTTATGAAATAAGAATAAGAATATGAATATATGAATCTTATTCTAATTCTATAATTTGGTGTAATTAAAAATAAAATGACATTGAAAGTAATTATATAATTTAGTGTATGTGATATAATATAAAATAAAGTTTAAATTGATATAAATGATATAAATATTCTTAATGAAAAATATAAAAAAGTTAACTTTTTAATATATTTTACATATAATACAAATATGTATTTTTTAAAAGCAATATTTAAAATCAATTCTTAAACAACTTAATGAAATAAAACTTTGATAATATTTTTTCTTGTTAATAGTTTTTTCTTTATAATTAATATTGTAATTATGGCCATCTAGTTTACAATATTGGTACAATATTGATTTTAAGATATAAAAAAATTTAGGATTAAATCCAACATATCATAGAAAAATCATCAACTACACTATATTGAAAGCTACAAGTTCAAATACTAAAGAGAGAGATAATATTTTATAAATTATAAAAGGGTAATTTTTTTATTTTATAAATTAGTAAAAAGATATATATTAGAAAAAAAAATATATGAAATTTTATTCTAAAAAATATAAAATTACAATGCCACATTTTTTCTATAATTTCATGACTTTGATTTATTTCATGTTTTTTTTTTTTTTTTTAATCAACAACTACCTCACTTATTTTCTGCTTTAATTACTGCAGTACATATTGAATGATATAGAGATTCATTTCTACATTGAAACCGTTGAAGTAAAAGTGGAAGTGTATGGTTTAGACTTTTTTGCTACGCGTCAGTGGATTAGATGATACAAAGACAAAAGGATATTTCCTGGTAAAGCATTTGAATGTTCTGTTTTTTTTTTTTTTAATCATAGGTGGGACCTCGTTCATTCTTTTATAAGTTCCTGTTTGGCTGTTTGCCATTCAACTCCACTGCCGGGTTAAGGTTTCCTGAAAACTTTGCATTCCAAGAGAAGATTATCAAAAGTAGTGCGGTTGCATCTGGTGCAGTTTTTTCTTTTTTATCTTTATTCTTGTTCAGTGTGCCTTTATTTGCTAGTAGATCCCACTAAAATTTGTGATTGAGTATCTGGGGTGTTTTGTTTTGTAGATCTGTAGAGTTGAGAAAGAAAAGTTATGGCAGCAAGTTTGTTTAGTGGAGGTGCTGTTGGAGCTGTATTACAAGAGTTGCTGCATGCGGCTCTAGAAACCATAGACAAGGGACGAGATTTCAGGCCTACCCTTGAAAGCAACATAGACACCTTGGAGGCTTTGACTCCTCTGGTGGAAGAGATCAAACAATACAGCAAGGTATTGGATCGGCCCCCAAAAGAAGTAGAAAGGTTGGAAAATGAAATCAAAGCGGGCAAAGAGCTTGTTGACAAGTGCTCCAAGTTTGGTTGGTGGAGATTCCTCTCTTTCCCCCGCTACCGTGACAAGCTTCGGGAAAGGGACCATAAGCTTGTGAGGCATTTATCTGTGGATGTGCAAGGCCAGATGGCCAGGGATTCCATGGAGACCTTGTCCAAGGTGAGAGAAATTCTTGAGATTCTTAGCAAGCAGTATGTTGGGGTGGGAAATCCTGGGAAACTGTTAAGGGGTCTGAGTGGGGCTCCTGAAGAACCAGCGTTTACTGTGGGGTTGGATGAGCCTTTGAAGAGGTTGAAGATTGAGCTGCTCAAAGGTGGTGGTGTATCTGTCCTCTTGTTGACTGGTTTGGGAGGATCAGGGAAGAGCACTTTGGCTAAGAAACTCTGTTGGGACGACCAAGTCAAAGGTATATTATCTGGCCCTAGAAGCCTCTTTTTTCATTAGTTCATTTTTATTGTTCCTCAGTTAGTTAAAAAGCTCTGTTGGGACTTCGCATCACTTATGTCTTTGATTTGTTTTTCGTGATTCCTTCCCTATTTGACATTAGATTCATAGCAGGGGGACATTTTTATTGCATTTTTTTCTTCTTTCCTTTATAGGAATAGGATTCCATACTTATTCCTTTGATCAACAGATAACATAGCATGTACCATATAGTATCCAAGCATATGGAATATTAAGTAGGGAAAAAGAAAAAAAGAAGTATGTTGAACAGGTGAAGTACAGTTTCCAAGATTTGCAATGTTTATAGCGGCTTCAAGCAGAGCTTATGCTTGCTACTGCTTATTCTTTTTCCCCTCCATTTCATCATTTGAGACGTCTGAGTAAGGGAATCATTATTTATTCCTTTAGCCATTTTTCTATTTTTACAAAAGAGTTCTAAGACATGGTGTGCGGATAGAAAAGGTAAGTTCTTTTAGCCATATTTACAGGGAAATAATGTCAGCTCCTCTTATTATGAGATTTCTTGGAGATTAAAAACCTAAACTTCGTACGTGTATTTTTCAGTTATAATATAATATATCATTTATCTAAATTTGTACTCTTCTAGTCTAGTGAAATGACTTGCTCATATATGTCATGCATGCATTCTGGGATAGTACTTTGTACCAATCCTCAAATTCTCCTTGGTTTAGAAAGTTGTTTGTTTTGACTAGGCAAGTTCGGTGAGAATATCTTCTTTGTCACCGTCTCAAAAACGCCCAACTTGAAGACCATTGTACATACACTATTTGAACACTGTGGACGTCGGGTGCCTGAGTTTCAAAGCGATGAAGATGCAATTAACCGGTTGGGACTTCTGCTGAGGCAAGTTGGGATTGGAGGAAGTCCAATATTGTTGGTCCTGGATGATGTTTGGCTTGGCTCAGAAGCCCTTGTTGAGAAATTTAAATTCCAGATGAAAGATTATAAGATTTTGGTGACTTCAAGGGTTGCATTTCCAAGATTTGGAAATGCATTCCACTTAAAACCACTTGATCATGATAATGCAATATCCCTTTTCCGTCACTTTGCTCAACTGAATGTCACCAGCTCATACATGCCTGATGAAAATCTTGTCCAAGAGGTGCTTTCTCTTACCTTGTGATATATCAGAATATGCTTATTTTATGCTATTCTACTTCTCCAAAATCATTCACACCAATGTGACATGATTGAATATGACTAGTCAAAAATTTTATATTTGTTGATTTGTTGTCATGCTGCGATCTCTTATTTACAAATTACCAATGAATAAAGAAGATGTCTACTAGAACCATGTTTTGATCCTTGTCTTGTCTCCCCTTCAAACCAATAGGTTGACTAGAATACTTGCAGCCTTGTTATCCAAGACCATTATCATATACAGTTAATGATTTTACTTGCTTGCACTGAAATGCAGATAGTGAGAGGTTGTAAGGGTTCACCTTTGGCGCTTGAAGTCATTGGTGGATCTCTCTGTCAGCAGCCATGTGAGGTCTGGGAAATTATGAAGGAACGGTTGAAAAGTCAGTCCATTCTTGAATCTAATACTGACTTACTTAGTCGCCTCCAGAATAGCTTAGATATATTGGAAGGTGAGTTCTCCATCAAGGAGAAGGAGTGTTTCATGGACCTAGGGCTATTTCCTGAAGACCAAAGAATCCGTGTTCCTGCCTTGATTGACATGTGGACAGAACTGCATAAACTAGATGAGGATGGCAAGAAAGCAATGAGCATCATCCATAATTTAACCAATAAGAATTTGGTTAATGTCATAGTTACAAGGTACACAATCTTTGTTTTTTTTCCCTTTCTTGTTGGTCATTTAATGCTGCATCATAATTGTAGAAAGCCAAAATATTTTCTTATGATAACATGGTTTATAATATTTTTATTTAAATTTATATGCATGCTTTTGGTAACATGATTTAGTTAGATGAACTTGTAAGATTTTCCACAAATCCGTGCAGGAGATTATATGTTCTTAAATTGTGGATCACTTTAAGAAGATGTAATTGTAAATGCATTCCTTCATGACATTTGATTAAGATACATTCTATGAATTACACATACCAAATTGTATGATATATTTTTCAGTGAATGAATCTATCCAAATTGAACTATTCAATAGCATATGTATTGTGACTTTCTGCTTGTCACCGTGCAGGCAAAGTGAAAAAACATAAACTACAATATCAAATAGACTAAATGTTATTGATCTTTTATAGGGTCTTGGTTCTTCCTCAGGTAACTAATATCTTCTTGTTGACCAGGAAAGTTGCAATGGACACAGATATGAACTACAATAACCACTTCCTCACGCAGCATGATCTCCTAAGAGAGCTAGCAATCCTTCAAAGCAGCCAAGAACCATTTGAACAGAGGGAAAGACTGATGATTGACTTGAGTGGAAATAATCGCCCTGAATGGTGGATAGGACAGAATCAGCACAGTATCATTTCCCGCATATTGTCATTCTTTCCCATGATGGAACAGAAGCAGAAACGGGTCGTTGCTCGCACATTGTCTATTTCAACTGGTTCTCTCTCTCTCTCTCTCTCTCTCTCTCTCTCTCTCTCTCTCTGGTGTTTAAATTATATGCCCAAGCAGACTAATAAGAAATGCTAATAAGTAATAACTAATAAGAAAGGCTTTTGGGCTGTGGCATTCATCATCTTCCATTCTTGATGCTATATTGGATGCTTTTTGCAGATGAAAAATTCACTTCAGATGATTGGTGCAACTTGCAACCTGATGAAGCTGAGGTTCTGGTTTTAAATATTCGTTCTAGCAAGTTCACCTTACCGGAGTTCACTGAGAAAATGAGTAAACTTAAAGTTCTGATAGTCACAAACTACGGTTTCCATCCTTCTGAATTAAACAAATTTGAGCTACTTGGTTATTTACCTGACTTGAAAAGAATCAGATTGGAGAAGGTCTCAGTTCCTTGCCTGTGCGAATTCAAGAGTCTGCAAAAATTATCCCTTCATATGTGTAATACAAAGCAGGCTTTTGAAAGCAGCTCCATCCAAATTTCAGATGCACTGTCAAATCTAGTGGAGATGAGCATTGACTATAGCAATGATCTGGTGGAATTGCCTTCTGAGCTCTGCAAAATTACCACCTTGAAGAAGCTTAGTATCACTAACTGTCACAACCTGTCTGCACTGCCCAAAGAAATTGGAAAGCTGAAGAGTTTGGAAGTGCTAAGGCTTAGTTCCTGCTCTGATTTGTTAGAGCTGCCAGAATCTGTTGGAAGCCTTCTTAATCTACGCTATCTTGACATCTCAGGCTGTATAAGCCTTATCCAATTACCAGAGGACATTGGTAACTTGAGTAGTCTTGAGAAGCTCTACATGTGGGGTTGCTCAAGATTGAGTGAATTGCCATACTCTGTCATGAACTTTGAGGATTTTAATCATGTAATATGTGTGATCTGCGATGAAGAGGTGGCTGCTTTATGGGAACTTTTCACTAACCTTCCCAATCTGAAGATAGAGACGTCTAAGGCAGATATCAGCTTAAATTGGCTTCCTGGAGTCAAGTGAAAGTTTAAATACCGTTTGTTACTCGTGTTTTAGCTTCTACCATCATCTTTTCCATGTAATTATCGTATCGTTGTAAAATTTCGTATTTGATGATACTGTTAATGCAATTAACCAATGTACAAAGCAAGGGAAAGAATAAAAATTTCGAATGTACACACACAAACTTGCCATTAGCTAGAAGAATGCGATTCGAAGTAAAATGGATATATAAACCATATACAAGAGAGGACGAATCTCGAATCACCCAAGTTCAGATTAGGAAATAAAGCTCCAATGCCCTTCACTCCAATTTAATACTATTGCACAATCGTTTGGTTAGTATTTATAACCTCATTTTTTGCCAGATATCCCCATAGGCGTTGTTATAAATAAGACTAACCGTTGGCATTTATAACTTCCATTTTAGTTGTATGAACAACTTAGTGCCTTGCATAAAGCATAGAAGAGGTACAGCAATTTATGAACGGAAGGAAGTAAAACAAATCGATGTGCTATATCACAGGACACGCAAGAATTAAGGAGGATGAGTACTTAAACTAGCAAATGTTACGAATATGTCTACTGAAAACTAACTGTTTACACGGAGTTTGTGTCTATATAAGCAGGGATATGAAAACATGATTAACCTAACGGCCAATTTAATGGCCGGGGGACAACCAAAAGGCTAATGTAAATATCATATATAAAGCAAGTATTCACCAGGAAGTGAGGAAAGGGCAACAATCATTTTTTCCCCCATTCACCAACCCTTCTAGACTGTAAGAAAAGTAATACTGATAAATGGTGTGGACGTTGGCAACTCCAAGAAGCATACAAACATACATAAATTAACATGAACATCTTTGCATTATCCATGCTAATTACAGGAAATGCGGGCACCACATATTTCTCTTTCCTTGATGCTGAAAAGGCCATAAAGCACAATATTAAGATGCTCTCCTTTTCTTATGCTGTCTTCCAAGTGCAGACAATGAATTATATGGCATACACTATCTCCCCACTGCTATCTATATCAAGCTCAGATTCAGATTCTAATTCATCAATCTCGTCATCCATATCAATGTTATCTGCCATAAACTGGTCTAAAGAATAGGTCCCGGCTGCTGGTATTGTAGCTTCTGAAATTATCTGCATGATTGTATCAATGCTCTGCATGGGTTGGTCTGGCTCTTCAAATTGGTTACCCATTATCTTCTCATCCATCAGGTCTGCAGGGAGATTCTTCAGAAACCATTCATCGTTCCAGATTTCAGCCATGGTGATTCTCTGTCACATAAATGTCCGAAGGCGTAAGATTCAAATAAATGGTTGAACTAGCAAGAGTAAAAGTTAAATTCCTATCTTGTACAGTCAATAGGTCCAATTCACAATATGCATTCAAGATTTTGCAGAATAAGGTTAGTCCAATCATGGGATTGTATAGTGTCAAATTTTATATATGCATCTAAAGAACAAAATTACTCAGGCATTGTAGAGTGTCGAATTTTATATATGCAGAAGTAGGTTAGTCATTTGAAATAGAAAATACCTCTGCAGGGTCAAAAACAAAGATCCTTGAGATAAGGTGGCGACACTCTGGAGATATTTGAACAAAGTCTGGAATGGAATACTGGACACTTAGAACTCTCTGCAAGGAACCAACCACAAGAAGTTGTGCTTAAGCAATACTACTCATGAAGTAAATGAGCACATATCTTAAGATCTATCTACCTGAATTGTCTTCCGGAAATCCTTTGGTTCATTAGGATCTTCAAAAGGATATGCTCCCACTAGCATCACATATAAGGTTACTCCACATGACCAGACATCTGCAATCTGATATTAAATGCACAAGAAGATAACAACAGCAACCCATTAAGATACCCAACATACGCATTAGTAAAATTAAAAATTGAAAAGTTTTAAGTATAATTCAATTTCACACCTGGGCTTATCTATTGATATTGAAAATTGCACTCAAGGTAGACAACTAAGTAAACAAAAAGGAGAGGGCGGGGGGGAATGGGGAAAGGGGAAACGGCGGGAGGGGGGGGCACTCAAGATTACACACTTATCTGTAGCCTGTAGGTGGTGAACTAGTGCAATTGTTAACATTTGGATTTGGATATTGAAGATTAAAAATACGTCAAAGCACCTTGAAAGTGAACACACAATTACGTGTTTGCAAGTTTAAAAAACAACAAATAAATAAATAAAATGACAGAAATAGTGGGAACGAAATTAGGACGAGTGGAGAAAGCATGATGGGTAGTAGTAATCTCAATTTTATTATTTAACTACATCCAGAACTTCATATATTTTTTTATTGATCTACCATAAAAAATAATAAATTAAGTACCTTTCAAGAACTTTTTAGGACAAGAAGTAAATTACCTCCCGTTCTCTTAATTAATAATAGTAAACATATAAGACATTACTGTAAAGTGTCAACTAAGTTAAGATTTTCAACTATTGCCGAGAAGACCTGAATTGCATGAAGATAACAACCAGAAAGAAAATTGGCCTTAGCTTAGAGTCCAGATCAAAATGACCACTGGACTAGGTGAGAACAGATTGACTATCAAAATATAATTGCTTTAGTTTCCTATAGCACGAAAACTCAAGAACTCACCAACCCACAAATTATGACAAGTTGACAACAAAATTCTTCATTCAATCAAATGTGACAGTAACAGTTCTACAGAAAAAGAACACCATGAAACTAAGTACCCTACCTTGCCATCATACTCTTGCCTCAGTAATACTTCTGGAGCAATATATGCAGGAGTTCCCACAGTTGACTTTGGTTGTGAATGAAGCACTGAAGACTGCAAATAACATAATCAATCAGATTTGCGAGATATAACAAAGATCTAAAAAACTCAAATAAATGCAACTAGAATACAATGATGATCTATAATTGTGATGTCGCCCATTAGATTGAAAAATTAAATATTTAGGTGCTTACAAGCCAGAAGGAAATTGAATCAATGATTTAAAAGGATGACAGCAAAATTCAAGGACCTCAGGGTGAATTTTAATTCCAATGTACTCTAAAACACAAGACACAAATACAAGTCGAATTGGCTTTAACAACACCAAAAAGGTGCAATGGCCAAGTTATCAGATTACTTGAGAACACTGGGAAACATTTTATAGCTTTCTTGATGAACCAGTATGGGAAACATAGACACAAGCAGAAGCAGGTTCAAAGATTGGAACAAAGCAAGGGAATGCCACTATGCCAGTGATCATCTGAAAGACTAAAATTCAAAATTGGCTCCTCCAAAGTGGATTATCACCTCATCCATGGCTTGATAGTTGATGAAACATTAGTTTTTTAATCAAAGCTATATATGACAACCTAACAGGCTTACATTATGGACAAGCCAACCTCTAACACATGGGAATGCATAATGAAGCACAAGCTAATTAAAGAATTCAGATTATCAAAATTCACCATGAACAATTGTGCAGAATTGCATAGAAGCATGGAACTCACACCATGACGAGCTAGTGAGATAACATAACCTTACCTTGGAGTACCCAAAATCGCATATCTTCAAACGAGGTGCTGGACTTCCATCCAACAAAGTATTTTCCAACTTCAGGTCCCGGTGACATACTTGCTTCATGAAGAGACATATTATACACAAGACTGATACGTCAGACATAATGTTCAGAAGACTGAAACATTACCTATACTACGTTCCAGTGTAGGTTAAACACAATCTAGATTGGACAGTGGAGAAGGAGGGAAAAGTTTAATTACCATTGCATGGCAATAGCTAACCCCAGATATGAGTTGTTGGAAGAAGAAACGAGCCTGCAGCATAATAATGGGTTAACAAGTTACATAAGGAACAGATTAGAAGTACAAATTTTTTTCCCTGAATGATAGGTGTAGAAAAAGTAAACAAATTATATAAGAACCTCATTCTCAGTAAAACGCCCTGCATTGCAGATTCGCTCAAAGAGTTCTCCTCCAGATGCATATTCCATTACAATGGCCAGATGAGTAGGCGTTAAAATGACCTGAGTGAAATTTAATAGAACATTACAGATAAATGTAATTACCCCTCCTCTGTACAGATATGATGCAGAAATATAAAAATATACTAACCTCCTTAAACCTAACAATGTTAGGGTGTCTCAGAGACCTGTGATTAATGATTTCTCTTTTGACATTTTCATCAATCTGTGACACACAACATGATAGGAAAAATGATGAGTCCAGCACTCCATCAGTAAGAATTTAAAGTTAATAGATTAACAGATAAGAAAAAAAAAACTGACAACAAGTATTTCATAAAAAGGTCCATCTTAAATCAAATCATAGTTCATTTTACAAGTTTGATTTGGAACACCAAAAATTTTCTTTGTTTCACAATTCGATAGTGAATATCTAAACCTAATATTCACCGAAACCACCTCTGCCATTCACCACCTGAACCAGTTCAAGGTTTGACTTTGGAAGCAAAATGAACAAAACCAATTCTTGATCAACTTCCACTTGACCTTACCCTTAACCTCCTCCACCATCAGAACAACCAAAAATAACTCACCCTTAAACACTGATGTAAAAATTAAATATTTAGATTTTTTATAAAATACAAACACACGCATAACAAAATATGGATCAGTGAAAATCCACTCTCTTTTATACAAATCCGTAAAGGAAAAAAAAATTACTAATGACAATAACGAAATAAGCTCGTTCAATTAAAAAAACGGTGGAAGATAAAACGAAGTGCAACACGGATGACAATTTAATTTCCACTTCTCAAAGTTAGTAAGAAAACCGAAAAATAACACAAACCAGTCACAACCCCCATGTATTGAAACAAATATGGAAACCCGAAACACGGTATAAATAGTATCATACGTCAGCAGTAACCAAAGACTCACCCGACAATTAAAGCAAAACAAACGATCATGTGATATTTTCCTTTTTCTTTCTTTTTTGGTTGGCCAAAACCGTGAAAAAGAGAAATTTCCAAAACAAGAGGCAACAACAGAAAGAACAGCATAAAATCACTCACAACTCTAACCTTATCACCTCGTTCGATATACTTGACAGCAACGAGCTCTTTGGTGTGCTTGTCCTGCATCAGCCTCGCCACGCCGAAATTTCCGGACCCGATGTCGCGAACCAGATCGTAACGGTCGCTGTCGTGCATGATCGGCAGGTCCATGCTGGGTCCGACAGTCACCGCCGCCCGATCCATATTAGAAAACCCGAAAATGAAAAAACGACAGAGCCTTTTTTTTTTGGAAGCGGCGAAACGCGATTACATTAGAGGCCGGAATACGGCGTCGTTTTCCGATTGAGCGCAAAACGACGATCGGCGATGAGGGGGAATCGTTTTGGGTTGAGAGTGAGAGTGTTTTGGGTTGGGGAGAAGGGGAGACTTTGAGAAATGGGTAATGATGGTCTATTGGAGAGGGGAAAGGGAATAGATAAATATTGGATTGGGTTTGGAATAGAAGTAACTGCAAATTGGGAGAACGAGACAGGAAACGGTGTCGTTTTGCTCTGTGTGTCCGAGATGACGCAGGTTGTGCTGGTTGCCTCGTAAGCAATGTTGTCTCCTTTCTCTTTTGCCTTGTCTCTCGCTCACTCAATATTTTTTGAATAGACAGCATACCACAAATAATTTATGCGCAAATAGAAACTGATTAGATGTTTTATTTTTTCTCTTCATTGGTTGGTTTGTGGTTTTTTTGTTTATAATATTTTAAACTGTGATCCAAAGTACAGTACCATCTATCAACACTCCAATAAGAATTTCTTTGAGACTATTCAGATCCCGACTTAACATATGTCGAACCATGACATTGGACAGTAGTTATATAATCAAAATTTAAGTAGCGGATAAATCTCAAATTATTCATAACTATTAATTATCTTACGAAATAATAACATTCATAATTATTTTTGATTACTCATAACTACAATATCAATATTTTTATTTTATAGAAATTTCCTACTACAATTAAGGAAATGTATTTCCTAATTACACTTTATAAATATCAGATTTTATCACCTTCAACAGGTAATTATTACTCTTTAGCTTAAATCCTAATTATACACAACCTGACTTGAGTATTAGAGTGTTTTTGAAGATACTAACCACTCTCGTTTCAACACGCTTCGCTGCTACGCAAGGAGGAAAACACATGTACGTGCATTATCAAGTACATCTCAGTATCCACTACTGAAAATTAGCACCATCTATGAGAAAAATAAACTTCTATTTCTGTCATCATCATAGTTAACACTACCCATAATGCCTAAGTCTGCTACCACAACCCTTCTTCTTCCAAAAAACATTCCCAATCCACGCTACTCTCACTCGAGGTTCACCTTTCCCTTTACGACAGCTCAATCCCAATCCTCCAAAGAGCACCTCTTCACCCTCGTTTCTGATCAGGACCGCAGCCTCAATACCCAGAAGGATCTTTAGAAGCAAACATTGATGGTCGAGGCCAGCGACGCTATGGCCGCACTGGGCACTGATTTCGTCACCACCAATGATTCCCTCTCCAGCACGTGGAGGCTCCTCTGGACCACGAAGAAGAGAACCCCAACAGATGCATCTATGCCCCTTACCTTATGGATCTCGTAGGTCCGACCCATGTAGTACAGAACCCGCTCCTTATGGGATCCGGGATTAACTTTAAGACCCTCAAGCCAGACCCCGACTTGAGAATATCTATAAAACTCGTTCCTTATGGGATCCAGGGTTAGCTTTAAGACCCTCAAGCCGGACTCAGTCTTGAGAATGTCTACAAAACCTGTTCCTTATGGGATCTGGAGTTAGTTTCAAGACCCTCAAGCCGAACCACGCCTTGAGAATGTCTACAGAACCCATTCATTATGAGATCTAGGGTCTCTTAGAATCCAAGTTAAGAGGAATGACCCACGAAACCAACTTATGGTGGTTTTGTTGCAAGTTCTAGGTCCTTACCCAAATCCTCGACACTTGACCATAATCATTTTGTAATTATGAGTAATTAATTGGCAACACGAGTTAAGGCATTCATGGTCTGCCATTAGGTACCGATCGTAGATGTTTTATGTTAAATTGGTTCTTAACTTGAAAACTCCCAAGTATTAGGCAGTTTTCTAAACTAAATCATTAATATTAAAAAATTTGGTTATGGATCACCTTTTACTTTATCTAAGTCCTTAAAGGCATTTTGAGTGCTCAAAAGTTTGGGCTTTGGACCCTGGACCAAAGTTTTACACAATTGTAATTCTCCTAAGTCTCTAAATGGCTACCCAATGCACATTAATGATGGTGTGTGACCCAGTACAGACCATGAAAAAAAAGTAAACACGACAACAATCTTAATTCATTCTACGGTCCCCAGTTGCATATTAGAATGTCTACCTCAAATCACTTGATGCGTGGACCATGGCTGGACCACGGCGCATCCACTAGTGTTAAGTAACTGACATGTTAGCACCTCAAAATTAAAGCTCTTGATCCCTTGGAGGCATTGCGGACTTCGACTTCGTGTAAAGCTTGGATCCCATAACCCAGGGGTATTAAGATTTACCTAGATACATAACTATGCTAGCTAAGCACTAAGTTGGAGACAACTGTTTTGAACTGGGTTTTAGGTTAGTAGTTCAAGAACAACCTAATCCACTAGAGTAGTATTCAGATATCACTGTCCTCTATCTTGATGAGTACACTTGCTTATTTATTAGACATAAATCTCTCAAAGAATTTTTGATGTATATGAACACTAATTATATATCACATAAATAGAAAAATTAGTTAAAATAGATCATAATATCTAATAGATTCTAATCATAAATAATTATATTTAATATAAATTGTATTACATTATAAAATATTCTTATAAATGTTCTACAAAGTAGAAAAAATATGCATCTGATTTGATATACATATTGTCTTCTTTGCACACGGTCTAACTTAAGCATCAGAATGTCTTTTATAAGTATCCACTTCATCGCATCATTACTGCTGTAACTATGTCACGAAAGAAGTTACCTTTAACTACACATTTGGATAATGCTCAGAATCTAGTTCAATACATATAATAATGTTATTTGTGCATAAATTTTAACATACATAAACTCACATAAAATAAACATTGGTTATGGGAGACAAAGAGAGAAAAGGAAAGAAAACGAATTATAATAATTAAAGTTATGTGAAAAATTTATGTGTAAGTAAGATTGTTTTATAGTTAATTATTCTTTTAAATAATTATGTTGATTGATTATATTAGATTGCGTTGGGTTGGGTGAGTGTTACTGTCATGGCACAGGCATAACCACTTAGCTTGGCTTCCATGGGAAAAATGAGAGGACGGTCCCACAATTGAAATAGAGAATCGGGATTGGATGGATTTTGATGGTCAACTAGGTGGAACTGCTCTGATAATGATACAGCGTGAATGTGAAGCATGGGGTGAGGAGGATTAGGTTGGGTGTGTGAATCAACCATGCTTTATTAACCATTCATCATCCATATATAGCCTTGGGGGAAAGAAAAAGGGTTTTTTCATAGGGATGAATTGGTCAATGGAGATGAGAATGTCTTTAATGCCCGGCACAGAAAGTCATTTTCGGTCCACAGGCCAAAGAAAACAAAGGCTTGAAATGCAAAGCAATAAAAGTTTGTAACCATGAAGGACTAATTAAGACCAAGAAATATTAGAAATATATTTTTTTAAATATTTATTTTATTATTAATTTAAATTTATACAATCACTTATTCACAAATTTTGTGTTGGACTAATAGTTTTTATTTCTCATTTTATGGAAAACTTTTTTCGTTCCGCTTAACCCTACCTCTCATAGGAATATTTTAATAATAGGTTTTATAGAAATTAGACGATCTTATTTGTATTTTCAGTACATTATTTTTAATAATTTTTTAAATATTTTATATAAATTAATAATAAAAAATATTTTAAAAATGTGTTATTAACTTTCCATATCAAGATAATACATGAATGCTAATTCCCTCCAAAAAAGGAAATCGGCAAGGGACAAAGGTGTTGATGGCTTTTGACTTAAGAGACATTTTTTTTTTAGAAAAAAACTGATATTCAGAAATTATATTAATTAAATCTTGATTAATTCATAATCAAGTTATATCAAATTATAAAAATGTAAAGGTTTCTTAACATCAATTTTTTCTATTCACAAATTACAAATTTAAAATTTTATTTAAAAGAAATAAATATCAAACCATTTGAATCAATCAAATATAACCAATAATAAGTACTGATGAGAGATATTGATCAGCAATTGAATATCTTCTGCACAATTTCACTTCTTCAAAGTGCTAGCTAGGTCAAGACGCAAGATTTAAAAATTCAATCATGGAATGCACCAAAAAATAAAGACAGGAAAAAATAATTTCAAATCATTCTGACAAAAATTTTAATAAAAAAATTCTGACTATTTAATATTTTATCTTTTTAACACAAATCTACATGCAACTCAAATTTTGTATTTGTTTGTACAAAAAAACATATTTGTATTTATCTATTTCTTTCAATTAGATTCTTTATGGATTTAGATCATCTCATATTATTTTTTTATATAGTCAAGTAAATGAAAGAGATAGATATAAATATATTTATTAGTAGGATACAATCATAGTTTATATAAAAAAATTTATAACATTTATATCTATCTCTCTCATTCACTTAATCACATGAGAAAAAAATAATATGAGATGATCAAAATTCACTCTTGATACATCATATCTGGACAAAGAACAAATGAGTAATTATTAAAAAGGAAAACTTTATAACTCATATAACATAATCAAGCTTATAATCTTGCATAATGAACATCTTAGCTCAAAAAAGGTAATTGTAGTGTAAGAAGTTGATGAGTTATTAAAGTAATTATAATTGTAAAATAAAAAATACTTATGATTTTATCTTTTTTTTAATATTTAAGTTTTTTGTACAAAAAGGTTTAGGGTGAAAGAAAGTTTTTTTTCTATTCCAAGGGCATGTTTATAGTGGGTTTACATATCACCTATTAATAAGGAAACTCAGGATTCAAACATAAGTCATACATACAATTGTCATGAATAGAAGGTCGATTAAGTGAGTCAACCTTGTTAGCATTTAATATTTAAGTTTAGTTAAATAATAAAAATAAAATTATTATTATTATTATTATTATTATTATTATTATTATTATTATTATTATTATTATTTTGCTAACAAATGTTCTAAGTGCACTTGTTAAGAAAATCAAAATAGAAGTTTTGGATAAAAACAAGGCATATAGTAAAGTCTTTTCAATTTTTAATGCATTGAATGTTTTATTTTCATCTAAAACTTTTTATTTTATTTTCCTTCAGGGCAGTTGTTAACAAAATCTTTATTATTATTATTATTATTATTATTGTTGTTGTTGTTGTTGTTGTTGTTGTTATTATTTGAGAAAAATAAAATTATGACTAAATAAAGGTATATGCCTCTATAATAGTATAAATAGATAGATGTATTAAATATAGTAGAATTAGGTTAATGGAGTAGTGTTTGAATAATTAAAAAAAGGTTATAAATTTAAATTTCATCTCATCCCATCATTGTAAGTAAGAAAATCATAGTTGTATAATCTAAATTGGAGGTTTATCTGGTTAAAAGACTAAATCAATCGACAAGGTGATCTAATTACAAGTTAAGCGGTTGAATTGAAAAATATGAATAAATATTAATTTTTTTAAAAAATACCATATGAAAAAGTATTTTATATAAAAAACTATACATCATATGAAAACAATACTAATAATGTAACCAAATTAGTAATGATAATTATTTAGTTTCAATGTTTTAAAATGAAATTTGTTGAATAATAATATAAATTAAAAATTGAGAACATTCCTCAATAAAAACATGTGGTATAATGACAAAATATATTTCACCAAAAGGTTCTTCTATGTACCATTTACAAATCTGTCCATATGGGCCAACACATCACTTGAGTTTGATCGAGTTTAATTGGGTCATTGAAAAAATTCATTGTAGTTAAGAACTAAATTGACCTAAAAACTAGATCATAAATTTTTCACTCAGACTAATCAGATCGGTTCGGTATATAAAATTATAAAATAACTAAATAAAACAATAACTACGAATATATCTCAAGTATTGTGAGTGACTTAGTTAAAATATCTACACATCACTATGAGTATACTAACAATTTTAGCTAATTTGATTGAAGGATTTAACCCTTTTTTTTTTTGAAATCAAACTTGGTTGATTACTCAAGTAAAACAAAAGAAATTGGTGAATTCGAGCCCATTAAAAATCAGGAAAGCCATTTGATTTTTGTGATTTTCTTTTATTGGATCAATTTTTTCCTGCCAAATTAGCTGTCAAAACAATGACCCAATCAATTTTGGTCAAATATCATTCTTACAGCTATATTCAAAGTATTGTTTATCAATATATTATAATGATAAATTTTCACTTTGGTGTTTATTTTTGGTTAAATTAAATTTTGTTCACAATAGTTTACAGTTATTTTTAATTTAGTTTATATATATATATATATATATATATATATATATATATATATATATTTTCAAATCAATTTTCATATTTACAAAAGTTTTTAAAATAATTTTCACTATTAACTTCTGCTATAACATCATTATAATATCGTTAATTGACTAATAAATTAAGTGTTTCTTTATTTAACAAGAGTTTTGTTAGATGTTATTTTTCTCTATAAAATGTCAAATATGATGCTACTTCATTCTTCTATAGGTGCTTATTTCTTTTACATAAGTGCTTCTTTACCTAATAATTGTTCTTTTATCTACTCTTTTTCCCCATAAAATATCTAATAAGAACTAAATTAACAATGTAAAAATAGAAGTTAACGACAATTATTATTTTTAAAACTTTTGTAAATGCGATAATTTATTTGAAAATAGAATAATTATAAAGACTGAATTGAAAATTAATATAAATTATAAAGACTAAAACATTAATTTAACTTTTTTTGTGAGACCAAGAGATATCTCTACAAATTCAGTCTATTTGAACTGCTCATGAGACTAATCCGCATTCGACCGTGAAAGCAAAAGAGTTATTATTATTTGATAATTGATAATTTAATCAAAGATATAAAAGATAAAAATAAAAATATGCATTATTAATTATTTAGATTTAAAAAATATAAAAAGATAAATTTGTAAATATGTCTGGCTTTTCAATTACAATTGTTTTTAAATATTTCTCAACTTATTATTATGTAATTATAATTTGCTTCAAACACTTTTAATTATTATTAACTTTTTCATTAAAAAATAAAAATAAAAATTAATAAACTCATAAAGCTAATCAATATGCTAGTACATGATTATAAATTTTTATGATATAAGAGTTTTTTAAGAACACTTGTTAAGAAATCTAAAAGATAAAGTTTTACATGAAAAGTAATTTTTTTTAATTCTCAATATATTAAACACTCTACCTTTAATAAATATTTCCACTTTTATATCCTTAACAAACAAAACCCTATAAGTAACAATCCATGAACATGAAAGAATGTGATCTCATTATCTCATTAAATAAGAAATAAATGTGAACTCAATTAAGAAAGCCAAAAAAAAAGCATGTTATCATCATTTAAGAGGTTTAGTTTTTTTTTTTTTGGGTGGGGGGTAGTTACCAATATGTCTAAACAATTAGTGATTGCTAAGGTTATTGGTATCTTTATAAAAATAAATTTTAGAAACATCACTTGTAAAGAAGTTTAATTATATCATTTTGTGTTTAAAAAATTTAATCCTACACTCTAAGGGAATGGGATACCTAAAAAAACCATTAAAAAAGAGTTTCCTACTCTCACACACTGATCCCTTAATAATAAATTTTGAAATTCCTATTTATGGGTTGAAAAGAATATGTCCTTAACAATACGTTTATATCATTCCATTGTCCTTTGAGAATTGAATGTGCCGTGCATAAACAAGGTTCCAACGGCTTTTTAATGGATAAATTATTGGATGTTCCTCAAGCATTATATAAGATTGTGTTTACATCATTTAAATTTTAATATTTTAATATTTATTAATAATAAAATTCATCATTAACTTGTATATCTATTATTTTTATTTTTAATCCTTTCAATGGCTTGTAGTCTTCTAGACGAATTCCCTAGCCAATCTTTTCTCCAGATTCAGATACCTTATCCTTCTTTTTCAGTGCCCTTTAGCATTTTCCTTTTGCTTTTAAGCTTTTTAATTTCAATAGGGGTGTTCTTTATTCTGGCCACCCTAAAGCATCCAGTTACATGCCGAATGCATAAGCGACAAGTAATGGTTGTGTTGGGAGGGCGATAAGCGCAACGAATAGGACAAACGCATTTCATTTCATTTCATTTATATATCTTCCCTCACGAAAGCGATGTACCCGCAAAATATGGATAGCCGTTTATATGTGGCTATTTGCATGCGATAAAGAGAAAAAGGAGGAGGTGAAAATGAGGAACAAATAAAGGACGGGAGGAAAGAGATTGACACTGACCTTTTGTTTTTTTATTTCTTTGATGCTAGATCTCAATAAATGAGTTCTATTTAAGCAAGAATATTCGGTTTATTAATACAAGGCAGTAGTGGCAAATAAATAAATAATATTAACCCATTGATTCCTAATGCTAACAGCCGAAAGTTTTATTTTATTAAATAAATATTTTAAAAATTAGAAACTTTTCTTTTCATTTTTGAACAAATTAAAAGTGAAAAATTTAATAAGTAAAGCACACATTAAATATGTGTGCAAATCAAATAAACTTTTAGTCTTTTAACTAATTGTTCACGTAAATTTCAGAAGAAGAGTGATGATTAAATAAATAATAATAATCAAATTAGTGAAATATAAGAAAAATAAGAAGACTAGAAAGAAAAATAAAGGGTCTAGATATCTAAATTAATTCATTTTTAAATATTTTAAGTTAATTACTTATTATCACTTCAAATATTTTATTTATTAAAATATGAAGATAGTTTTTAAAAGTTTTGATCTATGAAATAAAGATGAATAATTTTCCAAGAGTTAAAAAGTATCGAAATATGTATACATATTAAATAGTAGAGATTATTATATTTTCATTTGTATTCTTCACTTGTTATTTAGTTTTTCCATTTTAATTATTATTTGATTAGGGATGAGTTTCCAAACAAATAATCGAAGTATAAACATAAGATAATTGCATATTTTAAAGTGCAAGGTACATTTTTAAAAATAAAGTGTGATGTTGATAACCATTAATAAAAAAATTTAACGATTTAAATTAGTAGCACCAATATTGTAAATAATGAAGTTATTAAAAAATACTATATTAGTTTTCAATGGATAATTGACAGTTATATGTAAAAGTTTGAGGTATACATTTTTTTTTCATTAAATAGTTTAGCTCATTATTTAGAATTAATAATAAATCGATGTAAATTAAAAGTTTGAGAAATTCTGTGAAATAATGTTGCTTTTGTTGTAGGTCACACGTATTTTAATCAAGTTAGTTTACCCACTTTAAATATGCACAAAGTTCAATGAATTTATATTAATTGAAAGGACTAAAATGAATTCAAAACTTATTTGTACTTAATGAACTCTAAAGTTATATATCTCAAATTAAGTTAAGATATTTTCTCAAATAGGGAATGATCAAATTTACTCTATAATTTTGGTTATATATGTCAAATAAGAATGAGTACAAAATAAATAAAATACTATTTTTTTGGTGAATAAGTAAATTAAAGACTAAAGCATTGTAAACTATAGGTTGGTCAATCTTTTAAGTTTTAAAAAACAAATTTGTATATATATACTAGTTAAAATTTTAGAAAAGGAGAGGGGCCAAGAACCCTATGCATCCGTCACTCTGTATGATACAGGTTAAAAGATACAACTCCAAATATTCTTGTAGGTAAGGGGGTTTGTAACTTTCCAATGCTTTTGCACCACATAACAAAAGGCTTATAATTGGTAGGATAAGATAATCCAAAGCTAGGCCTGAAAGAAACTGGCCCTGCACAATATTTTATAAAATAATTCTTATATTTTTACATCAAATAATATATATATATATATTTATGTTATATTTAATATTATTTATTATATATATATATTTTTTATTATTTATTTTATTCAATTATATTTTTTTAAATAATATAAATAATAATACACCTATTTTTAAAAGTGTAAGAATATCTTTTCCATTATAAAAAGGGCTATTAGGGTCAGTGAATAGCATGGAAGCTAGTTGTGCAACTTGTTCTTATCCACTTGACCATTCAAGCACGTGGTAATGTCCAGAATCTAAAATGCCCTCGAACACGACACTCAACGAACTGTTGCCCATTCCTTTCACGTTAAATTAGTGTTTTATTCATGTACGATCAGTGACGAATTTATATTTAAAGGAGTGACTACACATGTTTCAACTCTATTTTAAAATTTTTATTTGATCTTATATTAATATATATTTTTATATATATAATTTTTATTTTTATATATAAATAAATTAGTAAATTTATAATAATAAAAAATAAAATTTATATAATATTATTGAATGATTGTTTAATTATATATATAAAAAATATTTAATAATATTAATAATAAAAATATCATTTAGTATTTTCAAAATATAAAAATGTGACATTGTCTCCATTAATTAAAATTCATGCAACTTTGTCGCTATTAACTAAAATTCTTAGATCCGTCACTGTGTACAATACACGAAATAAATTAAAAATATATATTTAACCTATAAATATGACAATTTATGTGATTTAAATAAATTTTATTAAGTTATAATTAGTGAAATCTATAGTGAGACTCATTCAAAATTAATTTTTAATTTTTGTTAATCGATTCTTCCTGTGTTATGATAATCGAATTATATAATTCATCTCAATAAATAATTTTTTTATATGACCTCTTAAAAAATAATTAGTTTACATAATTTCAGATTAATTTTAATTTTTGATTCTATAATTTTTTATTTTAATATTAATTTTTATGTGTTTATTTACTTTATTTATTAAAATTTTTATGTGTTTATTTATTTGAATATTTTATCAATTTATTATTAAGAATATACCAAGTTGACCCTAAATATCAAATTATACTAACAAAATAATCTTAAATGGATAGATATTATAATAACAAATAAAAAAAAACTTACTAAAAATTGAAATTTTTAATAACAATAAAATCAAATGATACTCAATGCATTCAAATACTCTATCATTTTATAACTTATACATTTAGTTTACACAATTTAAGTAGAATAAATAAAATAACACATTAGTTAAATCAATCAATTGACATACGGTTTTTTAAATTCTTTAAGTATCTGTTTGACTCTAAATTGAGTATGAAATTAGAGCATGTAATTAAAATTAGAATTGGACGTCTTAATTTTAATTTTTATGTTTATAGTGTCATTTAGAATTGGAATTGTAATTTCATTAACCAATTCCATAGAATTAAAAAATAACTAAGTTAAACATTTCTCAATAGGCTATACCTTAAGAATTACTAATTCCACAACTTAAAAATTAAACTCTCTGTCCATATTTATTTATGAACAATCATATTTATTTAGATTTTATATTTATATAGAAAAATATTTTTATATTTATATAAAAATTATTATAATAGCTATTTAGTTTTTTTCTAAAACAAATTCATGAAAAAAAATTTAATGAAAAAAATGAGTATTATATTATAAAAATATTATTGTATGAATTTTTTTATTAATTTTAATTCTTGTAAATAATTTTTTAATATTTTATATCATACATTTAAATAATAAAATTATAATTAAATTTAGAATTATAATTTATTATCTTAATTATTTGATAACTTCAAATATAGAATTTAAGATTTTAGATCAATTCTAATTCTGAAAGAATTGGAATTGAAATTCAATTTATTTTAATATGACATAGAACTATAACTTATGCATTGCATATGCTCTATCAATGCTCTCGTTCAGGTTAATTTCTTCCATTATTTTATAAAACTATCTTAACTTCTGCAAATAATTTTATTCAAAATATCATTAAAACATTAATGTTATATGATACGAATTTTCAATTGCATTTGAATGATTTTACTAAATACTTTATTATAAATCTAAATTTTTTAATTGATTTTATCATGTCTTTTTGTAAAGTTTTTATTTCATATATGTAAATATTAAAATATTTTCATTTAAAATTTTTAATGTCGAGAAATATAAATATAAAATATTTAAATATTATAATTATATATATGAACAAAAAAATTTGCAAAAACACTTAATAATTTCTTAGTTTCCTTATAATAAATTACATTTAATTAATTTTACTATATTTTCATACAAAATTTTCACTCCTATGTTGAAGTCTTCTAAATAATATAGAATAAATAAATATATATATATATATATGAATAACTATAGTAATTTAAAAATATAATTAATTAATTTAAGGTAACAAGATACAATTAATAATGTGGTCAATTAAAGATAGGTGATAATTTTTTTAACTTTTTTGAATATGAATTAATATGCAAATATATATATGTCAATGCAATTAATATGTGATTATAAATTTTTATAATTATATGTGTGAGCAATAATTTTAATTTAGATTTGACAACACATGTAATTATTCATTTTAAATTATAACATGAGATGTCGCATAACAGATTATTGAGATCATATATTTATTATATGACAAATTTTTAAACATCTTATTTCATTTTTTTCATATTTAATTAAACATTTTCTTTGTATTTTTTAATATATTGTGTTCTTTGGAGGTTTTTGATTTATTATTTTTTATTAATTTATTATATATTATTTTATACATGTGACAACAGCCACATAAGTTTATATGTGGAAAAAAAATACTGCATTAGATAATATGTGACGAAAATTTAGTTATTCTATTTGTTACATATTAACAAATTAAATCACTAACTTATTAATTTAGAAGACATATAACAACTTTATAAGTCATGTATTTTTTTTTATATTATATTGATGATTGATTGATGCTCATAATTGTTATAAAAAAAATTTATGTTTGATAATTTTACCCAATTTATTTTGCACAACACTTTTCATTTGTGTGATTATCTTTTCTTGAAGTTTAGGAACATGATGCCATAAGCATATACAAAAAGGAAGAAGAGGCCAAGAGCAATTTGAGTCATAGTAACAACTCCAAAAAAGCCATAATGAAAGCCCAACAGCCCCTCATGGTAATCTTTTACTGTCATTTCATTTGTCTAAAGTCATTGACCAAAAAATAATTGCCTAAACTCAAGAGTGTCTATTGGACTATTCTTATCACCCACATCGGATGTCACTAGGCCGACTATAGTCCAAGCTACACGGGATGCCCAATAATACCACGTCCACCATATTGGAATTTGATGCAAATGTGAAAAATGTTGAGTAATTGAACTTGAAAAGAAACAGTAAATTTGTGAAGTCTGTAACGTGTCAAACATTGTCTTTAAGGATTATTTCAGTATAAATAAAATTTTTTTAAAGTACAACAGACTTTTCCTGTTTGACAGGAATCAAAGAACTGCAAGAGACTATTATCAGTGAGTAACCCAGACGAAGAGGAGGAGAAAGTGTAGAAGAGTGGAAGAGAGAAGTAGAAAACAAGTAACTAAAATTACAGTCTATAATCAGAATTTATAGAAAGTAAAAAGAGCCGTTTAGAAAATATGACTGTTGGTAAAGTAACGTTGGAAAACGAATCTGATTGTTGAAAACTAAATGCCCTAGAAACTAATTATCTGCTTGTTGAAAACTAATTGGAACGTTAGAAAATAGATTTGCCCGTTGGGAAGACTAAGTCAAATTTGACTTCTTCAAAAATCTCATTTTCCTAATAAGCTCAAAAAATTAATTAAATATTTGACAAAAGATCTGAGCTTCATGATATCACGCGCAGGGGAGACAAATCGAGGATTTGCACTAATCATGAGCTTTTCAGCCCAATCTTGTGTGCGCGAGCCCACCACTTTATTTGTTTCTTACAAAGCCCAAAACACAAGTTGAAATATAAACTCTTCAAAAAACTTGCTTCCAACCAATGTGGGACTTATTCTTTTGAGAATACACATTTCACAACAATCTCCCACAATTTCAAAAGAATATTTAAAATAAAAACAAACAATAAATAAAACAAAATCTGGGTTACATCATCAGTGTAAACGTTTTCGAATCTGGTGTCTTCTGGACTATGAACCAGACTTAGATAAATAGAACTTTAACTTACAATATAATTGGTGAAGTTTAAACTTCTATGAATCAAAACATTTTTTGTGTAAATTAGAATCCCATTTGATCACATCTACACCCTCACTTATCTCTTGTGTTAACGCCGTTTTGCACTTTTCGGCCATGCGCATACCTGGTTGTTCATGAGTGCTCTAGAGACTATGTCATTATCTCATAGAAGTGCCCCCACTCCACGCTCATATAGGTGATTTCATCAAGTGTATATTGCACTTTATACACCACCCATAAGGGATATGAAATTCATTAAAAGTATATAGCTTATCCTCACAATAAATGCAGTCTAGCACTTCTCATGCTTCTCACGCTTCTCACACCATAAGAAGGGACAAACACAATGCTAGCAGTACTAACAAGTGACTTATTATTACCCATATAAACTTTTTCATGGGATCTCCACTCATAAAAGTCGGGTTACCATCACTGTTAGTTTCAAATTGGCTTAAGTCCCATTCCCCTCGATGTGGTATATATTAAATTCCTTTCCAAAGGTTTAGTCAGAGGATCGGCCAAGTTCACTTCTGACTTCACATAATCAATGGATATAATTCCATCTTTCAGCAGCTGCTTTATCACTTCATGTCTCAAGCTAATGTGTCTGTTCTTACCATTAAAGGTTTTATTACTTGCAATAGATATTGCAACCTTGTTGTCACAATACACAGACACAGAAGGGGTTAGTTTTATTCCTAATGGAATATTTTCTAAGAAATTTTTCAACCACTCGGCCTCATTACTGGTTTTCTCTAGAGCAATAAACTCTGACTCCATGGTGGATTTTGCAATTATTGTTTGTTTGGCTGATCTCCAAGTCACTGCACCACCACCAAAGGTGAACACATAGCCACTAGTGGATTTAATCTCATCTGAATCTGAGATCCAATTAGCATCGCTGTATCCTTCTAATACATCGGGAAATCCACTATAAACAATACCATAATTTATGGTACCTCTCAAATATTTTATTAGTCTAGTCAAAGCGGCCCAGTGATCATTATTAGGATTATGTGTATATCTACTCAATCTGCATACAACATACGCTATGTCAGGTCGAGTGAAATTCATCAAATGCAGCAAACTCCCAATAATCTGTGCATACTGAGACTGGGCAAGAGGATCACCTCTGTTTTTCTTTAATTGAGTGTTAGCATCATAAGGGGTACTCACAGGTTTGACATCAAAATGTCCAAACTTCTTTAGAAGTTTCTCTACATAATGTTCCTGTGATAGTATTATACTATCACACTTCCTTATGATTTTAACACCTAGAATTACACTAGTTTCACCCATGTCTTTCATGTCAATTTTAGATGCAATAAAACATTTTGTTTGATGCACTATGTCATGGCTAGTACCGAAAATTAGCATGTCATCCACATATAGACAAATAATCACACATTCATCATTTACTAATTTTGTATATACACATTTATCAATTTCAACAGAAGAAAAACCATCACAAATTAAAGTTTGATCAAATTTTTTATGCCACTGTTTAGGTGCTTGTTTTAGACCATATAAAGATTTGAGAAACTTACATACTTTATTTTCTTGTCTAGGTGCTTGTTTTAGACCATGTAAAGATTTGAGAAGCTTACATACTTTATTTTCTTATCTAGGAACTACACACCCCTCAGGTTGTACATTTTCTTGTCTAGGAACTACACACCTCTCAGGTTGTACCATGTAAATTTCTTCTTCTAAATCACCATTTAAAAAGGCTGTTTTAACATCCATTTGGTGAATAACCAAATTATGTACAGAGGCTAAAGCAATCAAAACTCGAATAGAAGAAATTCTAGTTACAGGAGCAAATGTATCAAAAAAGTCAACATTTTATTTTTGAGTAAAACCTTTTGTTACTAATCTTGCTTTATATTTTTCAATTGATCCGTCGGTGTTATATTTCCTTTTAAAAATCCATTTGCAACCAATTGGTTTTGCTCTAGGAAGTAAATCTACTAAAACCCAAGTATTACATTTTGTAATTGAATTAATTTCAGAATTAATGACTTCTTTCGAAAAAGGTGCAACAGGTGAAGAAAAAGTTTCAGAAACAGTTAAAGGGTCATAATCAACAAGATATGTGTAAAAATCTCCAAAAAAGTTTCTTTGTCTTTTACTTGAAAAAGTTTCAAAGCTTGATTAAAGGTCATAATCAACAAGATATGTGTAAAAATCATTTCCAAAAGAAGTTTCTTTTCTTTGTCTTTTACTTCTTCTCAAATTCTCATATAAATCATCAGATAAATTTTGTACTGGAGTTTCAGAAATATTTTCTAATTTTAAGAAAAAACATGTTCAAAAAATTCAGCATTTTTTGTCTCAATTATAGACTTGCAATCAAGCACATCACTTTTTAAAACTAAAAATCTATATGCAGCACTATGATCAACATACCCAATAAACATACAATCGGAAGTCTTACAATCTTGAGCTTTTCATGAATTATTCATTCTTTTGCACTAGTCATGAGCTTTTCAGCCCAATCTTGTGTGCGCGAGCTCACCACTTTATTTGTTTCTTACAAAACTCAAAACACAAGTTGAAATATAAACTCTTCAAAAAACTTGCTTCCAACCAATGTGAGACTTATTCTTTTGAGAATACACATTTCACAACAAAAAACAACTAATGGTTTCAGAAAATAGGTATTGAATTGTACATATAGATGATCAGTTGAACACATGCAGAAAGAAGGTATTGAATTCTATATATCCGGTGAATATTTTATATAATAATTAGAATATTTTCAAAAGAATAATTCACGCCAGGACCATTGATTCATGGATCCCAACCAGCTTGGATCTGAGGTACAAAGTGTAGAACATAAAGCAATTGAGCATGAAGTAGTAAAACCATAATAAATTGTCAACATGCGGCGAGAACCCAATCATACAGTAAAGGATATGGGTATATGCTAGATAATCATTCAACCTTAATTTTTTCAATGGCTACCTTCACGACAGTAGCTTTTCAAAGAATTGTGTAACTTTGCTCAATTATTTTGTTGAATGATTTTATGAATGGTTTGAAGTGATGGGATGAGCTGATTTTACCTAACCAAATGCATAAGGCAGTTTTGAGTTCAATGAATTTATATAAATTGAAAGGACTAAAATGAATTCAAAACTTATTTGTCCTTAATGAACTCTAAAGTAATATATCTCAAATTAAGTTAAGGTATTTTCTCAAATAGGGAATGATCAAATTTACTCTATAACTTTGATTATATATGTCCAATAAGAATGAGTACAACATAAATCAAATATTATTTTTTTGGTGAATAAGTAAATTAAAGACTAAAGCATTGTAAACTATTATATAACAAGGTTGGTCAATATTTTAACTTTTAAATAACAAATTTGTATATATATACACTGTCGTTAACATTTTAGAAAAGGAGAGGGCCAAGAACCCTGTGCATCCGCACTGTGCATGATACAGTTTAAAAGATATAAGCCCAAATATTCTTGTAGGTAAGGGGTTTTGGAACCTTCCAATGGTTTTGCACCACATACAAAAGGCTTAGAATTGGTAGGATAAGATAATCCAAAGCTGGGCCTTAAAAAAACCTGCCTTGCCCAATATTTTATGAAGAGGGCTGTTAAAGTCAGTGAATAGCATGGAACCTAGTCGTGCAACTTGTGCTTATCCACTTGACCATTCAAGCACGTGGTAATGTCCAGAATCTAAAATGCCCACTAACACGACAGTCAACGAACCGTTGCCCATTCCTTTCACATTAAATTACACTTCTTTTTCCATACGTGATTCATGGACTCGCCCATGAAAGTCCAACAAGTAACGTGATTGACAAAGGATCAAAACTCAAAAGCGAAAATCCAGATACGATTCTCTTATCCATAACAACTAGATTTGAAACCTGTACATTATATTGAGAAAGAAAAAAAATTGAAAATTTTATGATATTTATTAATATTTATATTTTTTTAGTTTGTTATATGACTACTTTGTTTTTAATAATAAATAATAAATAAGGTTAATAGTCCAAAACAAATAAAACTAAGCAACCAAACATTGATGAGTTACATTTATAGTCTTCCTAAAACAATGTGATTGAATCTTGAGAAAGATCTTCAATAATAGGACATGAAAAAAGATTTAAGTGACTAAGTTTAGTAAAGAAATATGCACACATATTACTTTCTTTACTACATGACCTATAATTACCACTTTGTCATTCTATAATAACAACTTGATATCTTGAATAAGTGAATCACAATGGTAAGAAGTTGAGTAGACATACAAAACAAGATTACAACTATCATACAATTCATGTTGACTATCATCTTTCAAATCCTCAATTGCTATGTAAGTCTAAAGCCATGATATAAACATCATAATTCTGCTTTGACAATCGAGCATATAATCCTAAATTACAATAGAAATCCCTAACGAATCTCTTGACATTATCTCTCATCAAAGCAACACATGCTACTTGCGTGGAGTCTTGATACATAAACTTATCCACATCAAGCTTATGAAAGCCATTAGAGGAAATGACCAAGTTATAAGCCTCTCAGTCTTGTCGTTCACCCTGTCAACCAACAACAAATTATCAACATAGTTCTCTATGACTACTCGGGTATAATTGAGAACAAGGTATACTAACTCAAAGGTAGGTTGTATGGTATGAGAAAACACTCACTTATTGCTATCATTCCAAAACAACCAGATATTAACCGCAAATAGTATATTCCAACCGTATCCAGCCTTATTCCCTAATCTTCTATCATATTCATAGCCAACCAATCATATAATCTCATGCTAAAAAATGAACTCTAGACATGAGATTTGACAAGTTAAGACCACAATTTAGACAAATACTCATAGTCACGAAGAAGGTGCATAATGGATTTCGTATATTGTCTATAACGAGGAGAAAGATTATCAGTCAACATTCCTCTTCTCTTTTGTTCCTTATTTGTAAGAATACGCTGATGCATTAAAAATCATAAGAAAGTCTTGATTCTCTACCGTTCTAGTTAGGACCATGTTTTTTTAAAGCACGAGATGAGAGAGGCCACTTGCTCATGTTTTTTTTATAAAATGACACATTATTGTCATATTGGAACAAAATAGAACACATCAACGCCTCCTTAACAGAAAACGTTATACATCAATAATTTTTATTACCGATGTTATAATTTTTAAACTTAAAGGTTCTTAGTTGAAAAAATAAATATAAGGAAGACCAAATTGGAAACGAATGCATATGTAGAGGACCAAAATGGGTGTTATTTATGGTGGATAAATATTATGACTTATTTATGTTAATTTTAGATATGATTTTATTATTTTTATTTTCTTTTTATTTTATCTTATTTTAAGGATTTTATATTTTTTTTCTTTTATGATCTTATCTTATTTTTAGAAAAAATTTGAATTAATCAAGTAAATTATATTATATTATATTTATTATATATATCTTTTACATATCACAAATAAAAATCAATTACAATCAAAATATGAATTTGGGTGAATTCTAACAATGTAAATGTTAAATGTTAAAACTCTATAAAAAGCAGGCACGTGTGGCGGTCTCTCTCCCTCTATTCTTTTTAATTTGATTTCCCCTCCTCTTCGACTTTCCAGTTCACCCACCGCAACTGCAACCCGGTCCAGAATGGCGTCCGATTCGGACCTCATTACCCGGCTCTTGGAGTTGCTCCGGAGCTCCGACCTGAACACCACCACCACCGCCGCCATCCGCCGCCAGTTGGAGAACGATTTCGGCATCGATTTATCCGACAGAAAGGCCTTCATAAGGGAGCAGGTCGACCTCTTCCTCCAGACCCAGCACCACCACCAAGGCGACGCTCAATCACAGCAAAACGACGCCGCCTCTGATTCTAAGGAAGAAGAATCCGAAGGAGAAGAAGAAGAAAAAGTGAAGCGTGCAAGGAACAGGAAGAACAAAAGACGGTTAGTTAGTTTGTTAGTTATTGCTTCTTGTTTCGTTCTAATTCCAAGAAAAAATGATTTTTCATTTTTCTTTCTTTTAAATTACTTGATTGTTCTGCAAATGTTGCTGCTTCAAATTTGGTTACGTGACTGTTACTGCTTTTTTCCCCCCACAAATTACAATTATTTAGGGCCATCGTGAGTGTTGTTGCGCGCACATGGCTTTGGGATATTTTTGAGTGACTAAGTTCTGTTGCTTTTCTATTACTATTTTCTGAAAATTTGTGTGTTTTTCAAGTTAGTGAGAAGGTTACTTGTATTGCAGGTTTACTTGAAGTAAAACATAATAAATATTCAATTTTAGCTTTTATGCATGCATATTCATCTTATTCTTTGCTTGTGCTTTCTTGTACGGTAATGCCAATGGGTAATGACTAATCAAAATTTGATTTTCATGGCTTCTCTGAACTTGTAAAAATTGCAAGCACAAAGCACCCATTTTCATAAACACTATACAATCTTTTAAAAATTTAAACAGGGTCTTCTCTTCTGCCTCTCATAGCCTTTGATGACAGTGCTACCTGTTAAGTGGATTTTTCTGCGGCTTCCTTGGATATAGGCAATTTGCTGAACCACGTTACCCTATTCAAGTTGCTTTAGCAAAATTTGTTTAGATTGTTGTAAATTATGTTTTGAAGAAATTCCTTGGATTTATTATTTTATTTTATCTTATCACACAATAGAATCCCCATCCCTCTTACTTGTTATATTGTTGGTCACTATTACTAGTTATTACTATGGTTAGATCCCTGTAGTGAAATGCTGATACTCATACACTTGCGTGATTGCCTGCAGATGAATTGCTCCAGAGGTGGCCTTTTTAAGTTATGGAACCTTCGAGTTAAACTCGTTCCCTGCCCCAAACAATAAATTAACAAAAAAAGAACATGTACAACATTATTTTTTTTCTATATTTTGAATTATGGTTATATATTGCTGGTCTCCCAAGATTTTATGAAGCAAACTTGATCTGCAAAAGCTGATGCAACTTATCCTGTTCATGGCATTAGTTGTCTTTAGTCCAACAATGGCAAATATATTGACGTAAACTGCAAGATTATTCAGACTTTTTGCTTGGACTTCTATAGGTTTCTGGTTGAGGAGAAAAATCCTCTAATGTCTATTGGTTTTATGCAGATTTGCTTGCTAAAAAGTGAAAGTTATTTTCACCAAAATAAAAAAAAGAGAGTAAAAGTTATTGCTTATTGGATATCTGCAATACTGCAACGTTTAAGTAAAATGATTTTCCCTGTCCTTCTATCCTGTTTAAATAGGGTGGAAATGAAGAGAAAAACATTTTTTTTCTGGAATATAGCTTACACATGTTCAAGGAATTCTTACAGAACCAATGAACTAAATTTATTTTCAACCACAAATGAACTTTAGATGATTGATTGTCTATGCTGTTCCAACGCAGGGTTTTGGGAATTCCAAGGTGTGCAGATTCAACTTTGTTGTTATATGCTAACATGTATAAGCTATTTATGATATTAATTGAGATAAAAGTGATATGAAGTAAACCATCAGTTTCATAGTTGCAAAATTTGGATGAATGATAAATTTCTGGTGATAAGATTTTCTCTAGGCTGCATTCTAGGCATCATCTTAACATATTTCTGCTCTTTTTGGTTTCTCTGGTTATGGTTGGTGACTCAATGAACTATCTGTTTGATTTTTTTTTTTTTTTATAATGCAAAGTATATGCTACCTCTTTTTTCATTTGTCTTTCAGATAGAAATTATTTGTATGTGCCATCATTAAAAAGAATCAGAATCTTAACACTTGATAACAGAGAAAATTTATGGGTGCTTTAGAATCCTTTTGAGATTGGTTTACTCTTGTGGCTCAGAGCTATACAAATTAGCAGTTTTCACACAATAAACAATTTGTGAGTGTTAATTTGTTTCTTATTTCTTAAATGTAATACTTCAATATGAGAAAATGCTATCACATTTATATGCCTTTACATCTAAGTAATGATTTCGATAAGTACAAGTACCTAGTTGTAATGCATTTTTGTAAGGATGTATAGGATTTTCAATTGGAGGATGTGCTTGTTTTAACAATTGCTGTTCCATGTTGTGCTTCAGATCTGACAAGTTAGGTGATGAGATAGTAAAGAAAAGAGGTGGCGGTTTTTGCAAATTATGTGGCCTGTCTCCGCAACTTCAGGAATTCATTGGAGTACCAGAAATGGCCAGGACTGAGGTATACCTAGAGTTTCTTTCAAAGTGAGTATATAATGTAATTCTGATTCTGGCCTTACAGCATCTATTTATAATGTTGGCCTTAGGTTGTTAAGCAATTATGGGCCTATATTAGGGAGAAAAATTTGCAGGACACGAACAACAGGCGAAATATCATTTGCGATGAACCATTGCGTGCCCTTTTTGGTGTCGGTTCCATCGACATGTTCCAAATGAATAAAGCACTGTCAAAGCATATCTGGCCACTAGATTCAGATGGTGGTATGCTCCTGCAACCTTACTCTTGTTACTGTATTTTATGTTATTGCCAAATAAGATGTTGGGTATACTTTTTAAGTTGGTATTTTTCATAGTATATGTGAGACAAGGCACCTAATCTTTTTTGAAATTTCACTGTATTATATCTTGTGATATAGGGGTTCTTATATCTTGAAACTGTTGAGTTTTGTTTTTGAGAGTTTCTTGTCAGAGTATTTTTAAGGGGTCTCTTGTTAAGCATGATAAAATTATAGTACTGCTTTGTTCACTTGACCCCTTGACATATTGTCTCATGGCACTGCAGACTCGAGCTTCTCTGTTTTATTTCTCTAGTCTAGTTTTTGTAGACAATTAGAAAATGTTATTTAAACTGTATCTCTTGACTCTTGATATAGTTGTCCAGGTGAAGTCAGCACCAAAGGAAAAGCAGAAGAAGCAAGAGAGAGAAGACGGTATGATTGATTAATTCAGTTAATATGATTCTTTGCCTATACTAGATCAGTGTCCATTCCTTGCCAATCCTAAATTCTTATCCTTGCAGTTTTTGCTCCCAGTTAACTGTGTTCTTATATGTGGTCACAATTTTCTATACCATACATGTTTTATAATGGAATATACTTGTCAATTATTTATAGCATGGCCACTGCATCCTTAACCTACCTTTATGACAGATCTGGATGAGCCAAAAAGAAAGGAAAAACGGCAGAAGGGAGGAAAATCAGGTTTTCTTGCTCCTATTCAACTATCTGATGCCCTAGTAAACTTCCTTGGTACTGGAGAAAGTGCGTTATCAAGATCTGATGTCATAAAAAGAATGTGGGGTTACATTAAAGGAAACAACCTTCAGGTATGTGATTGCTCTAAATTGACCTCCAGCCATAGGTATTGCTTAAATAAAGCTCTAATAATCTCTCGTCATAAGTGAAAGTGAGCATGTGAAAAGCTTGAAAATTCGTATTCAACTTATCATTGCCTTTTGGCTTAATATATATTAGCAAGTAAAGACCATGCAGATAATGTCTCAGACTCTGCCTGTCTATGCATGATTCTGTGCTTGCTTTGTTTGTTCTGGCTCCATAGATTTGTCCACTTTCTCCAAAAATCAAGAAAAACACGGTGTTGCTAAGCACACCTTAGGTTTCATGTTAGAGTGTCAACCTACCACAACCAATTCTCTTCTTTGATGAACTTAAAAGACCAGCTTTGTCAAAATTTTAAGAGACAAAGTTGAAAATTTAATCAAAACAATGTTATTTAGATTGCTTTCTTTGATCCATTACCATTATGATGTCTTTTGCTTAGCCAGTAAGTTGTACTACTCTGACCAATGAACTCATTGCCCAGAACTTCAATGCTGAATTGTGTGGTTCACAATGTTGATTTTGGATTCACATCCTCGTCTTCATTAAAACTGAAATGAGTATTGCACTTAACTGAGGGGCAAGCTCATTTCTCTTTATACTATTTTTCTATTACTTCTCTTTAGAAGGATAGCTGAAATTTAATTGGATGACTCCACACAACGGTTAAATGCGTGTTTTATCTCCTGCCTTCAATCTGCAATTCTGGATTAGTATGATTTTACTGTGTCGGTAAATGTTGGCTAAAGCACCAGTTAAATTTTTTATTGCTTTTGTGAAGGATCCTTCTGATAAGAGGAACATAATATGTGACAATAAGCTGAAAGAACTCTTTGACGTCGATTCCTTCAATGGCTTCACCGTTACAAAACAGTTGGCTCCTCATTTTATAAAGACAGAGCAGTGAGTTGCTTGTACATTGTTGTTTGGTCAAGCATGGGCAACATGTGGAATTTTGTTTTTCAAATTAGTTTTGGAACTTTCTTCTTTTTCTTTTGCTCTTCTTTATGTATCTTTTTGGTATTGTCTGTCAATGGGAGAAATAGAGAAATAGAAATGAGTAAAATGACAGTTTCATTAATTTTTTTTTCTAAGCCTTTCATTTTACACGACCTTGTTTTTTTTTTATTTATTGGTACTTAGCTGTTGAAAATTTTGTATATTTCAAAGTTCCTGAAGTCGCAAGGATAATGCTTACTTTCTATTTTACTATTCAGAAATTTGGGGTAGTAGGAGACATTATAGCTATAACACAATATAAACAAAGCAAAAGCAATTGTAATTTTATCGAGTTAAAATCTAGAGTTCTGGGTCTAAATATGTAGATTTCGTCTTCTTGATGTTGAAGGGGAAGGGAAGAAATTAACGGAAAAAGGGAAGAAAATAGAAGAGAAGGGAAGATAATGGGGTGTTAAATAATTAATTTTCTTTTATTTGTTTGGATGATTAAAATCTTTTAAATTGCCGGTTTTGGATGATCATATGATAATCAATTTTTTTTCTTAATTTTATAAAACTTTTGAATAAGAGAAAGGTTTATGGAGAACATTCTTTGCCACTACATTCTTTCCTCCTTTTACTCTTAAACATTATTTCGAATTTTTTATAATTGGAAAAGTTTTAAAATGTTCATTAAAATAAATAGGACCCAATTTTGAGGTACTAGTAGTGTAAAACTTGATATAATCATCTAATTATGTTTTTCTTTTCAAATCATTAGAAAAAGTTTGATTATCACAACCATTATTTAGGATTTATAATATTTTTATTAACGTGTTAATACATTATTAAATGATATTTAAAATTTTTCATTCTAATAATATATTAAATTTAAACTCAAATAAATATGAGAGGTTTTAGAGAAATACTAGAGATTTCTCATTTTTTTCCTTCTTTCTATAAAACTTTCAAACATAAAGAATGTTTTGCTAAAACCTTTTATAATTACATTTGTACTTATACCCTTTGAAAGATATGCTAAATAAATACATATGTTTCCAAGGGTATAATTACAAATGTGGTTATAAAAGGTTTTAGTTAAACATATACATAACAAAAGAAAAGCAAATGTAAGGATTCATAAAAAAAAAAAAATTCTAAAAATGAGCGAGAGAATATCAATAAAATCTCAATCTTTTAGTTCATCCTGTCAACCAACAATGAATTATCAACATAGTTCTCTATGACTACTCGGGTATAATTGAGAACGGTATGCTAGCTCAAAGGTAGATTGTATGGTATGAGAAAACACTCACTTATTGTGATCATTCAAAAGCAACTAGATAATAACCTCAAATAATATATTCCAAGCGTATCCAGCCTCATTCTCCAATCTTCTATCATATTTATAGTCAACCAATCATATAATCTCATGCTAAAAAATGAGCTCTAGACATGAGATTTGACAAGTTGAGACTACAATTTCGACAAATACTCATAGTCACGAAGCAAGTGCATAATGGATTTCGTATATTGTCCATAATGAGGAGAAAGATCATCAGTCGACATTCATCTTCTCTTTTGCTCCTTATTAGTAAGAATACGCTCATGCATAAAAAATCATAAGATAGTCTTGATTATCTGCAGTCCCAGTCAGGACCATGCTTTTTTAAAGCATGAGATGAGAGAGACCACTTGCTCATGCCCAGTAAAGACCTTATACGCTGAGTTAAGGCTCAAAGCCCCGTTAATAAATAGCTTCTAAGTTGAAACATCTCGACCAGTAGTTGGGAAAGGTGGTTAACACCCGATATTCTCCTACAAATATCTTCAGACTGGTATTGCAAAATTTGCTCCCAATTCCAACTACCCTCCTGATAGTAAGATAGATACCATAGTATAATTTTCTGCCCAATTGGGGATCCCAATCATTGTCACCATTGCCTCCATCCGGTGGATTCCTTGAGTGATTCATCGTACCATAAAGCAAAAGACGATTGCTCAACCTCCATCTTTCTCTAACTTCCTACTAAGCCAAAAAAAAACTTATCTTTTATATATAACTACTTTAAAAGTATTTAGTAGAATCTTGAGAAATAATTAAACATATAAAATTTTCATTAGAATTTAGAAATAATGTGTAACTTAATTTAAATATTTAAAAAAAGGGAAAAATGTAATTTAAAGCACAAACCTTATAATAAGAGAATAATTCATGCTAAAAAACAACTAAGATGAAGAATAACATATAATATATTAATGTAATGAGGTGAAGCACATTTATCTCAAAAGGAAAATATACATAATAGATGTTACAGATCTTATCTTATTTTTAGAATGATAATATGAATTAATAATGTAAATATAAGTTAGTAAAATTGGTTTATGACTGAATTTTCTTGATATTGTAAAAAATTTACTCTAATAGTATATTAAATTTAAACTCAAATAAATATGAGAGAGTTTTAGAGAAATACTTGAGATTTCTTATTTCTTTCATTCTTTCTATAAAACATTCAAATATAAAGAATGTTTTGCTAAAACCTTTTATAATCACATCAGTACTCATACCCTTTGAAAGATATACTAAATAAATACATATGTTTCCATGGGGATAATTACAAATGTGGTTATAAAAGGTTTTAGTTAAACATATACATAACAAAAGAAAAGCAAAGGTAAGGATTCATCAAAAAAAATTTTGAAAATGAGCGAGAGAATATCAATAAAATCTCCTAGAACTTAAAAGCGTGGAACAAGGAGGTGTTTGGTCACATTCAAGGGAAGACAAACTTATTGATGGCTAGGTCGGTTGGCATCCAAAAGAGAATTGTTGGAGATTAAAGAAGTAATCCTTATCTAGAAGGCGTTGAATGCAAGATTAATAATGAACTGAACCAAGTCCTTTTAGAGGAGGAGGTTTTTTGGAATAAAAAATGCAAAGCTAAGTGGATCAGTGATAGAGAAAGGAATATTATTATCATCTTAAAACAATTAGTAGGAGGCGTAGAAGCATGCTTAGAAGGAATGATGGCCAGCGGGAGGAAGATTCTGTGGAGCTGCAAAAAAATGGATGTAAACTATTATAAGCTTCGAAGGAGGAGGAAGATCATGAATATCATAATACTAGTTTCCATTTCCTTGATATAAACCCAAAAGAATTTCAAAGGCTATCAAGAAATTTCTCGAAGGAAGAGGCTAGTATTACATTTATCTCTGTAGGGCCTCTCAAGGCCCCAGGCCCAAATGGTTTTCTTGCCTTTTTCTATAGAAACACTTGACCTATTACTAATAAGAAGGTCATTGAATTTGTTTGGCCAAAATGTAGATTACCCCTTTCAACTTTAGGTCTATTTCAAAAAACTCTCTTGTGGTTTTAAATTCCCTAACTCGACTGCTTATACTTGCAGAACCTTATGGCTAAGCCCTTCTATTAGGTTTTTCATCCATAAACTAACGGAAGGAAGGTCATGTGGTCACACATTACCACCTATACCCCTCTCTACACCTCTAAACATCAAATTTCCTAAATTGTCCCCCTTTCAGATTGCATCACCAAAACCTTGTTCATCCCCTTTCCCCCATTTCATCCTATTTTGAACCCTATTCATCTCCTTATCAACCCAAATCCATGACATCTTCATATTCATCTTCTTTTATACGATATCTAGGGGTGAACATGGACAACTTTGGTGACGATGTTGTTCATTTATGTTACTCTGACCAGATCGCAAAAGTGACAACTTCGTGGACTACTAACAACCCAAGAAGGAGGTTTTTTGGTTGTCCAAACTTTAGGAAAAATGGTGCTTGTCATTACTTTCATTAGTTTGACCCACTTGTGAATAACTACCAAAATGCAGTTATCAATAGGTTATCGAGGAACAAGCAAAGCATAACAATGGAACTGAAGCAATCGAGAAGAAGACAGAAAATAGTTGTGGGGTTGCTGTTGCTAAGTTGGGTGGTTTCTGTGATGCTGATGCTTAATTGCTACAAAACCAAGGCACCAGTAGACAGAGGGATCAGCAAAATATAGTAGGTTGTGTGTAGGGGTGGAAACAAGTCAGGCTAGGCCAGGCTTTACCTTAAACAAGTTTGACCTGTATCCCAATTATAAGGCCTGAGCTTAACCTATGAGCCTGTAATAGACCAATTTTTAAAGCCTGGCCTGACCTTTTTAAAAGTCTAGCCTGGCCTGAAAGCCTATTTAAAAGCCTACTTTGCAATGAGGCATTTAAATAGGCTAACATGCTTACTTTTAAATAAGCTAATAGGCCTTTACATAGATTAACAGACTTACCTTTAAATAGGTCAACATGTCTTATATAGGCTAAAACACCTACCTTTAAATAAGTCAATATGTCTTTACATAAACTAACAAGTCTAAGCCTTGAAATAAGCCAACAGGCCTACTCAAAGCCAATAGGCCTTTGTTATAATTTAACACCCACTTTCTAATTTTATAGATGCTCACTACTTTCTTACTCTAGTCTTTAGTCGATGTGGGACTTGGAGATATACCAAGTTGCTCACTTTCTTACTCTAATCTTTCAAGTCCCACATCGACCAAAGATCAGAGTAAGAAAATAATGAGCATCTATAAAAGTAAGGGGTGAGTGTTATAGATGTTCCCTACTTTCTTATTCTAGTTTTTGGTCGATGTGGGACTTGGAGATATACCAAGTTGCTCACTTTCTTACTTTAGTCTTTCAAGTCTCACATCGATCAAAGATCAGAGCAAGAAAGTAATGAGTATCTATAAAAGTAAGAGGTGATTGTTAACTTATTATTTTTATTTTAATAAATATATTACGTTAAATATATTAATAAATATGTTATTTCTATTCTAATTTACTAACTTAAGTTTTAATTATTGAATTTTATTAAAATTTAATTAAAAATATATTAATATATTATAATAAATTAATAATTATATTTATAATTTATAATTATTATAATAATATATATTATATTATATATAATTAAATATGTCGTAATGGCTACTACCAAACTTAAAAGACTTATTAGATGGCCTGAGGCCTGACCTTTTTAGTTAAATAGGCTTTTAAAAAAGCATTAGCCTAACTTATTTAGTAAACAAGTTAGGTCAGGTCAGGCCTCAGGCTCCTGACGGACAGCCTGACCTATTTCCACCCCTAGTTGTGTGGGTTATAAAAAAAAATGGAAAAATGCAGTAGTTGATCCTAGTGTAGGGCTATGTTGGGTGGTTTGTGTTATTACTATTTTTAGGTTGATAAAATTATATAATTGTTATGGTTAATGAATGAATAAATGAAAGTATAATTTTGTATTCCATTTGTTGTACTTTTCAGTTTGGATACTTGTTTATTGCTATTTATTTCTGCAACTTTATTGACTATATAGATTAGGAAGCATTCCAAAACAACATAGTAAAGTAGAAACCATTCCAAAACAAAACCAAACAATACATATTTAATTGTGCAAAACCAATATATCAGTAAAGTAGAACCATACAACAACAATGAAATTGTTGCAATATAATAGGAAATCAGAAGCAAAATAGTCATTTCGTTGTATTCATTGCAATCCAACATAGTCATCATCCTAATGAAGTCATAATATATCCAAATGTTACTAAACCAAAAATGTGCCTACTGACATAATGCCAACAAAGTCATAATACATCCAATAAAATGGTGCTTACATATCCCAAAATATACATATTATAACCATTAAAGTCATCTGTCTAACATAAAAGTAGAGCACATAAAAAAAATAACACATTTCCTAGGTCATTTAGTTATGTCCATCTCCTCATTCAGTTGCAAGTTGTCATTTACTTCTCCTAATCCTTCTTCTCTAGTTTCTTCTCCACTAGACTATGGTGGGCTAGTTTGTGATTAAGTACGTTGTGGTGCAGTAGATTGTGATGCAGTAGTTTGTGATACAATAGCTTGTAGCGTAGTTGCCTGTGGTGCAATAGCATATGGTGCAGTAGTCTCAGGTGCAGTGGTGCTTGTCCCTTCTCCTGCAGATACTTAGGGGCCTTTCTTTCTCTTCTTCTTTTGTTGAGTAGTTGCACCTCCATCTCTACATTTCTTGGAATTGTGGTCAATATTACTACAGTAACTACACCTGACTGTTTGCCCTTTCTTACTAACCCTGTATGGATTTATTGGCTCATATACAACTCTTTTTCTAGCCTTTTTCGGCCTCCCTGGAGCAGTCTTATAGATAGGAGGATTAATGGGATCGTGTTTTGTTTATGGCCAATCCTCTTCTCCTAGTACTAGAGTAACTATTGGTTTATAGGCTAACAAAAATGTGGTCTTCTAGTAGTAGCTGCTCATATAGTCTTTTGGAATCTCTCTCATCCCATAGATACAGGCCATTGCATGCTCACAAGGTATCACAGTCAATTCCCACTTCCTACACCCACATGTATGGTTGTTTAAATTGACCATCCTTGTAGGTCCATATGTACTTTCAACCTTGAACCTCCCATATTCATTTAGATTTCTCAAGCTTGATCTGGATCCTTGAATAGATTAGTCCATTATACTTGGCCATACCTTCTCTCTTTGCAACATATCTCTTCATGTGCAGCTTCTTTAATTATGATCTCACACATAGTTAGGATTGGTTTGTCTTTGGCTTCTAGGATAAATGAATTGAATGTCTTGACTATATTATTTTGTAGAATGTCACACTTGTGCATAGGGTTGAAAGCATGCTTGCTCCACTAAGATGGCTGGAGTCTACTCAACCATGCAGCTGCATTTGTGTCCAACCTCTCCAACTATTACATATGATACCTAAATTCATTATGGGTGCGGCTCTTGATGCATTCCATAGCTCATCCTTCAAAGACTTTCCTATGTATTTCAACTTGAAATTGACATATAAATGCCTTACACAAAATATGTTTTCAACTTTCAAATGTCTCAATGTTTCTGTCAACCCCTATTAAAAACACAAAACCAAATCAATGAATTAAATGACTAAAAAATACATAAACTTTGTCAATAGTTAATAGGGAGTCTACCTTCTGCTGATCAAACATTATAACCCATCCATTTTCTTCAGCACCTCCTATGTCATCAAACAATACATTGATGAACCACTCCTAACTATCTCTGCACTTTACTTCTACAATAACATAAGTTATTGGATACATATTGTCATTTACATCCTTCCTAACTGCACATTGGAGTTGTCCCCCAAATTGACCTTTTGAAAAGCATTCATCCACACAAATCACAGGTCTGCAGGTAGCTAGAAACCCTTTCTTGCATGCATCCAAACACACACACATCCTCTTAAATAATGAGGCTTCTAACTTTAGCTTTAGTGTGCTCCTTAAGTTATGTTCTCTAACAGCAGCACAATAGTCTTATACCTTTCCAAATTGTTCATCATGCCTCCCTTCAATATGCTCTTTGGCCAATCTTTTTGCCCTGTATGTTTGGTAATGGGACACCTTGATGCTGCAGTTCCTTTCCACTTGATTAACAAAAGTTACTAGATTCCAATTAGGTTGGTCCTTGATGTTGTTTGCTTATTTCTTTGCTAACCACCTTGCACCCACCTTTGTATTCTCTCTTACCCAACTACAGTTGTGATCTCGATGATAAAATGATTTAATCTAGAATGCAATACCATCTTGAGTGCTCGATGCATGAATCCTCTAGCCACAATTCCTCTTGCACTTGACTGTTATCCTACTAGACTCATTTTTTATGTAATCAAAATCAATCCTATTTTCAATTGCATACTGCTTAAGGGCCTCCTGTTACACCCTAAAATCACCAAACTTCAAACCAACTACCAAATTGATATTTATGTGCATGCCAGTTTTTTTATTAAATTCTGGGAACCTTGATTTTTTACCTTCCTCATCAGAACCATCCAAACTAGCTAACTCATCACTATCAACATAGTCTGAATGGCAGACATCATCCCATTCATCCTGTTCTATAAGTTGTGTGTCAGGTTGATCAGTTGATTGTGTGCTTGCTCGGGTTGCCCTAGCTTGTGTTGATGCAACTCTTCTTTTACTTTTTTTTTGTTGCTTTTTTCTTTCTTCTCCTTGATGTTGACCCTAATCTAGTACCATTTGTTTGTTGATCACCCTCATTTGTGGCAGCATCATAAGGATTTTGTGTGGGCTCATCTTGGATATACTGGGTACCTCCATTGCCATCTTGTGGATCTTCTTGGGTCTGCTGTGTGAGGTCTTGCTCAATCTGCTGTGTGGGGGCTTCTCGAGTCTGTTGTGTGGGCTCTTGTGTCTACCCATTTTTTCTTTCTCCCAACCATTGGTCAATTTCAGCAACCACACCTTTCGCAATCAAGGAATTCACCAAGATATTGCTGCTGCTGCACTCCTTGTTTTTTTTTTTTTCCAGAAATTATCATCAAGGAACTGGTTAACCCCACTAGATATTGCTGCTGCTGCACTCCTTCCTTTGATAAAATGATATGCTTTTTTAACTCTGAATTCACCGTCTCTAGATCCACCTCAACATAGTCTATGACTCCTGTGGCAAATAGAAAGTGGAATCTGAAGAATCTAGTTCGCCTCAAAAGAGTAGAAAATGGAATCAATAAGTTCACGATTCCACCTTCTCATATCTGGATCAATTAGCTCCGAGATAGTGGCCGAACTAGGCAATATGGAACAAGGACTCCACACACGGTGCCCATTTTACTGGGGAAGCCAAGCATCTCCCTAAATTTTATTACATTCACCTGATCCTATTCTCCAGTAGGATCCCTGTTTCAAGACCCGTAGAGCATTAAAAATGCTCCTCCAAGTGTAGCCTGGACAGTAACCCATTTTTGCTTCCAAAATACTTTGTTTGGGAAAATAATTTGCTTTAATTACTCTAGCCAGCAGAGAGTTGGGATTTTGCACAATTCGCCATCCCTGTTTTGCTAATAATGCAGAGTTAAAAGCATGGAAACTCCGAAAAACCATACCGCCCTGTTGCTTAGGTTCACATAGCTTTGTCCATTTCACCCATTGTAATTTCCTCTCCCCATTTTTGCTGTCCCACCAAAAGCGACTAATCATGGATTCAATATGGTCACATAGTTTCAACGGGAGCATAAAACATCCCATAATGTAAGAGGGGATAGCTTGGGCCATGGATTTTATCAAGACTTCCTTTTGATAGAAATTTTTCCTTCCAACCTTTGAGCTTCTTCTACATCTTGTCTTGAACAAAATCAAATACTTGCTTTTTTTTTTTATCTTCCCACTAAAGTAGGAAGTCCCAAATATTTACAGTGACACTCTACTACGTTAATTCCTAACCATTCTTGGATCTCAATTTGTCTGACAATTGGCACATTTCGAGTAAAAGAAAGTTTAGATTTATCCAAATTAAGAAGTTGCCCAGATAACCGTTGGTACTTCTGTAGGATCAATTTCATACAATTGACTTTTTGCTGATTTGCCCTCATAAACATGATACTATCATCTGCAAAGAAAATGAGATATTTCCGGTGCCAATCTTGCAATCTTTATACCATGTATAATTTTCCTTTCCTGTGCCTTTATAATCATACCAGATAAGACCTTCGCACGTAGAATGAAAAGATACGGGCTTAAAGGATCTCCTTGATCACAAGGGCTACCATTAAAGAGTACAAAGAAAGAAATAGAAGATGCACACCTCACAATTAACTTTGTCCACTTTAATGAAAACCCCGTACTGTTTAGCACCGCCACAAGAAAATCTGATTCAATTATGTCATATGCCTTTGCCATATCAATTCATACCCACACAACCTTTCCTACCATCCTATTTCTTCCTCATGTAGTAAAAGGTGTCAAAAGTAATTAGAGCATTGCTGGTAATCAAGCGACCACGAACAAAAGCACTTTGGTAGACATTCACAATATCTGGAAAAATAATTTTTAGCCTATTTGTAGTTGTTTTTGTGATCAGCTTAAAAATAACATTGTACAGGAAAATGGGTCGAAAATCCTTTGTGTGTGAAGGATGCTTCATTTTTGGTATGTGACAAATAAAAATATTATTTAATTGAGTGGGGTCCTCACCTTTGTTCAAAACTCCCGGAACTGTTTGAATCACATCACCTCCCACTATGTGCCGATACTTCTAATAGAAAATAGCTGGCATTTCATATGCTCCAGGAGCTTTCGTTGGGTGCATTTGTTTCACAGCTTGCACCACCTCTTCTCGAGTAAAATCATTATTTAAAACTGCCTTCATGTCCTCAGTTGCTCTATTGCCTCCACAGTATCCTGAACTTTATGGATTTGCTCAACCACAAATAAATTCTGAAAATATTCAGTGACAACCCGTGCAATGTCCTCTTCTTCATGAAAAATAGTACCATCATCATCCTTTATTTTACTTATCCAGTTTCGTTCTCGACGTTGGGAAGCCTTTTGGTGAAAGAATCTTGTATTTTTATCCCCATAACTAATCCAATTTGTGCGGGCCCGCTGAGACCACCTCCTTTCCTCACATTCTAGAAGCTCATCAAGATCCTTTTCAACACTTTTGATTTCTGCCACCACAGTTTCGGTCTGCTCTCTACCATTTAAATATTCTAGCTTTTGTTGAAGCTTTTTTAATGGCTTTGCTGATATTTCCAAATTTGCGGTCCCCCTAATTGTCAAGCCCCTCCATACATATCAAAATCTTCACCTTCATATTTTGCTCACTAGAAGACCACAAGTTGGCTACCACCGCTTCACACTCTTCATCTTTTAGCCACATTTCCTCAAATCTAAGGACACGCACCCTTTTCCTGGGCCTAGAAAATGGATTGTTCAAAGATAGGAGGATTGGGATATGATCTGACCTGTGCCTAGGGAGATGTTGAACCAGAACTGATGGGAATAAATTCTTCCAATCAGCAGATGCCATAAATCTGTCCAACCGGGCCTAAATATTTTGCTCACCACTCTGCCGGTTAGTCCATGTAAAGCAATTTCCCACAAAACCAAGATAAACTAAATCACAGACTTGAAAAGCATCTCTAAACAAGTTTACCTGACTTAGCTCAATGGAATTTCCTCCGATCTTTTCTTCTTGACATAAAACTTGGTTGAAGTCTACAAAAGCAAAACCATGGAAATTGAGACATACTTGCTAGCTGAAGTAGTAATTCACAAGTCAAGTGTTTATCACTCCCTGCTGGATGGCTGTAGACCCATGTTGCTCTCCAGCTACTACCATCTCCATCTCCTGTGATGATCATGTCCACATCGTTTAGCGACATGGACACCACCTCCACCTCAATGCGATTTTCCCAAAACACCGCCAAGCCACCCGTTCTCTCCTTCCCCTCCCCTCTACAGTCCACAGCCACAATGTTCTGAAAACCCCCATGTTCCTCATATTATTCATCTCATGCGCCTTCTTTCTTGTTTCCATTAAGAAAACAAGAGTGGGATCTTTGGTGCTCATGAGCTTTTCAAGAGCTCGGACAGTACGTGGGCTCTCAAGTCCACGATAGTTCCAACTTAAGATTTTTATTGCTCTCGGCAGGGCTGCCCCGCAGCACCTGCCAATATGGATTGTGTCTCCAAACTTCTCTTCCTCTCTTCTTACTTTCCCCCCAACTGACACATAAATTACTGAACTTGAGTTTTTCTCCATTTCCTGTGGCATGCTTTCCATGCTAAAATTTTCCGGATGTATTATATAAAAGAGAAGGTTAAAAACACATTCTCTATCATATTTCTTTGGACATATATATTCTTTTCTATTAGACTACGTTGTTACACATTAAAATATATACTCAATTTTGATTAATGTATAATCAACTTGATTAACGTATAATTAAGTTTCAGTGTATATTTTAATGTGTGACGTGACTCAATATAAGAGAATATATTGAAAAGAGTATGATAGCGAATGTATTCTTAGCACTTTTCAATATATAAAGAGTTTTAAAGTTATCTTGAAAAGATTTAGATGAAGAAGTCATTGTTAAAACTCTTAAAATCACTCTCGATGAGGGAAATATATTATTCCTATATCACAGTAATCGCTCACGTGTCAGCAACTATACGTACTAGAATAGTTAAGAATATGAGTCTCTCCTTATATATATAGAAGAAAAAGAGTATAGAAACTCCTTAAACTTTGACCATTTTACAAATTACCACTACGAACATTAAAATTTTCCCAATTAATTTTTAAACTTTAATTAATATCTCAATAAGTTCTTATATTTAATTTGGATCTGTTAATTCACTAACAATAATATCTTGCATAACATCATTTTATTTATATTAACATTAATTAAGAACTATTTATTAATTAATTTATTAAAATTTAATTTTAAATATATTTTCTTCCTTACAAAATAAATAAAAAAAATTTATTTTAAAACAACATTTGTTTTTATTTATTTTATAATAACAAAATGTATTTATAATCAAATTTTAATAAATAAATTAATAAACAATCCAGACAAATATTAATACGAATAAGATGTCATTACACAATATCATCGATCGTTAATGAATTAACAGATTCAAATTAAACAGAAGGATCTATTTAAATATTAATTAAAGTTTAGGAACTAATTAAAAATATTTTAAAATTCATGGTATTGATTTGCAAAAAAGGTTAAAGTTCAGGAGATTGCATACTCTTTTTCTTATATAGAGTAACTAAAATAAGTTAAACTTATCTACTATGATGATAAACTTATATACAGGACCTATAAAATAAAATCTATATATGAATAGTACTTTAACAACAATAGACTTATTAATAATACTGCTCACAATTTGAATTAAACAAAATGGTCTAATAAATTTAACATTCAATTAATTTAAATTTTATAAAATTATAATATGATTTATGCTAATTCATAAAAAATTCTAACATTTCATGGACAACATGTGTAGTTTCCTTAGAAGCTCATCAGAGTTGTTCATTTTTGTGCTATTCAGGCCACCCTTACTTTGATAAGTTCTGCCATATTTCTTATTTTGGTGATCTGTTGCCTGTTTAAGTTTTCTACCATTCTGAGATGCTCTCAGCCACGGCCCCAGCTCCTTAGATTCCGCTCCGGCATCCTCCTTACTGCTAAAAAGCCGAGGTGCAATGGCGTTCTTCATGTCCAACCACCCCGCAGAAATAACAGAATTAAAATTGTTAAAATATTTAAAACATATCTCATAATTAAATTAAACTTGATTTTAAGTTATTTTAAAGATCTAATTTTTACATAATTAAAAATAATATTTTAATTATATTTAATTATATTTCTTTTTTATATAAACTCTCTTTTCAATAAATTGAGAATCATCTATGTTTTAGATATTTTATCAGTGGTAGTCGTTCATATCGAAATTCGACCTAAAACACCCCATCCTTCCTATTTCCTGCATGGATCCTTTTCATGATTGGCTTTGAAACCTCCATATTAATTAAAACTTTAACAAAAACTCCTTGACCACTAGGCATCTAATACAACTCAGACTCAACGGCCTCCCTTAGGCTTTCTCCAATCTTTCGGCCCATTTGTCTGGTGCGACAATGGGGTGGCAGTCCCGCTGGAGTGCATCCCCTCACCCATCTCTTCAGAATTAACCATGAGTTGCGGTAAAGCCATGGAATTCCTCGTAACAACATTTCAGCCGCGTCTTCTTCGTCAAAGAAGAACTGATAGACCTTATCACCTCCACCCTAAAACCCTTGGGGTTACCCCATATGCTCTCATCAGGGCACCCTATAAACCAGTAGTTGTGATGGGTTTCTCTATCATTATTCTGCCTATCAGACTTTTTTCGCAGCCCCCTATTCCCTCATGCACGTCCTCATCATCAAAGATGATCAGCTTCTCTTCCTCTTTGTCTCTCTCGTTCTCACCATCCACCCTGCCTTCACCTAAATTGTCCTCGTGGTTATTCATCATGTAGATGTTAGGACGACGTCCACAGAGATAGCAATGGCCAGTAAACAGCTCACAGGAAAACCGATCAAAAGACGGTGACACTCTACAACCCTCCGCCGTCAAGCCCTAGGAGAGCTTACAACGTAGAGGGATATTGCGTTGACTAAACTTCTTTTTTTTACTACTGCACCCAACCCTTTCTAGGTATTATAAGTGAAGTTTGACAAAGCTACACAGTTTTTTTTCTTCTTCTCATAATTATACTCATCTCTCATTTTAGACTATATAATATATAACATGACGTGAATGTTTGTTTAGGTCAAATTTCAAAACAACGGACTTATGCAAAATTAAAAAAAAAAGAATGAGAAAACACTAAAATCTAAAATAGGAAAGTCTATGAGTATTACTCTAAAATCAAGAGATATTCTTGTATGCATGCAAATTTACCACGTCAAATTTATATACAAGAGATAAAAAGTTAGAGAGAAAAAAAATTAGTCATACTATAAACCCACTTTTCATAAAAAACTATCATTTCTCTCTAACTATTTTATCTCTTATATGTAAATCTAACGTGGTAAGTCTGTATGCATATAAGAATATCTCTTAAAATCAATGTGTGATTTCACCAAAATCTTGGAGAAGGTTTAAGTAATTAATTTGAAAACTAATAATATTGTAACTAATAAGAATTCATCATAGTGGTAAGTGAACTACAATTCTAGGAAAAAGAATAAGAATACTTGATCAAAGACAAAAAATAATAATATTGTAAAAGGAGTTAGTAATTTATAAATATTAAATTATATGTCCACTATTATTTATTTAGTGAGTGAAATATAAATTGAAGACCTAAACTTTTTATGATAAACTAATTAAGGGACTAAACTTTTGTTGTTACTAATTAAAGACTTTAACTTTATTAAATTATATTTTATTAATAAAAATATAGAAAAGACAAAAATATTTAATTTGATAAATGAAAATAATTTATAATATGAACAAAAGGCATGTCAAATATGTCTTAAAATTTAGTTTTCAATTGATAAATAATATTAAAATATTTTTATTAAACTTGAGGTCCTTAATTGGTACTCAAAACAAAGTTTATGTCCTTAATTGATAAGTTTTAAAGTTGAGGTCCTAATAAAATTAAGGTCCTTCTAAAAAATTTTTTCATTATGTAATTGCTACTTAATTAAAAGTATAAAACCTAAATAATCATGATCCATGAAAAAGATAATTGAATTAAAAAAGTTTTTCTATTGTTAAGGAATAAAAGATAAGAAATTTTGTATAAAATATTTTTTTAATTTTTAATATATTGAATATTTTATTTTTTATAAAAAATTCTTATTTTAAACCTTAACAAATGTTTTTATGACATTTAAAAAAAATAAAAAAATAAAATTGAAATTCTCACAATAATAGTGAGATAGTCAAAGTACTATTTAATTTTAATTCAAGTGGTGATGACAAAAAGTACTAACAGGTCTCATGGCAGGGATCGGAATCAATTCCTTATCCAAATGTGAGAAATAGATGCTGATATCAAGTACATTGGTTTAAAATATTTAAATTATAGAATTCCCATGTTATTACAACTAAGTTGTGCTATTGTTGAAGTGAATGGCGGTTAATTCAAGGACACGTCAATTTATTTTTAACTTGTTTGAGTTCATCGGAAAAGAAAAATTAACTTGTGTGAAACAAATTACAAACTTGTTAAATAATTGAGGTTTTTATATAAATGATTGAACATATGACATTTAACTAGATATAACCTAACTCTTGCCATTTGAACTAAGTAATTAAGCTCGAGTAGACCAAGCCGTAGTTATAAAGTTTGGATTGGGATCTAACAGGTTAAGGAGTCAAATTGAGTTAAATTGATTATAGATTAGATGAGAAAATTAAGAAACAATATCACACGTTCGTATCACCTACTACGTACCGATATATTAACTTTAATTTGAATGTGACAATTTCCAAAGGAATAGATTATATACTAAATGAATGTATATCCTTAACTTCTCTCTCCTGAAATCTGATCTAGCATCATGCATATTTGTCCAAATTTATTTTTCACTATAAAGAATCGATCTATCCTACATCCATGTATCATGTTAGATGGAAAGAAAAAAAATTCCACATCCCATCCCGACCCATCATTATCAAGCAATAAAATGATTTAAAAAATAATAATCATCAAACAATAAATGTAATATATACAAAAATGACAAAAGTGAAGACAGAACCAATGGCTCACGATAGTTGTCCTGTTTTTGAATTGAATGATAGGAAAGGAATTGAAAGAAGAGGTATCTTTTTCATGTATTCATTGTGATTTGTCTTTACACAACATAAACAAAACCAACCAAAGGCCATATCCCTGGCGAATCCTTATCTCTAACACAAACACGACGGATTAGGGTAGGGGCCATATTATTATATCTCGCATGTAGGACATATTTTGGGATGCTCCTTACACATGTCGATACCGAAATCATGGAATCCAAAACGGAAAAGCAAGGTAGAAAAAAAGGTCATGAGTTTGGTCCATGCTAGTAGAAAGTCACTGATAACTGTTTGTAAGATTTTTTTAAAATTTGTTACATGTCTTGATTTTAAAATAGTACAACTTCCCATTCTCCAAAATTTATTATTTAATAATTAATCAGAGTTAAACACGGTGGTAAACTAATTGTACTTTTAAGAGAGAACTAAAATTTAAATTTTAATTGAAAGAATTTTATCGTAATTGAAAAGCTAATCTCATAATGATACTTATAGAAATATTCTAGTAAAAAAAATTATTAGAGTAAAATATTTAAACCTCTCTTCTATTTATTTAATTTTCCATATATCTCTTTTTTTTTTTTAAAATTTATATAAAATTCATGTAATACTTACATAGACACTCTTTATATTTTGAAAAAAATGTTATAAATAAATTTAATTAAATATAATAAACTTAAAATTGACTAATAAAATCGTTAGTTAACTATTAATGACTTGAAATGATATTTTTATTTTTAATTTCATTAGTATTACTTGTAATACTAAATAATTTTTACTTAAAATGTTAATTTTATCCTTAATTGTATTTCTATCCTTTAATTTTATTAATATTACTAGTAATACTAATGAAATTAAAGATAAAAATGTTATGTTAAGGTGATTAATAATTGACTAATAGTTCTATTAATTAATTTTAGATTTGTTATGATTAATTGAATGTATGTATAGTATTTTTTTAAAATATAAAGAGTATCATGTAAGTATTAAAAAAGTTTTATATAATTTTTAAAAATAGAAAGAATAAATGAAAAATCAGAGAAATAGAAAGGAGGTTGAAATATTTTACTTATATCATTATTTAAATAAAACAAAAAACGTATGAATGGAATTCTGCGTGCGTTCAGTGTTTGTGCTATAGTCTGTGTCCTTGTGTGAGTTTGGTCGTCCACATTCAGAAATTCTGGAAGCCGCGATTCGCTGGTAGCGGTAGCAAGCGAGGAGGACCCCAGAATCGTTAGAAGAATCTCTCTCTCACCGTTCGCCAAACAAGTTCTTGGCAGCCACGTGTTGTTATCGCGCTAGAGGTGACAGCGTTTTTGTAGTTTGTGAGAATCTTATTTTATTTTGGGAATGGGACATACACTTATTAACTCAAGGGGAGGACCACATTAACGGGTGTGGGAGAGACTGGAGAGAGAACACAATGGCGAAACACCAATGCAATTGGCCATTTTCATGGCGAAAGGTGATGAACATAACATAATGTCAAAAGAATCTTCGCATGACAAGCATATCATGCATGCTGTCCTTGGCTTTAGCGAAATTATAGTGATATCCTTGACAGATGGACAAATAACTTCATTCTCATTCTTAATTTTATTGTACAAAGTTTTTTTTATCATTGTTATATTGTATTATACGCTTTACGTTTTTTAGATTGTATTATAGTTCTTTTTATGTTTTGGCATTCTTATGATTTGGGACCAATTCAACACGGTTATTTATATTAGCGGACGTGTCTGTCAATTCATATTTTTTTATTTTATGTTGATTAGGACATTTTTTATTTTTTGTTTATGTAATAATATATAGTTAATATTAATACAAACAACCATACCCATGAAAATGTATAGCAGTTGTGGTTTATTTTTCACAAGAGTTTTGAGAAAGAAATGTTTGACTTTAAAAAAGAAATGTTTAAAACTGCTCCAACAGCAGTTAAAGTTTAAAAAACGTGGGGATATCTGGGAGAGAGTTGGGACTTGGTTAAAAAGTAAATACAAATATGTGATAGTGGCAAAATAAGTAAAAAATGTGACCAAACGCTTGGGACAATTCCTTTTATTAAGTAGTATAGATATTAAAACAAAAGATTTTTTTCTTCACAATTAAGGACCGGATTGGGTGGTTATTATATATGTTGCGTATTGTATATTGCAAGAAAGGTTATCATGATAGAGATATCCAAAAGTGGTTTCGTTACGCAAACTCACCATTATACTGAAATCAATTTTATTATACGTATATTATATACATTATATGTATATCTATTTACAATCTTAAATTTTTAAAACAAATAGACATATTATCACGTGTATAATTCATTATGAACCCAAATGTATAATAACACAATTCTGATTGAAACTTTTTTTTTTATTTTAAAATTTCACAATCATCTATAAGTTCATTAATGACGTATTCTTTGTAAAAGTGGCATGAAAATTAAATTCTTGTTCCCAACGAGTTCAATTGGCACTTGACAAAGTTGTTAAGATTTAAATATATTAATCTCGGAGGTTCGGTTTTTGATCGGGTGACCTCTCCTCCATTCTCTACCTAATGGTTGCACCTTCATATATATATATATATATATATATATATGAACAAGATTTAGATGATTACTTAAATAAGATTAAAGGAGGTGGTTTTTTTCGATGCACAGTAGTTGCGATAGTAGTGTGAGGGATGAATACTTGTAAAAGATACTCTGACGCTCAAGTTAGATCGTGTACAAGGTGGATAGTATTTGAAATTAGATTCATACTTTTTTACCTTGTGTGATATTTATTGGAACATCTTAATAGATAAGAATCATAGTTAAATTTACATTAAATGTTATTAATTAGGATAAGAATCCAATAAGATTATTATCTCTTATATTGATTCATCCATTTATGAGAGATATAATTAATCTCCCAATCTTTGAGGGATTCTACAAGAGATTTACTCCTCATAAATAAGTATATTTACTTATTCAATTACACTCATAAATATCTAAGATCCAACTCTAGCGAGCCGAGTTGCTCCTAAACCATTAACCCAGAATCTGGTGTAGAACAATTGCCCCAGCTTTATGCTTAGATGTTACAATTGAGTGTCAAGATATCTGAGTTCAACAGGAGCAAATGACATGCATGGGACAAAAGGATCTAAGTCGTGATAGAAATGCTAGATCTCGCAATATTTTTACAAAAGGGCTGATGTTTGTGATACATGCTAGAATGCCTTTAGTGTTATTGAATAAGGTCGAGGTCGGGATTCGGAATGGATCACACTGCCTAAAAGTCAATACACTGTCATCCGGGATTCATAGTAGGTTGCCCCCAAACATATTTTGTTCATGAGACCAATTTAATTCTAAAAGTAATTTGATCTTGAACCGAGATCTGTATTTCAAACATATCATTATATTATGATATAAGTCTATGATCCGGTTTGAATATCTTCTTGCAACATCATGTGTCGCTTCAACTCTAAGTATTGTCCTTTTAACTGCTTTTTCAGGTGCAATTCTCCACATGGCCAAAAGATATTAGAAGCCGTCATTTGGGTTTTGTACTGTCATGATTACTATTTCAAATCTCAAGCAAAATTCCAATTTTACCCCCTAATGACAATGGTTGGGAGAGGATTATTCGAGCTTATAATTAGGAGTGAGGGGAAAATCCCCCACTTTTCTCCTTCATTTGCCATTTTTGCCTTCTTCTCCAATGAGCATATGCTATTTTCAGTGAAGCTTGATGATGGTTTTTGGTGGTTCCAACCTTTTTTCAAACATTCCTTCAACTTATCTTCAAGGTAGTTCCCTTTTTCACTCTTCTTTTCTTCTAAAACTTTCACTGTGAGAGAGAGAATGTCTCAAAATAGTGACAAAGAGAGTCGTTCCTTAGAAATTTTGAGTGCTTCGTCGTCTCCTCCGTCTTAGGCATGATGGAGACACCCTCCTCATATTGGAGGTTATGGTAGTGTTTTGAGGTTGATAACCGGGATGGACATATTGGAGGCACTGCGGAAGGCGGATCATGCAAGAGAACTTATAAGACAAAGACCAACACGTCCGCTCTCCATGCCCATGATAGAGTTAAAGAGTCTAAATGAAGTCTCTTTTGATTCCAACATGAGTGTGACCTCTGTAGGTGAAACTAGATGCTTAAAAATGGGACGTCAGAGAGCATATACATCAGAGGCCAGAGAGTTTGTCTTCCTTAGAAACGTTGGTCTTTACCAATGGGTAGATCGAGAAGTATTAGGCACTCTCTCCAGCATGGAGAGCTAAGAGGATGCCCTTGCCAAACAAGAATATTTACATTTAACGAGGGATAGGTTAAGAGATAGAGAGTATGTTGTCCGAGCTCCAATTGACCAGGAGAGGGTCTGTTTAATGAGAACAAAGGGTGACCATTTCATATATATGTACGAAGCTTTGTTCACTTGCATTAGTGTCCGACTTTCGTTCTCAGAGTTCGAGATTGGAGTCCTCAATCACTTGCATATGCCTCCAACCCAACTACACGCAAATGCTTGAGGGTTTCATCCGAACTTTTGAGCTTATCTGTAGAACCTTCGGATGACCATACTCTGTGAAGTCATTTTTCTTTCTTTACACTCGATTTTCGTCCTCCAGGAATAGCTTCTAGAAAGGATGGGTCACTTTGCGTGCGCAAGTAGGTCGTAAAGTGTTCAAGCCTTATCAAGAATCCTTTAAGAATTTTAAAAATGATTTCTTCAGGGTGGGAGGGCTTCAGGAGTAACGCCTTTTTTTGTTACCCTAGAATGTGAACCCATGTTATTTTTGTAGTAGACATATTTTTGTAGTAGACATAGGCGGTCTGGAACTGGAGTTTGGAGGAGATTGAGACTCCAATGTCTGCCCTATCTGAAGACAAGGTTGATGTCCTCAACTTTCTAGTTGAGTGGGCCGATAAAAGTAAGGCCATTTATTGTAAAGATGTCCTAGATGAGTCCTATGACTCCATAAAACCATTCTTAGGTATCTCCCCATACATATATTTAGTAAACTTGTATTTCTAAATTTTTTTCTAAGTGTTGTAAGATTCTTACTTCCTGTTTGCCAAAAGCATGGCTCCTCTCAGGGGGCTCGAGGCTCTCATTATGCGATTGGCTTAGGGGAAAGGCTGGAGCTTCGAGATCTGGATCCTAGCCTACCATCTCGATCCCACGAGCTCAAACCCAACCTCAAGAAGTGATGAGTGTAAAATACACTCATCTTTTAGGTTTATTTATTAGGATTTTTAATTGATTTTATTTAGTTTTTGTTTATTTTTATTTTTAATTTATTTTTAAATAATTATCTTTTCATATAACCATATTTAAATTTTTAGGATAAATCATCAAATTTTGTATAAAAATAAGAAATTCCTGAAGATAAATATTTGAAAGATTCTTATCCTATTCTTAAATGTTAATTAGAGTTTTAATTGGATATGAAATCTTAAATAAGGATTAGATTGAAGATTGGATAAGGATTCTCAAAGAGATTTGATTTGGAGCAAAATTCAAATTTCTGTACTATCTTGACTATTCTTCATTAATTGAGTCATATATTAGGCTATAGAGATCAGATCGACGCACCGGTTGTGGCATTAAAAAGCTAACAGAAAATGCTACAACTTCTCTGTTGAGATTAAGGGCAAATTTGGCTATATGGAGGGTGAGAAAAATCGTGCAAGTCAAATACGAAAAGTTATTAGCTTTTCTATAAAAGGAGTAAAACTAGTTTAGCAACAAAAAAAAAAAACACATTTGGACAGAACGCAGCAGCCGTTAAAAGGCACAAACCCTAAAGTGGTGTGGGTACAATTAGGATTGAAGATTAGGAATTCTCTTCAACCTTTTCATTTTTCTACAATAAAGTTTGTCATATTCTTCCCTTTGTGTTCTTCTTTTTCCATGTGTAACTAAACCTTTTTTATTAGAGTGATGATGGATCTTGATACTTGGACGATGTAAATTCTTTTATGGGTTTAATTGATGTTTCTATTTCATGATTTATTTGTTTATCCCTTTTCTTAATGCTTTTCTAAATCTGGCCAATTTGGGAATAATTTTTGGGTTGATGTATGATTTGAAAAAATTTACATGAACCTAGAACTTGTGATAAACACCATAATTTATGCAATCGCTAAGAATAGATGTTGTGGGTTGTGTAGTCTTTCTCTTAATTCTCTCGTTCTTGATATTGCTTTTCTATTTGAGGTTAGACTAAAGAATTAGTTAATTCTAAATAGTGTAAGAAGATTAATATACAATGAATTAGATATTGATAAATTTTGGGAATTGACCATGAATCATTGGAATAAAACTTAATTAAACCAATATTTGATTTTGTATTTAAAGAGTTCAAGTAAAATCTGACCCTAACACTTTCATATCATTGTCTTCCATCTTAACCCAATTAATTAAATTTTACTTTTGTTATTTTTGTTTAATTTTTCTTATTATTGTTTTTACCATGTCTCTTTTCGATAGCTTGAATAATGTCGATTTGGTAAATTTAGTAATTGATAACATAATCCTCGTTGGAATAATACTCTTATTTATTCTTTATTACTTTTACTATTCGGTGCACTTGCTGATTTCACAACAGGAAGCAGAACCTAGCTCTCCCGCTCAACCACTCCGGCCTTATAAGAGAAAAGGGGAAGGGCAATAAGAGCTGCGTGACAAGAGGTCAGTGGCTGAAGCTATGCTGGTGGATTTAACTTCAAGTCGGGAATCTAAGATCTTGAAGGGCGCCCCTTTTCGATTTGCTAGGCAGTCAGTTTGGGGTAGAGGATTCGAACCCGGCTGGATTATTAATAATACCTTACTAATCCCGGTGGACCAAGACATTTTGATAGAGCAGGACTTGATAGAGATAATCTAGGATACTCAGGTGAGGGCTCTACGCAACGCCTCGGTCCTCTGTTTTCCTGAATCTACTTTTGAATCGGTTCATCAGACTCGAGAGTTGGAAAAAGAACTTAACTCCCTCTAGGGTGAAAAGAGGGAACTTGAACTGGTCGTTGCTTAGAAAGATGGGTAATTGACTCAAGTGGGCAAGGATCTCAGGTTGCACAAGGCTGAGGTGGCCGGACTCTAAGTCAAGCTTGCAGAGGTGGTTGCTTGAGAAAATAATTTGGAAGATTAGATGACTTCTGCCGAATCCACCCTGACCGCTCTCTGGACTGAGAATGAGTTTCTTAGACAATCTGAGGCCAAACTTAAAAATGATATTTTATATATTGAAGATGAATGGGCAATTCGGTGGATCAGTTTTTCTTAAATGCTCTCTCTCAACTACTCTTATTGAATATGGATCTCGTTGTGGAAGGAACTAGTTCGAGGAAGGTGGCTCGTGATGGTTGCATTGTGGATGCCATCCCCGCGGCCACTCCATTGAATCAAGTTCCTGCAATTGCGGAAGATGGCAAGGAAGAGGGGGAAAAGAGTTAGAAGGGCAGCCCAATAGAGGAGGCCAAGGTGAAAGCCATCAATAAAGAAGAGCTTACCGAGATGCTTGATCTTCATTCTGTCATTGTATTTTGCCCTCTGCTTGGGATTTTATTTTTTATGTAAATGAACAAGTCTCGGGTTTCGAGCATTATATACTTTTATACTTAGAATATTTTTCTTCATATTCCTGTTACTTTCTTTTTTATAACTGAGATCGGTTCAATGCTTGATCTCAATGACTTCATTTACACTTAATGCATGCATATTCGTGCTTTTATTCGACCGAAGCTAGAAAAGCATGGTCCCAATATTTGAGAGGTAAGGAAGCTTAAGCTAGCAAGGTTAAACCCATATCTACAATTTGTATTTGTTTTCGTTCCACACTTCCATTTTGGTGATGAGTATAGGGACAAATGAGACAATGTTGGATACCTAGGTCAATAAGAAATTTAGAAAAAAGGCCTGAATTCCCTACCATAATTAGTTTGAATAGATTTGATTTTCCTATTAAATTGCAATTCAACCATGGCTTTAATTACTTGAATTTAGCAAGAGCCTCTGACTCAAATTTAAGCAAGTAAGGCCAGGTGTATTTAGTGCAAGTATTAACAAAGGTAATGTAATAAAAGCTGCCACAGGATGATTGAATAGGAGTAGGGCCCCACAAATCACTAAATACCAACTCAAGAGGCTCATGATAAATGGTAGTAGAAGAGTGAGGAAATAAGCAATGTGACTTTCCAAGACAACATGCAGTACAAAAATCAAAAATAGTTTTATTGAGAATAAGAATGTTATAAGATTTCAAAACTTCTTTAAATACCTCAAAATAAGGGTGTCCTAACCTACAATGCCATAAGGTGTTGGAGGTAGGAACAATAATGGACGGAATAGATACAAGTGAAAGTACAAGTGAATAAACAATGCATGAATTATCAGTAGGTTGTACAAAATATGAAAAAGTAGAAACAACATTAACATTAGGTACAGAAGTAGAAACAGTAGTACAACTTGGTAATGCAGAAAAGACTGTAAGCTGAGGAGTTATACGAGGCAATTGGAGACTATTGAAGGTGTATAACCCATCAGGTCTAAGAGATCTGTCTAACAAAATCTTGTGTATGGCCTGAGATTTCACAAAATAGTGTGAGGTATGAAATTCAAAGTAAATAGGGTTGCACAAGAACGGAAAAATTTATTGACGTTAACTAAATTCTTAGTAATGAAAGGTACAAGAAGTAAATCCTTAAGAGATAAAGGAGTAATAGAGTTAAAGGGAGTGGCCAAAGAGCCAATTGAATGAATAGCAAGGCCTTGACCATTACTCATTAAAATCTTATCAATACCTGAAAAGTCCTACCTATGTAGTAGATTTGCAGCATTAGTTGTAACATGATGGGTTGCACCTGAGTCGGGGTACCAGGCTAGATTAGGAACCTGACTGGGTGAGGCTATCATAGCCATTAAGTTTGTAGGCTGAATGGGGTAGGAAACCAAATTCGAAAGCTGATCAAGAGTAGTTACCATAGCCATTGAGTTTATAAGCTGAGTAGGATATTGAAAAGATCCAAGACAAACGGGTTGCTGTATTTTAAATGTAAAGAAAAAATTAATTGAATAACAAAAAAAGTAATAATAAAAAATAAAAAATAAAAAATATAAAAAAAGAGGAGAGGGGAGAGCAGTTCTCGATTATACTCTGGTTACGTTCCAACCAAACTAAACCCATATCAACATCCCCTACCCTTTTCCAAATTCTGTCAGCCACCACTGCAACCAGAAAAGCTTAAGGCTCAAGAGGAGCAAAAAATAGCAAATTGACAGATATATGAAGCATGAGAAGTTGACAACCCAAAGAAAATTCATGGAAATGGAAAAACCTATTGCTGCAATTAGCCACTCTACCTAAGATGATTTTTGGGGGAAGGGGTTGCAGAGGAACATCTCTGCTTACAAGAGGGGAAGGAGATCAGAACTTCAAAAAGGGAGATTTTTTTTTAGAGAACCATCTTCAGAGAGCCAACCATTTTCGGAGAAACATGTTCAGCTCAACAGACAGCACCCATAACCAACCATCTTCATCTCTACCACCTCCATCTTCAACCAAGCCACATTCATCAATCTCATTTTCACCATCTTCACCATTACCAAACAACCACCATCAGCACCTTCATCATCTTCCATCACCCACAAACCCACAACCACCATCTCTATTTTCAACCTCCATCCTCAAACAACCATAAACCACGCCTTTCACCACCCTCTCAATAGCCACCCACCATAAACTCACTATCCATCTACATTAACAACTCACCCACAACCACCAACAACCATAAACCACCATAAACAAACCATCAAAAACTAACCACCATTCGGACTGGCTACCATTCTGGCAAGCCCGAACCAGCCGCCGACCTATGCCAGGCACCGCGACCCTACTCCAGAACCATACTGGATTGCTCACATCGGCACCGCCGCTGCCTTCACCTAACCAGTCCTAGACGTCTGCTCTGTAACTCGTCACCGTCAACACGGATCTGCGAGCCCATCGGACCGCTACCCGTGAATCAGAGCTCTGCCGCCTACTCTGCAACTCCTCGCCACTCCGCAGCTGCGCATTATTGAACCTGAACCCGGAAAGCTCAGATCCATTGTCCAGCTAGCATCAAGTCGAACCGCCGCACGAAAACCACAGGCCAAATCTGAGCCCCGCCACCCCAACCGCACCACACCGCACTAGCCATTCACCCAACGTCTCACTCTCTTTCATATCTCAATAAAGGGTGCATTCTCTGTCTTTTAAACTTTCAGCTTAGGTTTTAGTAAGTTTTAGTTTTAGTTTTTTTTTTATGACTTTGGGTTGTTCAGCAGCATGGGAAGCCTATAGGAAAAACTAAAAAAGACAGAAAATGAAATATGAAAAAAAAGGGATTGGTATTGAAGGAGTGTTCTTGAGTGAGCTGAGTTTCTTGTTTCTTTTTTGGGCTAAGGTTAGTTTGTTTAGTAGTTTAGAGACTTAGTAAGAAAATAATAAATAAAAAAATGGAAAAAAATGCATAGGATTAGATGATAATAAAAAAAAACCAAAAAAATAAAAAATGAAAAAAATGCCAAAACATGGAAAAAGTAAAAAAAAAAAAAAGCCAAAAGGTGATAGAATATGATTTTGTGAGTTGGTTTGACTTTAATTTGATTATCTTGTCTGTTTATGGGTTATGCCTCATTTTTATTCCTGTTGACATGTAACTTGAATTAATCCATTGTTCACAGTTTGATTTAAAAGCTTAATTTCTTTTTGAATTAAAATCGACCAACTCACACTTATTTTCTAAAGAACTATGTGACTTTGAGTTTTTCATTACATCTGGGGATACATAGGAGCAGAACATATATTTTGTCAAGCCAAAAATTAATTTTTCACAATTTGATTGTTTCTTTTCTTTCTTTCTCTTAAAAAAAAAAATAGTTACAAAGTCTTTTTTAAGAAGAGTAAAATAAATATATTTGAGATTATCAAGTTTTTGCATAACTAACTTAAGGTACCATCTTAGGACGGGTGTGTTAGGGGTATTGTGGGATTAAGTTTCCATCCTTCCCTATCCATAACTGACTCCCGAATCCAATCTGATTTTAAAGACTATTTTCTAAAAAAGATTTTTTAATTTTCCTAATTTCAATAAAATTAGTGGTGACTCCATTTTTCATCTTTAAAATCCCGTGAGTTTCTATTTCATTGCGATATCGGTCGCGACACAAGGCCTGGGCTAAAACCATGATGGATGGAAAGAATGAGGTGGTAGCAAACCAGGTTGAGTAGATTGATTAGGATAAGATGACTATAACTATTGAGCGGGATAAGATGGCTGCATTTGTTGTTGATATCCCAAAGAGGATTGTGATAAAGGATAAGATCCAGCAAGAAGAAAAGTGTGATAATAATGATAGTAATAGATAGAGGATGCATGGCCTGCAAGTTGATCACACACTTGACAAACCAAGGACGCTCTGTAGTTGGAACCAAAACAGCAATTGCCATGACCTCGAGACCAATTTCCAAATCTACCACATTTGCCACCTCTATTAGGAAGCCTAAACTGATAGGAATTAGCACCATATTGTGATCAATACTGATTTCTAGGACCATAATTAGGTCCTAATCCTTGTGAAAAAATAGGTGGATATTGATTCGCAGAAGGAAAACCAAGTGGAATCTGATTTGGAGTAGGTTGGTTTGCAGTTGAAAATGATTGAGGAAATGGATTAATCGATTGAGAGGAATAACTGATTAGTACCTCTTTTCCTTTAGCATGAGTCAAATTGATGGAGAGAGCATATGAAATTACAGGGTGATTTTTCTCAATCCTAGCTTCATGTGCTAACAAAAAGAGATTCAATATCACCAATGGTGTATGGATCTAATCGACTAGCAACAGAGGTCATGAGTGCGTCATACTCATCAGGAAGACCTTCAAGGATCATATTGATGTGCTCCTATGATGAAACTGAGTGCCTAATCGAATTGAGTGAATCTATTAACACCTTGGTTCGCAGCAAATACTTTGAGATGTATCGGGAGCCTTTTTTTGTGTTTCTAAGTTCTAACTAAAATTGATGAACTTTGGCATGATTTTAAGATCGAAAATAAGCATGAACCTCTTCCTATAGCTACCAAGAGTGAATACAACCAATCACTCGTGTGCGAAGATTGTCTGAGAGTGAAGATAACAACCATGAGAACAACAGTTGATCCTATTGTTCCCAATTAAGGTAGTTATCATTGATGTGACCACACTGCGATCTGCATCAAAAAGGAACCTAGGCAGAATCTCTGGATCTTCAAACAAATCATTACAATTGATGGCCCTTGATAGTTGCCTTGATTTGTTATTTCCAAATAAGGAAAAATTTCTCATCTAATTTCACATAAATTGAATGAGAAAAATTAACCATGTTCTGGGAAGGAAGAGAGTATCGCGAAGCTACATCATTAAAGGTGGGTGGATCAATTTGATTTTTCATGGTGTTTGGATCGAATCAGCTCTGTGATACCATTTCAAAATTCTAGGGTACTAAGAAAGTGAAAGAATTTGAAGGAAAATTAGAGAGAGAAAAAATAGAGGAAAGAGTGTGTGTGATAGAGAGAGAAAGAGAATATGAAATTGTAATTGAACTAACCAACTATCAGAATGGTACAAGTCTGATATTTATACATGTGATTAGAATGAGATTCTAGAACCTAAAATTAAGGGTACACACGGGTTCGAGTAGACTCGATTACCCGACCAACCTGATCTAACCCAATATAAAATATCCAGGTTGGGTTGGGTCATTAGGTTTGTTCGGGTCAGACCCAACCAAACCGACCAATATTTGGTTCAGACTTCGGGTTCAAAAAATTCTACCGATGACCCGACTCGACCACCCAATGACCCGATTACTAAACTATGTGTTTTGTACACTAAATCATAAATTCTAAAATCCAATTTCCCTATTTCACTAAGATATCAAAACTCCATCTCCCTAGCTCCTCCATCTCCACTACACACCACACCACACCACACCACAACTAGAGACCATCATGTTGCTTCCACTGCCACCACCATGGCGAGTTGCCAATGGTTGCGGTAGCCTAACTGATGAACTGTTAACATGTCATATTTTTACGGTTCAATTCCTTGGTTTTTCATATTATTTTTATTTATTTATTGAATTTTGTTTGTTAGATTTTTTATATTTTTAGTAATGTTTAATTGTGTTTTTATTAAGTATATTGATCTGTTAATAATTTCAGCTCTTGAATGTTCTTTGTTTGATCTAATTGGATTCCAAATGTGTTTAATTGCTGACATTTAGTTAAGTTTCTGATTTAGAGTTGTCTTTGGATGTTTATTGTGAAACTTTGCTTAAATGAGGTTATAGACACTCATAAACGTATTGTGATTTTCAGGAGATCTATGAGTGATGGAGTCCATTGGTATTGAGCTGTTGAGAAGAGGGTTAAGAGACTTAAGGGAATTGGTATCAACCTCTAGAAGCAAAGGAAGAAGAGTATTCATGAAGAATCAAGGCTGAATTCGAAGAAAATGATTAACACGACCCGTGTGAAATAACACGGGGTAGGCCGTGTGTCATTCTGACTTTGAAGACTGGAATTTTTTGATCAACACGGCCCGTGTCAATTGACACGGGGAAGGCCGTGTACGCCTCTGACTTCACGAGGAAGGATGATTTGAAGCCTTGACCGAGAACATGGCCCGTGTCAATTGACACGGGGTAGGCCGTGTTCTTTCTCGACCTTGGAATAGCTGAAAATTTGTCTCCCGAGAATCGACACGGGTTGGGCGTGTAGAATGACACGGCCCGTGTCGTTGCACCAGGAAGTTAATTTCGTGCTTTAATGTTAAATTAGGTTCCCAAACCTATAAATAGTGTGGCTTAGAGCCCTTTAAGGTATTCTGGACGTAGAGAGACGTGAAGAAAACTGAGAGAAACATAAAGACCAAGAAGGGGAAGAATTCGATCGAGGATTGGAGACTCGGATTCGAGCGATCAAATATCAATCACTCTCAAGCCTTGGAAACTAGTTTGATCTTTAGTTTTTCTTTTCTTCTTTTGTTCTGAACAATGTTTTCTTTTAATTCTTCTTCTGTTTTTGAATTTGCCATGTGTGGCTAAACTTCTTGATTGGTTAAGGGAGGATGAAACTCTAGTTTTGATTATGTGAATCTTGCATACCTCTTTATATCAATACAATTACGTTTTTATTCATATGTTTCTGTTCATAAATCAATATAAAGGTTTTTATATTCTTGCCAAACTTCGAATGTGGTAAAACTAGGATTGCTATGTGCGGTTTAATTGTGGTATGACTAGTGAGACATATGATCTAAGTAATTTAATCCCTTGTGTGATTAGATCTTAGTGTGATTGGTTTTCTAATTCTTAATGCAATCATTAGGTAAGTGTAAGAGCGGTTGCTTTACAAATAACTAATGGTTAGGGTTTGATTTGAGCGGTTGCTGAATTAAGCGAAACTTAAGGAAGACATGGGATTTATCTCACAATTACATAAGAACATAATTGATCATGTTGGTATAAAGGGTATGTAAGTTAGCATAATCATATAAATCTAGTGGTGGATTCCATCTCTTAACCAATATCTTTAACTTGATAATTCAATTTGTGTTTACTGTTTTGATTTAAGTTTAATTTCTCTTTTTAGTTCTAATCAACAAAACCCCCTTTTACTTTTATTATTTATTTTTCATCAGAGTTTAATTTAGGAATTGGATTGATAGTGTTAATTGAATTGGTTCTCTGTGGATCGACCCTTGCTTACTACAACTGGTTACAAGATTTTTATATTTTTGGTGGAACTTGGCAACTGTTTTTAATATTAATTTTTAATCGCATTCCACACCACACTATATATTGTGTGTTTTTGTCAGGTAATTGTACGGGGAGAAGATCGAATGTGCAAAGGAGCAAGAAAAAAAGGAAATCTCATCCGGTGACCAGCGCTTGAGCGCTAGTGTTAGAGCGCTTGAGCACCCAGAGCGTATGTAGCAATGGTGATTTAGTGTCTCAGCGCCTGAGCGCGCAACGTGTAGCAGCGCACATTCTGGTTTAAGTGGCTGAGCGCTTGAGCGCTCAGAACTGGGCGCCTAGGCGCTGAGAGCGTAACAGCAGATGTGAATTTCAATATAATGAGAAAGTTACGCCAAATTTAGGACATTGAGTATATTACACAGAAAATCCCTAATCCTGAGAGAGTTGTTTTGCGACAGCAGACCTTGGAGGACGACTTAAAAGAGGAATTGATTCTTGAAGACTTAGAGATCATAATCTCCATTAACGGGGTTTTGATTTCTCTTTCTTTTTAGTTTCTCTTTTTCTTTGAGTTTTCTTTCTATGGATTTGTATTCTGATATGAGTTTGTTTTTATTGAATATGAGTAGCTAAACCCATAGCTAGGGTTATGGGGGATCTTGTTTTTCTTATTATTTAGATTTGATTTCAAATTTGATAATGATAATTTCTTTTTGAGTTTATCATATTGTTTGTATTCTTGTCAGAATTTGATCACTTTTGGCATGTGTTAATTCATTATTTGATCGGTGACCATCCGCATTCAATGAGTGGATCTATATGGTAAGCTTAGGATTAGATTGGTGTATGACCAAACATCAATTTTTCCTACCAATGGAATTGACGATATGTTAGTTCATCTCTTGAATTGAAACTTAATGCATTCTTGATTAATTCAACTACATGGCCAAATAGGTGAATTAAATTAAGAATAGAATATTGTTTCATCCATGACCATTGGGATTCAATAGTAAATAAGAGAATATTGACAAAAGAATTACCTTGATCATAATTAAAAGAAAATCTGAATAATTGGATTCAAGTGAACCTTGTGTCCTAGTCTCTCTTTCATTGATTATCTTTTCTTTGTTTAATTGTTCATTATTTTTCTTTATTTGTTTATTTTGATTTTAACTTGAATTTTTTCATACACTTTCGATTGTCTGAATAATAAAGAGTTTAGCAAATCTAGTAATTACCAATTATTCCTCGTGGGATCGATAACTGGGACTCAAGTCCTATATTACTTGGCGATAGAGTGCACTTGCTCTTAGTGTATTTTACTCGTACTAAGTTTTTGGCGCCGTTGTCAGGGAATAAGTTTGGTAATATTAGAAACGAAAAACTCTAGTTAATTTAGACGCCTTTTTCTTTTATTCCTTATTTTATTTTTATTTTTATTTCGTATTTTTTATTTTTTATTTTGATTTCTTATTTTATTTTATTTTTTTATTTGTTTTTTTTTTATTTTATTTTTATTTTTATTTAATTTTTCACTTCTATTTCTTATTTATGCTTACTCGATCTCAGTTTCCTGATTTGACTTTTGATCTAGAAATTGAAAAAATTACTCGCAGGTTAAAGAAGCAGACTTTTATTGCAGCTGTGACGGAAGACATAAACAGGATAGAGAGGCAACCAGTTGTTGAGGCCAACCGTGAAGAAAGAGCTATCCCAGCAGAGCGAACCATGTTTGAGTACTCTATACCCACTGCTGAAGGGTATGGAGAAAGTATAATAAGATCAGTTGTGGCGGCAAATAATTTTGAAATTAAACCAGCATTGATCTCCATGATTCAGAATTCAGTTCAGTTTAGTGGATTGCCTTCAGATGATCCTAATCAGCATTTGGCCAGGTTCTTACAATTGTGTGATACTATCAAGTATAATGGGGTGACAGATGATGCAATCCGATTGCGACTCTTTCCTTTCTCTTTTAGGGACAGAGCAAGCCAATGGTTAACGTCACTATCGAGGGGTTCCATCACTACATGGGATCAATTGATACAACAGTTTCTAGCTAAGTATTTTCCTCCTTCTAAATCTGCTAAATTAAGGAATGATATATCTTCTTTTGTGCAGTTTGAGATGGACACTCTTTATGAAGATTGGGAGCGCTTTCAGGAGTTGTTGAGGAGATGTCCACATCATAGATTTCCCGTATAGCAGTAGGTTCAGACTTTTTACAATGGTTTGTCGCTTGCAAACCGTTCACTCATTGATACTGCTACAGGAGGTATTATATGGAGGAAAACACCTATTGAGAGCCAAGCATTGATTGAAGAAATGACACTAAACAGTTATCAGTGGCAAAATGAGCGCCAGACTTCTAAGAAACAAGCAAGTGTGCATGTTGTTGATTCTTCTACTGTAATTCTGAGTCAATTGAAAGCTTTGACCAAGAAGGTAGAGACTTTGATGGTGACAAATAGTGCAGCCCCACCTATCTTCTATGAAGCATGTGGAGGACAGGGTCATACAAGTACAAATTATCAAGTTGGTAGTCCTTTTGCCCCCGAGTTTGAAGGAGTAAATTTTGTTGGTAATTTCAACTGGTAGTAGTACAATCCGTATTCAAATACGTACAATCCTGGTTAAAAGGACCACCCAAATTTCAAATGGGGAAATTAGTAAGGCTATTAGCAGAATCAACAGAGAATTCCACCACCACCTCCTGGTTTCCAAGCACCTGCAGAGAAGCCAAGTTTTGAAGATCTGGTTATGAGTACATGCAGAATTTCAATGCCAAAATGAAGAACATGGAGACTCAGATCAGTCAGCTGACTACATTGATGACAGCGAGGGCACCAAGGACATTGCCTAACACTACTGAGACTAATCCAAGGGAACAGGCCCATGCAATTTTCCTTAGAAGTGGTTAGAAACTTGAGGAGTCCTCTTAAAAAAAGGAAATACCAGAGCTTGGAGATACTCTTATTAAGTCTGTGCAAAATGAAGAGAAGGCAACTGAAGATGCCCTTATTGAATATGTCAATCAAGAAAGAGAGGTTGAGAAGAAAGCACTAAAGTGGTAGAGAGCGAAGAAGGATCATGAGTAGAGTGTAGTTTATGAACCATCCCCATATGCCAAGATCTCATTCCCTCAGAGGCTCAAGAACAATCAGCCAGATCAGCAATTTGCTAAATTCTTGGAGATATTCAAGAAATTACAAATCAATATTCCGTTTGTTGAAGCTATCTCTTAAATACCCAAGTATGCAAATTTTTTGAAGGAAATACTTACAAAGAAACGCAAGCTTGAGGAATTTGAGACTGTATGTCTTACTGATGAGTATTTTGCCATTCTTTTAAAGAAGTTACCCCTAAAATTGAAAGATCCAAGGAGTTTTACTATTCCTTGCACTATTGGTAACTCTTATTTTGATAAGGCATTATGTGATTTGGGTGCTAGTATTAATTTGATGCCTTTTTCTGTGTTTAAGAAATTAGGAATGCAGGAACCGAAACCCACCAACATTTCACTACAGTTGGTTGATAGATTCATCACTTACCCGTGTGGTGTGGTGGATGATGTTTTGGTGAAGGTAGATAAATTTATATTCCCAGTTGATTTTTGTGGTGCTCGATATGGAAGAGGATGCTGATATTCCTCTCATTCTTGGAAGACCATTTTTGGCCACTTCTGGAGCTGTGATTGATGTACCTCGGGGTGAGCTCATCTTGAGAGTGGCTGGAGATCATGTGATTATTAATGTCTTTAGGGAGGCTAAATCTTCCCCAATGTTAAATCTCCATGCACCTATTAATTTTGTTCAAGCTAAAAAGCAGGAAATCTTAGTTATCAAAACCCCCCGCCATCATACAATGTTGATGTTGATCTTTCGGAAAGTCAAGCTGCTGAAACAAATAAAGGTCCTCCTATGATCCATGCTTCTTCACAAATTGACCCTTCATCTGTTGATCGAGTGCAACCACCATGGCCTAGCGAAGTTAATGCGCAATTGGGAGAGCCAAGCTCTTATCAAGTTCAGAGTGCTAATAGAAGCAATCCCAAGGCTATTGTTGAAGGAAGGAGGCATTGTTTTGAAAAGAAGAAGGTGTCCTCCGATTTCTCTTGCTTTAAGCCACCTTGATTTATCTGAAAAGGCAACGTCGAGCTAATAACGTTAAACAAACGCTTCACAGGAGGCAACCTGTGTTTCTTCTTTATCTTATTTTAGTTATGTTTGTTAGTTTTGTTATTTTTTTTCTTGTAGATGCTATTCATGTGTTTTAAGATTTTATTTTTTAGATTGTGTTGCTGCACTAATTCTTGTGCTTCTCCTTTGTGTGACATTGTGTCATTATTCATCAGGTTGTGTTGTTCTTTGCTTTACCCTTTTATTTCTTTTTCCACATTGAGGACAATGTTTATCTTAAGTGTGGGGGGGTATTTTTACAATTTTTATCACAAAAAAAATTTGTTGAAGCACTTGAGTAATGTTGGTAATTAAGCTAGAATTGTGTGTTGATGTCTTAATTTATTCTGAGCTGATGAAGATATATTTTAAAGGGAATTCCATTGATCATGAGCTGATAATGTGTGAAGCAATCTTTTTCATTGAAGTAAAGTGAAATTTAGTATCTTTAGTTAGAAATTAGCCATGTCTACTTGCTATTGTTCTCTTTATTAACTCTAGCCAGAAAGTGAGTTTTGAGCCTTAATCATTGGATTTTTCTTGTGGAGTGAGTTTTCTCTTGATTGATGTGCGCTAGAACTTGCTTTGATATCTTGTTGAGACTTTAATGATTCACATACAGACTTGAACATAATTAAGGCAATTAAGCTCAATTCTTTCTTGACTTCTAGAGTTGCATTGATTAAATAACCCCTTAGTTGCTCCCTTTGAGCCTGAAATTGATTTCTTTAAATACCCAATTGAATAATCAGGTTGGATTCTTTGGAGCATCTATTGTGTTAATTGAGAAGTCATAAAAAGTTATTATTTTCAAGGGTTAAAAAAAATGAAAAAAATGAAAAGAAAGAAAAAGGAAAAAAAGTTTGAAAGTGAAAAGGAAAAGAAATGAAAAAGAAAGAAAGAAAAGAATAGTTGGTGAAGAATAATGAGAATATTGGGTTGAAAGTGAGAAGTTGTTATATTCTTATGTATCATACCCTACCTGTCATCTTTTTAGCCTGATTTTGCTTTGTATTGATTTAGTCATGAGCATTCTTTACCTTATTTTATCCTTTCTTCCTACCTTCCATTATAACCTTGACCCCGTTACAACCAAAGGAAAGTCCTTTTGATTTTTGTATTGTATGTGAACTTACTTAGAAGTGAAGATGAGATTGATAAGCAAGCTTATGATATTGCATTTTTCAAGAGAAATTTGAGTGATCTCTTTGTCCTTTAACCACTTGAGTGATGGTAAGTTGAGTGATATCAGATGTTTGATGAAGAGAACAGTAGCAAGTTAGACTAAAGCTTTTAATTGTTTAAGTGCTAAATGATCTTGCTTGATTGGATTTGATTGCTGAACTTGAATTTCTTTTAATTGTGGAATTTTCCTTTGATTCATATTTCTTGATGTTGAGTTTGATCTTGTTGTTGACTCCTTTTCTTTGCTTGAGGACAAGCAAAGCTCAAGTGTGGGAGAGTTGATGAACCGTTAACATGTCATATTTTTACGGTTCAATTCTTTGGTTTTTCATATTCTTATTATTTATTTATTGAATTTTATTTGTTAGTTTTGTTATATTTTTAGTAATGTTTAATTGTGTTTTTATTAAGTATTTTGTATGTTTTTGTCAAGTAATTGTACGGGGAGAAGATTGAATGTGCAAAAGAGCAAGAAAAAGAGGAAATTTCATCAGGTGACCAGCGCTTGAGCGCTGGTGTTGGAGCGCCTGAGCGCCCAGAGCGTATACAGCAACGGTGATTTAGTGTCTCAGTGCCTGAGCGTTGAAAAGGAGCGCTTGAGCGCGCAATGTGTAGCAGCGCACATTCTGGTTTAAGTGGTTGAGCACTTGAGCGCTCAGAACTGGGCGCCTAGGCGCTGAGAGCGTAACAGCAGACGTGAATTTTAATATAATGAGAAAGTTACGCCAAATTTAGGACATTGAGCACATTACACAGAAAATCCATAATCCTGAGGGAGTTGTTTTGCGATAGCAAACCTTGGAGGACAACTTGAAGGAGGAATTGATTCTTGAAAACTTAGAGATCATAATCTCCATTAAAGGGGTTTTGATTTCTCTTTCTTTTTAGTTTCCCTTTTTCTTTGGGTTTTCTTTCTATGGATTTGTATTCTGATATGAGTTTGTTTTTATTGAATATGAGTAGCTAAACCCATAGCTAGGGCTATGGAGGATCTTGTTTTCCTTATTATTTGGATTTGATTTCTAATTTGATTATGGTAATTTCTTTTTGAGTTTATCATATTACTTATATTCTTGTCAGAATTTGATCACTTTTGGCATGTGTTAATTCATTGTTTGACCGGTGACCATCCGCATTCAACGAGTGGATCTATATGGTAAGCTTAGGATTAGATTGGTGAATGATCAAACATCAATTTTTCCTACCAATGGAATTGATGGTATGTTAGTTCATCTCTTGAGTTGAAGATTAATGCATTCTTGATTAATTCAACTACATGACCAAATAGATGAATTAAATTAGGAATAAAATATTATTTCATCCATGACCATTGGGATTCAATAGCAAATAAGAGAATATTAGTAAAAGAATTACCTTGATCATAATTGAAAGAAAATCTGAATAATTAGATTCAAGTGAACCTTGCGCCCTAGTCTCTCTTTCATTGATTATCTTTTCTTTGTTTATTTGTTCATTATTTTTCTTTATTTGTTTATTTTGATTTTAACTTGAATTTCTTCATACACTTTCGATTGTCTGAATAACAAAGAGTTTAGCGAATCTAGTAATTACCAATTATTCCTCGTGGGATCGATAACTGGGACTCAAGTCCTATATTACTTGGTGATAGAGTGCACGTGCTCTTAGTGTAATTTACGCGTACCACTAGCCACAACATAATGGCGACCCTTGACCCTGACTCATTGACTCAGATTTGCACCTCGAGCAAGAAGCACTGTTGGGCTCGAGCAAGAAGCAATAGCAAACAAAACCCAGATCTACACCGTGCCACCAACATCATGACCATGTAGTAGCCACGCCACCCACCACCACGCCCCCTCACCAACAGTGACAGTGAGCCCTATGCGCGACCCAACAAGCACCTGTACAAGCAACCACAACCCAACCCCACATCCTTTGTAAGTCATGTTTGCCTATGCATAAAGATTCAAATTTTGATGCTTTATTGAGGAGGGGTGGTGCAAATTTTGATTTTGGCCTTTGGTTGGGTGTTTGGGTGATGGTTGATGAAGATTGTGAAGCTAGGGGAAGATGTTGCTTGCTTTGTTGTTGTTGAAGGCTAGGGTTTAAAGATAAGATGTTTGAGTTTTTTTTTATAAAGTGTAATTTTTTTAATTATTTTTTATTCATGCTATGAAAAAAAAGCTTGGAACCTGATGATATGAACCAAACGAACTCGATGTTGGTTGGATTGGTTCAGTTCAAGATGGCTCGAAAATTTTAGTGAAATCCGATCTAACCTAACCCGAACTTAAATGATTGGTTTGGACTCGGTTTAAGCCAAAACCCAACCTGATCTAATTCGACCTATGTGCAACCCTACCTAAAATATTGTAATTAACTAACTAGAATATTCTTTCCTAACTAATTGTTCTAGAATATTCTTTCCTACTTTGGCACACTAGTAATACAACATACTTCAACAAGAGGTCATAATCATATAACGTAATGAAGAGATGAAAAAAATGAAGCATGAATATTGAAACTCACTAGAGAACGACATAAAGTGCTTGGTGCGGAAGCAGCATCACTTGGTTAATTACAAGATTTAGCTAACAGATTTATATATAATTTAATAAATCTGATTAAAGTTTTAAAAAGTAAACTAAAAATTGAATCAATAAGAACTCCGGTTTATAATTTAATTAGTTCAACTAACTAAATTGATGATTCAACCAAGATTGAATCAAATAACATAATAAAAAATGATTAGATTAAAAATATATCTGGTTCATGATTTAAACTCTAATCGATTAAACTAAGAAAAAAGATACTCTTATACCTCTAAAAAGGATAGTGTTTATATTATTTTTGAGAAATGTGATTGAGTGAGAAAAAATATAAAAAAATATATATAATAAATAATATTAGATAAAGTATAAAAATAAGTGTATGTATTATTTGATGTAAGAATATAAAAATTATTAAACTAATTGTTCTGATCTAATTTTTAAAACATTAACTAGGATACACCGATTAATATTTAAAAAATATATATCTACCATTCTTTTTTATATGATATATATCTGCCATTTTTATTCTCCAGGTAAAAAAAGGGTAGTGGCCGGCTCTCAAAATAATTATGATTTTTTTATTATATTTTTTATATTACTTTTTATATTATTTTTTATATTATTAATTATATTATTTTTTTATTATATTTTCTCATTTAATCACAATTATTAAAAAGTGAGATAAAAATAATATAACATCATTATTTTGCCTCTCAAAATATCACACAACCTTGACCTATCTGTGATGATTTGTTAAAAAAATATAAAAAGGGAAACATGCCAAACATGAGAGCAGAGTCATGATCAATTTGGTCATTATTGAGGTTCTCCAGAATGACCAAACTATCCATGCCTTAATTATGCAACTGTATTCTGTATGTGTTAGTCATATATACATGCCTTGGCCCTTCACAGGCGATTCCAATCCACCCACCAATCAAAGAATCTCCCAGAAACCACACTAATCCAGAATTATTCTTAATCAATTTAATCCAACCAATTTATATACGATATTACGCCGCGTTAACCATGGAATCCAAAGATTCCCATATCAACTAAAAACCTTTTTATTTTTTTCTTCAAATAACTTTAAAAAAAAAATTAAAAACAAGGAAGAAATTGCTTGTGACTCTTGGTACAATTTGGCCTTGAGTCACATAACATTTATGGAGTTACGCGACGACCCGAATGCGGTCACCGAATCTTTTTGTCCTGAATCAGAAATTTCCTTATATATATCAATGAATCTCTATCTTCTTCTCCCTCCCTTCCCTATCATTTCTATCAGGGTAATGCAATGAAATGGTATGGTACCTATCACTACCTAAAAAATAAACTCACAACAGAAAAGTGAAACTGTGAAACCATTACTTCCAATATTTGTGACTAGTGAGAGTTTGTTACTTTGTTGTGAGAACACCCAAAGATGGAGCTGAGCTTGGATTTGAGTTTGGCCTTTGTCCCCAGAACCATTTCTGAGCTTATTGTTGAGGTTTCTAAGAGCAAAGATGGGTCTCAGAAAATAGCCATGCTTGAGGACTTTGTCAAAAGATTGGAAGATGAGATGAGGAAGATCGAGGCCTTCAAACGTGAGCTTCCTCTTTGCATGCTCCTCGTAAACGATGGTATGGTAATTTAATTCTCTCCTCTCCATTGATTTTTTTTTTAATTTCAAATTAGACATTTTGGTGTGATTATTGTTGTTCATTTTATATATTTTTGTTGATGATTATTAACATGTTTTTGGGGCATGCAGCTATAACTAGATTGAAGGAGGAAACAGAAAAGTGCATGAAAATGCAAAATCAACCCGTTGTTGAAGAATTCATGCCACTGAAAGTGAAAACCGATTCTGTAGGAACTATGGGGAAAGAAACTTGTGACAAGAAGAACTGGATGAGCTCTGTTCAGTTATGGAGCACTGAAACCAAATCGGTAAATTTAAGAGCTTAATTTTGGTAAATGATTGCACTTTGCTGTAGTTTCTACACAATTAGGACCAAAAGTTTTTTTTTTCTTTTTTTTGGGGTAATGGCAGAGGAGTGAAGAGGATGATAGGTCTGTGCCAGAGAATCCAATTCAACCACGGAACAAGACCAACAGTGGAGGAGCATTTATTGCATTCAATGGAAATTCGTGTGTGCCAAAGACAGCGATGAAGGATGACAAGGAGGTTTCAGTTTCACAGGTTCGTAGCCTTAGTTTGAGGACTACAGCGTTTGAACTGAATAATCATAGGAATTCAAAAAGTGGTTGTGGAGGTAGTTCTGGTTCGTCTTTGCTTACAAGCCCGGTTGAGATAAATGGTCAATCAGCAGAATCCAAGAAACAAAGGCGATGCTGGTCGCCAGAGCTTCATCGGCTTTTTGTTGATGCTCTTCAAAAGCTGGGTGGAGCACAAGGTAGATTTAAGTTAACACTTAAGCATATGATTATTAGGGGGGAAAAAAGTTTAGAAGTGAATTGATTCCTTCTCTTGCAAATTGGGTAGGCTCCAAAATTTTAAATAGTATCTATCTGCATACTTTGTTTGAATCCTGATACCCCAATAGTGGTGGATTTTTTATTTTTTATTTTTTATTTTTTATTTTTTATTTTGTTTTAAATTGCAGCTTCTTCCATCTAGAATTGAAAAAAGTGGGTGCTATCTCTAATTGGTTTGTTATCTTCTGCAGTGGCAACTCCTAAGCAGATTAGAGAACTGATGCAGGTGGGAGACCTGACAAATGATGAAGTGAAAAGCCATTTGCAAGTGAGTGCTTAATCAGCAACCCCTTTTATTTTTATTTTTTGCACTTTTGTCATATGATTTATGCAAATCTTTGGTTTATTCAGAAGTACAGGCTTCATGTTAGAAGACTTCCAGTTTCTTCAGTTGGCTATGCTAATAATGGCTTATGGATGGCACAAGTTCAAAGTGGGGATAATTCAAAGGGAAACTTATCACAGTCTGGTTCTCCACAAGGTCCTCTCTTCCTAGGAGGGTTTGCTAAAGGTCTTTCAAGCTCTGGACGCAACAGCATGGATGCAGAAGAAGATGAGCAATCAGATTGCCACAGTTGGAAAAGTGGGCTGCACCAGCAACCAGAAGCTGATGTATTGTGAGCCTCTAAAATTTTCAGATAAAAACCAATAAAATATATAAACGAAGAACCAGAATTTAACAACATAAAAATAATAGATCTAACACATAGAAGGGATCCAATCAAATCGATGTTATAATTATTTGAGACTTGCGGTTGAGATTTTGCAGAGTTTCCGAGCTTTTTTTTCCCCGTGTTTGTAGAAAGAGGTTGTTGTTATAACCAGTATAAGGTAGCTGTAATTTTATTCAATAAATTTCTGAGTTTAAAAAATAATGTTTCCATATTATTTTTTATCTTATATTATTTTTTATTACATTTTTAATAATTATAATTAAAAAAAGTAACAGAAAAAAAATGATAATAGTATAAAAAATAATATAAAAAAGTATGATAAAAAAATCAAAATTATATCTATTTTGGCTGTTGTGGTTAATAGATTTTTCCTTCCATAAGATCCATGTTGCCCATTAATCCTGAAATTATACAAACGGGACTTTAATTCTGTTCCCATGGAAATCTAGTTTAGTGTACAAAATACAGGTGTTCAACCATGCTTGCTCCACCATCTCATAGGTTAAACATTTGCAACACAGCGTACAAGATTTTCTGCTTCTATTTTAATTAATCATAAAGTGGTAAATCTCTTTCAGCCGTCCATGATTGTACGGGAATATTGAGTCATTGACAGACTCTAACCTCAAAATCTTAGGTAGGCGTGCTTTTTAGCATTTTGGCTGGATCTAATTAAGGTTGATGTAAAGTCAGACTTTTTGTCAGCATATCAGTTGTCAATAATAACTTTTAATGCTCAAATATTCTTTCCTAAGCATCAACACACGTCAGTAACTCGTCTTTAGTTTTGAACCACATAGATCTTCCATTGTTTGATGAAATCACAGAAACTTTTATTTTTGTTTTTGGAACTAGTTGTAATATTCGTCCTTTGCACATGTTAGTTATGACCCAAAAAAAATTGTGTTATTACAATTTAAAGAATATTTGAAGATATTATTGAAAATGATATGTTATAATTGGTAATGAAATTTGAACAAAAATTATTACAGTTTGTATTGTTGACAAATTTTATAAATTAAGTAAATTACACAAGTCCTTTTATGACACAAAATACAAAAGAGCATATCATTTTTAAATTTAAAATAATATATACAAATGCAAAGAAAATAAGATTAGCAATTTTCTGAAAATTTAAAATAAGAGTTGTGTGTATAATTTTCAAAATAAGAAGGGAATTTCTCGAAATTTTGTTAAATTTAATAAGCATTTTGCAACAAAGACGCTTGAAGTTAGAAATGATGTAATGCAAGAGAATGCATCAGAAATCTCAAGCTGAGAAAGTAAAATGGGGAAGATTTATGTGTAAGGGCGAGAGTTTATTTACTTCTTTATATTATAGGATTCAATAAGTTGGCTAGTACAAGAATTTTAATTTGAGCGACACCAAGTGCTTTTAAAACAATTTGATTTTGAGGTTGAATTTTAATCATTTTCTCTTTATACTAAGTCATAAACCTCTTTTGTAAAAAATATAAAAAGTTGGCTAATGGATATTGGACCGTTCTGAGTCTAAGACATAATATGTCTGTCATCACTAAAGTTGATCTTGATAGACCAACCATACAAGACCGATATCTGTGCTAAGTAGGTCCATTTTAGAGTGTCAAGTTTATGAAAGTCTGAGTCAACTTGACCGAAGTCCTATTTGCAAGATCCAACCAGTCTATACCCAAACGGATAACGGTTTAGCAAACACATATTTAATACAACCTGCCAACGGTCATCGACAGTTTAGCATCATCAAGACCAACGGTCGTTAACGTCTTCTAATGACAAGACATAACGTAATCTTAACGTTCAGAATCCTAAATAGCCTGAACGATGAGTATCCAGAGAGTCAGTCTTCCAGATCTCTATATAAACTGGTCTAGCAGTCTAGGCTAGGCATGTTTCATCTTTCATCCAGACACTCTAGTCTACCTACTTTTTATACGATCCTACCAATTTCTTGACCTGCCTAGGTTCACTTGACCTCGCTGTTGCCTTCCCTATAGGTCTCTAGTGAGTCCTTTCTACCTACCAACCTAGGTCTCAATCAGTACCCCGAAACATCTGGCGCCCACCGTGGGGTGAGATAAAACTTTCCCACCCCACATTACCTTCAATGGTTCATTCAAAACCTTTAACCTCACCTATGACATCATCAGAATTAGCCTTTCTGAAGAACAACAATATGGTGTATGTCCATGTCCGTCATTTCCAGTGTCCTTGAAACCCAGAGACCTGCTTTCTTTCAATCTTTGTTGTTCAAAGCATGTGAGGGAATGATTGATCCCTTAAACAGTGTCATGGGGCTTCTCTGGATCGAAAACTGGCACATACGCTAGGCAGGGGTGTAGACGGTGCTCCGTGGCAGCACACTGAGGTCCATGTCGGAGCTCCTCACCTTAACGCACCCACACCCACCGTCGACGGGGCATCCGAAGGGGAAGTCACCTGCACCGACATATGGAGGGTCCAAGATCCTAAGTCAAGTTGCTAGTTTACAAGTTCATGGTCTAATAAGGTCTCTTTCGGCAGAAAATGCTAGCGATCGGAGGAAATCACCGAGCTCCAGACGACGAAGACTGATCTCAATCTTTGATTGACACCAAGCTTTCTATAGAACACGTGCAGACAATGAAGACCAATCTCAATCTTTGATTGACGCCGAGCTTTCTACAAAACGAGCTCCAAATGACAAAGACCGATCTCAATCTCCGATTGATGTCGAGCTTTCTACAAAACGCGTTCAGACGATGAAGACCAATCTCAATCTATGATTGACGCTGAGTGTAATACCCTAAATGACATGTTAGACTTGTTTATGTGTTCAATAGGTAGTATATAACTTGCTTAACATGTATGTATATTTTTGTGACAATCTGAGTTAATTTAGGTACTTAGTTGTAACTTGGACTGTGAAAAAATAGCTTAAAATAACTCAGATAATAGTATAAATTGCTTAGGAGAGAGAAATAAATATGGATAATTTATTTCTATATCACAACTATATAGAACAAGTTACAGTTAAAGTTTCAAGATAAACTGAGTTAGTTTGACATTTTTAGGAATATTGGTTGTCTAATTATAGTTGATTTGACTAGCAGCAGATATAAAAATATCAGATAATGTTGAAACGGATTTTTATATGAATCTTAGTACTTATTTTAAAGTTGTTAGAAATTGAAAATCTGGATTTAGCTAAATCTGAGTATTTTTAGCAGATCGAGATTTTATCAATTCTGACCTAAAGACCATATGAGTCTTTATTTTCCTCTTTTTAAGGCCTCTCTCACGGCTAAACTGTTTCACTAAGCAGAAATAGAAAAGTTACCAAGAGAAAGGAAAGAAGGAGAAGAAAAGGCTAAGGAGGAGGAAGAGAGAAAGAGGAAAGTCAAATGAAAAGTTAAGGTTTGAGATCCAGCCAAGCTTGAATCTCTACTCCACTGTCAAAGGCAAGGGTTTCTGTGATCAAATTCATTTCTTGTAACTCTTTTCTCTATTTGTGCAATTAGGTTGCTTAATAGGCCAAATTGAGTACTAGAGTTGTTTGATGTGTTTTGATTGCATGATTGAGTTTCTTTGGTCATTTGTGACTTGTTCAAAGCATTAGTCTAAGATAGAAGCTTAGAGTTTGTCATTTAGAACTTTGAATTTCCAATTTGGGGGTTAGGTTACCCTAGCTTGATTTTGGTACAGTAATCCAAATTAAGAGGTTTTGGTTAGTGATTGATGATTTTTATGTGTTAGTAAACTGATTGAGAACTTAGAATTACTTAGAAACCGGTTTAGAATGGTCAAAACCGAGTAAGAGAACAAAGGAATAGTACCACGGTCTACAGAATTCTGCAGAACCTGGGTTCTGCTATTCGCACCGCGGCGTGAGAGACGCCGTGCCACGACGTGATGATGAACGGCTTGAATGTCGCGGTGTGAGGAAGTTACGCCGCAACGTGAGGCCCGTTTTGTAGCACGCGCCACGGCATGAAGAATGACGTGCCGCGGCGTGGAGTGATGTTACGCCCAGTACTAGAACCCGTGGCTTGGGCGCCGCGTCGTGTACAAGTTAGTGTCGCGGCGTGAGTACCAAGAATCTTAAAAATGTCATTTTTTATGTTTTGAAGTTCAGGATTAGTTGAGATCATTAGTATATGTTTCCTAAAGTGTGTTAAGGCACAATTAGTGATAGTTTTCAAGAGGAGAATTATACTTAGTATGTATAGGAAAGATTGGTGGTGTGTATTTTGTGAGTATCCTTTGATAGTCATTCATGAAGGCCAAGAGGGATTGAAGGGTGTCTAATAGACTCAATTAAAGAAAGGACATAACCCTGATATTTTGATAGTACTAAGGTCAAAGGAGATAAGTAGGGGTCCACAAGATTCTTCAGAATCAGGATTTAGACTGAACTTCTCAGCGTGCCAGGATATGTGTAATATAAGGAGATACCTCTATTTGCCACAAAATAACATATAAAACTAGTAATTCCCAAGATTTACATTTTTGGTTCTAAGTTGAATTAGATGTATGTATGAGATGTATATTAACTTGGTTTATCTAAATGCAATAGTTAGACTTTGTAGACGCTTTAAACATATCTTCTTAGTAGATATTGAGATTATGTTTATTTATGCTATGTATATATGTCTAGTTTTGATTACTTATACTGAGAATGTAGTTTCTCACTCCGTTGTGTATAATATAATTCTAGGTGAAACTTCTTCTAAGAGTAAGAAAAAAAAGGAAGCTAAAGAATAGATTAGCTTTATGGTTTATATTTCAAATGTTGTATCTTTTAGTATCTCTTTTGAAATATATAGACTTATGTAATACTTCAAGCCTTTGCTAAGACTAATGATGTATATGTACTTTGATGCATTATGGTATAAATATTGTATTTTCGCATTTCATATGGCTCTCTATAGTGTTTCCAACGAACATTATGGATATAAGTATATGATTAGTATGTATGTAGTGACATTATAATGCTAAATATCTCTTTATATGGCGTGTCTACTGAGATATTGGTTTTGGGATGTTACATTATGTTATCAGAGTAATTCATCCTGTTGAGTTGGGGTATGGACTGACTATGCTTAGGCATATAAGAGTTCCTTCTTAGAAATTATGTTTTTCTTGCTTCATATGTTAAATGTGATGATAGAATTGCATAATTTACCTTAGATTGATTGTTACTAGATTCTGTTACACGGTTACATGGTATTGAGACTGCAGTTCAATATATGTTATTTCTATGTGTACAAGGAACTATGGAACAAAACCGGCTATCTAGAGAAGCAGAGAGCTCAGCCCCACCGAGACCAAGTATGACTGAAGCCATTATGGTTATAGCTAGTGTTGTGACTAGAATGCTGGAGAGAATGGAAGCAAATCCATCTCAATAGTCTATACCACCTGATCGCCACTCGCAAGAGGCAACTCAAGTAAGAAGGAATCAGAATTTCCTAGACTGGACAGCTTTCTTCCAGATAAACCCTCCACCATACAGAGGCGAGTATAATCCTGTAAAGGATGAGGAGTGGCTTAGTGAGATGGAGAAGATTTTTGATTCAATAGTTTGCTCAGAAGAGCAAAAAGTGATCTTCGCCTCATATATGTTGAAAGATGAGGCAGAGCATTGGTAGAAAAGTACCAAAAGGGTACTTGAAGCCGCTGACAACCCGATGCCATGGGAAGTTTTCAAGATAGCTTTCCTGAAGAAGTTTTTCTCGCAGACTCTACACGATGATAGAGAAGTGGAGTTTATGGAGTTACAACAAGGAAACATATCTATAGGCCAATATGTGGCCAAGTATGATGCATTGGCAAAATTCTCTTCTCATTTCTGTTATCACCCGGACGAGAAATGAAGATGTTTGAAATTTGAATCTGGTTTGAAGAAGGAGATCAGGGGTATGGTGAGATCGATGGAGATAAGAGACTTTTCTCTTTGGTTAACAAATGTTGGATTGTGGAGTCGGAAGTCAACGACTCTTTATTAGAGGAAAGGGCGCAAGACGTCCCAAAAAAAAAAAGAAAGAGCACAACAAGAATAAACAGAGTGCTTCTAAGCCAAGGAACCCTAAAAGAAAAAGCAAGAAGTGGTCTAAGGCACCACAATGCGCTGAATGTGGGAAGGCACATGGAGGCAAGTACTTCGTAGGCTAGTTTGTATGTTATACATGTAGGCAGCCGGGGCATTTCTCCAGCTTGTCCTCAGAACAAAGAAGATGCGCCTACCCCAAAACCACTAGCCAATGGACGAGTTTATACTCTAGGCGGAACAGAGGTGGCCCAGTCTTTCAACCTAATCCAAGGTAAATGCATAATTCGTAATCATATTTTAAATGTCATGTATGATTCAGGAGCATCCCACTCCTTTGTTTCTTATGATTGTGTAAGGAAGTTAGATTTGCCTATGTCAGAGTTACCATATGACTTATCTGTTTTCACACCCACAAGTAAGCTAGTCATAACCTCAATAGTATGTCTTGACTGTTGTTTAAGGGTCGAAGATAGAGTCTTCTTTGTAAACCTTATTTGTGTACCCCTTTTGGACATAAATGTCATTCTTGGTATGGATTAGTTGTTATCCAATCATGTAGTTTTGAACTGTTTAGATAAGACTCTAGTTTTCCTGTCAGATGTTCCTACCAAAGTTGTTTATTTTGAGTTTACCTATCTTAATGTTAATAAGGTCAATCACTGTTTGGTAGAAAGAGCTCTAGGATATGTTCTTCTTTCCTCATTAGATGTAGAAGTTGAGCAGAGCCTAGATAATTTACCTGTGGTGAGGGAATACCCTGAGGTGTTTCCGAGTGATATAGCTGAGTTGCCACCAGAGAGAGAAATAGAGTTTACTATAGATTTAGTATCGGGTACAGGACCTATATCTATAGCACCCTATAGGATGGCACCCTTAGAGTTGGCTGAACTCAAGAAACAATTAGAGGAGTTACTGGATAAGCAATTCATTAGGCTAAGTGTTTCTCCGTGGGGAGCACCAATGTTGCTAGTAAAGAAGAAAGATGGTACCATACGGTTGTGTGTTGACTATAGGCAATTGAACAAGGTGACCATCAAGAACAAGTATCCTTTGACTATAATAGATGATCTGATGGATCGGTTAATAAGAGCTTTATTATTTTCTAAGATTGATATAAGATCTGGGTATCATCAAATCAGAGTTAGAGGAGAGGATATCCCTAAGACCATCTTTAGAACTAGGTATGGGCATTATGAGTATCTTATGATGTCTTTTAGATTGACAAATGCTCCAACAGTGTTTATGGATTATATGAACAGAGTTTTTAGACCCTACTTAGACCAGTTTATGGTAGTGTTTATTGATGACATCCTTTTTTATTCAAAGACAAAGGAAGATCATGAGCGGCATGTAAGAATTGTTTTGGATATATTAAAGGAGAAGAAACTGTTTCCCAAATTGTCCAAGTGTGAGTTTTGACTAACGAAAGTTTAGTTTTTAGGCCATGTTATTTCTAATGGAAGAATTGCAGTAGACCCTAGCAAGGTAGAAGCAGTATTGTAGTGGGAGAGACCCACCACTGTGACCAAGATCAGGAGTTTTATAGGCTTAGTAGGGTACTATAGAAGGTTCATCAAGGGTTTTTTTCAATTAGCACAGCCTTTGACCAGGTTGAGTAGAAATAATAGATTTTTTGAGTGGACTCAAGACTATGAGAATAACTTCCAAGACTTAAAGAAGATGTTGACTACTATGCCAGTGTTGGTAATTCCAGATTCCCATGAAGACTTTGAGGTTTTTTGTGACGCTTCAAAGATGGGACTAAGGTGTGTTCTAATGCATAATAAAAGAGTAGTTACCTATGCATTAAGGCAGTTAAGGTCACATGAGGAAAACTATCTTACGCATGATTTGTAATTAGCAGCTGTAGTGTTTGCCTTAAACATTTGGAGTCATTATCTCTATGGAGTCCAGTTTAAGGTGTTCAATTATCATAAAAGTTTAAAGTACTTATTTGATCAGAAGGAGCTGAACCTGAGGCATAGAAGATAGATGGAATTCTAAAAAGATTATGACTTTGAGTTAAAGTATCATCTGGGTAAGGCCAATGTAGTGGCTGATGCACTAAGTAGGAAATCCCTACATGTGTCTCGAATGATGATCCAAGAGAGTGAAATTCTCGAGAGTTTTAGAGATTTGAACTTAGCGGTGACAGTGATGCCACAGAGTCTCTTTGTGAGTAGAGTGGACATAGTAAATGATTTAAGAGCTCAGATTTTAGAAGCTCAAAAGGAAGATGAAGTTTTAATGGATATTAATGAGCAGATCTTTTTAGGAACCTTAGAAGATTTTGATATGACTGATGATAGAATGATAAAGTTTAGAGACAACGTTGTGTTCCAAGAGAGTCAGAGGTCAAAAATAGGATTCTATAATAAGCTCATAGTAGTAAGTATACCATCGATCCCAGAACTACTAAGATGTACCAAGATCTGAAGAGAATGTTTTGGTGGTCTGAAATGAAAAGGGACATAGCAGAGTATGTCGCAAGGTGTTTAGTTTTTCAAAAGGTGAATGATGATCACATATTTGATACGTTAATAAGCTTTCATTCTTAATCATTTACACTCTCTATGTACTTAATTGATTGAGTTTTATTATGTTTTGTAAGTTTGGACTCAAATTGGACTTAATTGAATTTTTTAGCATGATTCATATCTTACACTATTTCTGTATTTGGACTATATCTTGGGCTGTATGTGGTCTTTGGAGGTGATTCTAGTGGCATTTGAAAGATAAGAGAGAGTTCTACAACTTTCAAGAATACCTCAAAGGCTCAATCACACGAGTAGATAACTCAAATTGGGGTTAAAGCAAGAACTAGAGTACTGTTCCTGATAGCTTAACCTATGTGTACTGTTTATCACATATTTTGGGATAGAAGTTGTCAAATGGGCTGAAATTTGGATTCTAAATAGTTAAGACCCATATCTACAACTTTCATGTTGAACACTTTTCCAGAATCAGACTCCTTGAAGGTGATATTGGGCTTGGAAGTCAGAACAGAGGAGCTGTGACTGGGCCTGGGTAGTGTTCAGTAATTTGAACGTATCTGGAGTTATAGAAATGATATTGGACTCAAACTAAATCCATTTGAAAGCTAAGATCCAGGCCTATAAATTTCATGCAGACCATGTGGTTCAAAAATGACGAATGTAATAACTTCAGAGCTGCATGATTTCGGAGACAAGGAATCTCCATAATTTCCCACTCACCTAAAGTCATTTGGCATTTTCCACTCATTTTTCACTCATCCACCCACTAATGACTCAGCCCCCTTGTCATTTTGTATCTCTAATCCTCTATAAAAGGGGGCCTTAGCAGATCATTGAGGGTGTGAGGTGTTAGTTACCAAAATGATGTCATTTTGTTACTAGGTTTTCTTGTAGTAATTTTCCTTTGTTCTAAATTAAAGTCATGTTCTTCTACTTCTTCTTCTCTCTTTCTTTCTTCTTATCTATGAGTAACTAAGTTTTATTTTACTTGGGTGAAAGAGTGAAGCTCTTGGTAATAAAGTAAGGTTAGATTTATTCTTCTCTTGTACTTAAATGATTTATATTTTCTAGTAACCATTATATGTATTATAATTTGTTTCTTATAATTTAGAAACCATCTTTGTAAAGAGGAGTTCTTGATTTGTTGTAGACAAAATATTGGCACAATAAATGCTTTAACCCATTTATAAGTGGTGGTAATATTTTTAGGAAACATAATATAATTACGTATATTATTTTAAATGGACTTTTAATGTTGTATTTTTCGATTGGAGCCTCCATGTTGCGAGGATTCTAATTGAGTTATAAAAGAAATTAATCTTACCTTTACTTTATTTACCAAGAGTGGATCTTTTAACCCAAGTAAATAATTTTTACCGTAGTAATAAAATATTTACTTCACCTTAATTAATCTTCAACTATTCCCTGTGGATCGACCTCGGACTCTCGAAAAATTTATTACTTGAGACAACCTGCACTTGGGTTCGCAATGCAACAATTAATCCTGCATCAAGTTTGTAGACTTGTTTGAAAGTAAAAATTGTGCATCAGTGAAGATTGAGCACCAGAAGCCAGCAGAACCTTTACAATCTTTAGGAATCCCAGAGTGGAAATGGGAGAAAATTTCTATGGATTTTGTAGTGGCTTTACCCAAAAAATTCAGCAAGGTTTTGATGCTGTTTCGGTTATAGTGGATAGATTAACTAAATCTGCCTACTTTCTGCCAATGAAAGCTAGCTATCCTCCAAAGAAATTAACTCAACTTTATCTAAAGGAGATAGTTAAATTACACAGAGTTCCCATAAGTATAGTTTCATATAGAGATCCTAGATTTACATCTAGATTCTGGGGAGCCTTGCAGGAGGCTTTTGGGACTAAGTTAAGCCTTAGTACAACTTATCACTCTCAAACATATGGGTAAATAGAAAGGACTATCCAAACCCTTGAAGATATGCTTAGAGCATGTATTTTAGAACAATAGGGTAGTTGGGACTAGCTTTTATCATTAGTGGAGTTTACTTATAATAATAGTTACCATTCCATCATAGGTATGGCACCTTATGAAGCTTTGTATGGAAGAAAATGCAGATCACTTTTATGTTGGTATGAAGTAGGTGAGAGAACCATCCAAGATTCAGAGTTAGTCCAGCAGACCACAGAGCAAAGCAAGATGATTAAGGATAGGTTGGTTACTGCTCAGAGTCGACAAAAGAGTTATGTTGATAAGAGAAGAAGACCTCTTGAGTTTAGTGAGAGAGATCATGTATTCTTAAGAGTTACTCTTACAATAGGAATTAGTAGAGCATTGAAAATCCGAAAGTTAAATCCTCATTTTTCAGGTCCCTACCAAATTCTAAAGAAAGTTGGACCTATAACTTACCAGATAGCTCTTCCTCCTAGTTTGTCTAGCCTTCATAATATTTTTCATGTATCTCAGTTAAGAAAGTATAATCCAAATCCATTGCATATCATAGAACATGAATCTGTATAGTTAAGAGATGATTTGTCGTATGATATACATCTGGTAAGGATCATGGACAGAGGGGTCAAAGAGCTTAGAAGTAAGCAGATTCCTCTATTGAAAGTTATATGGGATGACAATGACACCGAGGAGGCTACTTGGGAGTTAGAGTCTCACATGCAGCAGGACTACCCGAATTTGTTCCTTTCAGGTAAGCAATTTTGGGGTCAAAATTTTAAAAAGGAGGGGAGAAATGTAATACCCTAAATGAGATGTTCGACTTGTATATGTGCTCAAAAGGTAGTATATGACTTGCTTAGCATGTATGTTTATTTTTGTGACAACCTGAGTTAATTTAGGTACTTAGTTGCAATTCAGACTATGAAAAATAGCTTAAAATGGCTCAGATAATAGCATAAATTGCTTAGAAAAGAGAAATAAATATGAATAATTTATTTCTAAGTCACAAATATATAGAACAAGTTACAGTTAAAGTTTAAAAGTAAACTAAACTAGTTTGACATTTTTAGACATATTAGTTGTCTAATTATAGCAGGTTTAACTAGCAGCAAATATGAAAATATCAGATAATGTTGAAATGACTTTTTATATGAATCTTAGTACTTATTTTAAAGTTGTTAGAAACTAGAAATCTAGATTTAGCAAAATCTGAGTGTTTTTAGCAGATTGTGATTTTATCAATTCTAGCCTAAAGGTCATATGAGTCTTTATTTTCTCCTTTTTAAGGCCTCTCTCAAAGCTAAACTGTTTCACTAAGCAGAAATAGAAAAGTTACCAAGAGAAAGGAAAGAAGGAGAAGAAAAGGCTAAGGAGGAGGAAGAGAGAAAAAGGAAAGTCAAAAGAAAGCTAAGGTTTGAGATCCAACCAAGCTTAAATTTCTACTTAGCTGTCAAAGGTAGGGGTTTCTATGATCAAATTCATTTCTTGTTACTCTTTTCTCTATTTGTGCAATTTGGTTGCTTAACAGGCCAAATTGAGTTCTAGAGTTGTTTGATGTGTTTTGATTGCATAATTGAGTTTCTTTGGTCATTTTTGACTTGTTCAAAGCATTAGTCTGAAATAGAAGCTTAGAATTTGTCATTTAGACCTTTGACTTCCCAATTTGGGGGTTAAGTCACCCGATCTTGATTTTGGTGCAATAATCTAAATTAAGAGATTTTGGTTAGTGATTGATAATTCCTATGTATTAGGAAACTGATTGGGAACTTAGAATCACTTATAAACCAGTTTGGAATGACCAAAATCGAGTAAGAGACCAATGGAACAATACCACGGTCTGTAGAATTCTACAGAACCTGGGTTCTGCTATTCGTGCCGTGGCATGAGAGACGTTGTGCCGCGGTGTGATGATGAATGGCTTGAATGTCGCGGCGTGAGGAAGTTACGCTGCAACGTGAGGCCCATTTTGTAGCACGCGCTGCGACGTGAAAAACGTCGTGTCGTGGCATGGAGTGATGTTACGCTCAGTACTGGAACCCGTGCCTTGGGTGCCGCGGCGTGTCCAAGTTAGTGTCGCGGCGTGAGTACCAAGAACCTTAAAAATGTCATTTTTTATGTTTTAAAGTTCGGGACTAGATAGGATCATTAGTATATATTTCTTAAAGTTTGTTAAGGCACAATTAGAGATAGTTTTCAAGAGGAGAATTATACCTAGTATGTATAAGAAATATTAGTAGTGTGGATTTTATGAGTATCCTTTGATAGTCATTCATGAAGGTCAAGAAAGATTGAAGGGTGTCTGATAGACTCAATTGAGGAAGGATATAACCCTGATATTTCGATAGTGCCAAGGCCAAAGGAGATAAGTAGGGGTCCGTAAGGTTCTTCGGAATCAGGATTTAGACTGAACTTCTCAGTGTGCTAGGATATGTGTGATATGAGGAGATACCTCTATTTGCCACAAAATAACATATGAAACCAGTAATTCCTAAGATTTACATTATTTGTTCTGAGTTGAAGTAGATGTATGTATGAGATGTATGTTAACTTGATTTATCTAAATGCAATAGTTAGATTTTATAGAAGCTTTAAACATATCTTCTTAGTAGATATTAAGATTATGTTTATTTATGCTATGTATGTATGTCTGATTTTGATTACTTATACTGACAATATAGTTTCTCACCCAGCTGTGTATCATGTAATTCCAAGTGAAACTTCTTCTAAGAGTAAGAAGAAGAAGGAAGCTAAAGAATAAATTAGCTTTATGGTTGTGAGCACTCAATTTTGACCAGGCTCCCAAAAAAAAATTAATTTTGAATTTAATTAATTAAAGGTCTATATTCTTTTTTTTTTGTTAGCCCAAATGTAAGCCCGCTTTAACAGAAAAAAAAAAACACTGATCTCGTTTTATAAAAAAAAGGGAGGGGGTCTTGGTTATGTTTTGCAGCTGGTTGATTACAACTTCACTTTAGTTGAAATACAACTAAACCATGGCAATATCTGCAATGCTGCAAGTCTCCAAAGGCCCAAGGCTCAAGAGAGGCAAAAATGGAAAGTTTTCAGTGATGTGAAGCATGAGAAGATGGCAGCCTCAAGAAAAATCATAAAAATGGAAACTGAGCTAGACCACTCTATCTGCAACCTACATGGATCTCTTTGGGGGTTGCAGATTGGTCTTTCTGCTTACAAGAAGAAAAAAGCGTAACAGAGGGGGGGATTCTAAAATTTTTACAGAGAGGAAGATCACAGAGAGAAGGGAGTTTTTGCTGCCATCTCCATTTGCCAAGCCATCTTGAACCTTTTCTTCACAACCATCAACCATCATCTTCCCTCTGGCAATCACCCTCCTGCAACCCAAAACAGAACCACAACTCCTTCCACACCTCCACCCGTAGCCACCATTCATCCCATCAACCTCCAAACCATAGCAACCCTCTTTACCAACAACACCACATCTCCCCACCAACCCATTCACGGCCTCCACCGCGAATCACCACCTCCAACCTCACCATTCCATCACCTTCAACCGAGTCAACTCACTACCCTCCACTATTCATCTTCTTCTTCCTCCAAGCCACCCATTCCTAACTAAAGCCATAACCACCCTCACCAAATCCACTCCCAAACCGTGACCACCCTGCAACCCAAAACAGAACCATCCCTTCATCCCATCAACCTCGAAACTGTAGCAACCCTCCTCAAACCAACATCACCACAACCCATCACCTAAGCAACCAGCCGTCCGAGCCGCTCGAACCATCCAGCCGTGAACCACCGTCCCCACTGTCTTCATTGCGTCTCGGAGCTCCACCAGATCCTGCACCCCGCCATCGAGCTCGTCGGACTGCACGAACCCGGTAGTTCCATCTCGGCTCCGCTCTAAGCCACCGCTACCCCCGGACAGCACCAGATCCCGCACGCCACACAGTCCCGACCAGATCGAAACAATTGCCCGAGCCTGCCAAATCCCGTCCGGCACCAGCCCCGAACCTACCTGAGCCTGGATCCGGAGCTCCATCTTCCATTAACGCCGCACTGGTCGCCCCGCACCAGCTCGACGAAACCGTCGCCTAACCCATAGATCCGGCCCAGATCTGCATCGAGGCAGAACCGAACTTGTTGACACCGCGTTCGTCGGTCGACCCGCACAGATCCGGCCACCCCACGACACACGCCACAGCCTTCGCTGGTGAGAGTGAGTTTCCCTTCCTCTATTCGTTTTACTCTCCTGAGCTTCAGAATCTAATATTTGAAACCTGTTGATTTGTTTGAAGGGAAAACTGCTGCAAAGCTTTAAAGTTTATTTATTTTTATTTTTTTCGTTTGTTTAGGTTGAAGATTATTTTGGGCTTGGTTTTTTTGTTTGTTTTTTTAATTTATTTGTTTGTGGGTTAGATTTTGTTTGGGTTAAAGTGTTAATTAGATGGTTTGAAAGTAATTTGTTAGGTTTTCACAAAAATAAAAGATAAAATATATATATATATATATGTATAGAGAAAGTCAAAAAATTGTTAAATATAAAAATAAGGTTTGTCTTAAGTGGTGTTGTGATGTGTATATTTAATCTTATTTGTCTTTATATACTTTGCTCATAAAAATTGTGTTTAGTTGTTTGTCCTTTTGCTTTTTCTAAAAGATGAGCCATATATGAAATAAGAAAAATACAAAAATATAATAAATGATACAAAAAAAATCTGTTAATCAATGCAATGATCAATGATGATGATTGAATAGTAGATGTTATCTTCATTATCGTTTGGATCATAAGGGTTCATTGAGTAGCCTAGTGCTAACTTGAATCCTGTGTAAGAATGAGTTTTTTTTAAATAAAATCCCTTTTCAAAAATCTTTTTTCTTAATTAAAATCAATCAACTCATATTTATTTACTAAAGAACTACATGACTTTGAGTTCCTCATTGCACCCGAGGATACGTAGGAGCAGAATTTTATTTCTGTCAAGTCAAAATTAAATTTTCATAATTTTGTGGTTTCCTTTTTTTATAAATAGTTACAATGTTTTCAAAGTGGGTAAAATAAATATTTCCAAGGATTGTTAAGAATTTACACAATTAACTTAAGGTACTGTTTTAGAACGAGTGTGTTAGTCTTTGTGCCAGATTAAGTTTACGCCATTCCCTATCCATAATCGACTCCCGAATCCAATCTGGTTCCAAAGATCATTTTCAAAGAAAGGTTTTTTAATTTTTTTCAATTTAAATAAAATTGGTGGTGACTCCATTTTCCTATTTTCATATTTTAAAATCATATGAGTTGTTATTTTTTGTCGCGATCTCGGTCCACGACAGATGGCGACTCCAATCGGGATTTGATTAGAGAGTCAAGCTTGTTGTTGTTAGTTGTGCAAATTGTTAATATCTGAAATTTATTTATTTTACCTCTTTTGATCCTTGTTTTTGTTTTCTTTTTGTTTGTAAATAGATTTTATTTATTTATTTATTTATTATTTTTGTGTAAATATCTAATGACATTATCTTATGTATATTGTTACCTGTAAATATTTTGTACATAATTGTTGAAACCCTAAGATAGATGATTGCTGGCTGGTTGTTGTATATATGTTTTTTTAGCAGGTTGGGGGTAGTTTTATTTTTTAAATTTTTGTACAGGTTTGTATGCTCCCTCACACACGTCACTATCACTTACCTCACACACTTTTTGGGCTCTATACTCGAGTCTGTGCGAAGCTGAGGAATAGGAGGGGTCTCGACTTTTGTTATTGATGGGCTTTATGCTCACTTGACATTTGTTGAGACACCACTCAGATTGTTACTAATATCATGGACTAGTCATATTGAGAGGGGTTATCCCTACTTGTGATTAATTCATGAATTGAGATCTTGTCTTTATAGATAAGGACAATCTGAGGACCATAACTTTTAGAAGTTTAGATCTGTCCCGAAAATCTTGCACTGATAGATCAAACGTAATGGCTGCCAAAATTAGAGTCATGACCTTAAGGCAATCCAACCTTTAAGTTCAAAGGGGGCGTACTTCTTCTTTATCTATCTCTTCTTTATGTGATTCATTCTTGCATTTTTTTTCTTTTTCCAAAAAAAATCATCAAAAATACATCATCTTACATTTCCATTCTGAGCCAAAAAAAATTTCTTTATTTATCGTTTCCACATATCATTCATTCATGTATTTTTTTGTAAAAAAAATAAAATAAAAATCAGCATAATATATATATATATATATATATATATATATATATATATATATATATATATATATATATATATATATATATATATATATGTATATACTTCATCTTGCATTACTCATGGCTTACAATTTTCATAGCAAAAAAAAAAAAAGGATATCTCATCTTGCATTGTCATAACCCTTTTAGCAAAAAAAAATATATTTGCATATCATGCATCATCCTTTGAGTTTACAACCCTATAAGGGTTTCTCCATGTAGGTTGTTAGGATACATTATCTAGAGTTACCTCGATAAGAGGTACCCTTAGGATGCACCCTTTCTTTTTCTGGCATGCTTACACTTTTTTTTTTTTAATTCTGTAGGGTGAGTTTGCTTAGTAAAGTGGAAAGATTGGTACTCATCAATAGCAAAGAATGGAAGAAATGTGTCATGGGCAAAACACAAGCAATGCAGTTGACCTCAAGAGGAATATGAAGATTATAGTTAATGGCAATGATCTGAGGCGTGTGAAAGACATTACTCAACAGATGACTCCTAAAGCTCGATCAGAGTTCTCGAGTAGTTATGGGCAGATCCTAGACTTATTGCGCATCACAGTTGAAGAGCCTGTCTTGAGTGGCCTAGCTCAATTTTGGAACCATTCTCTGAAATGTTTTGAGTTGCCTGACCTAGATATTGCACCGACCATTGAAGAGTACGCTATCATGTTAAGACTCCCAATGAGCAAGCACCTAAATGTTTATCTTTATGGAGGGTATTATGTATCAGTAGGGAAGATAGCAGAACTGATAGGGGCTCAAACAAATCAATTGGGCATAAAAAAAAGGGGAGGAACAGAAGGCTTAAAGAAAAGTTACCTCGAAGCACATCTTCAGTATCTAGCACAACAAGGAAAGTGAGATTTCTTCAACAAAACACTGGCCTTAACCATCTTTGGGTTAGTGTTATTCCCATTTACCTCAGATATGGTAGATCAAGCAGTAATGGATGTATTCTTCAAGTTTGAGAAGTATAAAGCAAATTCAGTCCCTGCTATTCTTGCTGATACTTTCTTGACAATGGAAATCTGTCATCAAAAGGGTGGTGGAAAGATTCGATGCTGTACACATATATTGTACGTTTGGATCATGACGCATATGGATGTACTGAGAATCGCCTGGGACTCCTACCTGACCCGTTAAGGAATTTTGGTCGCATACCAGTGAAGCAACAAAAAGCTTATGAATGGAAAAATGAGTTCATGAGGATGGGGCCAGATTCTTTAAAATGGGTATGCCCATGGTATCATGGAGAAGAGATAGTTTTTAGCTGTGGTGACTTTCCTAATGTTTCCTTGATGAGCCCTAGAGGTGGTGTATCATACGTGCCAATCCTTGTACTTAGACAACTCCGATGGACTCAATATGTGCCTAACGAAAAGCAACTAGAAGGGTTCAGTTTCTTATACCAGCAAGATGGAAGTACTACTAAGCGAGAAAAAAAGATTAGAGATGCTTGGAAGAATATTCATATGGCAGGAACAAATGAATTAGGGAAGTATGTGGTGGTCTGTATCCCTGAATACTTGTAATGGAGAGAGGTAAGAAGGGTACAGAATAGTATCCCTCATACAGTTTTAGATGATAAAGGCTATCCTCAAATCATACCTCAAATGGCCACTGAGATAGAAAGACTGAAAGCACAAATGAAAGTCTTGGAACAAGGAAAGGAAGCCGCTGAGTTAAAAGTAGTCATCCACCAGAGTCGATGTAAGAAGCTATATGATGAAGTTGAATATTTAAAAGATACGTGTGCAGATATGGCTGAGACCCCAAGCCGAGTAAAAAAAGCAAGGAAAGGAAAGGAGATAGAATTTGAAAAGACCACAACAGAAGTTCGTGAATTGCTAGCAAAGATAAGCGCTCAGGAAGAGACAATGACATTGGTTTTGCAAGAGAAAGGAAAGTTGGAGGCGAATGCTAGGGTACAAGATCATAGAATGCAAGCCTTACAAGAAGCTCTGACTGAAGCAAAGTGCCGCTCTGACCAAGGACGAGCGTTAGCTACTAAATATCACGATGCACTCGTGGAAGCAAACCAAAAGAATGAGCATTTGATGCTGAAAATTCAAGAGTTGGGGCGAGACCATGAGCAGTGGAGACTCGAACCCCAAAGACTAGTGAGGCAAAAAGAAGAATGGGCAGAAGTGTGGCAATCAGCAGCACAAGATCAAAGGGCTGAAAAAGAAGAATGAAAGAAAAAATATGAGAACATGTCTGACAGCGTGCAATATCATGTTGTGCAACTGGTTGATCATTTTGAAGAGGCAGACCTTCAGATTCGACTGAATCCATTGTGACAGCTACCACAAAAAATAACCGAGTTCATGAAGTATTAGGGGTGATCACGGGTCAGGTTAGGTCGGGTTTGGGGGTAAAAAAAATCCAAACCAACTAAATGAAGTCGGGTCGGGTTGTGAAATTTTTTTCAAGTAACCCAAACCGAACCAACCCGATTAGAATCGGGTTGGTTCGGGTTGGTCGGGTTCACGGGTTGGATAATCGGGTTCGCGGGTTGGGTAATCAGGTTGGTCGGGTTGTGCACCTTAAGTGGTTGGATTAGGCAAAAAGACATCGTTTTAATCGGGTAATCGGGTCATCGGGTCGGGTCATCAGGTCGGCTCTTTGAACCCGTCACCCGAACCAATTAATGGACGGGTTAGTCGGTTTTTACCCGAATGGACCCGATTACCCGAACCAACCCGAGCCAATTAAGTCGGGTTAGGTCGGGTTGCTCGGGTCGTCGGGTCGGATTGGGTATTTGTGCACCTCTATGAAGTATTGTCGAGGTCTTGCTAAAGGTCTTAGGAAGAAACAAACAAAGTTGTTAATGTAATGTTGTTTATGTTACCTTTTGAAGAGTCTGAGACCTTGTACTGATTGAAATTTGAAATGAATATGAATGACCAATTGCAGTGTTTTGTTCCAAACATTGATTTTACTATTTTTCACTTGGACATTATTCAGTGAGGGGTGAATGCCCTCTTGAATAGGTTGTCAATCGTGCTCTCGACCTGAGACAATTCGTCCTTCAGCGAAAGTACAGAAAGCCTAGTATTCAGTGAAAGAATAACTGCATTGCCTATGAATATCCAAGAAGATAGCACCCATTAAGGAGAGAATACTCCCTTGGGATCGCTGTCAACCATATTCTTGCCTAAGGGATGATGAACCCGAAGTGCAGAATTTGGGATCCTGCATTGCTATTGAATGTCCATGCAAATCTTTCCACAATCACCAAGCATCCTCACAATAGCGCTAACTTTTTCTTTCCTTTTTCTTTGTTTAATGTTGTTTTGTTTTAATAAATCAATTTGATTCAGGAATCATTGCGCAGCCTAGGAAAGAAGATACCAATCAAACCCGAGTTCACAATACTAGATCTCGAACCAGAATGGCTGCTAATAATCCTGAGGCAGGGAGAAACTTGAGCAGAGAAGTCGATGAAATGACAAGGAGAATAAATGAGATGTCAGAGGCCCAAGTAAGGTTTGAAGCAATACTGCAAGATGTGAGGGAGTCTCTTCACTTAATCAGCGGAAATAGATGTACAAATGGGGTTGAAACATATGTAAATGTGCCATCAATGACTGCCCCGACATTCTCGACTATAACCTTAGGCATCACTATGGGGATCCATGAACAACCACCTCAAACGACATCAATTGTCATGCCTATTGGGGATGGGTATCGCACTTTGGAAGGCGCTCATAATGAAGTTCCTAGTTATGTTGGCCCTACCTGGGAACAACCTCATTTGTCCATTACAGGGCAAGCAACAATACCTCACTCTAGGAATAGCCACGTCATGATTGAGAAAGACAGGATGAGGGAAGAGTGGATGGAGAAAGTGGAGGAACAGATCAAGGCAATCAAGGGCCCCAGAGCTTATGGACCTCTGAGAATAGAAGAGCTGTGTCCTACCACAGATGTCGTAATCCCTAAAGACTTCAAGATTCCTGATTTTGCCAAGTACGATGGAAGTGGCAACCCTCGGTTTCATTTGATCTGTTATGGAACCAAGATGGCTGTTTGGTCCAGGGATGATAAGTTTCTCATTAGCTTTTTCCACGAGAGTCTTACAGGTCCTGCTTTAGAGTGGTATCTTCAATTAAACCACTCTAAGATTTCTCGTTGGACGGAATTAGCTGACCTATTCATGGACTAATACAAATTTAATCTGGATGCAACTCTGACCCGGGAACAATTGAGCTCGGTGCAGAAAGGAAATGATGAACCTTTCAGATAATATGCACAGAGGTGGAGAGCCTTGGTAGCTCAAGTTCAGCCCCCATTAACACTATCTGAGATGTGTTCATATTTCCTTGGAACCTTAAGAAATCCTTTTATCGGGGCAATGGTCGGGGCAGCCTATAAGGATTTTGCGGACTTGATAATGGCAGGAGAAAGGATAGAGATTTTGGCTAAAGCTGGGAAGTTGTCGGTGAACAATACGGAGAATACTGCCTTTAAGAAGGGATTCCAGCTGAAAAAGAAGGAACCCGAGGTGAATTATGTCCAATGCCAGCAGACCTTCAGACCTCGATATTCCCCACAAAACTCAAGCCACCAACTACCATATAACCTTAACCCCCACCTTCCATACCAAATACCTACACTTCCTTATTACCCGCCCCACCAAGTTATGCCTACCACAAACATTACCCCAACTCCGCAATTCCAAATCAATAATGTTCCCACACCACAACCATATATGCCAACTCGCCCAACCTATACCCGATACCCACTCACACCTCCACATACCTACCCAAATCACCCACAACCTCGGCCAAACTTCCAGAATCAAGGTCGCTTTCATCCTCAAAACCTACCCCCTTTCCCAAGACTGTCCATTTCAAATGCGGACCTATTCCAAAGGTTATTCGATACCCACCTCATTTCAGGAAATCCTGTACGTCCCTTAGAACCACCATTCCCAGCGTGGTATAACCCGAATTTGACTTACAAATACCACATGGATATCCCAAGACATTTAATTGAAGATTGTGAGGCTTTCAAGACTGCAGTAAGGAAGCTTATTGCTTATGGGAAGCTTGACATTCAAGAAGAGGCTGGACCCAGTATCGTTAACAACCCAATCCCTAATCATGGTGGAAGGAATGAGGCAAATGCCGTGGAGATGGAAGGACCTCCAATAAAAGAGGTCATGAGCCTGCATACGCCGATGATTCGAATATTTGAGGGACTGAAGATAGCAGGTTATGTTATCACTGCACTAGCTTCATCGGTGAAAGAAGATGAGAGGCATGATGAAGAGTCCAGGTGCGTTTACCATTGTGGGGAAATAGGACATAATATTTAGAACTGTTTGGACTTTAAGGTTCAAGTCCAGAGGTTGCTCACATTGGGAGTAATACAAGCAAGACCAGGGGTAACTTCCTCTGAAGAGGTCAATATGATTGAACGATTTGTACTTAAGGTGCCACCTCTTAACCAAGCTTTGACGCCAGGGAAAGTAGTATTGACAGTTAAGAAGCCAACACCATTTGCTTGTAATGACACTCGCGCAGTGCCCTAGAGCTATGAAACAAGGGTAGAGATAAAAGGAGTCAAGGAAGGGACTTCGAATGCTCGAGTTGTAGAAGTTTATCAAGAGGGAGACCCAGTGACTAACATAGTCGGGGTAGGAGAATTACAAGGAGTGGGTGATGTTATAACCCAGGAAAAATAGAAAAAGGAAAAATTGTCAAGGAAGTGAGCGGGGAAGAAACATCAAAAGAAGAGGAGAAGAGGAAGGAAAAGGAAGAAGAGTTCTTGAAGATAATGAAGCAAAGCGAGTATGATGTGGTGGAACAGTTGAAGAAGACTCCAGCCCGAATATCTCTTTTGTCACTCGTCTTGACATCCGAAATACACCGGAAGGCATTACTGAGAATTCTGAAAGAAGCCTATGTTAAGCCTGATGTTACCCCCGAAAGTGTCGTCAATATGGTGGACCTGGTGAAACGTGTCAACATGATCACTTTTATTGAGGAAGAGATCATTTCTCGATCTGAGAGAAATCCACGGGCTTTGCATATAACCCTCAAATGCAAATGGTATATAGTTGCAAAGGTTTTAATATACGGGGGGTCTGCACTGAACATCCTACCTATGTCGACTCTGACTTCATTATCAATAAGTAAGGATGAATTGTCACCCCGAGAAATGGTGGTACGGGCCTTTGATGGAAATAAGAGAGACATCTTGGGAGAGATGAGGTTACCGCTGGAGATTGGTCCAAGTAACTTTCAAGTGTTGTTCCAAGTTATGAATATTAAGCCTGGTTACACAATGCTCTTGGGGAGACCATGGATCCATGCTGCTGGTGTTGTTCCCTCTACCCTGCACCAGAGTGTTAAATACATTAAAAATGGGTCAGTCATTACCATACATGGAGAGGAAGAGATTATGTTGTCAAAACCAGTTTCAGTGCCATATGTGGAGAGTGCAGAGAAAGATGAAGAGAATTTGTGGCATAGTTTTGAAATAGTTGAGACTAAGGATGAATCTTTGACGCAAAGTGTGGATCAGGTGGTGGCCCGGATTATGGCAAGTAGTGGATACAAAGAAGGAAAGGGCTTGGGCTCACAATTGCAAGGTACTCGGTCGTCGGTGTCCTTCCAGGAAAAGTGGGACAAGTTTGGGTTAGGGTATGAAGCATCCCTGGAAGAAAGAACAAGGAGCATCACCCTCAGAAAGAAAAATGACAAGGGCAAGATGTAGCATATTCCCCACCTGAGGGAAACATTCCCAGCACCAGCCGAGGTAATCATGCCTGGAGAAGTCATTCACTCCCAATGCCATCCCACTGTTAATGCATTGCATGAAGAAGGCCCAGAAGAGAGCAAGGCAATCCGTCCCTCTATTGATGAGGAGCCACTGAAGAACTGGCAGTCTGAACTAATGATTGATGTGATTGTTTCCAAGTAATTATCTGGTCATACTGTACTAAGCTGATTTTCAAGATTGGCTGTGTTTTGAGCTTATGTTTGTACTGTTTGAGACATTAACTTAATGAATTTGCATGATTATTCAACATTCCTCCTTGTTGCACTTTGACTTGTCCATTCGCATTTATCAATTTTCATTTTTGTATAATATTTTGTTCTTCCTTCATCATTCCTACTCTATTTTGCTTTTCCAACTCCACACAAATTACTTTCCAGGGATCTGAGTCTCGTAGAAAGTTCGCCTCACGAAAGGGACTTTGAAAACTTATCAATTGATTCCCATGCGATGTTTGAGGAAGAAGACCTTGGATTGGATGAAGAGGGAGAAGTTATTGAAAAATTTGAAAAATTACTGGAGTATTCAGAGAAGGGATTTGACTTGAATGGCGAAGAAGCAGAGGTGATTAACATGGGGACAGAGGAAGAGAAAAAGGAGTTAAAAATGGTGAAAAATCCTGAATGTGAAGAAATGATTGCACTCTTCAAAGAGTATATGGATGTCTTTGCTTGGTCTTATCGGGATATACCTGGATTAGATCTGGAGATAGCATCTCATAAAATCCCACTACATCCAGATGTTGAGGCAAAGAAGCAGAAGTTAAGGAGGATGCATCCTGATATGTCCCTGAAGATTAAGGAAGAGGTGACTAAGCAGCTAGAAGCAGGATTTGTAGAAGTGTCAAGACACCCAGAGTGGGTAGCCAATATTGTGCCTGTGCCTAAGAAGGATGGAAAAGTCCGAATGTGTGTGGACTACAGGGATCTGAATAAGGCTAGTCCGAAGGATAATTTCCCACTCCCTCATATCGATGTTTTGGTTGATAACACTGCTAAGAATCACAGGTTTTCATTCATGGACGGATACTCAGGGTACAATCAAATCCCCATGGATGTCAATGACAAAGAAAAAACCACTTTCATCACTCCTTGGGGGACATTTTGCTACACAGTGATGCCGTTTGGATTAAAGAATGCTGGGGCTACTTACCGACGCGCTATGGTTGCATTGTTCCATGACATAATGCACAAGGAGATTGAGGTGTACGTGGATGATATAGTTGCCAAGTCTAGAGAAGGAAAAAGTCATGTGGCAGTTTTGCGTAAACTGTTTGAAAAACTCAGAAAGTACAAGCTGAGGTTGAACCCTGCTAAATGTGTTTTTGGAGCATCCACTGGAAAACTGCTCGGATTCATTGTTAGTAGAGAAGGAATAAAGGTGGATCCGGATAAAGTGAAAGCAATACAGGAGATGCCTGCTCCTAAAACAGAGCGTGAAGTGAGAAGTTTCCTCGGGAGACTTAACTACATTGCTAGATTCATTGCCAACTTGACCAGCACTTGTGAGCCTATATTCAAGTGAAGAAACACCAGCCAGAAAATGGGATGAGGAATGTCAAGGAGCTTTTGACAAGATAAAGGCTTATCTAGTGAATCCTCCTATTTTGGTACCACCTACATCCGGTCGGCCTCTAATATTGTACTTAACCATACTGCTAACCTCAATGGGAGCAATGTTGGGACAGTATGATGAATCAGAGAAAAGGGAGCAAGCAATTTACTATCTAAGGAAGAAGTTTAATGACTGTGAAGCCCGTTACATGGCTGTTGAAAAGACTTGTTGTGCTCTAGTATGGACCTCAAAACGGTTAAGGTAATACATGTTGTATTACACCACTTGGTTGATCTCCCGAATGGATCCCTTGAAGTATATATTTGAAAGCCCTCATGTTTCATTAAAGGTTTCAAAATGGTAGGTGATACTATCAGAATTCGACATCAAGTACATAACTCAGAAATTCGTCAAAGGAAGTGCAATTGCTGATCATTTAGCTGAAAACCCTCTTGAGGGTGGACAACTAGTAACATCCGAGTTCCCTGGTAGAGAAATATTGACAGTAGAAGGAGAAGAAGAAGGTGAGCATGAGCCCATTTAGAAGATGTATTTTGATGGAGCAGTCAACATGCATGGTAGTGGCATAGGAGCCGTGGTTGTTTCACCAACTGGAAAGCAATATCCAGTCGCTATCAAGCTCGATTTTGAATGCACCAATAATGTTGCAGAATATGAGGCCTGTGCTAATGGTTTACAAGTTGTAATTGACTTGGGGATCAAACAGCTAAATGTATTTGGAGATTCAGCACTTATCATTTATCAAGTGAATGGTGAATGGCAAACCAAAGACCCGAAGTTGGTGCCTTATCAAAAGTATTTGACCCAGATGATCGAGAAGTTTGAGGAGGTGACCTTCTCCCATTTGACTCGAGACAAAAATCAGTTTGCAGATGCCTTGGCCACTTTGGCTGTAATGACCAAATTGGATGTTCACAATAATGTTCAACCTATCCAAGTAAAGACGCACAGTGAGCCTGCGTATTGTGCTAATGTGGAAGATGAGCCAGATGGTAAGCCATGGTACTATGATATCAAGTAGTATATTCAATATAGAGAATACCCAATTGGGACAAATGAGGTGAACAAGAAGACTATTCGTCGTCTGGCAATGGCCTTTTTTCTTGAATGGAGAGGTTTTGTACAAGAGAAGTCATGATGACACTTTGCTTAGATGCGTGGATGCTCGTGAAGCTCGTATAATCATGTCTGAAGTCCATAAAGGGATTTGTGGAACTCATGCTAATGGTCATATGATAGCACGGAAAATTCTCAGAAGTGGATATTATTGGTCCTCCATGGAAACAGACTGCATAGAATATGTACGGAAGTGTCAGAAATGCCAGATATATGCAGATCGAGTAAATGCACCTTCATTTCCCTTGCACAATTTGGTATCCTCATGGCCTTTCTCAATGTGGGGAATAGATGTCATTGGACCCATTAATCCTAAAGCTTCCAATGGTCATCGGTTCATTTTGGTGGCGATTGATTATTTCACCAAGTGGGTAGAAGCTTCCTCGTATGCCAATATCACTCAAAAGGTGTTTTTGAGATTCCTCAAAAGAGATATCATCTGCAGATATAGAATTCCAGAAAGAATAATAACAGATAATGCCACCAATCTCAACGGTGCTGAGATTCAGAAGTTTTGTGAGAGTTTCAAAGTCAAGCATCATAATTCAGCTCCTTACAGGCCCCAGATGATTGGTGCAGTTGAAGCACTAAATAAGAATATCAAGAACATTATTGCCAAGATTGTGGTGAATTACAAAGACTGGCATGAAATGTTGCCCTATGCTTTGCACGCGTATCGTACTAATATACGATCAAGCACCGGGGCAACGCCTTCTCTTTGGTATATGGGATAGAGGCCGTCTCTCCAATAGAAATTGAGATTCCTTCTCTAAGGGTTTTGATGGAGGCAGAGTTGGAAGAATCCAAATGGGTGAAGACTCGACATGAGCAGTTGAATATGATAGAAGAGAAAAGACTGACAGCTATTTGCCATGGGCAATTATATCAAAGCAGAATGGCCAGAGCCTTTAACAAGAAAGTTCGTCCCAGAGAATTTTGTTCAGGAGATTTGGTTTTGAAGAAGATTCTCCCTAATCAAGAGGATACCAGAGGGAAATGGGCTCTGAATTATGAAGGCCCATATATAGTTAAGCAAGCATTTTCAGGAGGAGCATTAATTTTACAGAATATGGATGGAGAAGAATTGCCAAGGCCTATAAATACTGATGTTGTTAAGAGATTCTATGCCTAAAAAAAAAAAGAGTCCGTTAGGCTGAAAACCCAAAAGGGCAGTCTAAGCAAAAGTTAGGGCAAATAAGTAAGTAAGATCTCAAAGAAAGTTGGCATGAAACTCCTTGAAGGGCTCACCAAACTAGGGCAATTCTTATCGGCATTTGATTGACTACACTGGGGCAATTTTGTTCGCTTTCAATTGGCTACACTGGGGCAATTATTTTTGAAGGACTGAGAAAAAGATGTGTTGAAGGAAGTAACAACACAGAGGCAATAGTTGAGTTATCAGGCCATCGCAGGGAATCAATTGAATGAAGAGCAAGGAACCAATACTGGGGCAAATTTTTCTTATACTTTGTAACTTCCTTTAGTTTCTAAGATTTCATCTTTCAAGCATGTGTCTTATTAAAAGTTCATGTATGATCAGATCACCAAAGCAATAAAAAGAAGTTTGTTCATTCAACGAATTTCTATCCATTCATGAATGCATGCTTACTTATTAAGTTATGTTTCAAATAGGATAAATTTATGGTTAACAATTTGATTTGACAATTCTACAACAATCCTTCAATGATTGACTTGGACTAAAAGATCTCAGTAGCTCAAAGTACAGATTGCAATGCAGTATTCGATTTCGCTGCCAAGGAGAAAAGAGGAATCAAGAAAAATATAAAAAAACAAGGGAGAAAGAAGAAGAAGAGGGAGAGGAAAGATCGAGGTTATCATGTCTAACGAGCAAAAGCATGTGAGCAAGGGTTTTGATTAGTTTAAGTTTTCCAAAAGTCACCGTTGGTTCAAAGGTCTTTTAATAAAACTATAACAAAAAGAAACAAAAAAAAAAACAAAACAAAACAAAAAGGAAAGAAAGATAGAAAAAAAAAGAAGAAAAAGAAAAAAAAAAAAGAGAAGAAAAATCCTTGTGGATCAAGATGCCTTGCCTTTTTAAATATCTATTTTTCGGGAGCACAGTAGCCCGCCTGTCTTTTAAATTCCGGGACTCAGTTACCCATTTGTCTTTTTAATTTCTGTCAATTCTTTTGAGCGCATCGGCTCCATGCATTTTAATTCCTGTCTATTCTTTTGAGCGCATCGGCTCCATGCATTTTAATTTCTGTCAATTCTTTTGAGCGCATTGGCTCTATGTATTTTAATTTCTGTTAATTCTTTTGAGCGCATCGGCTCCATGCATTTTAATTTCTGTCTATTCTTTTGAGCGCATCGGCTCCATGCATTTTAATTTCTGTCTATTCTTTTGAGCGCATCGGCTCCATGCATTTTAATTTCTATCTATTCTTTTGAGCGCATCGGCTCCATGCATTTTAATTTCTGTTGAGCGCATCGGCTCCATGCATTTTAATTTCTGTCAATTCTTTTGAGCGCATCGGCTCCATGCATTTTAATTTCTGTCTTTTCTTTTGAGCACATCGGCTCCATGCATTTTAATTTCTGTCTTTTCTTTTGAGCGCATCGGCTCCATGCATTTTAATTTCTGTCTATTCTTTTAAGCGCATTTCTGTCAATTCTTTTGAGCGCATCGGCTCCATGCATTTTAATTTTTGTCTATTCTTTTGAGCACATCAGCTCCATGCATTTTAATTTCTTGTCATTCTTTTGAGCGTATTGGCGCTTTGCATGTTATTTCTCGCATTTGTTTTACATCTTATGCATCGCCGGACAAAATTGAAATTCATATCTTTACTCGTTTCTTACGACGATAATATGAAGACCACAGTTTTCTTATTATCTAGTAAGAAGCAAGTAAAGAGGGGCAACTATGAATACTTAATTTTGACCGGGCTCCAAAAAAAAAATTAATTTTGAATTTAATTAATTAAAGGTCTATATTCTTTTTTTTATTAGCCCAAATGTAAGCCCGCTTTAACAGAAAAAAAAAACACTGATCTCGTTTAAAAAAAAAGGGAGGGGGTCTTGGTTACGTTTTGCAGCTGGTTGATTACAGCTTCACTTTAGTTGAAATGCAACTAAACCATGGCAATATCTGCAATGCTGCAAGTCTCCAAAGGCCCAAGGCTCAAGAGAGGCAAAAATGGAAAGTTTTCAGTAATGTGAAGCATGAGAAGATGGCAGCCTCAAGAAAAATCATAAAAATGGGAACTGAGCTAGACCACTCTATCTGCAACCTACACTGATCTCTTTGGGGGTTGCAGATTGGTCTTTCTGCTTACAAGAAGAAAAAAGCGTAACAGAGGGGGGGATTCTAAAATTTTTACAGAGAAGAAGATCACAGAGAGAAGGGAGTTTTTGCTGCCATCTCCATTTGCCAAGCCATCTTGAACCTCTTCTTCACAACCATCAACCATCATCTTCCCTCTGGCAATCACCCTCTTACAACCCAAAACAGAACCACAACTCCTTCCACACCTCCACCCGTAGCCACCATTCATCCCATCAACCTCCAAATCATAGCAACCCTCTTTACCAACAACACCACATCTCCCTACCAACCCATTCACGGCCTCCACCGTGAATCACCACCTCCAACCTCACCATTCTATCACCTTCAACCAAGTCAACTCACCACCCTCCACTATTCATCATCTTCTTCCTCCAAGCCACCCATTCCCAACTAAAGCCATAACCACCCTCACCAAATCCACTCCCAAACCGTGACCACCCCGCAACCCAAAACAGAACCATCCCTTCATCCCATCAACCTCCAAACCGTAGCAACCCTCATCAAACCAACATCACCACAACCCATCACCCAAGCAACCGGTCGTCTGAGCCGCTTGAACCGTCTAGCTGTGAACCACCGTCCCCCACCGTCTTCATTGCGTCTTGGAGCTCCACCAGATCCCGCACCCCGCCGTCGAGCTTGTCGGACCGCACGAACCCGGTAGCTCCATCTCGGCTCCGCTCTAAGCCACCGCTAACCCCAGACAGCACCAGATCCCGCACGCCACACCGTCCCGACCAGATCGGAACAGCTGCTCGAGCCTGCCAAATCCCGTCCGACACCGGCCCCGAACCTACCCGAGCCCGAATTCGGAGCTCCATCTTCAGTCAACGCCGCACCGGTCGCCCCGCACCAGCTAGATGAAACCGTCGCCCAACCCATAGATCCGGCCCAGATCTGCACCGAGCCGGAACCGAACTTGTTGACGCCGCGTTCGCCGGTCGACCCGCAAGGATCCGGCCACCCCACGACACACGCCGCAGCCTCCGCTGGTGAGAGTGTGTTTCCCTTCCTCCATTTCGTTTTACTCTCCTGAGCTTCAGAATCTAATATTTGAAACTTGTTGATTTGTTTGAAGGGAAAATTACTGCAAAGCTTTAAAGTTTATTTATTTATTTATTTTTTCGTTTGTTTGGGTGAAGATTATTTTGGGCTTGGTTTTTTTGTTTGTTTTTTTTTTACTTTATTTGTTTGTGGGTTAGATTTTGTTTGGGTTAAAGTGTTAATTAGATGGTTTGAAAGTAATTTGTTAGGTTTTCACAAAAAATAAAAGATAAAAAAAATATATATATATGTATGTATAGAGAAAGTCAAAAAATTGTTAAATATAAAAATAAGATTTGTCTTAAGTGGTGTTGTGATGTGTATATTTAATCTTATTTGTCTTTATATACTTTGCTCATAAAAATTGTGTTTAGTTGTTTGTCCTTTTGCTCTTTCAAAAAGATGAACCATATATGAAATAAGAAAAATACAAAAATATAATAAATGATACAAAAAAAATTTGTTAATCAATGCAATGACCAATGATGATGATTGAATAGCAGATGTTATCTTCATTATCGTTTGGATCATAAGGGTTCATTGAGTAGCCTAGTGCTAACTTGAATCCTGTGCAAGAACGAGTTTTTTAAAAATAAAATCCCTTTTCAAAAATATTTTTTCTTAATTAAAATCAATCAACTCATACTTATTTACTAAAGAACTACGTGACTTTGAGTTCCTCATTGCACCCGAGGATACGTAGAAGCAGAATTTTATTTCTGTCAAACCAAAATTAAATTTTCATAATTTTGTGGTTTCCTTTTTTATAAATAGTTACAATGTTTTCAAAGTGGGTAAAATAAATATTTCCAAGGATTGTTAAGAATTTGCACAATTAACTTAAGGTACCGTTTTAGAACGGGTGTGTTAGGGGTGCTGTGGGATTAAGTTTCCGCCCTTCCCTATCCATAACCGACTCCCAAATCCAATCTGGTTCCAAAGACCATTTTCAAAGAAAGGTTTTCCAATTTTTTCCAATTTAAATAAAATTGGTGGCGACTCCATTTTCCTATTTTCATATTTTAAAATCATATGAGTTGCTATTTTTCGCCACGATCTCGGTCGCGGCAATGGTTTATATTTCAAATGTTGTATCTTTTAGTATCTCTTTTGAAATGTATAGACTTATGTAATACTTCAAGTCTTTCCTAAGACTAATGATGTATATGTATTTTGATGCATTATGATATAAATATTGTATTTCTGCATTTCATATGGCTCTCTATAGTGTTTCCAATGAACATGATGGATATAAGTATATGATTAGTATGTATGTAGTGACAATGTAATGCTAAGTATATCCTTATATGGCATATATACTGAGATATTGGTTTTAGGATGTTACATTATGGTATCAGACCAGTTCATCCTGTTGAGCCGGAGTATGAACTGACTATGCTTAAGCATATAGGAGTTCTTTATTAAAAATTATGCTTTTCTTGCTTCATATGTTAAATGTGATGATAGAATTGATTTGCCTTAGATTGGTTATTACTAGATTCTGTTACACGGTTACATGGCATTGAGATTGTAGCTCAATATATGTTGTTTCTGTGTGTACAGGAAACTACAGTACCAAACAGGCGATCTAGAGAAGCAGAGAGCTCGGCCCCACCAGGTCCATATATGGCTGAAGTCGTTATGGTTATAGCCAGTGTTATGACTAGACTACTGGAGAGAATGGAAGCATTTCCATCTCAGTAGTCTACACTACCTGATCGCCACTCGTAAGAGGCAACTTAAATCGGAAGGAATTAGAATTTCCTGGACTTGACAGCCTTCCATCAGATGAACCCTCCACCGTACAGAGGTAAGTATAATCCTGCAAAGGCTGAGGTGGGGCTTAATGAGATCGAGAAGATTTTTGATGCAATAGTTTGCTCAGAATAGCAAAAAGTGATCTTCTCCTCATATATATTGAAAGGTGAGGCGGAGCATTGGTGGAAAAGTACCAAAAGGGTACTTGAAACCGCTGAAAACCCGATGTCATGGGAAGTCTTCAAGATAGCTTTCTTGAAGAAGTTTTTCCCGTAAACTCTATACGATGACAAGGAAGTGGAGTTTATGAAGTTAAAACAAGGAAATATATCTATAGGCCAGTATGTGGCCAAGTATGATTTTTGTTATCACCTGGACGAGAAATGAAGATGTTTGAAATTTGAATCTAGTTTGAAGAAGAAGATCAGGTGTATGGTGAGACCAATGGAGATTAGAGACTTTCCTGCTTTGATTAACAAATATAGGATTGTGGAGTCTGAAGTCAACAACTCTTTATTAGATGAAAGGGCGCAAGAGGTCCCAAAAAGAAAGAAAAAGGATAATAGGAATAAACAGGGTGCTTCTAAGGCAAGCAATCCTAAAAGAAAAAGCAAGAAGTGGTCTAAGGCACCATAATGCGCTGAATGTAAGAAGGCACATGGAGGCAAGGGCTTCGCAAGCCAATTTGTGTGTTATACATGTGGACAGCTAGGGCATTTCTCCAAAGCTTGTCCTCAGAACAAGGAAGATGCGCCTACCCCAAAGCCACTAGCCAAGGGATGAGTTTACACTCTAGGCGGAACAGAGGTGGCCCAGTCTTCCGACCTAATCCAAGGTAAAGGCATAATTTGTAATCATCTTTTAAATGTCATGTATGATTCAGGAGCATCTCACTCCTTTGTTTCTTATGATTGTGTAAGGATGTTGGATTTGCCTATGTCAGAGTTACCATATGACTTATCTGTTTCCACACCCACCGGTAAGCCAGTCATAATCTCAAAAGTATATCTTAACTGTTGTTTAAGGGTCGAAGATAAAGTTTTCTTTATAAACCTTACTTGTGTACCCCTTGTGGATATAGATGTCATTCTTGGTATGAATTGGTTGTCATCCAATCATGTGATTTTGAACTATTTAGATAAGACCCTAGTTTTCCTGTCAGATGTTCCTACCAAAGTTATTTCTTTTGAGTTTGCCTATCTCAATGCTAATAAGGTCAATCACTATTTAGTAGAAGGAGTTCTAGGATATGTTCTTCTTTCCTCATTAGATGTAGAGGTTGAGCAGAGCCTAGACAATTTACCTGTGGCAAAGGAATACCCTTAGGTGTTTTCGAGTGATATAATTGAGTTTCCACCAGAGAGAGAATAAAGTTTATTATAGATTTAGTGCCAGGTACAGGACTTATTGTAACACCCTAGCTCTTATACCAACTAATGTAACACCCTACCTAGGGCATCACATTTCTGACTTCCGACTCATAATCTGAAAATAAGTTCGTACAAAGTTTGAGTTATAAAATATGAGTTTCAAAATTCCTTCTTTTACTGAAACGTAAATTTACTGAAAATATTAGGTAATATTGTAAATCATATTTCAACTATTCATTATACAATATTGACACCAATTAATATCACAATTTAAAGAGAAATATAAAATTAACAGACTTATTTTTTTTTCTTTTGACAGTAGCAAATCCCATGATGGGTCCTACTTAATAGCACGGTACAACACTAATGGAAAACTTTAACATACTTATTCCTTTTTCTGTCCATCTTGATGCATCAGACATCTGTTCCTTTGTCAACACTGCACACATTCGAGTCCTGAATGCCCACTCCTTATTGTTGTCACCAATCTCAGAGTATCTATCACTCGTTATGTCTAAGACAACTCGATCTTTCTATTATTTGATTTTAACAGTACAGACACAACAAAACAGCATAACAAAGAGGTGAGATCACCTACACCAATACCAATATGGCAGCACAGAGATAACACAAACAGCAATATCATACAGATAAATCATACCATAATCATGCTATCAGCATTAATCAACTATCATCATCTAATCATTTATCAGTTCAATCATCATCCAAGTACTCAAAACAATTGTCATAGCCAATAACCAATATTCCTTAATTAATATATCACACGATATAAATGCTCGATTTATGCATATGCACAAAGACTCGCTTTATCAAAAACGACTCCATGGAGGTTTTCACAATTTCGAGAAGAATGCTGGTTAATTGTCGGCCTTAGCCCAAAGACAATCTCCCGGTCGTTGAAAAGAATCGTGTTCTTGTCGGTGCGTCAATGCGTTGCAACGATCGCATCGCCAAGTGGCACAGGGTACTCGCCAGCTGTCCACTGGTCGACCGCCGCGCCTTGACGCCCCCAAGATCCATCATAGACCTCACTATCAATTCTCATTCCCTCTTCAACCACAAGGGCCATAATAGCTATTAGCTATCTTTTATACAATGCACGAATTTATCAGTGCAAGTCCAACCCCAACGGGCCAAATCTTTTCAATTTCATTTGTACAATGCACGAGTATATCAGTGCAAGTCCAACCCCAACAGGCCAAATCTTTTCAATGTACATATAATGCACCAAATTCAAATAAGACATCTCTTTCCAATGTATATAAAATACATCAAAAGCCAATCGTAGGCAAACTCATCATTTTCTCACAGTGTTCATACACTATGTTATCATGCTTTTATAGTCATAAAGCACTTCTGCCGTATTTTCACAAAATTGCGCAACATTTCCATTATGTTTTTACAATTTCCAAATGTTTCTGTTACAGTTTTAAAATATCGTAACACTTCTGTTACGTTTTCAAAATTTTGAAACGTTCTGTTATATTTTCACACTACCGTAACACTTCTGTTACGTTTTCAATGTTTTTTCTCAATCGCGTAAAAATATACGTTTCTCAAATCGCATATTATTTTTCCACTGTTTCAAAATTGCGTATCTCAAAAATCATTCTTTTAAGTTACGTAAATCATTTTCTATCATTCTCAAAATATTTAAAACACTTTCCAAATCTTATAACAATTTTCCATCATTTTTCATAATCGCATAAAAATATTTTTTTCGTTGTTCAATCACGTAAAAAAAAATATTCTATTACTTTAAAATCACATAGTGATTTTTCAACAGTAGTTCAAATTACGTAAAATATTCCTCAATATGCCAAAATAATATTAATTTGGACTTTCAAATAATTCAATATCATTTTCAACACGTTTTTAAGATACGTAAATAATTTTTCACCACAATTCTATTACGAAAAATATTTCTCAACCTTCAAAAATTCCATTTCATCTTTTCTTACAATATTATGACTTTATATTTCATTTTTCACATTCTCTTACTCAAGAAAATCTTTTTTCACGTTTCTTTATTCAAGAAATTCTTTTTCAAATATAATCCACAAAACTTGAAAATAAGTTATACTAGAGCAAATTCTCAAAATACCATTATATTATCCATTTTTCCCCAAATCATTTCCAAATTAACCTACTTCAAAATAAATTGAAGTTTGAAAACATTTTCGTTTACAAAACTTAATTTTTCAAGTGAGTAAAATACTCTGATTCCCTTTTCAAATTTCTTATATTAAATCAATTATATTTTCACTTGAAAAATTACTTTATTTCATCAAAATCTAGGCATTACTATTGAAAAATTATCAAAACATTTTTCCTTTTAAATTGATATGATTTTACACAAACAAAATCATTAAAGTTTTATTTTCAAAACCAAAGTACCGATTGGTCATAACACAAACCCATTTGTTCAAATTCATTTTCACTTTCTTTGCAAATCCTTTTTCATTCTTAGTCAAAAATCTTTTCCTTAATATATATTTTCTCAAAATCACTTTTTATTAACCTAGTCCTACAAAATCATATTGAGTTGATTTAATTATTGTTTCTTAACTTTAAATTTCCTAACATTTTTCAAAACCCAATAAATAAATTCTCTGTTAGAAATTTTAAGTTACAAACGTTTTCCTTTATATCACTTCTAAAAATTGATTAATTTGAAGTTCAATACTTTCAATCTTCTTTTTCTTTTATTTATGAAAATTACACTTCACTTAATTTATAACACTTAATTCCCTTTTCAAAAATCCTTATTTGAAAATTCTTGTATTTCATAGCATCAAAACATTTTTTTCTAAATTATCAAAACCTTATAGATGGCCATTGGAACCATGAAATATTTTTCTTCTAACTTAAATAAGTTCCATTCTTGTTTCTACACAAAATAAATCAATAAAATTTTATTCTAAAATTTGTGTTCATGTTTTCTTAAAAAAAACAAACCTTTAGTTCATTTTTCATACTCCTCAAATCAATCCAATTTTATTCTTCCATAAACATATTAATTTGTAAACACCTATTTTGAGGTGTCTTGGCCGAAATTCTCATTGTTCTAGGGATCAAAATTTAATTTTCTTGTTCTTAAAAAATTTCAACATTTACCCAAATCAAGGGCATCAAAACCGTAGTTCTTCCTTGGCCATTGGAACCAAGATCAATTTTCTTTCCATCCACACATCATGGCATACATATATATATTTCATTATAAATATCACAAACATGCCATATACTCATCATGCATATTATAAGCATACTATCAAAGCCATAAAATCATGCAAAGCATATTAAGCATAGACAAAATAATCAAAGCATAATCAAAGCACAAGAAAATAAAGCAAAGCTCATAAACACACAATTAATTATTACATGACCATGGATTGGAATTCTCACATGAATTCACAATCCATCAAATATAAGACCATCTCCCACCATCATAATTGGTTGGTGAGATGGATCTCCCTCTTACCTCTTGAAGATCCTCAAAGCTTCTTGATTTTGCTTCTCTTTCCAAGTCCTTCAACACCAAGGGCTTCTCAAATTCAAAACAAAATACATAAAAATTAGTATACTAAGCTTGATTAAGAGGAACCATGGATCAAACATGGTTTAGATAATGAAAAAGAGATAAGAATTGAAGTCTTCTTACACTTCACCTTAAAAACTCAATAACTTGGCTCTTGAAGAAAGTCCATGAAGATGAATGATTTAGAGAAAATCTCCAACATGAAAGTTGCTTAGAATATCATGTAGATTCAAGATCTATGGTTGGATGAAATTAAAAGAGATTGGATGGTGGTTTTGAGTGTCTTGACCGAATGGTTTCTCTTGAAGCACAAAGATGAAATTTTTGATTTTTGATAGAAACTTGAAGCTTGGATTTGAAGCTCAAGATGAATGATTTTGGAAAAACTCATAACTAGAGATGTTCTTAGAATGGTGTTTAGGTTTAGAAAATCAAGTTGGATGAAATTATAGAAATTTGGATGATGGTTCTAAGGTGCTTGACCGAATTTGAGAGAGAAAATGGAAAGAAATGTGTGCTTGGGTTCTTGGAGTTTTTGAGAGAAAGTGTTGTAAGCTTTTTGATGTGAGAGAAAATGAAATTAGGAGGGTGAATGAAAGTGAGCAGCTGCCGTGGGAGTCTTGGAGAGATTAAGTGATATGCTTGACTCACAATATCACCAATTGGATGCATATGGAGTAGCACATGGCCTATGTCCCTATATGTCCTCCAATAATCATAAAAGTCCATTCAAGAAGACTTGAGAAGCCTCCTTGGGTTGCATGGCCGTGTGGCCTCTCATGAATTAGGGACTTAATTTGTTTTTAATTCAAGTCCAATTACTTACTAATTAAGTAGCTAATTAATTAGGTTTAGTTTCCTAACCAATCTTAATTAATTATCTAATTAAATAACTAATTAATTAGATATATAATTACATATATTATAACCTCTAAATAAAATTAGGATATTTAATTAAGAATTAGATTATAACAATTTAACATTTAATTTAGTTTACTTAACTTGTTAATTAGGCCATTAGATTAATCAAATTAGGCTTAAATAATTACTAATCAAATTCAAATGGCTATTATTGACTTCATCTTTTTCCTTGGCTTAAAAAGCCTATGCTAGCTTTGTCTCATCTCCAAAATGCATGCAAAACCATCCCCCCTTCTCCTTGAATGCAACATGTGATTAATTTGCATAATCATATCTTTCCTAAGCCATCCCACTGATTATTAAAAGGATGGTTTGGATTAAAATAAATGATTAGGTTTAGGTTGTAGATGGAAGAAACTTTTGAAATTGGATCTTTCTCCTTTAATTCCTAGTCCTTAGATGAGTCTTCAAAATGGAGGGTCAAGATTACACCTTCAAACTTTACATCCAAGGGTCTAAAATGGTTGTAGTAAATTTTTTGTTGACTAAATCTACACCATTAATTCAAATCCAATGGTTATTAATGGTCCATCTCAACCATTGATTTAATCTTCATCCAAGGGTTCATAATGGTCAAAGTTATTTTACAAGACTAAATCTCCACCCTTGATTTAATTTTCCATCTAACGGTTATAATTAATCCTATTTATTTTCAAGATTAAATCTCCACCGTTGATTAAATCAAGATTAAATCTCCAATGTTAATTAAATTAATGGTGGATATCCAATCCACCAATATTAACTTAATAATATAGAATATTATTTTGATTCACTGTAACCCCACAAAACATACATTTACTGTATTTTTACCGTCACAGTAAATAAATACAGTAAAAATACGATAAAGGAAATTTTCTAAAACTGTTTTCGGATTCAGGTTTAGTAAGATCCACTGTCTCCATCTAAACAGTATAAATTTTTCTATGCGTAGAAAAATTTTTACTTTGCGGGACCCACCTGGGCCCACCTAAGACCACCCGCCCACATACAGTCAAAAATTTCACAATCATCCATAAAATCACAAAAAATAGAAAGCACACAAATATCAAATCAAATTACATAAAATAATTACCTAACGGTAAAAATTAAATTACGTAAAGTTTTCTTCGGCCCAAAAATTTTTATTTTCCTAACATGGAGTAAATCACTCAAAACGATCAAATACGCTGACGGAATAAACAAAATAATTTTACAGTATCTAGAAATTACTAAACAGTAAAATTCTGTTAACTGTCAAAATTACTGTTTAAGATATAAGAAATTTGGGGTGTTACACTTATATCTATAGCACCCTATAGGATGGCACCTTTAGAGTTGGCTGAACTCAACAAATAGTTAGAGGAGTTACTGGATATGCAATTCATTAGGCTAAATGTTTCTCCGTGGGGAGCACCAATGTTGCTAGTAAAGAAGAAAGATAGTACCATGCGGTTGTGTGTTGACTACAGGCTGTTGAACAAGGTGACTATCAAGAACAAGTATCCTTTGCCTAGAATAGATGATTTGATGGATCAGTTAATAGGAGCTTCGATGTTTTTCAAGATTGATCTAAGATCTGGATATCATCAAATCAGAGTTATGGGAGAGGATATCTCTAAGACCGCCTTTAGAACTAGGTATGGGCATTATGAGTATCTTGTGATGTCCTTTGGATTGACAAATGCTCCAACAGTGTTTATGGATTACATGAACAGAGTTTTTAGACCTTACCTAGACCAGTTTGTGGTAGTGTTTATTGATGACATCTTTATCTATTCAAAGACAAGGGAAAAGCATGAGCGGCATGTAAGGATTGTTTTGGATATCCTAAAGGAGAAGAAACTGTTTCCCAAATTGTCCAAGTGTGAGTTTTGGCTAACGGAAGTTTAGTTTTTGGGCCATGTTATTTCTAATGGAGTAATTGCAGTGAACCCTAGCAAGGTAGAAGCAGTGTTGCAGTAGGAGAGACCCACCACTGTGACCGAGATCAGGAGCTTTATAGGCCTAGTTGGGTACTATAGAAGGTTCATCAAGGGTTTTTCTCAGTTAGCGCTGCCTTTGACTAGGTTGACTAGAAAGGGTAGTACTTTTGAGTGGACTCAGGACTGTGAGAATAGCTTCCAAGAGTTAAAGAAGAGGTTGACTACTATGCCTGTGTTGGTAATTCCATATCCCTATGAGGACTTTGAGGTCTTTTGTGACGCTTCAAAGATGGGACTACGGTGTGTTCTGATGCTGAATAGGAGAGTAGTTGCTTATACATCAGAGCAGTTAAGGCTATATGAGGAAAACTACCCTACGCATGATTTGGAGTTAGCAGCTGTAGTGTTTGCCTTAAAGATTTGGAGACATTATCTCTACGGAGTCCAGTTTGAGGTGTTCAGTTATCATAAAAGTGTAAAGTACTTGTTTAATCAGAAGGAGCTGAACATGAGGCAGAGAAGATAGATGGAATTCTTAAAGAATTATGACTTTGAGTTAAAGTATCATCCGGGTAAGGCCAATGTAGTGGCTGATGCACTAAGTAGGAAATCCCTACATGTGTCCCGAATGATGATTCATGAGAGTGAACTTATCGAGAGTTTTAGAGATTTGAGCTTATCGATGACTGTGATGCCACAGAGTATCTCTTTAGGAACCTTAGAGGATTTTGATATGACTAATGATGGAATGATAAAGTTTAGAGATAGACTTTGTGTTCCAAGAGAGTCAGAGGTCAAAAATAGGATTCTCGAATAAGCTCACAGAAGTAAGTATATCATCCATCTCTGAACCACTAAGATGTACCAAGATCTGAAGAGAATGTTTTGGTGATTTGGAATGAAAAGGGACATAGTAGAGTATGTCGCAAGGTATTTAGCTTGTCAAATGGTGAAGATTGAGCACCAGAAGCTAGCAGGACCTTTACAATCTTTAGGAATCCCATAGTGGAAATGGGAGAAAATTTCTATGGATTTTGTAGTGGGTTTACCCAAAACTCAGCAAGGTTTTGATGTTGTTTGGGTTATAGTGGATAGATTAACAAAATCTGTCCACTTCTGCTAAAGAAACCTAGCTATCATCCAGAGAAATTAACTCATCTTTATCTAAAGGAGATAGTTAAATTGCACAGAGTTCCCATAAGTATAGTTTCATATAGAGATTCTAGATTTACATCTAGATTCTGGGGAGCCTTGCAAGAGACTTTTGGGACTAAGTTAAGCCTTAGTACAGCTTATCACCTACAAACAAATGGACAAACAGAAAGGACTATCCAAACTCTTGAAGATATGCTTAGAGCATGTATTTTAGAACAACAGGGTAGGTGGGACCAATACTTATCGTTAGTGGAGTTTGCTTATAATAATAGTTACCATTACAGCATAGGTATAGCACCTTATGAGGCTTTGTAGGGAAGAAAATACAGATCACCTTTATGTTTGTATAAAATAGGTGAGAGAACCATCCTAGGCCCAGAGTTGGTCCAGTAGACCACAGAGCAAATCAAGATGATTATAGATAGGTTGGTTACTGCTCAGAGTCTGCAAAAGAGTTATGCTGATAAGAGAAAGAGACTTCTTGAGTTTAGTGAAGGAGATCATGTATTCTTAAGAGTTACTCCTACAACAGGGATTAGTAGAGCATTGAAAACCCAAAAATTAAATCCTCGTTTTCTTGGTCCCTACCAAATTCTAAAGAAAGTTGGACCCGTAGCTTACTAGATAGCCCTTCCTCCCAGTTTGTCTAACCTTCATAATGTTTTTCATGTATCTCAGTTGAGAAAGTATAATCTAGATCCATTGTATATCATAGAACATGAATCTGTACAGTTAAGAGATGATTTATCTTATGATATACATCTGGTAAGGATCGTGGATAAAGGGGTCAAAGAGCTTAAAGGTAAGCAGATTCCTCTAGTCAAGGTTATATGAGGTGGCAATGACATCGAGGAGGCTACTTGGGCGTTAGAGTCCCACATGCAGCAAGACTACTCGGATTTGTTCCTTTCAAGTGAGTAATTTTAGGGTCAAAATTTTAGAAAGGAAGGGAGAAATGTAATACCCTAAATGATATGTTAGACTTGTTTATGTGTTCAAAAGGTAGCATATGACTTGGTTTGCATGTATGTTTATTTTTGTGACAATCTGAGTTAATTTAAGTACTTAGTTGCAACTCGGACTATGAAAAGTAGCTTAAAATGACTCAGATCATAACATAAATTGCTTAGAAGAGAGAAATAAATATGGATAATTTATTTCTAGGTCACAAATATATAGAACAAGTTATAGTTAAAGTTTCAAGGTAAACTGAGCTAGTTTGACATTTTTAGGCATATTGGTTGTCTAATTATAGTAGGTTTGACTAGCAACAGATATGAAAATATCAAATAATGTTGAAACGAATTTTTATATGAATCTTAGTACTTATTTTAAAGTTGTTAGAAATTGAAAATCTGGATTTAGCTAAATCTGAGTGTTTTTAGCAAATCAAAATTTTATCAGTTCTGGCCTAAAGGTTACATGAGTCTTTATTTTCTCCTTTTTAAGGCCTCTCTCACGGCTAAATTGTTTCACTAAGCAGAAACATAAAAGTTGCCAAGAGAAAGGAAAGAAGGAGACGAAAAGGCTAAGGAGGAGGAAGAGAGAAAGAGGAAAGTCAAAGGAAAAGCTAAGGTTTGAGATCCAGCTAAGCTTGAATCTCTACTCAGCTGTCAAAGGTAGGAGTTTCTGTAATCAAATTCATTTCTTGTTACTTTTTTCTCTATTTGTGCAATTAGGTTGCTTAATAGGCCAAATTGAGTGCTAGAATTGTTTGATGTATTTTGATTGCATGATTGAGTTTCTTTGGTCATTTGTGACTTGTTCAAAGCATTAGTCTGAGATAGAAGGTTAGAATTTATCATTTAGACCTTTGAATTCCCAATTTGGGGGTTAGGTCACCCTAGCGTGATTTTGGTGCAGTAATCTAAGTTAAGAGGTATTGGTTAGTGATTGATGATTCCTATTTGTTAGTAAACTGATTGGGAACTTAGAATCACTTAGAAATCGATTTGGAATGGCCAAAATCGAGTAAGAGACCAATGGAACAGTACCACAATCTGCAGAATTCTGCAGAACTTGGGTTCTGCTATTCGCGCCGTGACATGAGAAACGTCATGCCGCGGCGTGATGATGAATGACTTGAATTCCGCGGCGTGAGGAAGTTACGCCGTAGCGTGAGGCCCGTTTTGCAGCACGCGTCGCGGCGTGAAGAACGTTGTGCCGCAGCATGGAGTGATGTTACTCCCAGTACTAGAACCCGTGGCTTGGGCGCTGTAGCGTGTCCAAGTTAGTGTTGCGGCGTGAGTACTAGGAACCTTAAAAATGTCATTTTTGATGTTTTGAAGTTCGTGACTAGATGAGATCATCAGTATATGTTTCTTAAAGTGTGTTAAGACACAATTAGAGATAATTTTCAAGAGGAGAATTATACCTAGTATGTATGGGAAAGATTGGTAGTGTGGATTTTGTGAGTATCATTTGATACTCATTCATAAAGGCCAAGAGAGATTAAAGAGTGTCTGATAGACTCAATTGAAGAAAGACATAATCCTAATATTTCGATAATGTTAAGGCCAAAGGATATAAGTAGGGATACATAAGGTTCTTCAAAATCAAGATTTAGACTGAACTTCTCAACGTGCCAAGATATGTGTGATATGAGGAGATACCTCTATTTGCCACAAAACAACACATGAAACCAGTAATTCCCAAGATTTACATTTTTTATTCTGACTTGAACTAGATGTATGTATGAGATGTATGTTAACTTGGTTTATCTAAATGCAATAGTTAGACTTTGTAAACACTTTAAACATATCTTTTTAGTAGATATTGAGATTATGTTTATTTATGCTATGTATGTATGCTTGGTTTTGAATACTTATACTGAGAATGTAGTTTCTCACCCTGCTGTGTATCATGTAATTCCAGGTGAAACTTCTTCTAAGAGTAAGAAGAAGAAGGAAGCTAAAGAATAAATTAGCTTTATGGTTTATGTTTCAAATGTTGTATCTTTTAGTATCTTTTTTGAAATGTATAGACTTATGTAATACTTCTAGCCTTTGCTAAGGCTAATGATGTATATGTACTTTGATGCATTATGGTATAAATATTATATTTTCGCATTTCATATATGGCTCTCTATAGTATTTCCAATGAACATTATGGATATAAGTATATGATTAGTATGTATGTAGTGACATTGTAATGCTAAGTATTTCCTTATATGGCATATAAACTGAGATATTGGTTTTAGGATGCTACAATGAGCTTTCTACAGAACGAGCTCCACATGATAAAGGCTGATCTTAATCTCTGATTAACGCTGAGCTTTCTACAGAACGCGTCCAGATGACGAAGGCCGATCTCAATCTCTGATTGACACCGAGCTTTCTATAGAATGAGCTCCAGATGACGAAGACTGATCTTAATCTTCGATTGATGCCAAGCTTTCTACAGAATGCGTCTAGATGACAAAGACCGATCTCAATCTCTGATTCAAGCCGAGCTTTCTATAGAACACATCGACTAATGGCAGCAGATGTGAAATTTGACGACCGAGGATGCCTTTGATGAATTTGGAGGAGTCGATCACAACAACGACGTGCTTGGGAAGAGGGCTCAGAGATCGCTATGCTCATGACGGAGATTGGAAAGTCCTCAACCTTTCTCATTTGAGGATGACATAATTAGAATTATCCTTTTTTATGAACACCATATGTCCTTCAACATCATTGAACGACCACAAAAATCACAAGGGGCAGTCCTAGACCCACAAATACTCTCATGCTCAGACAATCCTCTCAATCTGTCATGGATGTCCATGGAAGAACTTTCAACTTGATCTATATCACCACAAAATTGGCATATAATTAGACGAAAAGGGTAAACTAAAGCTTGGTGCTCCACCATCAGCTCTGATCCCTTCAAATGTGATGCGTGAAATTCGCAAGTGTACGATTTCGTTGTCAAGTAATAAAAAGATCGAATCCACAGGGACTGTGTCTATGAATACTAATTAATTAATTAATTCAATTAAATTAAACAAAAGGGAATATGATTGTTGATTAAGAAGAACGTAGTAACAAAGCAATTAAATAAAAATCAAAGTGCAGAATTTAGAACAAAAATAGCAAGTTATCAAGAAAGGTATTCAAATTCAAGAAAGCTTCTAAGATTGGGATACCACAATGATACAAGATAAATCTTAATTAACAACCCTTTTATTAAATCTGAAATTCAATTGAAGGTGAATTATCCTAAATTAGTTAATGTTCTTTCTCAAGATACAAGATCCGTGCCCAATTAAACCAATTCCTACTCTCGTGGTAATTGAATTTAAATTGAACCCATTACGCTTTGTGGTAATTCATTGAATCCTCGAAAGGCTAAAACTACTTTCATGATTTAGACCTTAAGTTCAATTCTTATAGTTCCAACACCTAGGTTCACCTCTCAGTACGTCCCTAAATGCCTATGAGATGCAAATAAGTGGCCAGCAAATTCACATGAATAAAAGTAATAAGAATTGAATCAAAGAATATTCAAGATCAATAAAAGGGGAAACAACGTCAATTAATCATTATCAATGTATCAAAGGGCATTGCCCAATCCTAGAAACAAAAGAAACTACTCAGACATAGAGAAGAAGAAATCAGAAAACATGTTCTTAAACATCCAAACTCGTAATCCAAGAGAGAAGAGGGAAGAAAGATCAAGAAGTCAAGCCTCCAATGTGCCTCCTTCAAAACCAAATTAGAACTAGGTTAGCCCCCTAATTGTATTCAGAACATCTATTTATAACCTAGGGTTTTAAATGGCTAAAAAGCCCCCAAAAGAAATAAAAAAATAAAACTTAAAAACTGATGCGTACTGCGATCCACGGCCGTGGATCATTCCACGGTCTAGCCGTGGATCTTGCTGTCAGAATTCCATGGCCGTGGATCATTCCACGGCCAGGCCGTGGATCATTCCACGGCCAGGCCGTGGAACTCCCTGGAATCTCTCTTTTCCTCCTTCAAGTTGCTGTTCGATCCATGGCCGTGGTTTAATCCACGGGCAGGCCGTGGATCCCTCTGGAATAGCCTTTTTGCACCTTTTTGCTATCCATTAAGCTCCAACTTCAAACATGCAAGCATTCCATTCAATCTAGGCCAATTCAACATTAATCCTGCACAAGAACACCAAAAACACGCGAGTTATCCGAACTAAGGAAAAATAAACCAAAAAGGGAAACTAAAATGCCTAAATGCTCAAGAATGCATGCAAAACAAGAACAAAACATGATGTTTCACACACATCAAAATGCCATGATGAGGAAGCAAAGGAAGTAAACCAAATACTAACTAGTACATTTCAATTTCTATTTTATTTGGTAAGATTTACAATTAATCGCGCTTAATGAAACCCTTTGGTTTGTTTGTATAATTAGTTGTTGTAGTTTGCTTAATTCGATGATAAATTGGAACTGTTTGCTAGTATTTTTGATATAGAAAGTAGAATAACAGAGTATAGTTAGCAACAAGGAGAATGTTATTGCTTGTTTGTGTAACCAAGCCAATTCATTAGGGAGGACACTGCATTTTGGTAGTAATTAAAAAGCATAACATGCTCGAGTAATGTGATGAGAGAAATTGGCATATTTTTGTTAGTTCACTGTGGGGATATGTCTCAGTCAAACAAATAGAAGTAACCTCTTCGTCAAATAGAGGCCACAAAAATAATTTTGACATTCATATCGAGCATGGAATCAAGCAATAGCCTTGGCAGAAGATACATCCTTCAAGTTCTATGAAAAACCAAAGATCTCAAAGAAGTTAATGGCTTAAAAGAAGGTAATTTGCTTGGCATCAGTTATTATCATTATTTACCATTTACAACCTACATTGCACTTTAGCATGCATTAATCTCATTATTAGTTATAATTTTTCTGGCCTTTTCATTAGTTCACCGTAAAAATTATTTTCTTCATATTCATTGATAGGAATCCTAAGACAGTAATTATCATATGATTAACTATTGCATTAATTTTTATTAATTTATGTAATTTCTACCTATTTTAAATTGCATAGTTAATTGTTGGTTATACATTCAAATATTAATTCATAGGATAAGATGCATACTGTAGTTGACACTTTCAAGTCAGTGACTTATTCTCCATTTAATTTTATCACATTGATGGTCATTATTTTATATATTATTGTCTTCTACTACTAATTAGGCATGATAGTAAATGAAATTGATATGTATTATTATCATTTCATGATATCATAGAATTAATTGACTATTACTTGATTGTTTGACATGTTATTGGTGTAACATTGATTCAATATTAATTAATATTTTAACAATAATATTCATTGGTTCAATTTTTTCCTTTTTTCTTCAATTTTGGCCGTGATTGGTTGCTATAATGTGAAATAGCTATTTGCTTCCTTTTTATTTGTTTATTTATTTATTTTTTATATGAGCATTTAATGTCCAAAAGTATATTTTTGTTTGCAAAATAAATTAATTTATTATAATTCTCTATGTGTGATAACATGTTAGTAAAAATAATTGAAATATATGTAGCGGTGTCAGTGATAAGTTAAATAATTCAATTGAAAGAATGGACATTAGGAAATTTGTTGCAATCTTTGAGTTGATAATTTTTAATAAATAATCATTGATATTATTTGCGATAAATAGATAAGTAAATAATTTAATTGTTAATTAATAAATTATTGTAATTGAAGCCAAAAATAAAAAGTTGAACCAAACATCAGCTTATTGAACCAAACATCAAACTGATTGAACCCACCCTTAAACAAATCATAATTATTTAGAATATAAACTCAGCTTATTGAACCAAACATCGAACTGAATCTAATCATGAGTCTGAGCAATTTAACTGGAGATTAAACAGCTCTAAACATATAAATCTTATTTTTCTTAACCCATAGATTAAGCAAGTCAACCCAATAGACTTGACCCATTTCCGGATTGCCATCCTTGACTTGAATTATAATGATCTTGAATATTGGCAACTAAATTCTTATCTCGTATATTTGTTTTGCAATAAGTTTAGTTGTTGATTGGGTGGTTCTGAGTTGAATACCCGTGAAGGGATAATTTAGAGAATGTTCCCAATTGTTTATCAATTGGTTGAATAGGTTAGGAATAACCAGAAACAAGACAAGGTTCTATTCTATTCACCAGCAGGTTGGTGTGAATTTTTCACAAATGCACAGATCGTATAAGTAGTAAAATAAAGATCGTTCTCACAAGGATTGATTGATTATTAACTTTTACGGCGACTTTGATTATTTAAGTGATAAAAATCAATAGTAAAACTCAATCAAAATCAAAATAAAAATCAAAACAATAAAGTAAGCAAATAAATCTAGAAAAATTAATATTCAACCAAGATTTAAAGGCTTAGGACTAAGAATTCACTACACTACCCTCTATGATAAATTGTAATCATATCTTTGTTAATGTTCGATTATGTTCTTGAAGGCGATTTATTCTAAATTATTTAAAGCCTAATTTCTTGGCACTAAAAACGTGCTAAAACTCCATCAATCTCATTATCATGATAATTAATTCAAGTTCCAACTCATTAAGTTTTATGACAATCGTTTGCTCTTCGAAGGATTTAAGTCTATGCCTATGTCTCAATTTATAAGTTCAATTCTTGGATTATCTAGCAACTAAATTTCATTTTTTGATCTTGCACCTAAAGCCTAAGATCATATAAATATGACTGGCAACATACCATAAACATTAAGCATACTAAAAATGAATTAAGAACAATAATTTTTCATTAACAAAGAATCAAATTAACAATTCAACATAGAAAAATAGAGAGTTGCATCTTAATGTTAGAAAAAGGAATTTAACTACTCATGACCAATGTAACATAAACAAGAACAACAGTTAAATAAACAATCATAATTCTATCTTAAGAAAATAGGAAAAAGAAGATAAAAAGAGAAGATGAAGAAGATGAAGAAGGAGAAGATGAAGAAGGAGAATATGTCTTCAATGGTTGAACTTCAATTATTGCACTTCTCTTCAGAATCCTAGCCTCCAATATTTGGTTTTCTGCTTTCGCAAAAGCGTGTTTCAGTATTAGAGATTTGCTTCTATTTATAATGTTTGGGGTGAAAAACTGTTGTTTTTAGTCATAGGAGACCTCACATGGCCGTGTCTAAGTTCGACACGGTCGTGTGAGCTTGAATTGCGTAACTCACACTGTAAGTGAGACACGGCCGTGTGACCAATAGGCATGGCCGTGTCTCTTAAAAATAGTCACACAGAAGCGTTCTTCAAGTTAGATACAATCGTGTGAGCTTGACAGAAACGTTTCCTAAGTTAGACACGGTCGTGTCTAACTTCTCAATCGCTCACAGGAACCTATCTAAGCCAAAATGGTTCTCTTTTACTCTAAAATTACAGTGTCTTCGCTTGCTTTCACTCCAAATGTGTTAAATCTCTCTAAATCTGCAAAAACGAAGACAATGATAAAGATTTATCTAAAATTCATCAATGCATATAAGCAAATCACTTCAATTTATCTAGTATAAGACTCTAAAATATAGGCTTATCACAGGTTCAATATTTAATAATATTTGTTCTTGGTACTGATCGAGACCTAGGCCGGTAGGTAGAAAGGACTCATTGGAGGCTTACAAGGAAGGCAACAACGAAGTCAAGTGAACCTAGACAGGTCAAGAAATTGGTAGGATTGTACGCAAAGTAGGTAGGCTAGAGTGTTAGGGCAAAAGATGGAACATGCTTAACCTAGGTTGTTAGGCCGATTTATATAGAGATCTAGAGGACTGACTCTTCCGATACTCGCTGTTCAGGCCATTTAGGATTCTGAATGTTAGGATTACGTTATGTCTGGTCATTATGGCGCAAAGCCATTAATGATTGTTGGTCTTGATGACGCCAAACGGCCGATGATCGTTGACAGATTATATTAAGCACGTGTTTGCTCAGCCGTTATCCATTCGGGTTAGTCATGTGTAAATATAGCAGTAGGCAATCGTTGAAACTTGTAACATGCCCTAATCCCTCCATAGGTGGTGACTGATGTTGAATGTTGAAGTGTCCTACTAAAATCAGTTCCCATTCAGTTTGAAGCATGTAATACGGTTATTTCACAGGGAAAGATGAAATAAATTGTAACTGTCCAAGTTGGTGATTTTGCCAACTTCGTTGTCTCTAACTTCTAGAACTTCCTGGTTTGAATACGTATACCCTTTGGCTGTTAATGTTCATGCGTGTTGTTTTAAATGAAAAATGTCAAAAGTGTGTGATACTTAAAGGTTCTACATTTGTTACTTGATGATGCTTTCAGCTAGGATGTTTCACAGTTTTTATATGAAATCTCTATTTTAATTTTAATTCAGTGAAATACTTTATATGATGCTTTCGACAGTGATGTTTCAAAATTTCCTTAAAGAAAGTGGGTCTGTTATTATTGACCAACCAAAATAATAATAATAATAAAAGAAAAATTACTTTTTTGAGTTCAACATGCTTAATCATAGTAGGTTTTATATGTCTAATGAAATCTGTTGTATTGTTCTGGAGTGCGTGCATTTGAGACTCCTGCTTAACTAATATATTCAAAGGTCCGGGATTTTGTACTACTTTTGCAATAAACTTCGTTGTGGTGACCTAAAAAGCTTTTGCATTACTTTAGGAAGGTGATGGCATGTTGAAAGTTCAGAGAGAATTTATTCTGAGACATTAGACAAGTATTTAATTTTATTCTGCCTTGTTGCTTCTTCTGTTACCGGATTTGGTCCTTTTTATTCTTCTGTTCAAGCTGCTTGATTGAAATATTTTACCAGCAACCTGATTGATATAAATCCTCTTTCCTTTTCTCACAGTTGAAGTTTTTGTTTTACTGGTTATCTTGAACAAAATTACTTTGAGGGTGTTCATTGTTTAATCATTTATGTTTCATTTTTGGGTTCAATTGAAAGGATGAGTTGCTCGGGTTGGCTGGGGATCCCGATGGTGATTTAGTCTTCAAGAATCAGGATCTAAACATGGATGTGCTTTACCATACTGGTGAGACACAAAAGGTGCAATTTTCAGCAGTTGAACTAGCATTCAAGCAATTTTTTCTCTGATTTTCATTACTTTGAAGTTTAGCTAGAGTGAAAGTGTGATCTGTATATGACTAGATGTATGTTGGTATAGGATTGAATGAGATGTTGTATCTGAATTTAAAAAGTTGGTCCTGTATCCTTGTAGATTAATTAGATGGTCTACACTAATTATGCTTACACCAATGTTGCTATATGCAGGGTATCCTTACATATACTCCTGGCCTAGTATCAATAAACTTGAGAGGTATTTAAATTATGTATTCTTTTAAATTATTAAAGAAAAAAATATCAGTGTTCTTCCTTGTTGCCCGGTTCATTGAACCTATTTGTTGGTATTGTTGTTAATTAAATTGATGTCATTGGTTTAGTCTACAGAACTATGTAGACAAGGTCTATACAAGTATTTCTCTTTAAATTGGTAAGGAATCACGTGGTCGCAAAGTATTTGTGGTTTCACTGTTTTAATCATAAATACAAAGAAAAAGAGTATAGAGATTCTTTAAATTTTGACCATTTTGTAAATTATCACCATGAATTTTAAAACTTTTACAATTAGTCCTTAAACTTTAATTAATGTCCTAATAGATTCTTATGTTTAGTTTGGATTCATTAATTCACTAACGATAATACTACATAGTATCATTTTATTTGTATTAACATTAATTAAAAACTGTTTATTAATTTATTTATTAAAATTTAATCTTAAGTATATTTTCTTCCTTACAAAAATAAATAAAAAATAAATTTATTTTAAAACAAAATTTGTTTTTATTTATTTTGTAATAACAAAATGTATTTAGAATCAAATTTTAATAAATAAACTAATAAATAGTCCAAAAAATGTTAATATGATAAGATGTTGTTACACAATATCATTGTTAATGAATTAACAGATTCAAAATAATAAAAAGATTTATTGAGATATTAATTAAAGTTTAGGGACTAATTAAAAATATTTTAAAAATTGTGGTGGTGATTTGCAAAAATATTAAAGTTCAGGAGAACTGCATATTCTTTTCTCCAAATAAAACTGAATTTGGAAAGGGAATCCTAGTAAAGGATTCAAACTGAGCTTATTCTTAAGGCTCATTATTAGTTGTTTATATTGTGAATTATGATAACCAATCAATTGAGCTTCTTCTTCCTCTCCTTCATCAATTTTTTTTGGTACATAATCTATTTTTCCTCCTTTTTTCCTTTTATTTTTTGGGACAGAAGTCAGGTAAGCATGTTATAATGTTAAGTTGATAGGAAAACGGAAAACAACATAGGAAGTATGACTTGCACTATAAAATAGTGAAACCTGAGTTGTTTCCTGGAAATGAAGGAAGAGGAGGATTCATCATAAAAATTGGGGAGCTTGATATAGTGCCAAAAGCAGAAGACAACTTGTTTTCTTGTTGTGAACATTGATGTGAACTTGGAAATTTTTAAATAATATAAAACACCTAAGGTATATATGGTATATATTTGAGTTTGATGATTTTTTATTGAGGGCAGTTTTAGATATTCACTTTTGATGTTATTCCCACATATTTACAGGTTTGTGACATGCTAGCCTTTCTGCCCTTAAGTAGCTGAAGAAAGAACAATATCATGAATGTGTAGTGTTTCCTTCTTGGATATCAGTTTGATCTCAACCAACATGCTTGCTAGTTGCATTTGTTCTGTTGTGATTTGGTCTTCTGTTGATCTCATGATGACATGATGATAGCGTGTGTCAACGGGATTTTTTTTTTCTTGTCCCTTAATTTTTTTACTTGTGTAACAAGTACCAACATGACAACATCATTCCCTCCCTCTCCCTCTCCCTCTCATATTCTGTTCATAGGACTTATTAACTTTTTCAGGTTCCCTTGGCTCTATGAGGTCACATGGTACATTGTATAACGACTAACGAGGTTGCATCCATACCATTACCATCAGATGTTGTCACCTGGTGAGAGCTTTTAGCCTATGGTTTTGGATACTGTCTAGTTATTGTTATAATTAGTTTTGACAGTTTGAGAGATCTTTTTGAACATTGCAATTTTGTGTCATATTCTGATATAGTGATTGTTCTGTGTTTCAACCTACTCTTAAGTCAAGTTGGAATCCTGATAGATGCAACTGTTGGATTTGGTTCTGTAGTATGATAGACAACAGTCTTACCTTTTTTTATTGCGAAGTTTATTTTATCATATTTTCTTTTTATTAAAAAATGCCCTTCTGCTCTCTTGCATACTTTTACCTTTTTCACCCGTGTTTGCAAACTTCAGCTATTAAAGCCACCTCACTCACGTGTCTGCCATAAAATTTCGATGATATACTAAGGACTGCAATGTACTGAATTATCCTTATGTCCTTGCACATGAAGAATGGTTCCTAATTATTGTTTAAGCAACAAGAAAGTGGTCTCTTTCTTGGTCTTCTAGAAGTCTATAGGTTGTTTTGAATTAGTTTACCATAAAGGTAGTTAAGGAACCAATAAATCCAGCTTCCTGAATAGATTTCATTAGCTTCTTGAAGCTGCCAGCTCTACATTTTTAGAGGTTTACTATGCACAGCAACACAAAATTACCTAGAAATTGAATTCAGAGTGATAAAATAATTATTTTCTTTTCTTCTGATGTGAGAATCCTTTTATGAGATGGAATGATGAACACTTGCATTTTATATGGAAAATTGCATGTGATTTGAAATCTCCTGAAAAAAAAAAAAAGACTGAATATATTCTCAAATTCTAGAAAACTGGATAAGCAGTTGTATTTGATTCATTGCAACATTTTCTATCTTTCTTTCCTTTTCTTTCTTTTTGCAACATCAACATCAATGTCATGACCACTTACTTCTTCATGGACAGGATTCAAGCTAGGGTTTATATAATTCCCACTTGCTTTGGGAGAAGTGATATCTTAACTTCATATCCTGATTCTGCTGTAGATGTATCACTAATCTGCTCCCGAAATCCAAAAGAATAGCTGATAAGTATTATAAAATCTGAAAGTTATCATTCATGAAGTGTCTAAGATGGTATTAGAAACTATACAATTGAACAACATGTCTTATCACATTCAATAACTGTCCCCTCATCGTTAGAAACTGTTACAATTTGTCTTGAACACTGTACTTCACCGCTAAGAAGTAAGAACCATCTGCATGCACACAACTGTTCTAGTTGAGTCACAGATGCATAGCAGAAGCAAAGATAACTAGTAAATATAATTATTTAGTGAAAAAAAGAGTAACAATTACATGATAAAAAGCAAACCTTTAAAATGTTTGGGTCTTGCCATGGCCCTTTATCAGACCTCATACAACTGCCTTGATCTATAGTGTAACTACCACCAAGAAATTCTGGCAGCTCACTGAAAAACCACACAGACAGTCAGAATTTTCAAATAACAATACAAGTTGAGAAATAACACCATTAAAAAAATTAAATGCAGAGTTACCTCACATCAATAATTTCAAGTAATTTATTCTGGAACTTGTTTCCAAGAACCTAATGGATTATTGAAGTATCAATTAATCCTATACTCATATTTATCTCTGTCAACTGTAAAAGATGACTACTTCATTGAAACCCTATAAAAATCTAAAATAAAAAGAATAACTCAAATAATTAGCACTCACATTTATCTTTAAAGTAGTTTTGGGTCAAGAAATGTTTTCACTGTGTTCCAGAGCAGCTGAAAACCAGGACCAGCATTGATTATAAACATTCGGCATAATGTCTGCACAGTATCATTTACAGGTTAGAAGAGATACATGAACAATAAGTAAGTTCAGAAGCCATGAAAATTGGAAACTACCAAAAAAATTGATGATGAAAGCTACGAACTTCGGGATAGTAGTTACCGTCAATCTTCTGCAACTGCATGATGAGTTCCCGTGTAGACTTGGTTAGGTTTTTGAAACCCAACAAAGCGTAAGGCAGCCGCAGCATAGTAATCCAAACCCAGTATTGACTAAATATAAGTTAAAATGGAGCCTAGGAAACTTTCAAGACCATTTAGACAGACAACATACCAAGCCTTGAACATCCAAAATGGTTGTACTTGAATCTATATGTCTCTTTGCAGCAAAAGAACAAGCAGGAAACTTAACAGCAAACGTTTTCTCAAAACCCTGCACATGGTATCTCGAATACCTTTCGATGGTAGTTACTTGCATAAGCTTATTGGGATCATGTTGGCCCACATGTGCTTTGCTTTCTCAATATCAAATTTCTTTCTTTCAAGAAAGAATATGCAATAACATCAGTTAATACGAGCTTCAAATTATACTCTAAGGTGAACAAGCCATCTGTTAATCTCCAGTGTAAGAAGCATGTAAATGAATATGCAAAGAGCCCGTCTATGTAAACCACACATGCCATGAGCAAAATGTTATGATTTTTATGTGTAGTTTGAAATACTTAAGATTTGATTAAAACCGATCTATCATAGATGACTCATAGTAAGTAGAGGTATAACAAATTATCAATCATGCATCTGTTGTGATGATTAGCACAATCTTTATTAGTGGCTAGAAGAGAAAAGATGCAATATATATTCATAATAAAAATACTATCCATCTTCCATAGTTATGTTTAAATTAAATATAATGGGGAAGGAATAAGTGATAGTGATGACCTCAATAACATATGGTAGTGTCAGAAACCATGACCATTCCATGACCATTTTTTTGTCCTATAGCTTTCCCCATGAATTAAACACGTAGTACTTCTTTTTCTTGAGAGACTAGATGTCTTAATACAGCTAAAACAGCTAAAATCCCTTCTCTACTTATATCAAGAAGTTATCAGTCTCAGATGGGGATTTGTACAAGAACAGAGAAGAAAACTCTCAAGAAAACAGAAAAGGAAATGTAGAGACACTGCAAGCACTTCTAGGGGCTGCTTCCTCCCTTCCATAACGTTGTTCACAATTTGCTTGCCTTTCCCTTCTCCTCTCTTCTCCTTTTATCCAATTCCCACTATCCAAATCTGTTTCCTGTCCTGCTTGCCATGGGCACCACAGGTTATTACAATGCACCCTCACCATGTGCTGATTACACTTCCCTCACACATTACTCTCAACAGCCTCTAATCTACTGCCGCTATTCCCTTCCTTGCTATTGTAGAGTGTTATTAATGGTGGATGGCAGCAAACAAAAAACCGCCATGGAATTATAGTGGATGGCATTGCGGGAAAATGGCAGAAGCATGGTGGCCATGTTGAAAAACTATAAAAATATACTACAAAATCTGCATAATACAAATAATAAAAATCTAACAACTTATAGCAAGAATAATAAAATGTCAAACATGTTCTAGCATATCAAACTTCACAAACCCTAACACAAAAACAATAGAAAGAAAACAAAACACAAACAAATACAAAAACATAACATAATCAAAGTCATAATGTCATAAGCCTCATAACATAAAGTCACTAGAAAGTAGAATCTAGCACGTAACAACAATTGACACAAATCAAGACAAGGATAAATTGAAAATCTAATCCTCCTCCTTCCCAATGTAATCATCATTCTCATTCTCATTAGCATCATCTAGTGAAGCATACCCCTCTGCTTCTTCTTCTTCCGATTCTTCAAAATTAGTTTCTTCTAATTCTTCTTTTGATTCCTCAGGGTTGTCTTCAAATTCCAATTCTTCTTCATCTTCAATCACTTTCGCTTTTCCTCTTGAACTTGAAGATGGAGCTGCTGAACCCTTCTTTCCAACTCTTGCAGCTGTTGACGTTGCACTTGAGGTTGCCTTTCGCTTTTTACTTTGTTGCCTAGTATAGGTTCTAATCTGTATGGCCCTTGATGCCCTATAAACAGCTCCACAATTTAAAGTATCATCACCCTCAAAAACCAACTCATTCTCAGCACCATTATCACCATCCATCTCTCCCACTAGCCACTCATTACAATCATCAATGTTGGAGAGTGAGATTGGGTCAATTACATCTCTATGATTGTAACGTTGCTTGAGTGCTTGATTATATTTCACATAAACTAAGTTATGCAATCTTTGATGCTCAAGCCTGTTTCTCTTCTTAGAATGAATCTGCAACATTAATATAATGAAAAGAATTAAAAATGTAACTACACTACAATAGAGTAATAGGCTAGACAAAAATGAAAAAAAATGATAATTACTTGCTCAAACACACTCCAGTTACGTTCGTAGCCAGATGCACTACATGTCAAACTCAAAATCTTAATGGCCAATTGCTGTAAGTTTGGAGTTGATTGTCCATACATACGCCACCATTGAGCTACAAAGTCATAGATTATAAGCATAGTACTTAAATTGTAGAAGTTAGAAGAATTAAAAATACTATAAATCTATAATATAGTGCTTATTCTTAGTTTCTCACCTGGAGCAAGAGTTTTCCTTTGTGATATTGCAAATTCGATTCCAAAGAGGTTCCTAGCATACTTGTAAATTGGTAGCTCAAGTTGAATATTTTTTTGCACCTCTCGACTTGGTACCAACCTCCTAAAGCAATCATACAAGCCAATTATAACCTCCAAATCAAACTCAAGTTGAGGATTGGAATAGTAGAACTCTGGATTTAAGAAGTGACCAGCCGCATGTAATGGGCGATGAAGCTGGTAAGTCCATCTATCATCAATGATTGCAAATACATCCTTGTATTTGCTTTCATTGTTTTTGAATGACTTCATAATGGCTTGTTTTGCTTTGTTCATTGCTTCATAAATATAGCCCATTGTTGATTTTTTCTCACCATCAACAAACCTAAGTACTTGAACAAGAGGAGCCATAATTTTAAGGGTATAAATCATATGGTTCCAAAAAGAAGGCTTCAATACAACTTCGGTTGCCTTCTTCCCCTTAGCATCCTTAGCCAACTTGTTTTTCATCCAATCATCTGAGGTGAACATTCTTATAAGGTTGGCTTTTTCTTTATAAATCATTTCCAATGAAAGAAAGGATGTAGCAAAGCGTGTAACTACATGCCTTACTAATTCTCTCTTGTTTGTAAAGTGTCTCAACATGTTCAAGGTACTTGAATTCCTATATATGAAGCCAACAAGTGTGATTGCCCTTTGAATTGTCTTTTTTACTAGAGGAAGCTTACTAATGTCTTCTATCATTAAATCTATGCAATGGGCAGCACAAGGAGTCCAATAAAGATGTTTTCTCTTTTCTTCCAACTTTTTACCGGCTAAAACATAATTGCTTCCATTATCTGTTATGACTTGAATAACTTTCTCCTCTCCAATCTCCTCCACAAGAGAATCAAGCAACTCAAACAACTTTTCACTGGTCTTTACAAATTCAGAAGCATCAATAGTCTTCACAAACATTGTCCCAGCCAAAGAGTTCACCAAGACATTGATCAAGCTTCTTTGTTTCCTGTCGGTCCATGCATGTAACATAATAGAGCAACCATGTTTTGCCCATTGCTCCTTATGACCCTTGAACAAATTTTCAGTGTACTCAAGTTCTTTGTTGAGGTGTGTAACTCTTATTTCATGAAAAGTTATCGGCATCAAATTTGGGCCATAGCTTCCAATGGCTTCAATCATATGGTGAAAGCTTTCCAAGTTGACAGCATTTAATGGAATTCCGGCTTGGTATATCCACCGAGCTACATATTGATTGACTCTAGCACGTGCTTCTTTGTCACATGCCTTCCTTATACTAGTTTGCCTCATCTTCTCCATTTTTCTTCGTTCAACAGCAGTTTCGGGATTTTGGCGATACAAATCCAACGACCCTTTCATGGTTGTCTTCTTCTTCCTCTCAAGGGCAATTGATATACCATCTCTTAACCCTTCTTCTTCTTCATTCTCACCAAAACCCAAAATCTCAAGGTCAAGAGTCCTCACATCTTCAATTTCCATTTCAGCACTGTCTGGCTTCTTTTTACCCCTAAAATATGCCCACAACTCTTCTCTAACTTCTGTGGGACAGTGTTGGCAAGCTGCGAGGTTGCCTTTCTTCACCATGAGATGTTGTTTTACTCTAATGTAGCCTCCGTTGGTAATCTCGCCACAAAAATTGCAAACCACATTGTGGGTATCATTTTCCTTTATTGAATGACAATACTTCCAAACTGGATCAGTACTATTAGTAGCTCTTGTTGAAGCTTGGGATGATCCTTCTATTGCCATCACCTAAATCAAGTAAAGGCAGCAGAAAAAAAAAAAAAAAACTGAGCAGAAACAATTATAGAGCATGCACTTGCTGGTTGCTGGTTGCTGGTTGCTGGTTAAGGATGGGTGGTTTATTGGACTAATAGAAGTTAGTTTTAGTTCAGACCTCTCACCTCTGACCTCTGTCTTAGTACTAAGTCAAAGAAATAAAGGAGTTGTGCCATGAAATTGCCCCATAAAAACAGAACAGAGCATGATATAAGAGAATAGCAAACTCTAACACAGCACAGCGGGTGGGAAAGAAAAACAGACCCTCTGAATCGGTAAGTTAAACAGCATTAATAATAATAATAATAAAAAAAAATAAAAGCAGAGAGAAAGAGATGAGAAAGACGTGTAAAGAGAATAGACAAGTAGAAGTGTGGAACTACCTGAGAGTATGAGACAGAAACGCCGTCGAAGAATGGCCGGAAAATGACACGCGCCGTCGAAGAAGCACGAACTTCACAGAGGCGGGCACAAACGAACAGGCGTGGATGAATTAGGGCTCGATGGGCTCTCTGTTTCTCAGAAATACATTTTAACTCAAAACTCTAAAATACCCTCCCCCCCGAAAAAAAAAACCGCCATTTTCGCCATGTGGCCGCCATGCCGCCATGCCGCCATGTCCATGGCGGAAGCCATGGCGCCGCCATCACCAATGTCGTTCATAAATTTACAAATTTCGGTACTTATTCAATTTTACTGAACCTTCATTTGATTTTTTTTTATTTATTTATTCAGGGCTAAGTTTCTGTTTTATCTAATTTCTTAGGTAAAGCTTCAAAATTTCTCGACATTGAAGATTAGATGAGAAGTACTACCACTCAAGTGCAGTTTATGCTGCGGCACTACCGCTCCATTAGTCTTCCTTTCTGAATGGTACCAGTTGGGCTTACTACATATGCATATTTTGTTTCTGGGATACAACTGTTATCAGGTCAAGCAAGGCAGAATATGCTGTCATTTCTGGATACTGCCATGCTAGCACCTGCTATCATTGATATATGTGAATAATTTCTTTTGGAAAAACTTCTAAAAAATATCTTAAACAATACGTGTGATATGTACTTTAGTTTTCTTACTTTAAAATTATGTAAAATAAACTCATTACTTTATGAGTTATCGACATGGTTACGTTAAAATTTGGACGAAGGTAAACATGTGAGTGACACGTGCTCAATTCCACGTGGCTCATCCACATTGCTCACACGCTTTCTTTGCTCGCACGTGCAATGCTTTTCGGGGCTTTCAGCATCAGCTTCAGCTTCGAACTCTTCTTCCGTCAATTTTAGATTTATTTCTATTAGCTTCTCTCATACATATCTCTGTCCTCCCCAAAATTAACTTATCAGATACATTTCTTATTTTAAAATTCTATCTGCCAAAATTATTTCCCTCCCATAAAAGAGACATTCACACTTACACCCAATGTTGGATGCTTTCCACTCCCTTTGTAGAGAAAGCTTCTCAGTTGTGCCTCATCTATCTGTGTGTGTCATTTTTCTGCGCACGACCCCAGTGCTTCTAACGGAGACGCCATGGGAGGTGGCAGTGTGGCTGACTCTATAGCGAAGTCAAAGAGTGGGGATCGAGTCGTTCTAAGTTTTCTATTTATATTAGCCTTGAATCCTCGGTCGGATAGTTCAAGAATACGGCTCTGAACTGTGACAGCCCCACCGATCAATAGCACTTGATTTACAAGGGTCACATCTTGAAGAACGATCAAACCTTGCAAAGCTACGGTACACAAATCTCGCTGTTATTGATATTTATTTGCAGTATTAGATTTGATTGGTTCGTAGGAAAACATTTATCAATTTTTTGTTTGAAGTTTTGTTGATGGGTTTCATTTTTTTTTTCTATCTAAGAATTTTAAAAACAAAAGAATATATTATATTTTTTTTATTGGTTTGCTGATTTCTTTCTTTTTCTGGAATGATGTATTCTAGATTTTTTTATAGTTAGCCTTTCTATACTAGATGTGAGAAATACATGTAATCTTGAAGTTGTCTTCTTTTGTATGCCATTCTGAAGTATGAATCTAATTAACCGATGATTGATAAACTCTTTACTTTCCTTTTCTTTTTTGGAAAAATAACTTTCTAGAACAATTTTTGTCACATACAATATTAATCAATGTATATTAAATTTGCTCATGATCAGAGTTTGAAAACACCCTGTGGAGTTAATTTAAAATTTTAAGGCAAAATATCAACAACTTATGCTTTACATTTTTTATTAATTTACACTTCTGAATAAATTGCGTAAGTCACCCTCCTGCGGAATATGTCAAGTGCAACAATTTACTGCTGGAAAAAACCTGCTTCAGTCTTGAAATTATAATAGTGATTGAGGATAGTCGTATTGTACAATTTGCATTATGTTGGGAATTTTAAGGGTTTGGCATATTTAAAGTTTTGCAGTTAAGTTCATCATACAGTACTTTCATTTTCCCTTCAATTTGTCAACCTTTTTCTTCCCTCTTTTCAATATATTTTGCTGCTGAGAGGGGTTTCATGCAGGTTGTTGAGTGGTTTGTGCAGAGGAGTTGCCAAGACATCGAGTATGCCTTGCCCTTACAACAGTCACTTCTAGCTGCAAGTTGACATTGCTTCTTATCTTCTTCGACATGTACCTCAGCAGGTCCTTGCAGCACTTAGTGTTGAAATTCTCAAGGCTGCTGGTCAAGTAGCAGTGGATCTCTTGATGGTGTAGCATTTCTCCTCCAATCTGACTTCTTAGGCGATCCAGGAGCTACTTATGTTGTTGCAGATATCATTGCTAAATCAAAGGGTGAGGGTGCTACTCGAGTCTTGAGCTGAAAGTCCATTAGATTCACTAAATTAATTGATGACCTTTAAGCATAAAAGTCCATTAGATTCACCAAATTAATTGTGCAAAGCTTGGGCTGTTCAGGCTTAACCTTCAATATAGATAGTTCTGACAGGTAGCTCTTGCACTTTTCAGGATGAATGATACAAAAGCTAAGCCGATGTTGCACTTTGTACTCTTTGATATTTTCCTCTCTCTTAGGTGATATGTCTAATTTCTGAAATTTCACGGGGTAGGAGCTCTCAGTGCAATGAGAGTCTATAACTGTACATAACACAGAAACGTCTCTAAGGAGCAATATTTTTAAAATCGGACCGGTTATTGAATCAGTAAAGACACTAGTTTACGGTTCATTAGTTGAACGTGATCGAACTAGTGATAATTAAATATATATATATATATTAATATTATATAATATATTAACTAATAAACTAACATATTAATATCTTATATTATATTACTTAGTGCTTTAAAGTCCTATATTGTATAATAAATAAAGTATTTAAGCATACAACATATATAAAAATTAAGAGGAGGTTACACTTATAAGTCTCACATAAAATAATTAATGAAACATCTAAGTATATAATTTATATAAAAGTCAAGAGGGAGGCAAACATTCTTATGTCTTTCTTGGGTCTTATATGTGGACCTTTGTAGTTTGACATTTGACTTCTATTTAGCTCATTATTTTTCAACGAGTTAGAAATTTGTTGAAAAATTAACATAGTTTAATTTTTTTATTATTAATAAAATTGGTTCAAACTGGTTTACTATAAGTTTTTGATTGGTTCCGCCAGTTCATGACTAGTGCACAGGTCAGTTTTGTGGGTCAAATGGACTACACCTGTGATCGGTTAATTGATTTTTCGGTCAAACCAGTCAGTCTGGTCCGATTTTTTAGCATTGCTAAGGAGATATTTATAAGAGAAGCTTCATCTCAATCTCATAGTCCCATTATGATTTTTTATTACTGATTACTAATTTCTTTCATGGGTGAAAGGTTGAAGTAAAATAATGAATAGAAATAGGAATGAACAAAATAAGAGTTGGAGGTGTGTGTGATGAGTCTGTTTACAATAAGAGAAAGAAAAGAGGAATGAAAGGGCATGGGGCATGCTTTGAATTTTGAACTTTGTTTTATTTCCAATAAATTGTAATTTCTGGGTTTGGCCATCTTTGTTGATTTTTTTTTTTGTGGGTACATACCTTTATTGAAAATTTACCATGAGATAAAGAAGGAAAAGAAGATGAACATGCCACCTTTTACAGTGTTGTTGTCGGGGAGGTGAAAGCTTTGTCAAGGGATTTGGGTATCCAACAGCCGAGGCCCTCCCCCAACAACCAATTTCAGTCAATTGACAATTTTTATTTAATGTGTGACTATTTTTGTCATTACACATTCCATAATGGGGTGAGTGAAACTTAAAAGTTGAAAGTTGTTACGAGAAAAAGTATGACAAGTAAACTAAAAAAAAGAATAGCTAACTTATTATGATTAATCACTCTAATTTTATATTTATATTAAACGATTAACATTAATACAGAAAAGTACTGATATATAAAAGCAAGGTCCAACCCAATAGATCAACCTTAGTTATACTTCACTAACACCCTCCCTCAAGATGGAGAATAGATATTGATTATGTTTAACTTGTTACAAATATAGTCAACTCTACTTCGATTGAGTACTTTGATAAAGATATCTGTAAGTTGCTCTTCTGTTTGTACATGTCCAGTAACAACAAGACCCTGTTGATCATTTTCTCGCACAAAGTGACAATCAGTTTCAATGTGTTTTGTCTATTCATGAAAAACAATATTAGAGGTAATATGGATAATAGCTTGATTATCATACCACAACTTCATAGGCATTACACTCTTAACTCCAATTTCAAAAAGAAGATGATGAATCCACACCAATTTACAAGTAACTTGGGCCATGGCCCTATATTTTGACTCGGCAATAGAACGAGCAACAACACTCTATTTCTTACTCCTCTAAAAAATAATGTTACCTCTAACAAGAATACAATAACCTGAAGTAGATAATCTATTTATAGGAGAACCAATTCAATCAGCATCAGAGAACTCCTCTATCATGTTATGTCCAAGATCTCTATACAAGATTCCACAATCTGGAGCCCTTTTTAGATACCTCAATATATGAAGAACAACTTTTCAATGAGTGGTTCGGGGAAATGACATGAATTGACTAACCACACTGACAGATAAGGAAACATCAAGATGAGTAACTGTGAGGTTGTTAAGCTTGCCAACTAACTTTCTATATCATTTAGGATCAGGCATAGCATCTCCATCATTTGGTAAAAGTTTAACATTAGGGACCATAGGTGCTTCAACAGGTTCGGCTTCAAAAGCATATATGTTTCTTTGAGTAAATCATGCACATACTTCCTCTGAGTAAGAAAAATACCCTTCAAACTCCACATCACTTCAATGCCTAAGAAGTATTTCAAAGCACCCAAGTCCTTAGTATGAAATTATGTTTAAAGAATGTCCTTAAGCTTTCTGATCCCAATCTCATCGCTCCTAGTAATAATAATGTCATCCACATAAACCACCAAGAAAATACAGCCAGCCACCCTGAGAGCATCGAAAGAATATTGAATAATCAAAAGTATTTCTCTTTAGCTAAAACTGAAGAACAGCTTGACTAAAGTGCCCAAATCATGCCCATGGAGCTTGTTTAAGACCATATCATGACTTCTTTAGTCTGCAAACTTTACCATTATCCCCCCGAGTAACAAACCCAGGAAGTTGCTCCATATATACCTCCTCTTGCAAGTCGCCATGGAGAAAGACATTCTTGACATGAAGTTGGTGCAAGGACCAATGATGACTAGTTATAAGAAAGATAAAGATACGAATAGAGACAAGTTTAACAATAAGAGAGAAGGTGTCATAATAACTAATGCCATAAACTTGAGCATAACTCTTAGCAATAAAACGAGCCTTTCAACGAGATCACAGAGCCATCAGGATTAACCTGCACAGCATACACTCATTTATAACCATTTTCCTGTTTACCAACAAGTAAAGAAACCAACTCCCGAGTGTCATTGTGTTCCAGAGCATGCATCTCATTCAACATAGTCTGACGCCACCCTTCATTGGACAAGGCCTCAACAACAGTATTAGGAAGGGTAAGAAAATCAAGAGAAGCAACAAAAGATTGACCAGAACTAGATAAACCAGCATAAGAAACAAAAGAAGACATGAGATAAGTATAACTACATTTACCTTTTAAAGAGCATTTGGGAGATCAAGATTAAAATTAGGAGGAGCAGGATCTAGAGAGGAAGGAGGAACTGGAACAGGCAATGAATCCATAGGGTTTGGAGTAGTAGGACTGGCCGCAGTAGGGTGCTTGTTCCGCCAAACATAATGGTGGATCATAGGAAGATGAAGGAAGGGACGAGACTAAGAAGAAGGAGAAGAAAAGGTACCCAGAGTGGGAAAATAATATATCAGAAAGTCCTCATCATCATCTGGGAGAGAGGAAGGGGTAGACTCAAAAGCTAAAGTAGTTGCTTCAAAGAATGTCACATATGGGGAAACAATATACTGACGTAAATAAGGAGAGTAACACCGGTACTCTTTTTGACTTCAAGAGTAACCAAGGAAATACATTTGAGGGAGTGATGCGGATATCGGCAAGTGCACCGAATCGGCAAAAGTAATAAAGAATGAGTAAAGTATCGTTCCCACGAGGATTATGTTATTAATTACTAAATTCGTTAAATTAACACTATTCAAGCTAACAAAAAGAGAGTTGTTGAAAATTAAATTAAAAATAAATAAAAATCAGCAAACAATAAATCAAAGGGATGAAAAATAATGATGTTAAAGTGTTAGGGTTCAGATTTCACTTGAACTCTTTAGATGCACACTCAAATATTGGTTTAACTATGTTCTATTTCAATGATTTATGGTCAATTCTCAAAATTAATTAATACTCAATCCCTTGGCATATTAATCCTCTTACGCTGTTTAGAATTAACTAATCCCTTAGTCTAATTCCAAATAGAAAGACATTATCAAGAACAAAAGAATTGAAAGAAAGACCACATAACTCACAACGTCTATTCCTAGCGATTGCAGAAGTTATGGTGTGTTATCATAAGTTCTAGGTTCATGCAAATTTTTTCAAATCATACATAAACCCAAAAGATCATTCCCAAATTGGCCAGATTCGAAAAAGCATTAAGAATAGAGATAAACACATAAATCATGAATAGAAGCATAAATTAAACCCATAAAAGAAGTTACATCATCCAAGAACAAGATCCATCATCCCCCTAACAATGGGAAATTAGTTACACATGGAAAAAGAAGAACACAAAACGAAGAATATGACAAACTCCATTATAGAAAATTGAAAAGGTTGAAGAAAATTCCTAATTTTCAAGTCTAATTGCGCCCACACCACATTAGGGTTTGTGCCTCTTGTCATCTACTACCTTCTCTTCAAGTGTCTAAGAGTATGTAAAAAAAAAGTGTGAAAAAATCTCTTCTATTTGGCAAAACTTTCTTTTTTATAAGAATTTCACGCTGCTGTTACGCGCCTAGCGCTCAAGCGCTCATTCTCCAACGCTTAAACGCTCAGTCACTCAAGTCACTGTGTAGTATTCGCAACCAGCGCTCAAGCGCTCACCGCCAGCGTTCAGGCGCTCAACGCGCACTCAGGCGGTGGAATTCCAGCGCTTAGGCGCTCAATGAGCTCTTGACTTGATTTTTCAGCTTTTCTTCATCATTTAAGTGTCTAGTCTTTTTCATATGCAAATACCTAACAAAAACATATAAAAACACACAATTAAAACATAATTTAAAATAACTAAAAACAAAAGAAACTTAAGCACAAACTCAATCAAAAAGAATAAAAGAGAATGAAAACCCAAGACTTTGAATCATAAAAATATGAATTTTTGTAGGTTCATCACTCCCCCAAACTTAAGCTTTTGCTTGTCCTCAAGTAAAAGAAAAATAAAACAAAATAAAACAATCTAAAACTCAAAACAGACTCAAACATGACAATACAGGGCATTAAAAATCATTCATATCCTCAGAAACTGCTTCACAATCTAATTTCAAAGTATCACACATGAATAATCCAATTATCACATCGTCTCTCACATGCAACTCTTATGCACAAATAACTTCCTAAAAATATGAATGAAAGACACAATCTCTTCATAAAATACAAACCCAAATAGGTTCATAAAGCTGCAAGTACACATCAAACCCACATCCATAGGTTTATTTTTCATCTCTCTCTCCACTAATGTAAACAACACACAATCAAGAATCAAAAGGGACTTTACAAAGCTTGTAATGAAAGGCCAAGGGTATGGGTTAAGAAAGAAGTGGTAGGAAAATGAAAACAAAAGTTAAGATACAAAATCATATAAATTTCAAAATTCAAGCCTCAAAATATAAGACAAGTGCAAAATGGAGCAAAAGAATCAATACAACATTCATTTTTTTCCTTTTTTTTTATTTTTCAACAATTTCCACCCCAAACTTATTTCTTTGCAATACTTTGGGTGAACTTTCTCTTTTTTTTCCTTTTTTTTCTTTTTTTTTTAAATTTTTCAGCTCTACAAAACTTCATGCACAAAAATAACAAAGACTTGAATAATAAAATAAAACAAGATATGCACTTAACAAAGGTTATGTAAGAGAGGAAATTTTTTTATGGTTTAGGTTTATTTTTTCAGCTCCCTAAACCCTAAAATAAACCCACATCCATAGGTTTATTTTTCATCTCTCTCTCCACTAATGTAAACAACACACAACCAAGAATCAAAAGGGACTTTACAAAGCTTGTAATGAAAGGCCAAGGGTATGAGTTAAGAAAGAAGTGGTAGGAAAATAAAAATAAAAGTTAAGATACAAAATCATGCAAATTTCAAAATTCAAACCTCAAAATATAAGACAAGTGCAAAATGGAGCAAAAGAATCAATACAACATTCATTTTTTTCCTTTTTTTTTCCTTTTTCAATAATTTCTACCCCAAACTTATTTCTTTGCAATACTTTGGGTGAACTTTCTTCTTTTTTTTTCCTTTTTTTAAAAATTTTTCAGCTCCACAAAACTTCATGCACAAAAATAACAAAGACTTGAATAATAAAATAAAACAAGATATGCACTCAACAAAGGTTATGTAAGAGAGAAAATTTTTTTATGGGTATGGGAAAGGGAAAATGTGAGTAAAGAAAAGAAACAGAGGCCAAACAATAGCAAGGCTGCAAAAGGGACCTAAGGATAAACTGTGTCACAGGTTGGCTTGAAAGGCTCAAACGGTTCAAAGAAAGCCCTTATCATTTCCTTAATCATGCACTGCCTAGGATTTCACCTTAAGAGAGAATCAAACAACTTCTAGATGCGAATCATCCACACACATGCAATCCCATAAACTTTCTCTAAGCTTGACATGCAATTAAATTCTAAGGTCTATCAATCATAAAGATAGGAAGAACATCTATACACAATTGAAACAATAGAGATAAATGCAACTCATAAATTCTCATGTGCTAACCCAAGAAGTCAGATCAATCCACAATTCAAGCAATCATTGGATATTCAATTCAACACACCGGCATGCACAGAATTAAAATAGAGACTTAAAACACAAAATGGACGATGATGGCAAAATCAAAATCAATAAAAATAAGTAATTAAATGAAATAAATGCAAGAAAGGAAAAGAAAAACTCTTTTTGGCGGCCGACAACTATATACATCCCCCTACAAAGGCTCCAAACTCAGGGAGGCACCTAAGCCAACTCAACATTACCTTCAAAACAAAAATAGAAAAATGTTAATAAACAAAATAAGAAATAACAAAATAAAAACAAAAATAAAAGAGATAAAGAGAGAAAATTTAGGTTGCCTCCCAAAAAGCGCTTGTTTAACGTCATTAGCTCGACATTGCCTTTTCTCAATTAATCATGGTGGTTTGAAGCAAGAGAAGTAGGATGACATTTTTCTCTTATCAACTCTTTTGCCTCCATACTCTATCACTACCTCTAGAATCAATCTGCAATAAATCAGTGGAAGCTGGAGGATCTTTTTCAATTACAGCACTTTTATAAAGAGGAGGTCCTTTCTCCTTTTCGTCAACCATCTTGGGAGAAGGAAAATCAACATTGATTGATGACGAAGAGCTCTTACTAGCCAAATCCTGTAGAGGCTTGTCTTGAATGCATTTGACAAGGGCATAGAGATCTGATGTCGATGCAGATTTATCAAAAACATTAATAGTCACCTGATCTCCATCTACCCTCAAAATAAGCTCACCTCTTAGAACATCAATCAACGCTCCTGAAATAGCAAAGAATGGTCTTCCAAGAATCAGAGGAATATCAGCATCCTTATCTATATCCAAAATCACAAAATCAGCTGGGAAAATAAACTTGTCAACCTTCACTAGCAAATTTTCCACTATACCATATGGATGTTTAATTAACTGATCAGCTAGTTGAAGAGACATTGTAGTTGGCTTTACTTTATCAATCCCAAGCTTGCGCAAGATAGACAATGACATCAAATTGATACTAGCCCCTAAGTCACATAAAGCTTTCTCAACAGTCAGTTTTCCAATGGTGCAAGAAATAGTGAAACTACCTGGATCTTTCAATTTAGGTGGCAGTTTCCTCTGAATTACAGCACTGCACTCCTCAGAAAGTGCCACAGCCTCATCTTCTTTCAACTTCCTTTTCTTCAAGAGCAAATCTCTCATGAACCTTGCATAATAGGGTATCTGCTCAAGTGCCTCAGCAAAAGGAATGTTAATCTGCAGCTTTTTGAAAACTTTTAAGAACTTGGAAAACTGCTTTTCTTGAATTTCCTTCCTAAATCTTTGAGGATACAGAAGTTTAGCATAGAGTGAAGGATCAACTATTTTCTTCTCATATTCCTTCTTCTTCCTCTACCACTTTGGTTGCTCCTCTTTAATTTCTTCATTACAGCACTTTTGAGATGGGACATCTGCAACAGGAACATCAATTTCCTTAACTGGTTCATCCAAAGTCTTACCGCTTCTCAGTGTAATTGCATGACATTACTCCTTTGGATTGATAACAGTATCACTTGGGAAGGTGTCTGGAGGTCTCTCTTGAAGCTGTTTGGCTATCTGACCCACTTGATTCTCAAGACTTCTAATAACGGCCTCATGATTCTTAAAATTAGTTCTTGATTCCTCCATAAAAGCTGAAGTCTGTTGCACAAAAATAGAGGTCTGCAAAGAAAGTTTCTCCATTGCAATCTTAACAGGAGACTTCTGTTTGGGCTGAGCATTCAATGGTACAGCTTGATTCTTTCAAGAGAAATTGAGATGATTCCTCCAGCCTGGATTATAAGTATTAGAATAAGGATTACCTTGTGGCCTTGAAGGATTACCCATATAGTTCATCTGCTCTGAAATATTGACACCTGAATTCTTTGCCTCACATTGACCATTGACATGGTTACCTCCACAAAAATCACAAGTCGGACCTTGATGATTAACTGCATTTACCTGTAAATTACTAACTTGCTTAGTAAGGTTGACAATGTGTTGCATCATAGTCTGATTATGTACAAGTATAGTATCAATAACACCAAGTTCCAGCATTCCCTATTTAACTGTTACTCTCCCACTAGGCAACTGATATTCATTGGTCGCCATGATCTCAAATAGTTCTAGAGCTTCTTCAGGAGTTTTAGTATTTAAAGATCCACCTGCAGATGCATCCACCATAGCCCTAGTAGGATGATTTAAACCATTATAGAAAATTTGCACCTGCTGCCAAACCTCAAATGCATAGTGAGGACAGCTCCTTAACAGTTCCTTGAATCTCTCCCAAGATTCATATAACGACTCTCATTGATTTTAAGTGAAACAAGCTATTTCACCCTTCATCTTCACAAACACTGATGGAGGAAAGTATCGAGTCAAAAATTTGCTAACCAAATCCTCCCAAGTAGAGATGCTCAATTGTGGCTGGGCTTGTAGCCAGCTCTTTGCTTTATCTCTAAGAGAAAATGGGAACAGTCGTAATCTAATGGCATCATCAGTAACGTCATTATACTTAAAAGTATCACAGAGCTGCAAGAAATTCACAATATGCAAGTTTGGATCTTCTGCATGGCCTTCTCCAAACTGATTCTACTGCACCAACTGTAGAAGTGTTGGTTTAATCTCAAAATTATTAGTCTGAATAACAGGACGTACAATGCTGGTAGAAATATTTTCAGCAGATGGAGTAGCATAGTCAGCCAATGTGCGTCTTCGCTTTGCAGTTACAACTCTTTCTGCCATCTTTTGCTCTACTTCTTCAAGCCTCTTCCTCTCTCTAGCTGCTTTCCTGTTTGTTCTAGTTGTTCTCTTAATCTCTAGATCAAAAAGTAATTCTTCTGATTCCACAGAACCTTGCATAAACAAACAAACAAGTAAACCAGAGTGAAGTAAAGAAAGAAATAAAAATAAAATAAAATAAAATAAAATAAAAATAAATGACTAATAAAAATAAACAAAGAAAACAAAAATAAAAAAACAAATTAAAAAGAAAATTAAATGAAGAAAAATAAACAATTAAAAATAAAATTAAACAATAAAAAAACTTAAATTAGTGTCTTTTCAACTACTATTTAATATTAATAATAATAATCCCCGGCAACGATGCCAAAAACTTGATGCGGATATCGGCAAGTGCACCGAATCGACAAAAGTAATAAAGAATGAGTAAAGTATCGTTTTCACGAGGATTATGTTATTAATTACTAAATTCGTCAAATTAACACTATTCAAACTAACGAAAAGAGAGTTGTTAAAAATTAAATTAAAATAAATATAAAAATCAGCAAATAATAAATCAAAGGGATGAAAAACAATGATGTTAAAGCGTTAGGGTTCATATTTCACTTGAACTCTTTAGATGCATACTCAAATATTGATTTAACTATGTTCTATTTCAATGATTTATGGTCAATTCTCAAAATTAATTAATACCCAATCCCTTGGTATATTAATCCTCTTACGCTGTTTAGAATTAACTAATCCCTTAGTCTAATCTCAAATAGAAAGACATTATCAAGAACAAAAGAATTGAAAGAAAGACCACATAACCCACAACGTCTATTCCTAGTGATTGCAGAAGTTATGGTGTTTATCACAAGTTTTAAGTTCATGCAAATTTTTCCAAATCATACATAAACCCAAAAGATCATTCCTAAATTGGCCAGATTCGGAAAAGCATTAAGAATAGAGATAAATACGTAAATCATGAAATAGAAGCATAAATTAAACCCATAAAAGAAGTTACATCATCCAAGAACAAGATCCGTCATCTCCCTAACAAAGGAAAATTAGTTACACATGGAAAAAGAAGAATACAAAGGGAAGAATATGACAAACTCCATTGTAGAAAAGTGAAAAAGTTGAAGAAAATTCCTAATCTTCAAGCCTAATTGTGCCCACACCACATTAGGGTTTGTGTCTCTTGTCGCCTATTGCCTTCTCTCCAAGTGTCTAATAGTATGTAAAAAAAAAAAGCGTGAAAAAATCTCTTCTATTTGGCAAAACTTTCTTTTTTATAAGAATTTCACGCTGCTGTTATGCGCCCAACGCTCAAGCGCTCATTCTTTAGCACTTAAGCGCTCAGTCACTCAAGTCACGGTGTAGTATTCGCAACCAGCGCTCAAGCGCTCACTGCCAGCGCTCAGGCGCTCAACGCACGCTCAGGCAGTGGAATTACAGCGCTTAGGCGCTCAACGAGCTCTTGACTTGATTTTTCAGCTTTTCTTCATCATTTAAGTGTCCAGTCTTTTCTATATACAAATACCTGACAAAAATACATAAAAACACACAATTAAAACATAATTTAAAATAACTAAAAACAAAAGAAACTTAAGCACAAACTCAATCAAAAAGAATAAAAAAGAATGAAAACCCTAGACTTTGAACCATAAAAATATGAATTTTTGTAGGTTCATCAGGGAGCGAGTATCCAATTTGGAGACTTGAGAGCAAACGTCCTGCACAAAACAAGTGCAACAAAAATTTCTAGGAGGGAAAGCAAATGGAGATTGAGAAGGGAAGAGCAAGGAATGAGGGATTTGACCATTAAGAATAGACAAAGGGAGACAATTAATTAAATAACATGCAGTAGACATAGCATCAGCCCAAAGTGTTTAGAAACTTTCATTTCAAATAAAAGAGCACGAGCAACTTCAAGTAAATGTCAATTCTTTCTTTTTGTCACCCCATTTTATTGAGTGTGACAATGCATAAGGTTTCATCTATGATGCACGGATACAGGTACGAGTATCCAATACGATATAGGTACAGCATAAGAATACAATAATTTCTTAAAAATTAAGATACAGGTACGACAGGATACGATATAACATATATATAAGAAATCATAAAACATGTCATAAAATTATAAGATAGACTAATTCTTCTAAATAAAGAGTGATACTGATAAGAAAAAACTATAATTTATTTAGTTGACCAGTATCATAAAATTAAAGTCATATATTAAAACTTATCAATCATAAAATTTTTAAACATTAAAAATTATAACTAAAAAAAAGAGTCATGATACAAACTTAAAAAATTGATAGTTTCAAAATGGTGAGTTAATTAAGAAGTTGAAAACTTTTTAGTCATAATTAAATTAAGAGTTCCACAACGGTAAGTGAATTAACAAGTTAAAACTTGAAAAGTGAAAAGTGAAGAGAAGACTACATAATATTAATAAAAGAAAACCTAATTGCTACTCCACATCTACTCCACGTGAATATAAAAAGCTACTCCCTACTCCACAACGTTTTGGGAAAAAACTGAAAAAATCATAATTTAACTTAACCTTTCACGTGTCATACTTGAATGTGAAAAGTGAAAAAGACACTTTGCAACGTTTTGGGGAAAAATTGAAAAGTCCCTATTTTGAAGGAAAACAGGGTGAGTGAGCTTCGAGCAAGGAGACTCTGAGAGCTTCGAGCAGAGAGAGACTAGACGAGCTTCAAGCAGGGAAAGACGAGCTTCAACGCAAGTTGGAGAGTCACCGAAAAAGTTGCAGTCCCAAATTAGAGAAGGATGCCGCATCTCTAAAAAATCATAGGTGAATGAGTGTTTTTTGACTCAAAATATAGGATTAAGGTGAGTTAAATATGTTGAATCTCTTGGATAAGTTTGGTCTAAAAAAATATCAAAATTAGCGATTTACGTATTTTTGGCCGTTTTGGGTGTTCCAGGATGTTTTGGAATGTGTTTGAAAAAAATGAGTTGTACGTATGTCTTTTGGCGTGTCGTACGCATCTCCATTTCTAGTATGCACCGGACATCGGTACGGCGGCTTGAGAGCCATCCCGGTGCTTCATAGGGTGGAGATAATGAAGATTAGCAATGAAGTAGGTAGCTTGGAGGGGTTTCCCTCTGTCCAGAGTTTTCTTTCTAGCTTACCAAAAAATAAGAGTGTTCTTCCTAAATCTTCAAAAATAAGTGGGAAATTAGGAATTATAATTGGTTGCATTGTCTGTGTTTTGATGTTTCTAGTATTTCTAGGACTATCAGTTTGTTACCTTACAGCACTCGCAAGTCAAAGAAGAAATCAGCAGCCACTTTCAAATTTCCATGATGTATTACTTTCCATGCAATCCAACAAGCAACCAACGATTTTGACCAGAACCTACTTGTTGGATAAGGAGGGTTTGACAAGGACTATAAAGGAACACTTGAAAATGGGACAACAGTAGCCATCAAAGTAGCAAATCCTGAATCCAGACAAGGTCTTAATGAATTCCATAACGAGATAGAACTGTTATGGGGACTTCATCATCAGAACCTGTCTCTCTTATCAGCTGCTGTAGTGAAGACTCAGAAGTGATTCTACTTCTAGTATACAAATATATGGCAAATGGATCTTTTAGCAGTCATTTCTATGGGACAGACTTTGTTTCTCTACCGTGGAAGCAACAACTTGAGATACGCATTGGGGCTACAAAGGGACTTTGTAATCTTCACACTGGAGCTAAACAAAGCATAATTCATCGTGATGTGAAGACAACAAACATTCCCTTGGACGAAAATCTTGTGGCAAAAGTTGTTGGCATCTTAAAAAACTACTCTCCTCTTGATAAGAGCCATGTGGCAACCAAGTTAAAGGTAGCTTCGGCTATGTTCATCCTGAGTATTTAAGGGTGATATTTACCTAAAAAGAATTGACGCACTTGCTCCGTTAACTTTACTTATTATTATCAATGTCTAATATATTTTAAAAAGTTTCTCTTCCATTTGTTAATTATTTTTTAAGCCCTTAATCATGGTTATTTTAAAAAAACCATAAGGGTTTTTTGGTAATTTAGGAGCAAGAGATTTTCAAATATAAAGTGGACAAAATGTTCATTATCAATAAAACAAGCAATAAATAATAAAAGGATAGTATTGTATCTTGAATTTATAATTCACTCCATTCCATTGTTTTTTATATGAACAAAACTTAGTTAAAGTTCCTTAAGTGTTTGTAATGTTATTCTCCAATAAAAATATAATACGTGTCTTATTCTTCAATAAAAATATAATACGATCCTAAATTTTAATTACTTAATATTTATTTTTTAAGTTTTTATTAATGAGTTGGAGAAAAATATACACATGTTATATTTTTATTGAAAAATAACACTACAAATATCTAAAGAACTTTACCTAAATTTTCTTCTTATTATATTAGCTTCCAAATAATATTGAGGAAATCATTTCATTCCCTCATTAAAACTTCTAAATAATAGAGTGTATCTTTTATCCTTTTCATTATACTCCATCCGCTTGAAAACTTCGAAATATAATCTAATGGATTTCTATGAGCATATTAATCGGTTCAAAATTATAGCATTCATCTATACATGTTAACATGGATTATAATTAGAAAACAATTGAAAATTTCAATAGTTTATTCCGATTTCTGTCGTTATATTAACCACATGCATTACGAAGTAAACATTTTCCATAATAATACCCTTTTTTGTATAATTTATTTCAATCTCAGGGACCACTCACTTGCAAGTTGGTTATAAACACGAATAAATTTTATTTGGACGTTTGTTATAAGATTATAAACAAATAATTAATTGTAAAGACCCGCTGTCGTGATAGTTAATTTTCTATTTCTTATTAATTAAGCCTATCATGTTTCAAATGGTTAGAAGAAACAAAATGAAAACCAAACAAGATCACATAAAAAGAAAACATACAATCAAACAAAATTATGAGATAAATATATAGACAACATCACCTGAAGTTGTTTCTTTTCTTTTCTTTTGACTGGGCACATGAAGTTCTTTAATTAAGGAATAATCAACTTATTTAACGAAATGCATGGTCTACCTAAACCACCAACTTGATAAAGAAATAATTAAAGAACGACCCGAGAAAGTTGAAGTCATCCACCCATTTGCACGCTTCATCTTATTATTATAGGCTGATAACACAAAACCGCGTTCATTTCCTTTTCGGGAGCATAATTTTTCTTGGTGCCATCGAATTATTTGCACCATTTACAGCTTGGGTACGAAAGAAAGAGAAGAGGCAAAACACCATACTTGCTGAACAGCATAACTGCAAGGTAGCAACATGAGATGAGAGCGAAATGGCAGAAATTGCAGTATCGTTTGCCCGGGAACAAGTGTTCCAGCTTCTAAAAGAAAAAAATCTGCTCGGAGGCATCCATAGAGAATTTGCAGACATCAAAGATGAACTAGAAAGCATTCAAGCCTTCCTCAAAGATGCAGATAGAAGGGCTGCAGATGAAGCAGACACCAACGATGGAATAAGAACTTGGGTGAAGCAGCTGAGAGAAGCATCATTTCGCATAGAAGATGTCATTGATGAATATCTCGGGGTGATGCACGGAGTCCGTCATCCTGGACGTGCAGCTTTAGTCTACAAGATTGCAAGCCTAATCAAAACTTTGATCCCGCGTCATCGGATAGCATCTGAGATTCAGGATATTAAATTGTCAGTTCGTGGAATCAAGGAAAGAAGTGAAAGGTATAACTTTCAAATTTCGCATGAACAAGGATCAAGCAGCTCTATACGGACAGAAAATGGTAGATGGCGCGATCCTCGATTGGCTTCCCTTTTCATTGAAGAAACTGAAATTGTAGGATTTGAATTCCCAAGACATGAATTAGTTGGTTGGTTATTGGAGGGAGCAGCTGAACGCACAGTGATTTCAGTGGTAGGAATGGGGGGAACTGGAAAAACAACTCTTGCCAAGCAAGTTTTTGACAATGAAAAGGTAAGAGCGCACTTTGATTGTCGTGCTTGCATCATAGTTTCTCAATCATACACTGTGAGAGGGTTGTTGATAGACATGATAGAGCAATTTTGTAGGGAGACTAAAGACCCTCTTCCGCAGATGTTACACAAAATGGATGAGAAGTCAGTAATTATAGAAGTGAGGCAATACCTGCAGCATAAGAGGTATTTGATATTGTTCGATGATGTATGGCAAGTAGATTTTTCTGACCAGATCCAATTTGCCATGCCTAATAACAACAATGGAAGTAGGATCATAATCACCACTAGAATGATGCATGTGACAGAGTTTTTCAAGAAATCCTTTCTTGTTCATGCTCACAACCTGCAACTCTTGCCTCCAAACAAAGCATGGGAGCTCTTCTGCAAGAAGGCATTCAGGTTTGAGCTTGATGGGAATTGTCCAGTAGAGCTCGAGGATATGTCAAATGAAATTGTTAAAAAATGCAAGGGGCTACCTCTAGCAATTGTGGCCATTGGTGGTCTTTTGTCAACAAAATCTAAAACCATGTTTGAATGGCAGAAGGTGAGTCAGAATCTGAGCCTGGAGTTGGAGCATAATGCCCATTTAACTCGTGTAACAAAGATTTTATCTCTTAGTTATGATGACCTGCCTTACTATTTGAAACCGTGCATATTGTATTTTGGTATATATCCAGAGGATTACTCTATTAGTCACAAGAGATTGACTCGACAATGGATAGCTGAAGGGTTTGTTAAATCTGATGAGAGAAGAACTACAGAGGCAGTTGCAGAGGAGTACTTGTCTGATTTAATTCATAGAAGTCTGGTTCAAGTCTCGAAAGTTGGCTTTGATGGGAAAGTTAAAAGTTGTCAAGTTCATGATTTATTACGTGAAGTGATCATTAGGAAAATGAAGGATTTAAGTTTTTGTCATTTAGTGCATGAAGATGATGAATTACACACGATTGGAATAACTAGACGCTTATCTATAGCCTCTAGTTGTAACAATGTGTTGAAGAGCACTAGCAACTCACATATTTGTGCTATTTATGTTTTTGATAAAGGCGGACTGCTTGAACCTTTCATGGGGAGATTCTCTTCAAAGTTCAGGATTTTGAAAGTACTTGATTTTGAAGGTACATCGTTGAATTATGTTCCTAATAATTTGGGGAATCTTTTTCACTTAAGGTACATAAACCTAAGGAATACTAGAGTACAAGTTCTTCCTAAATCCATTGGTAAGCTACACAACTTAGAGACCTTGGATATAAGGCAAACGCTGGTGCATGTGTTACCAAGTGAAATAAACAAGCTCACAAAGCTACGACATCTTCTTGTTTTCCATCGAAACTACGAAGCAGAATATTCTATGTTGGGCTTTACAACTGGCGTGCTGATGGAAAAAGGTATTGAAAACTTGACATCCCTTCAAAACCTTTATTATGTGGAGGTAGATCATGGGGAAATAGATCTCATCCAAGAGATGAGAAAGTTAAGGCAGTTAAGAAAGTTAGGCTTAAGGCATGTACGGAGAGAATATGGGAATGCCCTATGTGCTTCAGTGGTAGAGATGAAACACCTTGAATCACTTAACATCACTGCTATAGCGGAGGATGAAATCATTGACTTGAACTTTACATCATCCCCACCCAAACTTCGGTGGCTCTATTTGAAAGCTAGACTAGAGAAGTTGCCTGATTGGATTCCAAAACTTGAGTATCTTGTTAAGCTAAGGCTGGGTTTATCCAAGTTGAAAGATGATCCACTAAAGTCACTGAAAAACTTGCCAAATCTGTTGCGGCTCAGTATGTGGGACAATGCCTATGATGGTGAAATTTTGCATTTTCATAATGGAGGGTTTCCAAAACTGAAGCAAGTGGATCTCACTCGCTTGATTACAGTAAATTCCATCATTATAGACAAAGGAGCTTTGCTTTCTCTTGAACATTTTAGACTTGACAGAATCCCCCACTTGAAGGAGGTACCCTCTGGCCTCAAGCACTTGGAAAACCTAAAATTTATTGAATTCTTTGAAATGTCAGCTGAATTTGTTGAGAGCATTGATCCAGACAACGGACAAGACTACTGGATTATCAAGCATGTTCCCCTTGTATCTATTAGTCGCAGGATCGGCCCAAAATTATTTGACTATGAAAGCAGCACTATTCACTCGTCCTACAAGTAGTCACAAACAAATTCAAAATGTTCTGGTGTCTAGCAAGCTATAAAATATGAAGGTACCCTTTCCTCTAAACATACAATGCTTCTCTTATCTATATTTTGAATTAAAAATGCTTTAGTTTCGGTTTTCCATGTCTTTCTCACCAATCGTATATTTGTCCTTTTCTGTTTCCGGCTTTGGTTTTCTTCCTTTCATGCTTCAATCTTATGTTATAACTTGCCTTTATTTTCTACGTTGGAGTTTGATGTTTTACAAAACTAATTAATTTGTTTTATAAATATTTTATAATAAGAGAACTAACTAATAGCGTAGTGTTAATTTTATAATAACAAATTTTAATATTTAAATCACTTTTATAATTATTTTATATTTTATCTCAAGTGTATCATATAATAACTCATGGAGCTTTTCAAAAATAAAGTTAGGTGTAGTTTTTCTCGAGTTAGTTTTGATATACTGTCAGTCTAACACATTTTTACACTACTATATAATCTTGTATTAACACACTTCATTTAATGTGTGTTTGACTATGTTAACAAATACATGAGATATAAAATTCATTAATGCATCATTGAATGTAATGAAGTTGCCAGTAACATAAGGAGTGTTAAATTGTATTTTATTTTTTAAAAAAAAGATGTTAACTTTCTCACAATTTTTTGAAGTTTTTTAGACATAGAGTGAGAAGTTTAAAATCTTAAAACATATTATTAATGAGAATGTTCAAATATACACTATATATACTAGTGAGAAAATTCTGAGAAGGTTTGTAAGGTTGAGTTAAAAGGAACTTTCCCACTTTAATTAAAATGTTATGAAACAGTTTATAGAAACTTCAGTTACTTCTAATCGTTCTATAAGTGCTGTATTGTTTTTACATTGAAACTTTGAAGAGTGAAGAGAGACTTTATTTCTAAAACACCTTAGACAAAGTTCTCTTCAAAGAGTCTAACTAAACTTATTAAAGTGAATTTCTCAGAAAATTATCTTAGCCCTTTTTCATGTCAATATCAAAACTGAAATAAGTGCTATATATGACATAAGAATATTGTTCAATTTAAGTTTCAAACAGTTGCTTAAGCTTAGTGAGGTACAGATTGAAAAATAGATTAAGAGAGTAAGAGCAAAAATAGCAAGAATATTAGATTTTGTAGTGGTTCATCCTAAATTCAAGTGGGCTACTTACAGTACCTAGCTTTCACTTAGATTTTCACTTTATTGAGTATTCTTTACAAAACTAAGCTACACCAAGCTATAATATAAGTATTTTTTGCATCACAACCTCTTTAGGCTAATACCACAAAAAACAAATGACTTAAATAACTTACAAGTTCACTTCCACGCACTCAAAAATCAATATAGAAGGATAGGTGTTTTTATCAATTAGGTAGTTCTCGAAAACACTCAATGAATGGATACACACTAATTTACAAAGCTAACAACACACCTACTATGGATTACACAAGATTGAATTCAGGTAGGTAAAAGATGAGAAGGTGGTTTAGTTAATGTTGACACTGTTGTATATGGGTTCAAAGTTCATAACTTCAAATCTTCAGGCTTAGATCTTTTTATAAGCTTAAAAAATATAGTGGTTGGTGTTCTCCAACAGTAACTATCCTTTCCTTGGCAGGTATTCATTAGTCTTGTCCCTTTTGATTAGTTAGCTTTTGTTCTTTAGGTGTCAGACAATTAAAAGGTTCATCCTCAACTCTCTCACGAACCACTCTTCTCATCCAACTTTCACTGCTAACTTTCTCATTGCTTGAGGTGCTTCAATATTCTCATCTTCATTAATAACACCACTTGGTGATTTCTCTTGATGAATCATGTAGTTGAGACTATATTTTGATGGATGATTTGACTTTAAGTCTTGTTCTGTGATAAGTCATCACTTTTGTGATCTTTTATTGAACTTTCTCAATATCTTCTCAAAGTGAAATTTCTCACATTTATCAATAACTTTCTCAAGTTGATTAGGTCTCTCCAATCACCCAAGGATATTCTCAATATTCTTATCTTCATTAATAACACCACTTGGTGATTTCCTTTGATGAATTAGGTAGTTGAGACTATATTTTGATGGATGATTTGACTTTAAGTCTTGTTATGTGATAAGTGATAACTTTTTTGGTCTTTTGTTGAACTTTTTCAATATCTTCTCAGGGTGAAATTTCTCACTTTTATCAAAAGCTAAATTTAGTCTTGCATACATTAAATTAACATAAGAACTACACAAAAAACATGTTAATCCATTCAAAGTACTAAGGATAGTAATATACAATTTTCAACATAGTTAGTGTTCATTAAAACATAATATGCAATATTAAACACAAAAGGGTTTTAAGATTTACATATAAGTCTAAAACTTTTTTATACTAATTGTACATCAAAATTAATTTTTTTTATCATTTGAGTTATCTATGATGTTTGTAGTGTGAGTTATGAATTTTCACAACTCTTGAAAAACCTTATTTTATCCTCAATATATGGCATTCTTGAATCACCATGCAACTGCATTTAATGTTGAAAAATGATAATCTTACACCCCAAAAAAGGGGTGTAAGTACTGTTCCACCATTTTGAATGGATGTGATTGAGTGAGAGAAAGTGATAGAAAAAAGTATGTATAATAAATGGTATTAGATGAGGTGTGAAAATGGGTGTATACACTGTTTGAGGTAAGAATATAATTGTTGTTTAATGTTTGTTGTTTTTTTTCACTCGTTAACTACCCCCTTCATAAATTAGAGGGTGTTTGGTTTGTTCTCTCTTTTCATTAATAATTATAAAAATGACACATTATTTCATTTTAACGTTCTATGAAGCAAATGGTGAAAACAAGCTAGGAAATGTTGTTTTCACCATTTCTTTCCAAAATTCTAAAAACAGAAAATAAAATTAAAATAAGATAATATTTTTGTAATTATTAATAAAAATATGTAAACTACAAATAAAAATAGAAAATAAACTAAACATCATTTTAGATATTTATCATGTTTATTTGGCCTTCAGAAACTATCAAAAGCTAAGGTTAAGACCAATTCTATCTATTTCAGATTTTTTTCATACAATACATTTCTAGATATCACAACTAATATATCAATCTACTTGTAATTGATTTGTTTCCTTTTTTCCTTTTCTAGGTGGCCAGAATTCCATAATCTCCATGTAGACAGTTCACAACAAGGGCACATTATGCTTGTTCATTCCCTCTATGATGCTTTAAATCCCCAAATAAAATGTATCCTTCAAGTCATCGTGTTTTAAAACATGGACTCATGACCGAGCAATATTGGCTTTTCATTTTTATTTTTCTCTTTCGTGGTGTTATTGCTCTTTTTTGGGAGTTTCTCTTTTTAAAGCTTGTAATTAAGACCTCTTCATATGAATGGACATTTTCATTTTCCTGATGAAGATAAATGCAATTTCTTTGTTGTTACTGGATTTGTGCATTGATGGAATATACTGATGCATGTCAGTTATTTTGAATGTGTTCTAAATTTTAGGCTGCCTCTGTTGGATCCTTAATCTAACATTGGTCTTATATGTGAATAATTATGTATTGTGGACTGTCACTTAAGGTTGAGCCCAATTAAAAGTGATCTGATAAGGTTTGAATTATTTGGGCTTTAATGTATCTAATAGGATATGAGCCTTTAATGTGTAAAGACTAAATAGTAATTCTATTTTTGCGATGAGCTAAAATAGAAACGCCAATAGATAACCCTAGAGTTGTCTATAAAATAGGTGATGGTCCCTGGGTCACACGTATCGTTCTCATCTTTCCTGACATTCCATCATAAAAAAAGTAAAGGAAAACTAAAGGGTTCTTTCAAGAAATACGTGTAGATCTGGAAGACCAAACCGCACAACTCTAAAGAGTTATTGGTCATTATGAATTTAGGTACGCTTTCGCACAATTACCGGACAATTTCCTAATGATCAACATGATTGTTTTTTCAGGTTAAAGATGATTGTTTTCATTTAAGGGGTTTATTTCGGTTCTAACAATTGGTATCAGAGTCGGTCATGTTTGATCATTAAGAAATTCTTTATTTTCTTTATGAATCTGGTTATGATTTAAAATTGAATTAAGTGGTGGTTTTATAGATATTTGCGTGTTTTCCAATTGTAAATTTGATTTGCGCATATATATCAATCATGAATTCAATTTCGAATACGTATGCGCTTGTAGCAATGTATATTTCTTAGTCAAACGTGTTACAGCTCCTTTATTATATATGGGTTTATAATGAACAATTATTATTATATTAAAAGGAATATTAAAATTACTTTAAAGTTATAGTATGATTAGGAACCAATAAAGACAATAATTTGGTATTGATTGTATGTCTTATGAAATTCAAATATTGGAAAAGTATATATATATATTTTGGGATAAATTAATTGAAACAACATGTTACCAAAGTGACTTCTCTTATGGAGATTAATTTATTTTAAAATATAAAAGGTTGTGTGCTTGTAATTTATGTAAATATTAATCGGCCCAAATGAAGGTGAGTATTTTACAGAATTACAAGTGTATTTGTGATTTCCTTTGATGAATTAGGTAGTTGAGACTATATTTTGATGGATGATTTGACTTTACGTCTTGTTATGTGATAAGTCATCACTTTTTTGGTCTTTTGTTGAACTTTCTCAATATCTTCTCAAGACCTTCTTAGGGTGAAATTTCTCACATTTATCAAGAAATTTATCACTTTTATCAAGAACTAAATTCAATCTTGCACATGTTAAATTAACATAAGAACTACACAGAAAACATGTTAATCCATTCAAGGTGCTAAGGACAGTAATATACAATTTTCAACATAGTTAGTGATCATTAAAATATAATATGCAATATTAAGCACAAAAGGGTTTTGGAATTTACATGTAAGTTTAATTTTTTTTTTACATTAATTGTACATTAAAATTAATTTTTTTTATTATTTGGGTTATCTTTGATCGATGTTTGTAGTGAGTTATGAATTTTCACAACTCTTGAAAAACCTTATTTTATCCTCAATATATGGCATTCTTGAATCATCATGCAACTGCATTTAATGTTTGTTGTTTTTTTAACTCGTTAACTACTCCTTTCATAAATTAGAGGGTGTTTGGTTTGTTCTCTATTTTTATTAATAATTATAAAAATGACACATTATTTCATTTGGTTTCATGTTTTTAACGTTCTATGAAGCAAATGGTGAAAACAAGGAAATGTTGTTTTCACCATTTCTTTCCAAAATTCCAAAAACAGAAAATAAAATAAAAAACGGATGATATTTTTTTAATTATTAATAAAAATATATCAACTATAAATAGAAATAGAAAATAAACTAAACACCATTTTAGATATTTATCATGTTTATTTGGCCTTCAGAAACTATCAAAAGCTAAGGTTAAGACCAATTCTATCTATTTCAGATTTTTTCATACAATACATTTCTAGATATCACAACTAATATATCAATCTACTTGTAATTGATTTGTTTCCTTTTTTCCTTTTCTAGGTGGACATAATTCCATAATCTCCATGTAGACAGTTCACAACAAGGGCACATTATGCTTGTTCATTCCCTCTATGATGCTTTAAATCCCCAAATAAAATGTATCCTTCAAGTCATCGTGTTTTAAACATGGACTCTGATGACCGAGCAATATTGGCTTTTCATTTTTATTTTTCTCTTTCGTGGTGTTATTACTCTTTGTAGGAATTTCTCTTTTTAAAGCTTGTAATCAAGACCTCTTCATTTGAATGGACATTTTCATTTTCCTATAAATGCAATTTCTTTGTTGTTACTGGATTTGTGCATTGATGGAATATACTGATGCATGTCAATTATTTTGACTGTGTTCTAAATTTTAAGCTGCCTCATCTCAGTTTCTTAATCATAAGTTAGGTGAATATTTATGATAAAAGTAACTTTCTTAAAAGCTTAAGCTATTAGGTGAAATCATATGAATGATTTTATGCATAGTATTTTTTTATGTGGTATTTTTTTATATAAAGTACTTATATATATATACTCTGTTTAAGTTTTTCGATTCAATCATTTAATCTATAGTCAGTTGATTCATTGACTCAGCTTTCTAACCAAGTCAATATTTGATTCAGATTATACAACTATGATTTATAATAATAGTGGTTTGATTGACATTGATTATTGAGTAAAAATGTTATTTGCAAATGCTCTCACGTACCTCAGTTTTTTTTATTTTTATTTAAACTATCTTTCAAAGTGAAAGAGAGAGATCCTCAAAAATAAATTAAACAAATAATATTGTGAGGTATGTGCGGTTTTATTGTCTATGTGGCTAATATCACCAACTATTAAGTGCCTGTTTGTTTTAAATTGTTCCTAACGTGAACAGATGTTGAGACTTGAGAGAAAGCAAGAAACTGTTGCTTCCCTTGAATGTGTTTGGGATGCGTGTATTGTTCAATCTTTATCATATAATTTGTCTAGAATTACGAGTCGTATTAGAAAGAATCTTAATTAAACAAACAAGTTGAGCCTTTCTAAAAGAAATTTCAATATATGAGATAAAAGATAGCCACATTAGAAACATAATATTATTTTTTAAGTTTAACTCTTATAGTGGATTAAACAATTAATTCATCAGCAATAAATTAAAGTTATAACAAACAGAAGTATGAAATGCTAGAGAGAGAAACTAGACTGCGCTTATATATAGCAGTGTTATTTGACAAAAAATTGGCCATTTGTCATAGACACTAATCTCCATACCTTCATCTCTATTGAGTGCTCAGTTTATAGGAATTTGAGACATACAGTATTATCTGTGATTCTAAAAATTGGATCGAACCGACTCGTTGGTTAAATTAAAAACTGGTCACATCCGATTCGATTATGTCACAAAAATCGATATGATCACAAAACGGTGAACTAGTACTGAACCAACAAAATTGTTCAACCCAATACCCGTTCAACGAGTTAGACGATTTAACAAATTTCACTTTGTATTCTCAGACTTGCCTAAATGATGACATTAGGAAGCTTTAATTTTATTTTATAAAGAAAAGAAAGAGAAGCCAATAATGGGCCACAATTGAGCCACTAGCCCATGTCTAATATAGCTACACATTGTGTATGCCACGTGAAATCTGTTGAAAAAGGACTAGGTTATTAGCTTTTGTAACCATTTTTTTACAGCCATCAAAATAGGACAAGTTCGTTAAATTGACGTAAATAATATGATAAAATAATGCAAGTTGAGTTAATAAAATATCAATCTGAAATTAAAAATAACTTGAAGTAGTCCATCCCAAATGGGTTAGCTCGTAACAAGTCGAACAAATCCAACCCGTTTAAATTATATAAAGGTAAACTAAACTAACAAAATGTCAATCTGAAATTCACATAACTCGATCTGACCTGATCAAAAAAAGATCTGATCCAAGCCGAGTTGACCCATTTTGACAACTATACATTTTGTGCATGAATGATGTCTCAACTCCTTGATATGGGACTTTTTTGTTTTATACATAAGTTAGTTGTGTCTTTGTTTACTTTAGAGTGGCTAAAGTTTTGTACTCATATGACATCCATTCTTCTTAACGTAGCCTCTCATGTCTCATGTATTTACATATTAAAATAATATATTTTATATGCATAATGTTTATTTAGTGTATGTATATATATATATATGTATATATATATATATATTATAAAATAAAATTATATATATTTAATTATATTCATGTTTAACTACTATTCAATCTCAGTTGAACTACTAAACTTTGAATTAGTTCCTCAACCAATTCAATGATTGATCCAATTTTCAAAACTTTGGTATTATACACACAAGAGTAGATGGGACACGCTACTAGAAATAATTCTAACAAGTTTGTAACCGTCTCCTAACAGATACAAATAAGTTAGTTAATTGAAAGTTCTTGTTAAGTTAACTATTAGCTGAAGAGATCATGTGTATGAATGCTCTACACCCCTTGATCATGACATTGAGTTGGGCTAGTATTTGTTGGTGCATAGGCTGATGCATGAGCTGAATTAGCATATGAATGAAGGCTGGAAATTATATAGGGTGTGATACGTAGGGAAAATAGTAGGAGATCCCTATAATTACTCTTCACCTTACTCACTACAATAATTTTATGAACTAGCTACTGATTTTAGCTACAGAAATTTTTCGTAGCTAATCCGTAGCTAATTAGCTATGGATTAACTACGGACTAAAATTCCGTAGCTAAATTCGATATAATTATGAAATTTAGCTACCAAAAAATTTTGGTAGCTAATCCGTAGCAAATTAGCTACGGATTACCTACGAAATAAAAATTCCTAGCTAAATTTCAAATGTAAAAAATGAAATTTTTTATCAAGCAAATAGCTACGGAATTGCTACAATATAGCTACAAAATTTAGCTAGAAAAATTTATTTGGTAGCTAATCTGTAGCAAATTAGCTACATATTAACTACCAAAATATTCCCTAACAAATTAGCTACGAATTAACTACCAAATATTCCGTAGCAAATTTTCAATTGTATAAAAAAAATAATTTGACTACTCAGCTCTCTTTAATCTTACACGAGCAAACATTTTTCCAAATCTTAAATCCCTACTCCGTGCGCCCCTCCTTTCCTCCCTCCCGTCACCCCCACACACAGATCGGATCCTGTGCACCACCATTCTCCACCGCAAGCCCGGAACCAGCCACCACCAGACGTGAACCACCGCCACGCAGACCCACGACGCCATCTAGCTACTGCGACTCGCAGATTCGTGAGCCTCGCACCAGATCCAGCACCACCGAGATGAGGACTGCGCGAATCTGTGCTCCCTCGCTGTTCTGAGCCTCCATCGTGCCCCCTCGTTGCTCGCGGAATCTGCTCTACAACCTCGCGTTGCCGTCCTCAACCACACGAGACCACCGCATTGTATGTATTCTTATTTTACTACTTTTATTTCTCATCAGCGTTTCATTACTGTTCATCAAAGTCCAAAGAGATATAAAAAAAATGGCTCTGGATGTGTCACATGATTTATCTAGTTGTGCATAATACTACAGAGCCATAATTCTTTTGCCAGAATTTTTAGCTGAATGAATTGGTATTATTGTTGACTCTTGGATACCATTTTGACTAATCCGATAATCACTCTTGAATCTTGTTAAATTTAGGCTGAATTTTGTCAGTTTTTTCCTGGTCGTGTAGCATTACTTGATAGTTAATGTATTGATGATGAGTTCCAGCAGTGTTCCTTTGCAAACCTTTATGTACATGTCGACTTTCCACGAAACAATGAAAAAAGGTCCTAGTTTTGCTGATGCTGTTGTGGGGAGGATTGCTCAGGGAACAAAAGTTCTTGCAGAAGGTGGCTATGAGAAGATCTTTAGACAAACTTTTGAGACTGTTCCAGAGGAGCACCTTCTGAAAACATATGCTTGCTACTTGTCCACCTCGGCTGGACCTATCATAGGAGTTTTATATTTGTCAACTGCAAAGCTGGCATTTTGTAGCGATAACCCACTCTCTTACAAAGTGGGTAAGGAGACTCAATGGAGCTATTATAAGGTCAGCTACAAGTTTCTTACTTCTTATTATCCTTTAACATAAAATATCTTTGTGCCTGTCAGCAAACTGATTTGATGACATGATCTACGAATGGCTTCGTTTTCTATTTGTATTTGCTAACAATATATATTTATTACTATTTTTATATAATTGAATAGAAAATAATTTCATTTAAGTGTTGTAGTTGTGCATATTTCTAAATAACAGCGAAATTTAATGAGACATATTCATTTCAACAATTACATTAGTCAGTTTTGAAGTTCAGCTATGTTGCATTTCTTGGAATTAAGGATTATTTTTAAGTGCAGTGGTGGTCTTACATGCTTACTGATATTGTTTGGAAATAAGAAATAAGTTTTTATGAGCTCATTATGGAACTCTTTCAAAGTTTGTAGGGGATGTGATATCTTATATCTTCTGGTCCACCTCCTAAATTCTTTTTTCCTATTTTCTTTGATTTTTTATGTGCTTTTGGGTCACGCTTTTTACTTTCTGGTCCAAGATAATGTGATGCTTTGTTTTTATATTTGACATTATGATAGCTTCTTGTCCATATTGTTTCAGGGTAAACTAAGAATTTGCTAATTCTATATGTCAATATAACTTGAGTTACTGGACACCTTTTTCCTTAATAAGATGTTTTGCTGAATAGTTTGAATGCATATTTGGCATTATCATGAAATAAAGCTTGTTGGCAATCTTAAGTTATCATATTTCTATATGTCTACTATTTGGCTTCATCACATCCCAGTCTTAGAGACTTAGACTGGTGCCAATCGAGTTACAAGCTTGTTGGCAATCCATAGGCATTCTTAAATATTAGAAGAAGCACCTCTGATGCTGGTGTAAAAGAAAAATACAATTTTTCTTTAGGCATAACAGTTTTCTCTTTCTGAATCTAGAAATTGAATGTAAATTGACTTAAAATGGTAACATATGAAAAGAAAATTTAAAAGAAAGTTCCTTAAAAGTAGGTGGGAGGGTAAGTAATGGGCCTTTGTGTAATTTGCAGTGACAATTCTCTACGCTTTTTTATGTTATAGCAAAAACATTGAACTTTTGGAAAAAGTTAAGTAGACAGTCAGACATCAAGTGGGGGAATCCCTTTTCCATAATAGTTTTTTTTTAATTTTTTAAGTTTAGTCAAGTGTAGTGCAACTGTGCAAGTCTCTGTTAACTTAGCATTGCCTTTTCAATTTGTTTTCAAGTTGAGTTACATGGATATTCACGATAACTCTTATATTTGCAGTCCATTGATGTTAGTGTGCACGTCACCAGTGATGAGAAGGTATGCTATATGAGAGTTTTCCTTATCTTATTTGTTGAGAATGAATTAACTAGCTTGACAATTATCTTGTGTTTCTACAGAGAGAAGTGCAAAGATGGCCTTGCTTATGGAATGGGATTCAGAAGCCATGTTACCTATTTGCTAGAAAATTCACTCCTGAAACACTGGATTAGACTGTTAACAGGGAAGACATAAGAAAATATGAACTTATTTGTATGAAGGTAATAGCTGCAAATATCAGGAAATCGTGAGTGACTCTAATGCTATTGAAGTTACATTAGTATGTTCTATTTCAAAAGAACCTTGTTCATCATGAGATTTTGCTTAGGTTCTTAGAATACAAAATGCATATATTTGATTTCTTCTTACTGCTCAATTTCTGTATATAATTGAATATCTTTATTTGTCTCTCTTATCAGGTGAAAGCCACAATAGAAAATGTTGATGAAGCTGTCTGAGAACTTCCTGATGCCAACTTGGTAAGGTATTCCTTATTATTTGATTTGTTATCCTTATTTTAAATAATTATCCTTATTTCAAATAAGATCTTAACTTAAAATCATGATCATAATTATCCTTATTATTTCCTGGTTATCAATTTTAATATAATATATTAAGATACATAATGAACCCTTCGATACAATTCGATACAATTCTAACTTTTCAAATTGCAAAATGGTAGATTTATATATTTTTATTGGGTTCATAATAATTTATATATTAAATGATATAATTAGTACTTAGATGCTTTGAAATGGCTTGAATTCTTGGCAGATTAATATACTATTGAAACAAACTCGTTTAGTATTGGCAATCGTGGTTCATTATAGGCCATTGACTTTGGTCCATCTGTGAAATGATGGACAAGACACGATGCTCTAGATCGTGAGCAATTTCATTCGTAAGAAAGATAATTTTCTTAAGTGCTCTAAAAAATAATTCTAAATTTTACTACTAAATCTTTTTAATTATTAAATAAAAAATATTAATTTTTTTATATTTTTAAAATATTAAATATATTTTTTTATTTAATATTAAAAAATTATTTAAAAAATTAGAAGAATGTACCAAAATATATCATTAAATGTATACTTCAGATATAGTCAAAGACAATGATAATTCGCATAAAAAGGAAAAAACATTATAAATTGCTTTAAAAAGAAGAAAAATGTCATTGTTCTGGTGATTGCTTTGAAGCTCCATAACTTATGCACTCAAGTATTGTGTATATATTATATAGTAATTATCCTTTTCTGTTTTAGATAAGCCTCAAATTCTGTTTTCTCTTTAATGTTAATTTTTAGTGTAGCTTTGATAATCAACCATTCTTTATTTTTTGTGGTCCTCATACAGTTGTGTGCTTGATCCTGGAGACAAGATTGTGGACTGTCGTCTGACCTTCACAATGTATGAATTTGATGGTGCAGTTAATGGGGCACTTGTCATCAAAGGTAAGAATAACATTTCCTAAATGTAGCTTTTAAATTTGTTCTTTGAAAGATTATAGATCTGTTTGTGCTTGTTGTTTAAGATATAAAACCAATCATGAGCCTTTACTTAACAACTTAAGCTTTTAGGAGAGTTGTCCTTGACACTTGTCACATGAGAAACAAATATCAGATTGAACCTTAGATAGAAGAGTGGTTCATATCTCATGATTGTAACTGTAGGTCTCTAGCTTTTAGACTCATCAATAAAAAATTGTTCCTACACAGATTAACTTTTACTATATTGTAAACTGGCTCATATTTAATGATTATAGATATTTCATCATTAGACTTGTCAACTGAAAAGGCTTGGGTTTTATGAATGGTATATCCTTTTAATTTTTTAAGATTCCTTTTGTCTTCTCAGCATTCTTTGGTTTTCTTATATTACCTTTATGTATTTTCTACTTTTTCTTACTATACATTTTGTTAATCTAAACTATACTTTTTGTTATCCACGACCACAAAGGTCGCATATGTTGGTCATTTGAAACCTTTAATTAGATGATTGTTTATTATATACAGTTATGCACTATTGCCGTTTGTTTATACATGCTCTATGATACCATGGTCAGATGAGGTTTTCCCCAGTTGAATCCAAACCACATTATTTAAGCATCTTCATTTGGTTGGGTCACCTATTAACGCCATTTGCATTTGTTTAAAAACTAGTGACAAATGCCTTTGAAAAGGGCTCACTCGTGATGTATAATATGTTCTGCTATTTAATGCTAAATTAGTTATATAACATGCATTTCTTACTCATGTCTTCAATGCTTCAAAAAATTTTATTTGATAATCTTCTGAGTTTGTTTAACCTATTCACACAAAGTTATTAGTGAAGAATCTTATAATTAGAGCAAAGTCATAAACAATATTTAATGGAAAGGATGAATGATCTTATAAACATGTTATCTTCTGTGTAAAATTTCATATTTTATAAATATTCTAACGCAACTTATCAAATTGATTTGTTTCTTTCTTAGAGATGTAGAAGGCTCTGCAAAACTATGGTTGGACTTCCTTTGGAAACTGTTAATGAAACGATGACCTCCTTTGTCCAGACGCAGTTAGTGTCTATTGTCTAGATGCAGCTGGCGTCTGTGTTGGAGTCTATCTTAAGGATTGTTAGCTCTCAAATAGGAAGTGTTGTGCCGCAAGCACCATCACAAGGCGACGCAATTAGGGAGGATCACGAAGTTGATGATGATGGGGGCTAACTTGGATTGATTAGTTGTGTTTATTGATGATGAGATTAACTTGTATTGAACTATTTGTATTAATTAACTTGGATTAATTATGCTTTCTTTGTAGAACATGTTTTGAATTTATTAATACAATTATGATATTTTGTTGTTTTACACAATTATTTGTTGAATTTTTCTGTTTGGATTGAAATATTTATACAAGTATAATTTTAAAATACATTAATTATTAATATAAAATTAATTTAGATTAGCTTCAGAATAGCTAGGGAATAGCTACGGAATTGTTACAGATTTTAGTTAGGGAATAGCTTCGGAATTGCTATAGATTTTAGCTAGGGAATAGCTACAGAATTGCTACAAATTTTAGCTAGGAAATTGCTACGGAATTGCTACGAATTTAGAAACAAAATAGCTACGGATTTGCTACAAACTTGCTATGGAAATTAGCTACGAAATTCGCTGCGGAATATTTTGTAGCAAATTAGCTGCGGAAACAAGGGAAATTCTAAACAAAAATTAGCTACGAATTAGCTACGGGTTAGCTACGGAAATTTAAAAATTAACTACGGATTAGCTACGAAAATTTTTGGTAGCTAATTAGCTACCAAAAATAGACTACGGAAAAATCCGTAGCTAAATTGTAGCTAATCCGTAGCTAAATTGGTTAGCTGCGGATTAGCTACGAATTAGCTACGTATTTTTCCGTAGCTAATCGGTAAAATTCTTGTAGTGACTTTTTCTCCTCTTATCTCCCATCCTCTTCTCACATAACCCGATCTGACCTGACCCAAAAATGATCCGATCCAAGCCAAGCTGACCCGTTTTGACAGCTATACATTTTGTGCATGGATGATGTTTCAACTCCCTGATATGGGACTTTTTTGTTCTATACATAAGTTAGCTGTGTCTTTGTTCACTTTAGAGTGACTAAAGTTTTGTACTCATGTGACATCCATTCTTCTTAACATAGCCTCTCATGTATTTACATTTTAAAATAATATATTTTATATGCATAATGTTTATTTAGTATATATATATATAAATATATATTTATATATTATAAAATAAAATTATATATATTTAATTATATTCATGTTTAACTACTATTCAACCACAGTTGAACTACTAAACTTTAAATTAGTTCCTCAACCAATTCAATGATTGATCTAATTTTCAAAACTTTGGTATTATACACACAAGTAGATGAGACAAGCTACTAGAAATAATTCTAACAAGTTTGTAACCGTCTCCTAACAGATACAAATAAGTTAGTTAATTGAAACTTCTTGTTAAGTTAACTCGCAGCTGCAGTGATCATGTGTATGAATGCTTTACACCCCTTGATCATGACATTGAGTTGGGCTAGTATTTGTTGGTGCATAGGTGATGCATGAGAATTAGCATATGAATGAAGGCTGGAAATTATATAGGGTGTGATACGTAGGGAAAATAGTAGGAGATCCCTATAATTACTCTTCATCTTACTTTTTCCTCCTCTTATCTCCCATCCTCTCCTCACAAGGCCCAAGCCCCATTAGCGAGTCACATTGTGACCCTCCGTCAAGCCCGCATAATGTTTCTTACGCCTTACCCAAAAAGGAAAAAAAAATCCACATCTTATGTAGACATAGTTACAGTTACATCAATAAGTTTATCTTATCCTCTATCATAAGTCATAACTTTATATTTGTAAACTCCTCTACAGTGAACATAATTGCACCTTCTAATGCTTGAGACTTTAAAACCTTATTTTTTTTTCATATTAATTTTCATATTTATAAAAGTTTTTAAACTAGTCTCATCATAAATTTTTGTTATAAAACTGTTATAACATTATTGATTGACTAATAAAATAAGTGTTTCTTAATTTAATAAAGACTCGTTTAGAGGATTGTTTTTTTTGTAAAACTTCAAATAGGTGTTTCTTTATTTTAGTAGTATTTATTTTTTCTAAGCAAGTACTCATTTATTTAACAAGTATTTATTTACTCTAGTAAATATTTATTTCATCTAAGTAAGTATTGTTTTATTTAAAATGTGCTATTTTATATACTTTTTTATTTTATAAAATGTTTAATACGGATTAAATTAATAGTATTAGAACGAAAGTTATTAACAGAGACTATTTAAAAAAAATTATAACTGTAAAAACTGATTTTAAAAAATACTATAAGAATTAAATTAAAAATAAATTTAAATTATATGACCAAAACATTAATTTAACCATAAAATAAAAATGCAGTTACAAAGTAGAGGCTCTAGCCCATAATTCTTTTCATTGGGAGCAACAGGGAAGCTGACATGGATGTGAAGTAGCAGTGGCAGTTAGCAACCACTTTTTTAGCGAGAAATTCCGTTTTAACATAAATCATCTTATAAATCCGAATTCCTATCACTGAATCTAAACACTCTTCATTCCACAAACTCTCAGCTTCTCTCTTCATTCCACAAACTCTCACTTTTTTTTGTGAGGACAAACTCTCACTTTCTCTCTTCATTCAAACACTCTCTTTGTTGCTCTGATCAGGTTCTCTTTGAGTATGTTTGAAATGTAAAAATATAAGAAATGATTTGATTTATAAATTTAATTTAATTTAATTTTATGTTTAAAATATTATAAAAATAAAAAATAATTTAAATTTTAAAATTTTATGAATTTCATTTTTTTATTTTAAAAATTTCATCAAATTTAATAAAATTTATTAGGATTTGATTTGAAATAAATTAATTATTTTACCCTTAATAATTATCTTTAACCACATCTCATAAGAGTTAAAATGTAAAATAATAATATCAAATCAAAACAATTATCATTTTAATAAATTCTAAATATAAAATTTAATTTCTAAATCAATTTAAAATCTAATTTTTTAAAAAATTTTAAACATAAGATTTGATTTTTAAATTAAATCAAATTAAATTATTTTTTATTTTTATTCATTTCAAATACAACTTTTTCAACGGAGACAGAGAGTGCCCCTCCACAACCGCTTCAATCAATGTGAGATATTACAGATTCAAATTTTTAGAGTTTCTATTTTCATTTAATTGTTATCTATTTTAATTTTTTTGTCGAGGCATTTATATTTTTTTTTCTTTAATCAAATCCTCTATTCAGATGTTTCTTTCAGAAACAAAAGCGGTTTTATTTCTTGGAAAACGGTCTTTGTTTTCCCGGAAAATTTCTTTCAGCTGGAAAACTCAAAGAGAACTTCTCTAAGAGAAGTTGAGTTCGGAAGTTAATCCAGCAAGTGAACTAACTAACTATCAGTTTAATTTTAATTTCTGTACCAGTGAAGAAATGGATTGTTCATTTGTTGAGACTTGAGATCGTTCTCTTTCTAAATGACTCTTGATTCGAACAAATTGTCCCTCCTAGAATTGAATTTGATGGTTTTGATGCAGAATGGGTCTATTAGCTCATTCAAAGGAAGCGCTCGAACGCTGGAATTACCGGATTCTTGAGCGGATTGGAACTGGCAGGTTCGATGACGTTTACAGGTGCTGGAACTGTTCGACTAAAGACTTTGTAGCCATCAAGATTATCACCATTCTTGAAGATGAGAAAAAGAATGGAGTTCCATACTCAATTATAAGAGAAGTCTCTGCTCTTAGAGAGTTGGACCATGACAATATTTTGAGGTAAACACACCTCTGATTCTTGCTGTTCTCGTTCCTTGTTTTCTTTCGTCATATTTCATGCTAGATCTGATGTTAAATAATTTTTAGTGTATATTAAATTAGATATGGTTGTTTTGATAATTTGATTTGATGTTTAGTGCATCGCTACTCTTTTTCTGTTGGTCAACTTTGTTAGCATTTTGTTTCCTCTTTCGAACAACTTATAGATTTTGATTTGTTCTATCCATTCTGCTGGTTGTTTATGATATCTCCAATACATAAATCTTGAAAAAAGTTTTGAATCGGAACTAATTAGGTCGCCATCATTTGTTGTATTTGGTTCCATAAGCATGCCATAGATAGGTTGGACTTGGATATGCATATCTTGGCTTTTTATGTACATGAATTATCGGATTTATCAATTTTACTTACAGAAGATAATTCTATGATGGAATATATTGATTGTGTTTGATGGTATCAGGTTGCTGGATGTGCTGAACAATGGGGATGATGTGTATCTTGTTTTTGAGTATCTGGACTGATCTGCATAAATTCATGACCAGTCCAAGGACTATTAAGCAACCACGTCTAGTAAAAGTAAGTGAAGTTTTTGTGAACTATTGTGTGCTTTATGACTTCGGAGTTAAATCAATCACTATTTTAAGGAGTTGCTTGAATAGTTGGCGGGAATGTAATGAAACTTGGATATATTTTCGTTTTCCGTTAAATTTTATCGACAGGATGTATCCATAGTTTAATGTGCTTCTGTGAGATGCTGCATTTTTTCTTCCTTGTATTGGTTTCACAGCGTGCAAATATGCAAATTAGTCTTATGAAGCAAGAAAACGAACAGGTTAAATTAAAGTTTTGTTTCGTCTACTTTACACTCATTTTCAATACGGTTTATATAATATTTTTTCTTTCCAAATTGATTTTCATACTTATAAAAGTTTTGAAAATAATATCCATCATTAACTTTTATTATAACACTATCAATTGATTAACAAAGTAAGTATTTTTTTATTTAATAAGAACTCTTTCAAATACTCATTTTATTTGTAAAACATCAAATAAATAATACTTCATTTTAATAGGTATTTATTTCTTTTAATAATATTCTCTTTTATCCAATCGATACTCATCTATTTTAATAGATGTTTTTTTTTAATTAATATTTTTTTATCTAATAAGTGATCTTGTAGATGTTCTTTTTTATTTTGTAAAACATTTAGTAAGAATTAAATTAATAGTGTTTGAATGAAAGTTAACAAGAAGGATTATTTTAAAATCTTTTATAAATGTGAAGAGTAATTTAAAAAAAAGTTATAAGTATTAAATAAAAATAAATATAAATTATAGGGCTAAATCTTTAATTTAATCAAAGTACAAAAATAATAATAAAACGGAACAATTAGACATATGGTTTTGACGGATATCTTTACTTTTGTGTGAGGTTTGAGAATGAATAATATTTATCGTATAATTAAAATATGTATATCATATTTATATTATAGATTTATGTAAGAGAAATGTTAAATTAAATTATATATTATTGTAATTTTTTTGTGAGATATAAAATAAATTTATAAAAAAATTAAATAAAAATTAGAGTATTTTAATTGTACGAATAACGTTGCAATTCGAGAATTATATATTAAGTCTAGTATTGCATGAAAAGCAGGGTATTGCACTGATTAATGATCACTTCGCTACTTCATTATATTCCCTTTTCCTCTTGTCCTTGCAGAATTTTCTACATCAAATTCTTTCTGCGGTAAGATACTGCCATACTCACAAATTTCTTCACAGAGATTTGAAACCTCAGAATGTTCTGGTTCATTACCGTACCCATACAGTGAGGCTAGCAGTAGCAGACTTTGGTGTGGCCAGAGCATTTGACGTTCCTCTTTCATCGTATTCTAATGAAGTATGATACTTTAGTGTTTTTTTTTTAATGAAAAAAAACCTAGAAACATTCTAGTAACATTATCTGTGAAAGTATATGTAGGGGATTAGCCTTGAAATTTAGTTAGATGGAGTAGTTTAATAAATAAATGCTGCCCCAAACTTTTGAAATGCTTTTGCAATTTTCTTTTTTATTTTCAGGTGGGTTCGCTTTATTATAGGGCACCTGAACTCTTGTTTGGCTCCACCAAATACTCAACTCCAATTGATATCTGGTCTGCGGGTTGTATATTTGCGGAGATGGTTATTGGCCGGCCTCTGTTCACTGGTGAACATGAATGGAGCATATTGAATGAGATATTTAGGTCATTTTCATCAAAATACAGCAACTATTTGTATGATTTCTCTGCGCATATGATGCAACTCAACTAATAATTGGACATTTTATATGTGAAGCTTGCTTGGTACCCCAACAGAAGAAACCTGGCCTGGACTGACTTCTGTATGCGACTTTATGGAAAAATTCGGCGCTCCAATGAAGCCGAAGGTATTCGATGTTCTGTGGTTTCTTTCACCAGTTTTTGTTTCATTTTCAAAATATAGGAAAGCCATGTATGGTAACTGTTGGGTTTTGTAGGGCCTAGCAGTAGAGTTTCCTAGCCTCGAACCAGCTGGTGTTGATCTTCTATCGGTAAGTTATTTTGACATCTGCCTCGTATGCATGAGCCATTGGCTAGCTGTATTTCCATGCCACTTCCCTAATTGCAGTATTGATACGTATATTTTACTATTACTAGTTACTGCATTTGATTTGAGCAGTGGTAATTGCTGTAACTGTATCTCCATCCCCCTTCCCTTGTTCGATTGTTGCACTCTCTGAGTCCCAGACACACTCTCTGGCCTTTTTTACTGTCTGCTTCTCTTCTTTTTGGTGTGTTAATGTACAGTTTGATTGCGTTAGCTGGCAATGCCTTCCAGGTTCAAGTAAATGAAATTTAATTTTCTGATTCGCATACATATGAATTTTCAATACGTTTCAACTGAGAAAATAACTTGATGTAATTGTTGATATTTGGCAAAACAATTAAATTAAATGATGGCGAGGAACCAAGTATCCTTGCAGGAAATGTTTTTTTATCTATTGTTTTATTTATGCCCAGTGTTTTATGTTGGCCAGAAAATGCTTTGCCTGTGTCCAAATTATAGAATTTCAGCTGAAGAAGCTGTTAAGCACCCATATTTCAACGGTACGTATATGAGAGAAGGTAATGTTGGTATTAATTCAGCTATCATTTTCTCCTCTCTCTCTCTCTCGCTCTCTAGCGTTTCCTACAGGTATGAAGTATAGATTATATTTTTGTCCATTATAGTAAGAATGAATGAATAAAGAACCGGACTACTGGGGCGAGAGAAGGAATACATGGAAGCCTATTGGTCTACAAGACATCTCCTGGGATATACCTGCTGACTCTCAAGTGTTAAATTTGTCAATAATAGAGTTCTAGTTTACGTTATTCGCACTTTGAAGGATAGTCAAAAAAATGTTTTGCTTGTTGGTGATCTACCTTACCAGTTACCACAGTAGAATACTAAACTGTAGTATACCGAAGAATATAAACTGTTGTGAACAACTTTATGATTGATTTCTTAAAATTTAATAGCATTTACTTGAAGTATAACTTTGCATCCGACGGAGATCCTGCAGAGTATTTGAGATTTCCAACAACTGTCTTGTCTTTCGGGAGTGTCTATTGTTACGTATCTATTGCTATCTTTTTTCTTTTTTTCTTTTTTGAGCTGAATAGAAATATTATTAAACGCCAGAAGAATAGAGCTGAAGAATAGGACAAAGAAAATCAGGTGGTGACTCAAACGACGGCAAAGAGTCACACTCCCTGGCGTAGTTTGCCACTGCATCTGCAGCCCTATTACGATTTCTAAGAACAAAATTATAATCAAAGCATTCAAACCAGGAGGCATACAAAAAGATATCACAAAGAATATTGCCATCATAGGAGCGATCTTCCTCAGTATTTTTTATGCTTTTATAAACGTTCATAGCATCCAATATCACTTTGTTTGCACCAATATCCCAGGCCATCAAAAGTCCTGCTCTGGCAGCCATGAGTTCCCCTGTATGCGGCTCTACAGACTCTCAACTTTTGTGCTCTACCTGCAAGGAAAAGTCCTTCACAATTTCTAACCACAATGCCAATCCCATATGCTCCTATATCAGCAAAACAAAGTCCACATTTATTTTAACAAATCCCCGTGCTGGCCAGGACCAATATCTCGGTGGGTTTAGATTATTTATAGGTGAGGATGAGTCATTAGCTTCAGTGAAAGATTGCAAATTGATCCTAGCGGACCAGCCCACCTGCGCTGCTGTATGAGGATGTTTCCCTTGCCATATTAAATTCCTCTCTTTCCACAGCCCATGCCATACCATTATTTTAAGTTCAACAACCTGTTTCTCCTGCCTGGTTATGAAATCGCTTATGCTTTGCACCCAGCCTTGGTTTGATTCGTCCGAAGGATGCTCAAGCAACCCAGCAGCGTGGATAGCTTGGACCATAAAGGGGCATTTCAATAATAGGTGTTCCATAATTTCCAACTCTCCCTCGGCAAAGATAGCACCCAGATTCCATCATTACACCTTTTGATTCCAGCCTTTTAATTGTGGGTAAAATATCTCCACTAGCTCTCCAAGCAAATACTTAAACTTTTTGGAGGCATTCTCAAACTCCAGAGAACTTTTCAGAGACTAGAAAGTTGAGCAAGGCATTCATATTTGTGATAGCCCATCACATTCTTTTGAATTTTATCTTCAATATTCTTTCTCCAAGCTATTTTATAGGCACTTTTAACCGTAAACATACCTTTAGTCCCATGGATCCAAAAGAGAGTATCATCCCTGTGAGATAAACCAATTGGAACTTGGAGCATGGCTTGGGCTTCTATATCAGAAAATAATCCACGAACCGATTCTTCATTCCACGTGTGTGTATCCTCATGGATCAATTGAGAAACTGTACATAAGTGATTGCCCTCAATGTCTAAATTATGGACCCCGAAATTTTGAAGGGAAGGAACCCAGGGATCATGCCATATATGAACATTATTCCCCTTTGAAATCCTCCAAACCACACCGAGCTCCAAGACTGACTTTGCGGCAAAGATGCTCCTCCATGTATAGGATGGATTCGCACCTTAGCCTGCAGATAGGAAATTGCCATAAGGAAAGTAAAAGCATGGAGATTTCTAATAACCAAAGCATCAGGTCTGCATAGTAATCTCCACCCTTGTTTGGCCAACATGGCCAAATTAAAGGAATGTAGATCTCTAAATCCCATCCCTCCTGCTTCAACACAATTTTTCCCAGTCAATCCAATGCATCTTCTTACTATTCGTTTGTGATCCCGACCAGAATTTACACATCATTCTTCCAAGGTCTTGGCAAATGGAATTTGGGACCTAAAAACACGACATTGTATAGGTAGGAATAACCTGCTCAACAGCTTTAATAAAAAATTCCTTTCCACCCTGAGATAGTAATTTTTCTTTCCAACCCTGTATTCTTTTTCAAATTCTATCTTTGAGCAATTGAAAGGTGTGATTCTTTGAACGACTAACCATCGTGGGCAATCTCAGATACTTCTCAGAAAGAACTAGTGTACTCACATTAGTAGCTTGCATTAGGTCCTCATTCAGAGAGTCAGATACATTGGGACTAAAAAACATTTCCGATTTATCAAAATTAACTTTTTGCCCGGATGCTCTTCCATATAAATTATAATATCAGTTATAGTCATACAATCTTTTAAAGAGGCTTTAGAGAATATAAGACTATCATTCGCAAAAAATAAATGTGATATCCTAGGATCAACTCTGCAAACTCGGATTCCAGAAAACTGATTCTCCTCCTCAACCTTATCTAATAGGGCAGATAAAGCTTGGGCACAGATCACGAACAAATACGGAGATAATGGATTCCCTGTCCCAATCCCCTTTGAGGAATAAAATAGTCACTAGGCACACCATTTAATAGAACCGAGTAAGATACTGATCTAACACAACTCATAATCAGAGCAATCCATCGTTCATTAAAGCCCAGCTTCCTCATCATCTCTTCCATGAAATTTCATTTCACTCTATCATTAGTCTTGCTCATATCCTACTTCATTGTCAGGTGTCCTTCCCTCCTAGATTTCTTGTTTCTTAAAGCATGAATCATCTCATAAGCTCTAAAGATATTATCTGTGATTTATCTATTATGTACAAATGCACTCTGAGATTCTGAAAAAATATGAGAAAGAATAACTTTCAATCTGTTAATTAGAACGTTGCTTATAATTTTGTAGAAAACATTACAAAGAGATATAAGCCTGAACTAAGTCATATCTTCCGGGTTCTTGACTTTTGAGATTAACACAATAAAAGTTTCGTCTATATCTTTAATTATGTCACCACCATTAATTATAACCCATCCTTAACTTGAAATCATATGAAAAAAACATTTGAAGAAAGGGATTTATTTTTGGATTTAATTTGAATAGATTATCAATATAAAAGGATTTTATATTGTCATCTAATCGTGTATTATTACGTTATTAAAAATATTTAATTCTCATAATAATTATCTTAAAAGTTATACATGCGATAACATTTGATTAGTTAATAGTGTAAAAAATTTTAGTACATCAAAATTAAACTCTTTATTTTTTAAGAAAATTGAACTTACCTTGCGCCATTTTTTTTCCTTTCTCTGTCTCTACTCTTGGCTCTTGGTTTTTTCATTTCTCTCACAACGATTGTTGTAGGGGTTTAGTTTCTCCCGAACTGAGAACACAGGTAAATAAAAAAGATGAGATCATCTTAAATTAAAATTAAATTGATTACCACTTTTCAACTGAATTCTTAGGGGTGAGAAGAAATATCACAGGACAAATACAAATTACATTTAGTTGTTTTTCACGGCATGAAGCACAAGTGTTATAAGAATACTAATTGTTTAAATTACAGATTTTTCCCATTGCATGGCACACTGCAAATCCTAGACATGGCTATCAGTTGAACTACATAAAGAAAAACATAATAAATATTAAAAATAATTGAGAAAGTATTTAATATTTTTATGTTTGATATTTTTGCTTAAATGGGATCAATTGTATCAAATATGTACTTTTTAAAATACAGTAAGGGTATTTTAGAATTTATTTTTACATCAATCAAAACTAAGTTCCCTTATAAATGATCTTAGGAGCGCATATCAAGTACTTGTTTCAATTGGCTTATTTTGCCTTCATAAAAGACTTATCAAAATGTTGACCAGAAAGGTTTTGGCTAAATAAAAATCTTTGTATAAAATTAATATGTGCTAGATCACAATTGCACATAAATTTTATTTTAAAAAGTGTTTATTCAAGCAAGAATTAGTCTCACAATCAAAGAAGATAGAAAAGACTAAAACTTTGGACAAGATATCCATTTCACTTATCCAAAAAGGATAAAAATAAATAAATAAATAAAATTTTAGATCATTGATGTAAGGATTAAATATTACTTGCATTTAGTATTAATGTTAAAAATTTCATTTAAGGAGTGGTTACTGGTTAAAAAAGGAAAGAAAAATAGCCCTAAAAAATATTAAAAAATTAATGAATTCTTATGTTTAGATGAATTTTTATTTCAATTATTGAATGTATATTCAAAGAAAATTTTTATATTTAATAAAGTGAGGGAAAAACGTTTTTTGGTATACAGTCTAGTTGATGTTTAGTAAAACTGACGTCATAAAATTAGGTTAATATATTAAATCCAATTCATTAAATTCGTATTGGATGGACTTATTTAGATTTACATATGGTTGGATTGACATCCCTACATATAAAACTTATACTTTTAGGTAAATTACACTTATATCCTTGAATTTTGATAATATGAAAGTTAATTTTATTCTTGTGTCCAAATGACACTCCCCTTTTTAACTTTTAAAATATAAAAATATTTTATGAAACCTATAAAATATTTCTAGTAAATATATCTAGATATCTCTAATATTGAGAAACATAAACATGTTATTTCAAGTCTTGAGCCTCTAACAGATATTAGCAAGGTATTCAACAGTGAAAGAAGAAAACTTGTCAGAACCATTTTGATGTTTTTCGTACTTTTCTTATCTTATGCTTTGCTTTTCTTTTTCTTTTTTCTTTTCTTTTCATTTTTTTCTTTTCATTTTGCAAAACATTGTTTCTTTTCTTTGACTGCATCTGGTTCTTTCAGGCTCATTTTGTATTGAATCATTAATATCCCTAATCACAAGACTCACTTCAAGAAATAACATATTATATACTCAACAAATAATGATGGTAGAAAGAAAATGCAATGTTTTCACATGCATTAGAATGGTTAACAGGTTCACAATGGTTATGAAAAAAATATAAGGCCAACATATATAAGCTTCAACAGGAGACCTATGAATATAATCATTCAGGGTAAGCTCAAAAGGCTCAATCGGTCCAAACAATGCCCTAATCATTTTCTCAATAATGAAAAACCTAAGATTTTGTCACAAGAGAGTTAAAAAATAATTTCAAGGATAACTGAGTTTTCCACATGTATTGTCCATAAACTTTCTTTAGACAAAAAATTCTTATCCTTTTCAAAGTTCAAGAAGCATGCAAAAGGGAAACACATCATACATAAAAAGAAACTAGAATGCTTCAGCATATGCCAAAGATTGCATATGGATTCACAGATAAATGAAAGTCATTTTGCATCCATATCTATCATTGGACAATCATACACACTAGTTTTTGGCTACATGATGTTTTTCAAAAGTTCTCAACATCACAATCATGAAACATCATGCTTTTCAAACATTGCAACGCGTGTTGTGAAAGGGAATGACAATTGTATCTTGAATGAGATTTTCAAAAACTTTTATCAAGATACTTGCTCCTATGGTTATTATCTACACATACATATATACTACAAAAAGTATAATACTAACATAAATATAACATTAAAACATATGCATATAAACATAACAGTATGAAAATATAATAGAATACTATTGCATATGAAGCCAAAATAGTATGTCAAAGACACCCCCAAACTCCGAGTGAAACAGTTGTCCTCACTGTACAAAAGAAACATACAGATAAATAAATATGTATATATATATATATATATATATATATATATATATATATATATATATATATATGAAATACAATGAAAGAAAGTGCCCTGAAATGCCATAAATGCTAAATGAGTGCATGGTGCGCGTAAAATACACTAAGAGCAAATGCACTCTATCGCTATGTAATATAGGACTTGAGTCCCAGTTATCGATCTCACAAGGAATAATTGGTAATTACTAGATTTGCTAAACTCTTTGTTATTCAGACAATCAAAAGTGTATGAAGAAATCCAAGTTAAAATCAAAATAAACAAATAAAGAAAAATAATGAACAATTAAACAAAAAAAAAATAATCAATGAAAGAGAGACTAGGACGCAAGGTTCACTTGAATCCAATTATTCAGATTTTCTTTCAATTATGATCAAGGTAATTCTTTTGCCAATATTCTCTTATTTGCTATTGAGTCTCAATGGTCATGGATGAAACAATATTCTATTCCTAATTTAATTCACCTATTTGTTCATGTAGTTGAATTAATCAAGAATGCATTAAGCTTCAATTCAAGAGATGAACTAACATACCATCAATTCTATTAGTAGAAAAAATTGATATTTGGTCATTCACCAATCTAATCCTAAGCTTACCATATAGATCCATTCATTGAATGCGGATGGTCACCGGTCAAACAATGAATTAACACATACTAAACGTGATCAAATTCTGACAAGAATACAAGTAATATGATAAACCCAAAAAGAAATTACCATAATCAAATTAGAAATCAAATCCAAATAATAAGGAAAATAAGATCCCCCATAGCCCTAACTATGAGTTTAGCTACTCATGTTCAATAAAAACAAACACATATCAGAATACAAATCCGTAGAAAGAAAACCCAAAGAAAATGGGAAACTAAAAAAGAAAGAGAAATCAAAACTCCTTTTATGGAGATTATGATCTTTAAGCCTTCAAGAATCGATTCCTCCTTCAAGCCTTCCTCTAAGGTCTGCTGCTGCAAAACAACTCTCTCAAGATTAGGGATTTTCTGTGTAATGTGCTCAATGTACTCTGTGTGTTGAATTTTTCCCATTAAATGAAAATCACGCCTGCTGTTACGCTCTCAACGCCTAGGCGCTCAGTTCTGAGCACTCAAGCGCTCAACCACTTAAGTCCAGAATGCGCGATGCTCCTTTTGCACGCTCAAGCACTCCTACACAACGCTCAGGCACTGGGACACTAAATCACCGCTGCTGCATACGCTTTGGGCGCTCAGGCACTCCACACTAACGCTCAAGCGCTAGTCACTGATGAATTTTCCTCTTTTTCTTGCTCCTTTGCACGTTCAATCTTCTCCCCATATAATTACCTGACAAAAATACACAAAACACTTAATAAAAATACAATTAAACAATACTAAAAATATAACAAAACTAACAAACAAAATTCATTAAAAATAAATAAAAGGACTACGAAAAACTAAGGAATTGAACCGTAAAAATAGGACATGTTGACGGTTCATCAGTGCATCATCAAAATCAGTGGTCTCAGCAGCTATATCCTCATCATCTCCATCCTCGCTAGCATCATGATGTACTCTTGAAGGTCCAGGCTGGGAGGGGTCAGCGACAGCAGTGGGCGGGAAAGCTGGAACTGGGAAGTCCCCCATCAGAAATCCTAGGTGCTCCGTCATCCACCTCTGCGCCTGAATAGTGTAAGACAGCATAGCTGTCATCTGTGTGCTCTGCGTCTCCATATCGACTAGCCGAGCCTCCACATGAGCAAGCCAATCTGTGTTAGCTGCAGGTGTTGCCTGGGGCCCAAGTACTGCTAATGGATTAAGTACAACTGCCCTAGGCTCAACACGAACCCGTCTCTGCCTAGTTGGTAAGGGGGCTAGAGCTGCTCCCACCCTCTCAATAAAATGATCGTTAAGAGGTTGCCGAACATCAGTAAGCTCCTTATGTGGCCCCTAGTATACATTATGCCGACTACACAGGGTGTGCATAAGAAAAAAGAAGAAGAGGCTCCTATGCTCCCATACTGACCTCAGGATCTGCTAAAAAATAAGTTGAGCGACATCGATAGATCGGTGCTCTAAGATGGCATAAATTAGTATAGCTCGGTCTCGTGTCACCTCAGAGAGGTTAGCGGATGGTAGAATCTGGGTGCAAATGAAGTGGTAACAGGCTCGGGCCTCTGGTGTCAGACAAGTGCATGGGAAGTATCTCAGCCTGTTGCTCTGCACACTCATGGTTCACACCACCGGCTAAGACTCTGCAGTGTAAATCCGAGCATAGATCACGTTAACATCAATGCCCTCCTCCAGTTCCCAGTGGCAGAACTCAGTAAATTCACAAATCTCAGAGGGCTTAGGCAAGCTTAGAGCTACGCAAATAGAAGCAGTAGAAAATGAGACTATGCGCCCTCTAACTCGAACTATAGTAGCCCCTTCACCAGAGTATGTTGCGTTCACATAGAATTCGTGAACCACAGGAAGAACAGAAGATGACCCTGGGTGTTGGAAAAATATGCTCCAATTAAGGTGGTTAATGAGCCTTTCTAAGTCCTGGTGAATAGCATTAGAAAAGGAGAAGCCTCGCTCCAGAATGAGTGGTTTGGTAATGAGCACAATGTATCTTTGGGCAGTATCCGCAGAAATAAACCTCCCCCTATCATAGTCTGGAGGAGGGGGAGAAGGCTCCCTGTTCTGGTGATTGGACAATCCTCTTTGAATGAATGTTCCCCTTTTTGGACCCATGATATCCTAAAAAAGAATTGTTAAGTGTTAAAATTGAATAATCATAAGTGTATAACACATATAAGATAGAGCAATTATGGAAAATCTGGGAGTACACACCGCAACATTCAATACCAGCACCACAGCACTCAAAATGTTCATGTAACGCCGCGACGTTAACATTCAACGCCGCGACATTCAAACAAGTTCAACACAACGTTGCGGCATTCAAGCCAACATCGTGACATTCAAGCCAATATCGCGGCACGCACAGCAAGTTAAACCAAAAAATTCAACAACAGCAGATTTATCCAACATAAAAGCATTTCAGGCACAACATTACACGAAAAACTAACAAAAACCTATAAATAACTAACAATAACTATTCATCACAAAAAAACAACAAAAACTACTAATAGAGACAAAAATAAAATGACCTAAATCGAGAAAATACACTATTAATTTACAAAAATTTAAAATAAATATGAACATACCTTAATTGAAGCAGGAGTAACTAACAAGGAGATGGAAGGGAAGAGAAGACGAAAACTCAGAGAAAGGGAGAGAAAACGAGAGAGAGAGGGGGGAGTTGAAATATGAGGCGCTCCAAACGCCGCAACACATAATCCTAACTGCCACTTTGCGCTGTGGCGTTAACATGCATGTGTCGTGACGCTCATTAATTCCCTCCAAAATTAATTGTTTAAATAATTACTATTTTACTATTTATTATTTGTTATTTACTATCTACTTTTTTCTTTAAAATAGTGCACAAGAATGCCGCAATGTTCTGGTGTGATATGTCACGGTGCTGTGCTCACTGGAATTTGGCCCATAGCACCATCACGCCGCGGCGCGTCAAGTGTGACATTGTGGCGTAAGGAGTCTAGTTGCAGAATTCTACAGCAAATTCACTCTAGGCAGGATTTTTACTTAAATAGGGCCTCCAACACCTACAAAAAATGCATATAAGGTCAAATTACCAAATGTAATACATAAATATATTAAAACCTAAAAACCAAAGTATTGACATATTTAAGACAATAAAATAAATAACTTGGGTTCCCTCCCAAGCAAGGCCTAATTTATAGTCCTGACAGGACTTTTCAAACATTAGACTGGGGCTTTTAAAGTGAGGAAAGTCTTCCTCTGATCAATCTTTCTTCCAAAATAAGGTTTTAGGCGCTGACCGTTAACCTTAAAACTTGATGATCGATCTAGTGGAGCAATCTCCACAGCTCCATGGGGAAACACCCACAAAGGGTCCCGACCACCTCGATTTGAGTTTTCCAGGGAATAGTTTAAGCCTAGAATTATAAAGGAGAACTTAATGGCATTCTTCAAACTTTTCTGAACAATTTTTTGGTCATGCCAGAATTTCACTTTCTCCTTTTACAATTTTACATTTTCGTAGGCTTGCAGCCTAAATTCATCCAACTCATTAAGCTGCAAAAGCCTTTTCTCCCTAACAACTTGCAAATTGAAGTTAAGCTACTTTATTGCCCAATAAGCATTATGTTCAAGCTCAACCAAAAAATGGCATGCCTCCCCGAATACTAACTTTTAGGGAGACATACCAATGAGACCCTTGTAAGCGGTCCTGTAGACCCACAGTGTGTCATCTAGCTAGTCTTCAATTTTGGCTTTCTCTTGGGCTTCTTGGTCCAAAGTTTGTTCAAATTCTCTCAATTGGAGCCCTTCCAATAATAGAGAAATTGCCACTTCAATAGTGAATGTAAATGTACTCAATTTATCAAAGATTTGGAAGTATTTGCTCAAAATCATAGTAGAGGTCATCAAGATAAAATCAGATAAATATGATGCTAAAGTATTTCATTCATGTATACAAACAAGGACTAAGCAACAAATATAACACAAATATAGGGTACAAATAATTACACTTTTTGGAGTTATCAATAAGTCAATAAATTAATAATTTTGACATTTTAACTTTTTGAACAAGTTGCAAGTGGTGATTCTCAGTCATTAATACAAAATTCTTCCAAAACAATGGAAAAGAATCATGGAGATGGATGTTCCAAATTCTTTTAGGAGCATTTTAAACATTTAAATTTCTATTGGTTGAAAACCATCCTTCACAAAAGCTTTATAAGAACCTATAGTATCTAAGGCTTGTTTATCCTCTTCCTTACACACTATTTTTAAAACTACGGTTACCCCTTCTTCAAATAGAAAAGGGAGAAAAATCCAATCTCAAGGAAATACAACCTCCATAGCAAAGAGATTCTAGAAAAAAGAAGAAGCATATTGTTCCAGCTTATGATCATTACCGCACCAAGTGCCATCCTTAATAACAAGGTCATCTATCCAATTTTTACTTCTACAAACAATGGTTTAACTTTGGAAGAATTTGGTATTTTTGCCAACAAATTTAATTCATTGCTTCCTTAACTTTTGTTACCATAACAACTCTTCTTTATATAAGATTGCGTCATACTTTTTTGAAGTTCTCTCTTTAAATTAACTAGAAATGTGAATTCATGAATATTAAAAACTCCTTGGATGCCCTTCAACTTAATCTTGAGATTGTGCTTCTTCTTGAATATATTATCAAAAACATCACAATAAAAAATGATAGAGTCATCCCCCACCATTTTTAATACATAAGTAAAATTATGGTTGCTACTCTCCTAAGCTTTGGAGATAATCTGTTTAGAAGAAGAATGGGTTTCCCACATAGCCTTAAACTTGAAAAGCTTATCACCTCTTTTATGGTCAAAACCACCACAACAACATAAAATAAGACAATGATCAGAATGCATTCTACAAAGGTGTTCCATAGTGGTTTCAGGATATTCATTTCTCCAAGAAATATATGTCACTGCATAGTCTAACCTCTTAGAAGCTCTTCCAGCTCAAGTTACATTCCTAAACTAAGTAAAAGGGCTCCCTTTAAACCCAAGATTGATAAAATCAAAGTTGTCCAACGCCTAGACAAATTTTAGAGCTCAAGACGATGAAAAAATGCCACCTTTAACTCCTGGGAGAAGTGAGATTACATTAAAATCTCCAATAATCAACCTAGGTCTGTTGAATTGAGAATACAAAAGTAAAAGCTAGTCCCAAAGTAAACGTCTTTGCATTGGAATAGGCTAGCATAAAGAGTTGTGCAAACCTAACTATGAACTTCATATGTGAGATGCATGGATACCACCTGCTCAAAATGATCAACCACATCACTGATAATTTAAACCACCAAGGATGAGCACTCAAATTCCACCAAATTGACCACAGGCATCCTTGATTACCATTGTAGAGTAACCTAGCTTCAACCAAATTTTTTTTACATTGTCAAAGAAAGAAAGAGTCTCAATAACAATACAAATAGCAATATGAAATTTTAAAATAAGATCTTTAATATGCCATATTGCCCATGGATTAGCAGCACCACACATATTTCAAGAAAGAATAGTAAAGGACTTGAAACCAATCATCTTTATTAAACAGGATATGAAATAGAAGAGAAATGCTTAGGACTTATTATTGCCCTCCACAAGCATAACACCATCAACACTCTTCTTTTCTAGATAGACCATACTAGCTGCATTAATATTATGCATGGCACCAGATATTGCACTTCAAGAGATACGTCAGGTGGTCTAAAGACATTTCTCCCACCAAAGATGAAAAGAGGAGGATGACTAGTACTAACAGAGATAAAATTCATCCCCTTGTTCACCATATGCTTCATATGATGGAAAGAAGCAAATCCTTGAGGTTCATTAGAAGTTGATACCAATACCTTTCCCTTATTCAAACCAATGTCCAATGTAGGCTTGGAGTTTCGGTTTGCCCCCATAGCAACTATAGAAAAAGGGTTGTTTTGCTAACTTAGCAACTTTAGCTATATTTTCTCGATGATTTTCTTCCTTATCTAAATTATTGTTGACTTTTCTTATGTATCTAAACCTTCTGACTCCTTTGGACCTAGCCCTCTATCATGCTATTTGCTGTATAAACCTTAGGGTCAACTTTCCTATTTGAGTCCTCCTTATTATAGCTATGCATAATAAGCCCCTTTTGTTTCCTCTTCTTTTTTTTTTTGCATAGTAAGCCAATCACCATACAAATCATTAATTGCCTTATGATTCTAAGAGCAAGACCCTATCATAGGTACGTTAACTTCTAAACTTATGTTTTGGCTAGCAGGTGTATCCTACACATTAGTACTAAGGGTAGTAGCTTCCTTTGGACAATCCCTAAAAATATGACCATAGCAACCACAACACCAACAAAGGTGATGAAACCCTTCATACTCAACATAATACAATTGAGCTTGAATGCACACTTTGCGAACCATAAGTTCATTCAAACTAATCTTTATGCATGTCCAGGCAAAATAGCCCCTAGACGCTTTAAGATATTTGTATCAACCTTGATAGGTCTGGCAACAGTTGCTATAATTACTAAAAGAATGCTTTCATCATAATAATCATATTTAAACTAGGAAATCTGATCCACACCAAGATGTAGTCTATCTTTATAGCAAAAGCTATAAATTTCGGTGTTTAAGTCCAGACAAATAAATAATAGTCAAATATCATCTAAGCCCCCTGATCTATGATATTTGCCCAACCTACCTCTTGATCACACTTGACTAAATAGAAACCATATCAAACATCAATAATATAAAAGTCTCTATGTAGTTTCTGAACAACCTTCAACTATGTTTTCATCAATTGGTACCGTAAATCCTTACCAAGAATCTTCACAACTAAGGTATCATTCCAAGGAAGCTACAACAACCATCGAAGACCTTATCATCGATATGCACCTTAGGCAAGTGTCTGTTATCCTCCAATTACTCAATCTTCACCAAGTTCTCCACTAACAAATAAGCATAAGCCCTTAGGGGCAGTACAATGATTGCCAGTGACTTATCATGAAAAGATGCATATTTCCATTAGAGATTAGAGGCCACTTGATCTGATGGCTGAGAAAAGCGACTTGTACGATCAAAGGGGGTAAGGTTGGGAATTTCGCATCCATGCAAAAAAGGAAACCTAGCAGTGTTATCAATGCTAATATTTGTATCTATTTAGTAATATTTAGCTTTGTGTCTATTTAGTAATATTTAATAATATTTTGTATCGATTTATTTTTATTTTTTTTAACAAAAATAAATATTCTCTTTGTAGTATTTTTTTAATGGAATTTCTTTATAATATTTTAATTAAACGTTCATAACATACCTAACTATTCTTTTGTTTTATACCATCTCGTTAGGGACACAAGACTTGATTCCCTTTTTTAGATTGGCATTAAAAGGCCTATTATGGAAATGAGGCTTAATAAAAAAAATTATCAAATAACAATGACTGAAGAATCAGTTACATTATGAAGCGTAGCCTTAACCATGGCATGGCAAAATAGATCTATCATACCAATTACCAAACCAAGCTATGTGTAGGTTGAAAGGTTCCTTGCCAAACTAAAATATCAAGGCATGATGAAAAGAATAATTTGATAGTTCCTTTTTTAAGCCAAGAACAAACTCCTTGTATTCCTCTTTGAGTGAGAGAAAAACTCATAAACTTTTATTCATATTTAAATATTTAAGTTGCTAGGGTTCAACTATTAGCTTGTCATTGATGGACAATTTGAGATAATTTTAGAAATGACACAGTGAAGTCTTAAAATTGATGTGCACAAAATTAATTTGGAAAATATTAGCAAAGTATTGGTATATATCCAATCCATCTTGAAATTAGTCTACAGTATTTTCTTCCTCTCTACATATTATGGAATCATGAGAGTTCACTCCTTTAGTACAGTGTGTGAAACAATGAATGTTTATCTGTATGGTGCAGTTTTAAAATATACTCATTGATATTTATGTTTTGTTTGGCCATGGCATAAAGGTGGTATCATCTTACTTTTTCATTTTGATCAAGATATATATTATCCCTTCTTACAATAAGATTGATATTTAATGGTAAGATTGACATTACTGTTTTAATGGCATTGGGAAAGCAGTAAACAAAACCAACTATTATTAAATGATATGGTGTAGTATTCATTTAAGAAAACTATATCTTGATGCTCTGTTCAATTTGATTTAGAGTTTATCTATAGTTTAATAGTGATTCATGTTCATCCGAAGATAAATAATGTTGGAATTACTTTTAGTGTACAATTGTAAATAAGAGGGTATCATTATCCTCCTCCTCCTACTTCTTCTTCTTTAACTTTTTAAATTTGTTTTTTTCCTTTACCTAGTGATTCTCGGTTTTGTTTGTATCATACCAATAAAGATCTCAATAAACCTATTGATGAATTTAATACCTTGTCTCATACTCCCATTGCTTATATTGTTTTGCTTGCCAATGTTGTATATTTAAAACTGGAATCATATCCTTTCCAAAACTGGAATTTATAAGATGATTTTGTAGCACAACCTTCATGATTTTGGTGGCAAACAGCAATTAGGACCACTATAAGTAGGGATATAAGAAGACTATTATATATGGTAATATATGCATATTTAATTCTCTTTTGCTAAAGTTGATGATAAAAGTTGGATTGCAAGATATTTATAATTTAAGAAAGTATGACTACAAAATATTTCCTTTAACAAAACAACTTAAAATGGATTGCAGGTGATAATAATAATCAAACTAATTCTTAAAACTGGCATGGATATTGACTTGAAATATATTTTAATTCTATTTTTCCCTTTGTAGACCAAGTCTGAACTCACAGTTTAGTGTTAATTTATTAGGTGATGATTCTTGAGGCATTTGCCATTTTCTTGGCTCCAAACGATACCTCAAGGTCTATCTGTCTTCTCTTGATCCAAAATGTAAGCCTATTTCCAAACACCAGTAATGCTATGTAAAGAAGGAGTTGCACTCCACGGATGCAATGAATTTACTAGTGAATATGTGATGGTTTGAATTCTTTTATAGTTGTTTATTTGGGCATGAAAAATAAAATACATATGACAAAACAATTATATATGTTGAGAATTCTTCTAACATATGCTAATAAAAGTACATGGGAACTCAAATTTAGTGATTTCCTCTAGGAGCTGTGGACTATTTCCAACATACGTTAAAATGACTTTGATGACAACACACTTTATCCTATGATAGATATGGAGTATAATTATACAAGAGGCATGTCCTAGTCACACCTGAAAGAATATTGCTGATATACAGTTGTTTTAATGTTTAGTTTAATGATGTTGTAAGGTAGGTTTGAACTGGTTTTTGAACTAGTTTTCTGAACTGGTTTTTAAACCAGTTTTACAATTTGGTTTCATAGAAAAACTACTTTTCTGAACTAGTTTCATGAAAAACCAATTTTGAATGGATTTTTGAACCAGTTCTGAAATCCAAACCGGTTCAGAACTAGTTTTAAATTGGTTTGTTGAGCCAAAACTGGATCGACCTCAAAAGCAAACTGGTTCGATTTTTGAACTGAACCATGTCCACCCCTAAGGACCGATACAAGTACAAGAACCTTAAATCAAGTGATTCTAAGTCTTACCATCCCTCCACATCACATTATAGACTTTCTTTGTGATTAAAAAATTTAGAATACGAAAACAATTATTGTATAATTATAATTACTTTTGGATTTAGCAACATCATATCAATATTCTTTTGTATGCAAACTCATGTATTTTGTGTGCCCTTTTTCTTTTTAACATTAGTCTTTGTAGTATTGTCCATATCTAAATACAACTATAATCCGTAAACTGCCAGTCAAATTTTGTATTATATCAATATAACCATCACCAGTATCAAATCAAGAAACTTTTTTTTTTTTGGTTTCTTTTTATGTGAAATCAACAAACTATTTACAACTAAATATTTGCAATATTTAGCCTCTCGAAGCACATTTGCAATATTAAGCTCATATTTGATTACAATAGAAAAATTTCTTGTGCAATTTGAAATGCATTTCTTATTAAATACACTTCGGATCTATCCAAAAATTATGCACATCTAAAATCAACTTACATCTTCTATCGGCCAAAATCTTTTTGTTTATTTCAACGAGACGTGATTTGACCTTATTTGAAAAAGTAAATATTCATGGCCAGACAAGATTAAAGTGTCTCGTAACATTCTGCTGAGGTATCTCAACACAAGTGGTGTGATGAACAACACCTTTGCTATTATAGAATTCAAGCATATTGAACTCAGGACCATTGTCACTTTTGAGAATTTTTAATTTTGTTGTATGTTGTGTCTCAATCATAATGATAAAGTTTTGAATTGCTGATCTAATTTTATATTTCCCTTTCATTAACAAAATCCAAGTGTATCTACTGTAATCATCAACTTTGGTCAAAAAATACTTGTGGCCATTAAAAGATTGAACAGAAAATGGTCCCCAAATATCAACATGGATAAGCTCAAAGAAATGAAGAGAATGTGAATTGCTAACAGGATAAGGTAATCTTTTTTGTTTAGAAAAATGACAAGTATCACAAACAAGTTTAACAGATGAAGGAATGTAGGAATATTGGGAGTGTAACAAATGAAAACATTTAGAAGACAATTGTCCTAACCTAAGATGCCAAATTTCTACATCACTCAATGTTTGTGAATGTGTGTCAATAAGGATGGAAGAACTAGAATTATTACAAACAGGAGAAATATGTTGTTGAAGTCCAGAGTTGCAAAGCTTAAGAGAATTAGGAGGTGCTACCAGCTTATAGAGGCCATCATACTCTTTAGCTAAACTAATCATCCTCAATGAAGGTAATTGTTGAATCAAACATTTTTGTTTCTAGAAAAGGAATTGACAATCCATATCATATGTGAGCTTAATTACTGATATCAAATTGAAATGAAAATCTGGAATATACAACACATCTAGTAAAACAAGGGATTGGGAGAAATGAACTATACTAGAAATTTGTGTTTGGACTTTGCTACCATTAGGCAATGTAACAGAAATTGGTTTAATAGTTTTATGTGAGTAAAAAAAATCAAATTGTGGCAAATGTGATCAGTGGCTTCTGTGTCCAACATCCAGTGACCATGATTATGAAGTGATTTACCTGGGGTGACTGAATTAATAGAGGATTTGGAATTATGGATAGTGTTGACAATATGAGATGAAGGCTTAGAATTAGATTGCTTAATCAAAGACAGTAAGCTGTGACATTGGTCTCAAGTAAAAGTGAACTTAGGTTCTTTCTGAAGTTCTTCAAGACAAGTTAGTGATGCCACTTCATCTTCATCTTCAATAGTCACATTATTAACTAATGAGTTTGATTTTCTAAATTTAAATCTTGGAGGAAAACCATGTTTATAGTAAAATGTTTTCACTGTATGATTGGTCCTTTCACAAAAAGTACAAAATTTTCCTGGCTTGCCAGCATAACTAGAACCTTGTTCCTTTCCTTTATAGTTTTTATTGTATCCTCTTCCAAAAGATGGTTTCTTGAAACCATTGGAATTTTGATCGGATGAACTAAGAAAAACTTTAGATGTACCAACAACAATACTAGCCATTTGCCTTTCCTATTGTATTACTAATAAGAAAACTTTGTTTATAGTAGGCAAAGGTTCCATCAACATAATATGTGATTTTACATGAGCAAAATCTTCGTTCAATCCTTTCAAGAATTTGATTACATAATCACTGTTGCGTTGTGTTCTTATGGTGTTATATCCTCCACAATTAAAAGGTAAAGTAGATCTACAAATTGGTAAAGATCTAAAATTCTCTAATTTATCCCACAATTATTTTCAATTCAGTAAAATAACTGGTTACTGATAAATTTCCTTGCCTAAAATCATAAATTTCCTCTTGGAGATCTGAGATTCGAAACAAACCACTTTGTGAGAATCGTTCTTTCAAGTCTTCCCATGCATTTGTGACTTTATTGATCCAAAAAATACTCTGAGCAATTTGATCTTAAATTGAATGAGTTATTCATGAGAGCACCAAATTGTTGGATCTTTCCTATGCTGGATAAATTGGATCAATGACAGGTGGTATGAGCATGCTTGCATCAATAAATTGCAGCTTGTTTTTGGATAGAAGGGTCATTTTCATGGCTCTGGACCATGAATGGTAGTTAGCTCCTATTAATGGAGGTGAAACTAAAATCAGAGTTGGATTTGGGGTGTATATAAAAGGGACTAGAAGGATTCATGGGATCAAGCTGATGTAGATTTGCCATGAAAACTGGTCAAGAAAAAATGAAGAAAGAACTATGAATGAGTAAATTGAAGATTGAAATTGAATTGAATGAAGAAGAACTGAAGATGAAGATTAAAGAACAATGATCATCGAAGAATTGTGAAGTTGAGGGTCCTAAAAGAAATGGCTCTCTGATACCATAACAAATCTTGAAACGGAAATGAGAGAAACATTGGTCTCTATTTTTCTGTATTGATCAGAATAGCTCTTTTACACTGTAATATATCCTTTTATGTTACATCACAAACGTAACTAACATTTCCTAACTAAACTAACTGACTGAAAGATAAGAAAGATAACTGCTATGCTAACTAACTATTTGCTATGTTAACTAACTGCCGAGTGTTGCTCTGTTAAATATTCATGGCAAGACAAGATTAAAGTGTCTCGTAACTGTATAAATGATCTCATTAACACAGAAAAGGAGAGCATCTTGCGATTACGATTTCTGAAAGCCACAGAACAAAACAAAACCTGCTGAACCCGCAATTGGATATATCTTGCATATACCAACTTTTCTGGCTGGCAGGTCGGTTTCCTCAAATTCTCTTTCACACAGTACAAAGCATAAGTTCTTTAGGTGAAGAAGAACAAACACAATGAGGCTAATAATGTTTTTGGGTTACAATGAGGCAAATAATGTTAAATCTTTACCGAAAAAAAAAAGAAGCTAATCTGATTGCACAGCTGAGCATAATATCTCTTTTGATTTTTATACCCCTGTATTGGTAAAATGTTACTCACCAAGTCACCATGACATTTTTCTTGCGGTATAATTAAAAATTAAGGTAGAAGTTGTCATATTCCAATGTCACAACTCACATGTTACAAAGCTCAGCTGAGTATGAGTATTTCTGTAGTGATACTCATAGCCCATCAATGAAGGAAGACCGAATAAAATTAAATCTAACCCAAAACCTTTTAATAGTTTGATCCTATTAGTGGCCATTTACTGCTCAAGTGATAATAATTGATGAACCAAGAGAAATTTTTATGTACTTTTAAGTTAAAAGATTTCTCCAATTTTATATCATTAACTATGTACTTATTTAACGATGAAAATTATTATTATCTCTTATTTAAATTATATTTTAAATATTATAATTAAGATAAAATATATTTAATAATATAGAATTAATAATATAAAGTAAATAGAATCTCTTAAAAAGAAAAAAAATTATTTGAATATTTCAAATACAGTATCCATATAACATCTCCTTTATATATGAATATGATACAAAACAAAAAATTATTTATATAATATACAAAAATAATAAATTGCACTCACATATAATACGTCTCATTCAAGGCAAGTGTTGTATTTTGGGATGTTAAAAAAATATTTTCCTAAAATGAGTGCACCGAACCAGACAGCGTCATCGTGAAAAGACCATTCCCCTAACCTACCCCATGCTGCTTTGTACAACGAGGACTGATATTAACTTTCTGCTGCCACCAAACTCGATTGCCCCAGTCATGAAATTAAGCTATCAAATAATTACAATTACACGCAAGTCATTGAAGTCATTCGTAAATTCGGAGCGCCAATAAATAGGAAAACGCACGTGAAGAAGCCAACATCACAGAGCCATAGATCAACAGAAAAGGACAAAAGACAAAAATAAAAACAAAAAGGAAACCCTCTCATTTCCACTGCCATATGTTACTGATATATCAATGTCATATATCATAAACCCAAAACCCATGGAAGACGAGACAAAAACAAACCTAGGTTCAAATTTGTTTGACCCAAAAAAAAAAAAAACAAGAAGGCTCCAACTCCACCATAGCTGCAAAACTGGGAAATCAACCAGAGGGACCGACGCTCCTCCCATCCTCTATCTCTGACTGCTGCTGCTGTTGGGGTTGTTGTTGTTCTGATTGCGGCGAGAGCAACAGCTGTGCCTCAATGGGATGATGGTGAGATTGAGGAACATGAGTATGAGGATGATGATGATGATGATGATGATGTTCCCCTTGATGCGCTTGCTGAATCTGGTAAGGGGTAACATTGTTAAAGGTGTCGAAGGTTCAAACCCACCACTATTAAACCTCAGAAACTTCTGTTGCTGCTGCTCATAACTCCTCAGCATAACCTCCCGCTGCTGCTGCTGCGCAACGGTCAATTGCTGAGCCTCAAGAAGCTCCTGTTGCTGAGCATCCCGAATCACCAAATTATGTGGCGCCGTCACAAGCGTCGGCGGCGGCGCCACATTATTGGCGTTTCCGTAAGGCGAAAAAACAACAGCAGATGAAAATGTGTTTCCAACCTGATGCTGATGTGGCATAACTACCCTAGCGGGTGGGATCATATTGGGATTTGCCAACAAGGCCTGCATTGCCTGCATAGCCTGAGGGGTAAGATAAGTCGCGAGCTCTTTCTTTGCGCTGTGAAGTTCGGTTTGGATTTGCCTCAGCCTCTGCTGGAGCACCGAGATGAACCCTACGCAACCGTACACTGGATCGCGAAGCCGAGCCTCGGCTTCATATGCGAGGGACTTAACGGCGTCGTCTCGCTGCGCAGCGCTTAGCTCGTTGAGCAGCTTCGCGACGTTGTTTGCGCCGAAGATGCGGTGCACGCAGGAGAAGCGCTCTGGGTTGTCCGGTGGAAAGTACGGCGCGAACACGCACTCCTGCGTGCATTTCCGCCTTAGAAATTTACACGCCGCGCACGGTGAATTTGACGATGACATTGTCGACGATGATCTCTTCTCTTTCTTCCTTCAGTCACCAAAACCAAGAACTCTGCAAATTAATTGAATTCAACAACAGCCAAAAATATAATAAAATAAAATTAATAAATTATTATCATGATTTTAAATTTTGATTATGATCGCGTCGCAGTTGCAGTCACATTGCAATTGTATCAGTATGATACGGTCAAATGCAACCTGTTGCGGTTACAGTAGCTACTACAATTATTTTGTTGCGGTTACATCACGTGATGTGATCCAAAATTTAAAACCTTAATTATTATTATTCATCTTCATTTCTCCCTTAATGATTATCTATCTTGAAAGGGAGAGAGTCAAATGGCATATATATAATTAATCAATGACAGGAATTAATTAACTAATCAAATTAATGAGAACATGGAAATTAAGGAATCATAGAGATAAATGAGGATGGATGACAATTATTCAAAGAAGGTTGACGTACCTATTCTTGATCTCGGATTTTGAATAAAAAAAAAAGAAAATTTAGGTAAAGTTCTTTAGGTGCTTGTGGTGTTTGTCTCCAATAGAAACATGACATGTGTTTTATTTTTTAGTTACTTAATTATTATTTTCAAAATTTTCATTAATGAATTATGAAAAAATATACACATGTCATGTTTTTATTGGAAACAAGTACCACAAGCACCTAAGAAACTTTACTTAAGTTTTCTCCTAAAAAAATGAGAGATGAGTGATAAAAATAATTGAGATCATTAAAAAGCGTCTCATAATCCAGATTGATGCATCGATCTTGATAAGAAATTAACCGACGCGAAAAATGAGTCAAGAAAATAATAAAAATTTGAAACCAAAAAAAAAGATAGATTATGGATTTATCAAAATATTGCATGCGAAGATTCTACAGACTATATATATATATATATTCATGTGTAGTTGCACGGTGGATCTGAATATGGCAGCGTTTGCGTGGTGGTGAACCATGAAGGCGAGAAAGACGAATGGAAGAGATCGATCTATCAATGGTTGATGATTGAAATTATTGAGATTTTAGAGCAAAAGAATAGAGAGAGAGAGAGAGAGAGCTTACAGTGGTGTGTGAATGGAGGCTACAGGATGTAGGATAGAATTTTCACAGCATCATTGATTGAGGCTGAGAACGCGTAATGCGATGACAGAGAGAGAGAGAGAGAGAGGAGAGGAGAGGAGAGGAGGAGGAGGCTTTATCTAGTTTCTACTTCAGCGCTACTGCCACAAGCAAACATCTTCAGGGGGCTTCTTCAATTTTTTATTTTTTTAGTATGCATATGTTAATAAATCAAAAGTCAAATTTATTAAATAAAAAATATAAGTTATTAAATTATTAAATAATATTTTCTTCTTTATGTAATTAAGATGAGTAATATGTGTTAAATAAAATCCGTCTTTCTACTAAAATCTTATTATTTTTTAGGTTTTTCTAAAATGTAATCCTTTTTAAGTAATCATTTTTTGGGTAAAAATTTTTTTAAGAAATAAAAAAACCAAAAAATTTAAATGAAAATTAAGACTTCTAAAAGCTTCCTACACACACAAAAAAAGAAATCTTTTAAAGTTCCTTATGTTTAACTGTTTGATATTTTCCATTTTTAATGCACTTGTTTGACAAATTCTTTTTTTTATTGAATGTGATTTTAATGCACTTTAGGGTAAAAATTTTACATTTACATCTAATAATATGTATTGTTGCGTAAGGTTGACGTTTCTTGTAATTGTTAATAAAGTCAAAGTTATTAACAAAGTGTTGACAAAAGAAGATTAAATGATATTGTAAAAAAATTTATATTGAAAATGTATCAAAATTAAATTATTATTTTTTAGTTATAGCATTTTTACATTTTATTAATCCTTAAAAATTTAAAAATAAAAATTATAAAATTATAAATATTCTTTACTGTTCAAATGCAAATTAAAAAATATAAATTTAAATGCTTAATTCTTTATTTTTTTCTATATAGTTATAATTAATTTCAAACATTTATTATTATTATTAATTTTTATCTTAATAAGAAATTAAAAAAAATTGCAAATCGATTGGCACAACTACTTTTTTTTAATGGGCATGTGCTAGTCGTTATAAATGCAGTTTTTCACTTTCGCGTCTAATTTTTATTTTTTCAAAAAATTTATTATTATTTACTCATTTAATAAGTTAAAGAAAAATATAAATAAGATAAAATTGTAAATTTTATCTTATTACTCATTTAAATATTTATTAAAGATAAACATAAAAAAATTAAAGAAACATAAAAAGAATAAGATTTATCTTATTACTCATTTAAATATTTGTTAAAGATAAACATACAAAATTTAAAGAAACATAAAAGAATAAAATAATAAATAATTTTTACTTTCCAAATATATATAGATGTCTTCAAATATTTTTCAACTTCTCGCATATAATTATAATCCACCTCAAACACTTTTTATTATAAATTTTTTATCTTAACAAAAAAAAATAAAAAAGGGCTAATTAACATAATCGTAGTGCGGGACACTAGATTAGTTATTGTTGGAAGAATTAAATAGTAGAACCACTCACTCATCTAAAAGTCTGACAAAAATTCTATCTTTCTAACATATTTTTAATATAATTACATTCTAAGAGTGGAATAAAATTAAATTATTTTATTAACTCATTTTTTAATACTGTCATATGTTTAGACGAAATTTAGATTTAAGATATATATGGTTGGTCCGAGAGGAAGAGAATAAATTCAATTTAAAACTCAAAATCAGTTTATAAAAAAAAAAAAACACTAAAAAAGTCATCATATATGACTTTGTGCTTTGTGCTAACTCCTTTTTCTCAATATGCAAGGTCAAAGGTAATTATTTTCAATGAAATACTTTGGAATTTGAAACTACCTAAACGATGTGTGACCACATGTATTTTATATGCACCATTTTTTTAAAAAAAATGCTAATATTGAGCTAAAAAAATTGTTAATATACTTTTTCCCTTTGTTTGGATGAGAAGAGAAAATGGTAAGAAAGAAAATAGATAAAAAATAGATAAAAAAGTAGAGAAAATTTTTAGTTGTTTGGATAAAGAGAAAATGATAAGAAAGAAAACATAAAAAATATTAAAAAATATTTTTTTACAAAAATTAAAAATGAAAAAAGAAAAATGTATTTTTTTATACATCTCTCAATCTCATCCTACCAAACCCCACCACCTCGTCCCGTCCCCACCCCACTCCCTTTCTGCTTTTCTTTCATTCTCCACCCATTCCCTCCGTCACTCCCTTTCTGCTTTTCTTTCATTCTCCACTCATTCCCTCTGTCACCCACCTGCACTGCCTCCCCTTTCTTTCTCACCCACCGCTTCCCCTCATCCCTTTATCCAACCGAGAGGAAAGGAAGCCATGGCTGCTGTGGTGAGTACCTCTGCCTCATTGTTCACTTGCAACCGCGTGCCGCTCAACCTTGATCCGAGTCGCACTGCACAGATCCAAGCTGCCATCGACCGTGTTCATCGAATCGTGAGTTGCACCACCCAACAACCAGATCCGCAAGCCCAGATCCGCTTGAACTAGAACCTGCACTGTCGGTCGTTGTCAGTATCCGCGAAGCCGCTTGAACCAGAACCAGCGCCGTCGGTTGATGTTCGTGCTCAGATCCGGTAAGCCGCACCACGCCCAGCAGCCCAACGAACCTAGGCACCTAGCTGCCATTCGCTCGAGCTGCATGCCTTTCTCGCTCGAACCGCAATTGCTGCGTTAAACATTACATTGCTTCTCTGCAAATATCCCAAAAAAGAAAAGTAGAGGCTACTTTTTTGTTTCTCTTCATTTTCTTCGCTAAACAGTGAAGAAAAGTTTTTTAGTGGGTCTCACGTCTTTATTTTCTTTCTAGCCAGTTTTCTTGTCTCATCCAAACGAGAGAAAATTGAAAATTCTGTATATTTTCTCTCAATCTCTTTTCTTTCCTCTCATTTTCTCTAGTTCCAAACGAAGCGTTTGTGTAATTCTCAAATCTGTGACACTCGCTCCATGCATGTGTCTCAGAAATCTTAATGATAGTGGTTTAGTTTAAAGTTTTTCTTTTCTTTTCTTTTTTTATCATGGTGGTTTTGATTTCTAAGAATATCTTTTTACCTAATAAGTAAGAGACTAATTTTTTAGAATACGGTCAAATACTTAAGCGAGGATCTTTTCCAATAGTAATTTTTTCATATATCTAAAATCTCAAAATCAAACACAGAACCATATGTTTAAGGGACTCGAGATCATTCCACTCTAACCAACACACATTGATTTTAGCGTAGTGGTTTAATTTAAAGTTTAAACACTACAAACACATATATTGTATGTATTTTGGTTACCTTAATGAGTTAATGGTTTATTGTTAACTCAGATTCGATATGCGTTTGATTTAGTATTTGATAAACATTGAATTTTAGTTTCACGATTTGGGAGATTCAACAAATATAACATTAAAAACATTAATTAGTTTGGTAATGGTCTATGCTTAAACGTTTGACTATATTCTAGGAAATTAATCTCTCACCTATTAAATGAAAAAATATTTTAAGAAAAAAAACAACAACTAGTTTAGAATTTAGATGCACAATTGACTGGTTGATGTATATAAAACATTCTATTTTGAACACTCGTGTGATGCATGGATAAATTTAAGAATTAAATGATAAAAATAAATATAATTTTATTAAATGAAATATATGTAATAAGATAAAGAAAAATACATTTATAAGTTTAGTTTAAAAATACATAATATTTTCATGAAGGAATTTCATTATATATTAAAGAATTTAACTATGTAATATTATAAAACAACTTATATGTTTAAAAAATATTTATAAAACTAAAATATTTTTAGTTTCAAAATGCACTTGGGAAGGGAAGTTCGTGTACCCTATGCAAGTATAGTCTCAAAACTAAAATGTGTGACAAAATCTTATAAAACCAAAAAAAAAAATCATGTAAACTATTATTTTCTATTAGTTTAATTTTTTTCTTTTTTTTATTCCATTTACATTTTTTGTTCTTTCTTTGCCTATGTAATTTTAATATTATTATTCTTTTTTAAAGAATTTACATCAACATTATAACTTATTAGATTTTTAGTATTTAAATATGTGTAATCGATATATACGAGACATGTCGTGTTGTATTGAAAAAAGACAAGATATTCCTCTTTCGAGGAATGGAAGAAGTTTTTTTAATCCTATAAAATATTTTGATTATTATTTTTACTTATTTGAGAAGTTGCATTTTTTCTCATTTATTTTTTATTTTTATTATTTGGTTATTGAATTTTAATTTTTTTAATTATTATTTAATTTCTGTAAATGTGACATTTTCTTTATCACATGTCTCATGTTATTATATTAGATTATATATAGCAAAAAATGACTATATAAGATGATTTATGGCAGAATATTAATTACTCTACTTGCCACTTGTCAAAATTAGAGTTCATATGTTTCTGGCCAAGTCATGACTCATTAATTTAATGAGACAAGTTCGATATTTAGATAAAACTTACAAATTTAAGTCTTATGAATAATTAGGTTAATAATTACTTGTTTTGAAATATTATTTTAATTAGACTAATAATCTTATTTGTCATTAGTTTACTTCCTTTTAAAATAATTAAAATATTTATTTAAAAATTACCTTGAACAACGGTCAATCCTCCAATAAATTTATCATAAAGATATTATTAAACTATAAATAATATATAAAACATCTTTATTAATTCCATTATTTTCTTTATAAAGAGTTCACCCTTATTATGTAGATAATAATAATTAAGCAAATTATTAAGATTGACAAGATATGTTATTAATTTTAAAATGTTGATTATGAATTTTAAAATTTAAATATTTTTAATTACTAATTATAATATTGATGATTATTAATTATTAAATACATTTGAAGTAGTCATATTAATGTAATTAATGTAATTAATATATTAATGAAATTGATTACGTGGTGGTTTTGGTTTCTCATAATATCTTTTCACTCAGTAAGTAAGAGACTAATCTCTTGGAGTACGGTCAAGCACCTAAGTGAGGATCTCTCCCAATGATATTTTTTTCATATGCATAAATCTTAAAATCAAACCTAAAACCACATGCTTAAGAGACTTGAGGTCATTCCACTCTAACCGCAACACACATTGATTTTAACGTAGTGGTTTAATTTAAAGTTTAAACACTGCAAACACATATATTGTATTTACTTTTGTTACCTTAACAAGTTAATGGTTTATTGTTAACTCAGATTCGATACGCGTTTGATTCAGTATTTGATAAACATCGAATTTTAGTTTCACGATTTGGGAGATTCAACAAATATAACATTTAAAACATTAATTAGTTTGGTAATGGTCTCTGCTTAAATGTCTGACTATATTTTAGGAGATTAATCTCTCACCTATTAAATGAGAGAATATTCTGAAAAAAAAACTAGTTTAGAATTTAGATGCGTAATTGACTAGTTGATCTATATAAAACACTCTCTTTTGAATAATTAGTTATCATATCAAAATTTGAATGTTTTAAATCTTTAAGACTTGAAATGGATGTGCATTAAATAAAATTTAATCTTCAGCCATACACTCATCTCCTACATACGAACATTTATAAATGAACAAAACTTGACTCCAACATTTTCTCTTCAACTCTTCTCTCTAACTCCTTTAATCACCTTCTATTTGTTAGTTACAACCCCACTTAATTGAGTTAATGGACATATAGAGGGTGATTAAAGGGGTTAGAGAGAAGAGTTGGAAGAAAAATGTTGGAGCCAAGTTTTGTTATTTATAAATTAGAGCCTTTGTATACCCTTAACCTCTTGTTGTCTATATAGCTCGTTGGTGACAAAAAAAGGAAGATATTTGAAAATTAACATTAAATTTGAATTTTAAATTGGTTTCATCCACAGTAATCATTATGATAATTTTATATGCAACAATCCTTTTATACACTCATCGTGTTATAACAATAACATTTATTGAAATATATATTTTGGAAAAAAAAATTGTAGGGCATCTCCACATCTTTGATGGAAAGACTAATTTCTTTAGACATGGAGTATTAATACATTTAGACTTTTATCACAAATGATGTTTCCAAGTCTCGAACCTTTGTCATTTCTTAAAAACACAATTTAATTATTATTGTATCCAACTCTTGTAAGTATATTTTGAAAATAAGATAGCTCTTTGTTGAACACTTCTGACATTAACCTTAAATGGTAACTTGAATAGTTTTTTTTTTCTTTTTTAGTTGAGTTGATTTCTAAATCTATCTGTTGTAATTGGGTGATGGTATAGCAGACTTGAGAAGGTGGTCGTGCTCATGAATATAAGTCCATTTCATGTCTCTTTGTCTAATGTCTAACATTATGGTGACATTTATGCGTGATGCTGGTTGAAGGATTTGTTCACTTGTGATTTTCTCTAAATCATTCTTTGTAGTGACTTCTTGATAATTCTAACCATGGCTGTGGAGTTGCATATGTTGTGGATTGAAAATGCATATATTATTTTTTATTTTTTTGAATTAAATTTCAATAATTTTTATTGCAAAAGTAAAATTTTAACTATTTCATGTATATGGATATTTTTGTCTATAAATATTTTTTATCCTATATCGACTTATTATATAATTATATAACAAAACATTGTATAAAATCAAATTATATAGCTATGTGTAGCATGTCAAACATTGAATATTATAAAAACTTATACAATGTATAACTTACACTATACTATCAGCTCTCTTGTTATCATGTCCTTACACTATCAAGACTTACCATGTACAATGTATCAAATAAGACCTAAGTTCCTTGTATTACAAAACATTTGGGGTGAATTTATGGTCCTTTTATTTCTAAAAAATATATTTCACGAATATGATTTTAGAGATATGACTGTGCTATTGTAAAATATGTTTAATTAGTTTATTCAATATTTTCTAAATAACATCTATAAATTAAAGTGGGAGCTTGTCTAATTACACAAGCTCGAGGTGAAAGAAAGAAAGCAAAACACGAAAATTGTTGTGGAGAGAATGAGTGAGTGTAGCAGGACTAAACCGGGTGCAGTGACTCAGTGTGTTGATGAGCAATTGCGTACAGAGGGACTCCTCTCATTAATATATTCTCTCTACCTCTGGATGAGGCACAATTTGTTCATATTGAATACTAAATAGTAAGGATCATTGTCTTCTCATCTTTCCACTTCGTCCTTATGTGTTCTCCCTCTTCTCATCTTATTCTTTTCTGATTTTACTATGATCAAGTTACAGAAGTTTGAATTTATAAAAAATCTAAACCTTGGCCAATTCTACTATGCACTCTACTATGTTAGAATGCAACATGCACCTTCGACTTTACCTCTAATAATCATTTTTTATTTAAAAAATAGTCCCTTTAGTAAAGTTATTTGCCATATAGCATATCCAATTTCTCACCAGCCCCAGTTCCCATAGCCCCACGTCATCACCACCCAAAACACCATCTTTGACTGCAGTATCCAGATCTAGAATCTGGCCATCACCACCAACTTCGAACCCACAGCAACCATGTTCGTCATAGATGGTTGAAACATCGGCATTTTTTAAACCCGATTTCACAGAAAAACAAGAAAAAATCCTACTTGGAAAATGCAAGGCAGAGAAGGAAGGAAATCCAAACCCTCCCCCCTCCCCCAAAAAAAAAAGAAATCACTGCAATTATGAATCACAAATATTTTATAATGTTTGTCATATTCGTATTAAATATGTACCCATATTCATATTAAATACTTGATAAATGTTAATTTAATATTTTAACAAAGGTCATATCTCTGTACTATTTTCATGTCGTATTAGGTACTTGTATTTGCCAGCAGCAATAACTCAACCTTTCTATTCTTTGTTTCACACTATCTAAGAAATACTTTATATTCAATTGGTCTTTTCAATTTTTTTAGGTACCTTGGTCAGAAGAATTGAAGTTCCTCTATGCTTCTGAGTTGGTTTTGGGTTTGGATTATGCTTAATCGCTTACTACTCTACACAACTTGTAACATGCCTTTACCATTAGTTTGCACTTATTAGCAGTTGAATTTGTGTTAATTGTGAAATGGACATTAATTTGTGTTATTGTCTTTCCCTTTATGTGCGTAACATAGACAAAGGCGTAGTAGCTATGCCTTTGGCATTTTACTCAGTTGTTCCCTGCCGTGCGTCGAAGATGGCAGAATCAATTTGCAGATCAATAAGGGATGGTGCATTAGAGGGAGAGCTTGCACCTGCTCTGACAATTAAGGACTCTCTGGCTTCTCCTTTTGCCTTTGATGTATTCTCTTACGTTCTAGTTCAACTCTCATCACACATCATGGCAGGACAATTTCAGTCATGGTCAGTTTATTTTTTCAAAATTTTTAGAGCTCTTTTGTCTATGATTATGAATTCTTTATCTCATTATTCTTATTTTTAATCTCAAATCTTATTCTCCAATATTTCTTTTCTTACATAGTGGTATAGTGATTATTGCACTTTCTCGGAGTCAATCATCTTATACTGGTTTGTTAAAGATGAAGGGAGTGGACATTGCATCTTCTAAGAAATGGTAAATATTGTCAACTTATTCATCCATCACTTATTATCCTTCTTGGATGCTGAGAAATTGTAGAAAAATGTGTGTTGAGAAATGATAACCTTAAGATGTGTCTTAATCTTGAGTAAATTTATATTTATTTTAACTGCATTTCTCGTGCCTTTCCATTCTTCCTTCGATGTTATGACTTAATCTTAATAAATTTAAATTTGTTTACATTTAATACCGTAAGTCTGTAACCTTTCATAATTCAAATTATGTGTTATTTTGTAGGATTCACATAGTGGTGCGTGAGAGGAGGAAAGTGGCCTCCATCTCCATAGCCCTTCCTTCCGATCCGCCAGCCATAGCCTCCATCTCCATAGCCCTCACCACCTCTCCCCCCGCCCCACCCTCCCATCTCTCTGCTTCCGTTCCTCGTCCCCCAAATCCCCACCACTATCCTATTCCACTTTCAATTTCAAACCCCTCACATTTTCCATTTCCTCCAATGTTGCTTTCAACACCAATATCAAAGTTTAATATAAGGTAATGATGTTCTTTTAAATTGTCCATTACTCACTTGATTGTAAGGGAATATTGATATGAAATTGCGATATGAATCTAGGAACGGTTAGAAGAAAAATACTAATATACTGAATATATTTATAGTAGTAATAGAAACTTGTTAGAAGAAAAATAAATGCATATTTTTTAATTTCAGTTTGATCAAGAAAGAGTGGTTGTTTTGTTTCTAAATGAATAAATAGTCTTTTCTAGTCCATGCTGTCTACCTGGACTGTGACAATAAAGAATGTCTTAGTTTCACTTTCTTACTGACTAGTGATCTTGGACTCATCAACATGGTCTATCATCCGAACATGAGATGAGATGACTAATTGCATTACTAGTGATATTGGACTCATCAACATGATTGTCCATTGGATTGATAGGTCATTAAAGAATTCAACCATTCTCTCAGTGCTATTTCCTTTCTCACTCAGAAGACATTATAATAGAAAATACTATATGAATGTACTATTTATGCTAAACTAGTTTTACATGTATGCCCTTGGAAGGTTGTGTCTTCTACTTCTAATCTTTGGGGGCTGCTTTTACAGGGTGATGTAGACAAAGATGGGTACCCAGATTATGGAGAATTTGTAGCCATTTCTATTCATCTGAGAAAGATAGGCAATGACAAGCACCTTCACAAGGCCTTCCAATTTTTTTATCAGAGCCGAAGTGGGTATATTGAAATTAAGGAGCTACGTAACACCTTGGCTGATGAGATTGATACAAACAGTGAAGAAGTCATTAATGCAATTATGCATGATGTGGACACAGATAAGCACAAAAGAATTAAATTGTATATATTCCCTTAGACCTGGATTAATCTCATAAGATTGTCACATAAGGATTATTTTTTAAATTAATTTTGTAATTTATCCCTTTCCTCTAAATTTTATTTCCTAACAAGGAGAAAAGTGTTCCCTTTCGTTCCTTACTTAAACATCTAAACAAGGGGAAGTAACTTCCTCTCACTACCCATCTGCTCAAAAACTTCCAAGCATTGGATAAGGGTGTCTTTTTGTCTTTGAACTTTGTGCTTTCGACTTTTCTTTGATGTTCTGGCCATGGCCATTGCAAGGGAGTTGCCATCTCCTTATGTGCAGAGATATTGGGCAGCTTTGGCTCATTCGTAATTTTCTTCGTGTTCCTTTGTGTTTTTAGTTTTCTATGCTTTGGAGGATACCTGTTCCTCTCCCTCATTGTACTTTCCTCCTTTTCTGTTTTTCTTTTTTCTATCTGGAAGAAAAACTGAACTTATTAGTCATTCCTGCATCTTCTGGAATACCTTTGGGTCCTTTCCTCTAGGGTTTTGTGGAACTCGAAGATGAATCTGTATGGATCTCCGTAGTGTTCTTGATCTGGATTTCGATAAAAAAACATGCTTATAGATCTTTTGTCTTATTTGGAACCACTCTTTGATGTTTGTCTTCATGAATTGCAGGATGGAAGAATAAGTTATGAGGAATTTGCTGCAATGATGAAGGGTGGCACAGATTGGAGAAAAGCACCAATATCAATCTTAGTATATTTGATGTTCATGAAGAGAGTTGACTACGAAGATGATTTTTTCATATATTGTGAACTATATATATTTTTATTTTGATTAAGTACTTTAGATTATGATGATGGTGACAATTCTAGTACTTTGAATTATTTGATTAATATTTTGAATAATGTATTATTATGGATACTTAGTTAACACTTTATATAATGTGTTAAATGTTAAAATTAGTTTATATTATTACTTGAAATTTTATATTATATAAAAATGAATAGTGTATATATATTTTGAAATTTAAATTCAATAAAAAGTAATATATAAAATAAATGACATTAAAAATATTTAAAAAATGAAGCATTTTTAATATTTTATCAAATTTAAGTAGAAGACGTATAACATAAGAGTAACAAATGATACTTTTATAATTGTTAAAAGTGTAATCATTGTAAGAGGCTAAAAAAAAATCAAGAAAGGTATAAGCGAACGTTTTACAAGTGTACTCATAAAGTTTGACATAAAAGAACGTTTTATAAGTGTACCCATGTAATTTGATATAAGGGAATGCTTTACAAGTGTACCCATAAGATTTGACATAAGAAAACGCCCTTTAAATATTACCAAAGGAGCAACACTTTATAAATGTACCCATAAGGTGAAGGACATAAGTGTTGCCTTTGTACCCATCAAAGACTATGCTTTTGAGCATTGTGGCCTTTGATGCTAAAAAAGTGTAGCCTTAGATAATAGGCTATGCTCGAATAGGCCACTGCTCTAAAAGTGTTGCCTTATGGCCAAAAAGCATAGCATTTATCAAAGAGAACACTTCAGTATACTTTAGAGTACACTTTTGATGGGTTACAATAGACTAATTTTGTTGTAGTGTTATCAACTTATAAACCATATTCCATAGACTAATAGGCATGAAATTTTTAATCCTAGAAGGATTTTCCTCCTAGGGGATAAGTGCAATAGATAAAAATAGGAGGGGAACGCATATCTAACCAACATCTAGGTATCATCTCCAACCACATCCTAATACATTTTAAAAATTATTGGTTAAAAACCATCCTTCGCAAGAGCTTTATAAGAACCAATAGTATCTAAGGCTCATTTATCCTCTTCATTACACACTATTTTTAAAACTGCGGTTACCCCTTCTTCAAATAGAGAAGGGAGAAAAATCCAATATCAAGGAATAAGGAAAAATACAACCTCTATAACGAAAGAGATTCTAAAAAGAAGAAGAAGCATCTTGTACCAACTTCTGATCATCAGAGCAACAAGTGCCATCCTTAATAACAAGGTAATCAATCTAATTTTTACTTCTACGGACAATGGTTTAACTTTAGAAGAATTTGGTATTTTTGCCACCAAAGTTAATCCATTGCTTCCTCAACTTTTGTTACCACAACAACTCTTCTTAATATAAGATTGTGTCATACTTTTTTTGAAGTTCTTTCTCTAAATTAACCAGAAATGTGAATTCATGAATATCAAGAACCGTTTGGATGCCCTTCAACCTAATCTTGAGATTATGCTTCTTCTTGAATATATTACCAAAAACATCACGATAAAAAATGATAGAGTCATCCCCACCATTTTCAATACATAAGTAAAATTATGGTTGCTACTCTCCCAAGCTTAGATAATCTGTTTATAAGAAGAGTGGGTCTCTCACATGGCCTTAAACTTGAAAAGCTTTATCACATCTTTTATGGTCAAAACCACCACAACAACGTAAAATAAGACAATGATTAGAATGCATTCTATAAAGGTGTTCTACAGTGGTTTCAGGATATTCATTTCTCCAAGAAATATATGCCACCGCACAGCCTAACGTCTTAGAAGCTCTTCTAGCTCAAGTTGCATTCCTAGACCAAGTAAAAGGGCTCCCCTTAAACCCAAGATTGATACAATCACAGTTGTCCAACGCCTCGGCAAATTTTAGAGCTCCAGACGATGAGAAAATGCCACCTTTAACTTCTGGGGGAAGTAAGATTACATTAAAATCTCCAATAATCAACCTAGGTCTATGAACTCCATATGTGAGATGTATGGATACCACCTGCTCAAAATGATCAACCACATCACCGATAATAAATCACCAAGGATGAGCACCCAAATTCCAACAAATTGACCACAGGCATCCTTGATCACCATTGTAGAGTAACCTAGCTTCAACCAAAAGTTTTTTGCATTGTCAAAGCAAGAAAAAGTCTCAATAACAATACAAATAGCAAGATGAAATTTTAAAATAAGATTTTTAATGTGCCATATTGCCCATGGATTAGTAGCACCACACATATTTCAAGAAAGGATAGTAAAAGACTTGAAACTAATCATAATCATTAAATAGAATATGAAATAGGAGAAAATGCCTAAGACTTATTATTGCCCTCCACAAGTATTGCACCATCAACACTCTCCTTTTCTAGAAAGACCATACCAGCTGCATTAATATCCTGCATGGCACTAGATTGGGCTTCAAGAGATACATCAGGTGGTCTAGAGACATTCCTCCCACCAAAGATGAAAAGAGGAGGATGACTAGTACTAACAGAGACAAAACTCATCCCCTTGTTCACCATTGGCTTCATATGATGGAAAGAAGAAAATCCTTGAGGTTCATTAGAAGTTTATACTATCGCTTTTCCCTTATTCAAACCAACGTCCAATGCAGGCTTGGAGTTTTGGTTTGCCCCTATAGCAACTATAGAAAAAAGGGTCGCTTTTTCAACTTAGCAACTTTAGCCATATCTTCCTGATGATTTTCTTCCTTATCTAAATTAATGCTGCATTTTCTTATGTATCCAAACCTTCTGACCCCTTTAGACCAAGCCCTCTGTCACGTTATTTGTCGTATAAACCTTAGGGTCAACTTTTCTATTTGACTCCTCTTCATTATAACTATGTAATCACTCAAATTTATTCTTAGGATTCCACATTATTAGCGATACTTGATTAGTGGTTATTCTTTTGCTTCCTCTTTTTGTTTTTTTGCATAGTAAGCCAATCACCAAACAAATCATTAATTGCCTTATGATTCTAAGAGCAAGACCCTGTCGTAGCTAGGTTAACTTCCAAACTTATGTTTTAGCTAGCTGGTGTATCCTGCATATTAGTACTAAGGGTAGTAGCTTCCTTTGGACAATCCCTAACAATATGACCATAGCAACCACAACACCAACAAAGGGGATGATGACCTTCATACTCAACATAATACAAGTGAACTTGAATGCACACTTTGCCAACCATAAGTTCATTCAAACTAATCTTCATGCATGCCTAGGCAAAACAGCCCCTGGACGCTTTAAGCATATTTGTATCAACCTTGATAGGTCTGGCAACAGTTTCTATAATTACTAAAAAGAATGCTTTCACCATAATAATCATATTTAAACTAGGAAATCTGATCCACACCAAGATGCAGTCTATCTTTATAGCAAAAGCTATAAATTTCGGTGTCTAAGTCCAGACAAATAAATAATGGTCAAATATCATCTAAGCCCCCTCATCCATGATATTTGCCCAACCTACCTCTTGATCACACTTGACTAAATAGAAATCATATCTAACATCAATAATGTCAAAGTCTCTATATAGTTTCTAAACAACCTTCAACTATGTTTTCATCAGTTAGTACCCTAAATCCTTACCAAGAATCTTCGTAACTAAGGCGTCATTCCAAGGAAGACAACAACCATCAAAGACCTTATCATCAATATGCACCTTACACAAGTGTCAATCTTCACCAAGTTCTCCTCTAACAACTAAACATAAGCCCTTGGGAGCAACGCAATGATTGCCTGTGACTTATCATGAAAAGATGCATCTTGCCATTGGGGATCAGAGGCCACTTGATCTGATGACTGAGAAAGGCAGCTTGTACGGTTAAAGGGGGTAAGGTTGGGAACTTCGCCTCTATCCAAAAAAAGAAACCTAGCAGAGTGTTATCAATGCTAATATTTGTATCGATTTAGTAATATTGAGCTTTGTGTCTATTTAGTAATATTTAATAACGTTTTGTATCGATTTATTTTTGTTTGTTTTTTAACAAATATAAATATTCTCTTTATAGTATCTTTTTAATGGAATTTTTTTTATAGTATTTTAATTAAACTTTCATAAGATACCTAACTATTCTTTCTTTTATACCATCTCGTTAGGGACACAAGACTTGATTCCCTTTTTCATATTGGCATTAAAAAGCCAAATATGGAAATTAGGCTTAATAAAAAAATTATCAAATAACAATGACTGGCAAATCAATTACATTGTGAAGCGTAGCCCTAACATTGGCATGGTAAAATAGATCTACTATACCAATTACCAAACCAAGCTATGTGCAGGTCGAATAAAGATCCTTGTCAAACTGAAGTATCAAGGCATGATGAAAAGAATAATTTGTAGTTCCTTTTTCAAGTCAGGAACAAAACTCCTTGTATTTCTCTTCAAGTAAAAGAAAAACTTCTTAACTCTTATTCATATTTAAGTATATCATTACATTGCTATTACTCTCCTATTTATACAATATCAAAGTTACAAAATGAAAGCTAAAGAACTCAACTTAGCAATTCATATCAATATCCTTCTGATGATCACATATTTGATACATTAATAAGCTTTCATTCTTAGTCATTTCCACTCTCTATGTACTTAATTGATTGAGTTTTATTATGTTTTGTAAGTTTGGGCTCAAATTGGATTTAATTGAATTTTTCAGCATGATTCATATCTTACACTGTTTCTGTATTTGGGCCATATCTTGGGCTGTAGGTGGTATTTGGAGGTGATTCTAGTGGCATTTGAAAGATAAGAGAGATCTCCATAACTTTCATGAAGACCTCAAAGGCCCAATCACACGAGTAGATAACTCAAATTGGGATTGAAGCAAGAACTAGAGTGCTGTTCCTGACAACTTGACCTATGTATACTGTTCATGCCATGGTTCGGGCTAGAAGTTGTAAAATGAGCTGAAATTTGGATGTTGAATAGCCTAAGACCCATATCTACAACTTTCATGTTGAACACTTTTCTAGAATCGGACTCCTTGAAGGTGATATTGGGCTTGGAACTCAGAACAGAGGAGCTGTGACTGGGCCTGGGCAGTGTGCAGTAATTTGAACGTATCTGGAGTTATAGAAATGATATTGGACTCAAGCTAAAGCCATTTGAAAGCTAAGATCCAGGCCTAAAACTTTCATGAAGACCACTTGGTTCAAAAATGACAAATGCAATGACTTCAGAGCTGCATGATTTCGGAGACAAGGAATCTCCATAATTTCCCACTCACCTAAAGTCATTTGGCATTTTCCACTCATTTTCCACTCATCCAACCACTAATGACTCAGCTCCCTTGTCATTTTGTATCTCTAATCCTCTATAAAGGAGGCCTTGGCAGATCATTAAAGGTGTTAGGTGTTAGTTACCAAAATGATGTCATTTTGTTACTAGGTTTTCTTGTAGTAATTTTTCTTTGTTCTAAATTAAAGTCATGTCCTTCTTCTTCTTCTTCTTCTCTCTTTCTTTCTTCTTATCTATGAGTAACTAAGTTCCATTTTACTTGGGGTGAAAAGATGAAGCTCTTGGTAATAAAGTAAGGTTAGATTTATTCTTCTCTTGTGCTTAAATGATTTATATTTTCTAGTAACCATTATACGTATTATAATTTGTTTCTTATAATTTAGAAACCATCTTTGTAAAGAGGAGTTCTTGATTTGTTGTAGAAAAAATATTGGCACAATGAATGCTTTAACCCATTTATAAGTGGTGGTAATATTTTTAGGAAACATAATATAATTACGTATATTATTTTAAATGGACTTTTAATGTTGTATTTTCCGATTGGAACCTCTATGTTGCGAGGATTCTAATTGAGTTATAAAAGAAATTAATCTTACCTTTACTTTATTTACCAAGAGTGGATCTTTTAACCCAAGTAAATAATTTTTATCATAGTAACAAAATATTTACTTCATCTTAATTAATCTTCAACAATTCCCTGTGGATCGACCTCGGACTCCCGAGAAATTTATTACTTGAGACAACCTGCACTTGGGTTCGCAAAGCAACAATTAATCTCGCATCAAGTTTGTAGACTTGTTTGAAACTAAAAATTGTGCATCAAGTTTTTGGCGCCGTTGCCGGGGACTTGATTTGAAAACTGAATTTCTAGTGTAAAAAAAAAAATTGTATATATACTAACATACTAACTAGTGGGGGAACTTCTCCCTTTTATTTTACCCACTAACTAGTGGGGGAACCTTTCCCTTTTACTTATTTTATTTTTTTGTAATTTACTTTCCACACTTTATTTTTTTTTTGCATTTTAATTTCTGTATGACAGTGGGGTAATTCTCCATTTTATTTTCTTGTACATTTTAACTTAGTGGGGTAACTCTCCTTTTATTATTATTTTTTGTACTTTATTTTCTCGTATTTGTTTTCTGTCATTTTTTTGTTATTTATTTTCTGTCATTTTTTCTTGTTTACTAACTTACTAATTCTCTTACTAACTATCTAACTTTTTACTTTTTTTGCTTCTAACATTTTAATTTATCTGTATACTAACTTTTTAATTTTTATGCTTATTAACTTATTTGGTGGTTAGTTTATACAACACATTTGTTAATATTTAATGGACAGTTTATATTGCTATCTTGTACATTTTATTTTATACTATAAGTTACTTGTTTATGCTTAATTGGTATCGTGATTTAAATTCTGATCGTTTGGTTAGAGTTAATCTAGGTACTTTACATATTGATTTGTTTGAATCACAATCACACACATTAAGCACAATAGCTGAAAACGAAAGTGTGCATGATGAACATGAAAATCAACCGTTGCGAACCATGCGTGAGTATTTGCAACCATCCCGAAATTCTAGTCCATCATGTTTTATCTTTCCAGTCAATGCCAACAATTTTAGATTCAAGCCAGGTATGATTTCTTTACTTCCTAATTTTCATGGTTTAGAATCTGAAAGCCCATATTTACATCTAAAAGAATTTGAGGAAGTATGTATTGCTTTTCATGATCAAACTTGCACTGAAGAGGTTGTTAAGCTTAAATTATTTCCTTTTTCTTTGAAAGATAAAGTAAAAACTTGGCTTAACACTTTGAAACCAAGATCAATTTGCGCATGGCAAGAAATACAATGTGAGTTTTTGAAGAAATTTTTTCTAACACATAAAACCAATGCTTTGAAAAGACATCCAAAATTTTTTCCAAAATTCAAATGAAGCATATTTTCAAAGTTGGGAACGTTTTAAAGATTTGTTGAATTCTTGCCCACATCATGGTTTTGAAAAATGGTGCACTTTAAGCTTCTTTTATGAAGGGTTAACACCTGAAACCAAGCAATTTGTGGAAACAATGTGCAATGGTGAATTTCTTGATAAAGAACCTGATGAAGCTTTAGATTATTTAGACCATTTAGCTGAAAATTCTCAATCTTGGCATTGTACTAATCCTTTTGAAAATTCAATTAGATTTAACCTTGCAAATGCTAGTAAAGGAAAATATCATCTTAGTCAAGAAGAAGATCTGAATGCTAGGTTTGCTAGTTTAGCTAGAAAGGTTGAAGCCATGGAATCCGGGAAAGTAAAAGAAATCAAATCTGTGCAAAATGAAGAAATTTGTGGCATTTGTGTTGAATTAGGACACTCAACAAATGAATGTCCAAAAATTCCTGTTTTTAAAGAAGTTGTGCATGAGCAAGTAAATGCAATGAATAATTTTAAAAAGTCATTTACTTCTTCTTTTTCAGATACATACAATCCGGGATGGAGAAATCACCTGAATTTCAGTTGGAGGAATAGCAACCAGCCACAATTCATGCAACCACCACCTCCTTAGGCACAGTAAGATTCTCAAAATCCTCAAGGATATGTACCCTATGTCCCACCATATAGGAAAAACCTTGAAGGAACATTGCATGCATTCATGGAAAAACAAGAGGCCATCAATAGTCAAAACACTCAAGCCATGATTGACATAAAAGACACTCTTGCTAAACTTTCTTCTGCACTTGCCATTCATGAGAAAGAAAAGTTTCCCTCTCAACCTCAACCAAATCCTAAGGGTCAGTTTAGCTTAAATGAGGGTAGTTCAGAAAGTCAAAAAATAGATCAAGTCAACTCAGTGATAACTCTTAGGAGTGGAAAGGTTGTTGAAAAACAAATTCCTGAACTTTTTGAGAAAGATGATGAGTCAATTCCCAAAGATGAGGAAGGAGTTGATAAGCCACCTAGCCAAAAGGAGATCAAACCCTCGTCTTCACCCCCATTTCCTCAAGCATTAAATAATTCAAGTAAAGTGAATCATAACAGTGACATTTTTTAAATCTTTAAACAAGTGAAGGTCAATATTCCTCTGTTAGATGCTATCAAACAGATTCCTTCTTATGCCAAATATTTGAAAGACTTGTGCACTGTTAAAAGAAAACATAATGTGAAAAAGAATGCATTTTTGATCGAATGTAAGCTCCATTATTCAAAACAATAATGAGTTGAAATATAAAGACTCTGGTTGTCCTACAGTTTCATGCATTATTGGTGAACATAAAATTGAACGAGCTTTACTTGATCTTGGTGCTAGTGTTAATTTGCTTCCATATTCAGTTTATCAGCAACTCAACCTTGGTGAGTTAAAACCAACTTCTGTAACTCTTCTACTTACTGATAGATCAATTAAAATTCCAAAAGAAATAGTAGAAGATGTGTTGGTACAAGTTGATAAATTCATATATCCTGTGGATTTTATTGTCTTGGAAACTGAACCTATGGTTGATAGTTCTAAGTCAGTTCCTGTTATTTTGGGTCACCCATTTTTAGCAACATCTAATGCTTTGATAAATTACAGAAATGGAGTGGTGAAGCTAACTTTTGGAAATATGACACTAGAGCTTAATGTTTTCAACATGTGCAAGCAACCACAAGAAGTTTATGATGAAAAGGAAGAGATTGAAGGGATTGAGGCCGTTATAGATGATCATCTTCAAATCAGGAGTTCTTCTGACCCATTAGAAATCTGTTTAATTAATTCATTTGATTCAGCTACACAATTAGATGATGATGTTTCTGAAATATGCTCTTTACTTGACTGTACACAGGAAATGGAATACAAAGGATGGAAGCCAAGATTCGAAGAGCTAAAATCCATGAATGATGATACCCATGAAGAAGTACCCACACTGGAACTGAAGCCATTACCTGATGGGTTGAAGTACACATTTTTGGGAGAAGAACAAAGCTCTCCAGTGGTAATTTCCTCATCCTTGACCAAAGAACAAGAAGGTAAGTTGATAGAAGTACTTAAAAGGCATAAAAGTGCAATTGGATGGACATTAAAGGATATAAAAGGTATTAATCCATTAATCTGTACACATAGAATACATTTAGAGGATAATGCTAAAACATCTCAACAACCTCAAAGAAGATTAAATCCATACATGAAAGAGGTAGTTAGAGCTGAAGTTCTTAAATTACTTGATGTTGGAATTATCTATCCTATCTCTGATAGCCAGTGGGTAAGCCCTACACAAGTTGTGCCTAAGAAATCTGGAATAACAGTGGTTGAAAATGAAAAAGGAGAATTAATACCTACCCGAGTCTCATCTAGTTAGCGTATGTGTATTGATTTCAGAAAATTGAATGCAGCCACTAGGAAAGACCATTTTCCATTGCCATTTCTTGATCAGATTCTAGAAAGAGTAGCAGGACATCCCTACTATTATTTTCTTGATGGTTATTCAGGGTATAATCAAATACCAATTGCATTAGAGGACCAAGAAAAGACCATTTTTACTTGTCCCTTTAGCACTTTTGCATATAGAAGAATGCCTTTTGGTCTTTGTAATGCTCCGGCAACTTTTTAAAGATGCATGCTAAGTATTTCCAGTGACATGATTGAGCATTATTTAGAGGTTTTCATGGATGATCTGACAGTTTTTGGAAATTCTTTTGAAAATTGTCTTGATAATTTGGAAAAAGTTCTTAAAAGATACGAAGAAAAAGAATTTGTTTTAAATTGGGAAAAATGTCATTACATGGTTACCTCAGGAATAGTGTTAGGTCATGTGATATCTTCTAAGGGAATTGAAGTTGATAAGGCCAAAGTTGAATTAATTGCTCATTTGCCTTTCCCAAAAATAGTCAGAGAAGTTTGTTCCTTTTTAAGACATGCAGGATTTTACAGAAGATTTGTAAAGGACTTTAGTGCTATATCTAGACCTTTATGTAATCTTCTAACAAAAGATACATCATTTGATTGGACTCAAGATTGTCAGAAATCTTTTGAAAAATTAATCGGTCTTTTGACTTCTGCTCCTATCATGCAATCTCCTGACTGGTCTTTGCCTTTTGAGTTGATGTGTGATGCTAGTGATTTTGCTGTTGGCACTGTTTTAGGCCAAAGAAAGGAAGGTAAGCCTCATGTAATTTATTACACAAGTCGAACTTTGAATAGTGCACAAATGAATTACACCACTACTGAAAAAGAACTACTTGCTGTAATTTTTGCATTGGATAAATTTTGAGCTTATTTAATTGGTTCATCCACTGTTGTTTTCACTGATCATGCTGCTGTTAGATATTTAATGTCTAAACAGGATGCCAAACCTAGGTTGATACGGTGGATCTTGTTGCTTCAAGAATTTAACATCATAATAAAAGACAAGAAAGGAGCTGAAAATGTTGTTGCAGATCATTTGTCAAGGCTGACAACAGGCTCATCTTTTGATAGCACACCTATCAATGATTCTTTCCCTCATGAATTTTTATTTTCTGTCAATTCTATGCCTTGGTTTGCTAACATTGTCAATTTTCTTGTAACAGTAAGATGCACCTCAGTGGACACACCAAGACAGAAAAAAGTTTTTGATTGAGGTGAAAATTTTTTTTTGGGATGACCCATATTTGTTCAAATATTGTCCTGATCAAATCTTTCGGAGATGTGTACCCGACAATAAGGTAAGTAGTGTTATTAAATTTTGTCATTCAGAAGCATGTGGAGGTCATTTTTCTTCAAAGAAAACAGTTGCGAAAATCTTGCAATGTGGATTTTATTGGCCCACTTTATTCAAGGACAGTTATACTTTTTGCAAAAGTTATGAAAGTTGTCAAAAATTGGGGTCCATTTCTAAAAGAAATATGATGCCTTTGAACCCTATCCTTGTCATTGAAATTTTTGATTGTTGGGGAATTGATTTCATGGGTCCATTTCCATCATCTTTTGGATTTGTGTACATTTTGGTTGCAGTTGATTATGTCTCAAAATGGATTGAGGCGATTCCATGTTGGCACAATGATCATAAAACTGTTCTAAAATTTTTAAAAGAAAATGTTTTGAGTCGATTTGGAATTCCTCGAGCTATCATCAGTGATGGGGGAACACATTTTTGCAATAAACCATTTGAATCTTTAATGAAAAAATATTGCATTACCCACAAAATTGCAACCCCTTATCATCCTCAGACAAGTGGATAAGTTGAATTAGCAAATAGGGAGATTAAACAAATTTTAAAAAAAATGGTTAACCCAAATCGTAAAGATTGGTCTTTAAGACTAAACGATGCACTTTGGGCTTACCGTACTGCTTTTAAAACATCTTTGGGCATGTCTCCCTATCGGTTAGTTTATGGAAAACCTTGTCATTTGCCTGTAGAATTGGAGCATAAAGCATTTTGGGCCATTAAAGCTTTCAACTTAAGTCTTGATGATGCTTCCAAGTTACGCAAATTGCAATTGAATGAACTTGAGGAATTAAGAAATGACGCATATGAAAACTCAAAGATTTATAAAGTTAGAACAAAAGCTTTTCATGACAAATCAATTTTTAAAAAAACTTTTGAAATTGGTCAAAAAGTTCTGCTTTATAATTCTCGCCTTCACCTATTCCCTGAAAAATTGAGATCTAGGTGGATTGGTCCTTATATTGTCAAACATGTGTATTCTTATGGGGCCATAGACATTGAGAATCCTAGGAATGATATTGTATTTAAGGTTAATGGACAAAGACTCAAACCATTTCTGGAACATCAAGTTGTTGAGGTAGAATCCATTTCTCTTTCTAATCCTTGTTATGAGTAGAATTTATTTTAATGTTGTTTCTTTCTTTTTGCAGTTCTTTGTGTTCCCGGTTAAATGGCGGATAACGGTACTCCGTGACTCTCAAGTCGGTTTGTTTCTCAATTTCCCATAATAACTGATTTCTTCTCCTTTCAAAATGGATGTCATTCTCTCAAATCTAAGAAAACATTTTCCTTCTCTCCCTCTAAATGCTCTAACAAAAGTCTATGAAGCCAAGTGTGAAAGACTGAGATTGTTAATGTATAAGGGCATCCCAGAAGATATACGCTGGATAATCGAAGCAAAGGTTCGTTTAGCTGGTGAATCTTCAGATTCATTTGTCCCATACATGTCTGGTCTCGGTAAAAGTTCATTTTCAAAAAGGAGAAGAGCAAAAAGAATGAAAGTTTGTTACAAGTGTGCACGACGGAATTGCAACACGCGATGTCACTCTTTGGGGATGGTTTCTATAAATAGAGAAGATAAAATATTCTTCATTAAGAATGGACTGAGTAAGGAGTCATTAGATAATATCTTATTGACTCTTGAGATGTATTCTTGTGGAGTTGTGCAGTGTGAACTTCTTAGTTTGTGGAATCTCTTCAAGGATGAACAAGAGCGTTATAGTCTTGGGAATCTGACTCAAAAAGACCCTGTTTGCCAATTTATAAGAAAATTGGATGGGAAGCTTATCCTCGACTCATAGAAGGCGTTTAAGTCGTTTCTGGACGTGAAACCAGAGGAAGATGTGAGCCACAATCACAACAACATGTATATATTATCTTGTACATTTTCAAAAGAAAAAAAAGAAAAAAAACTGAAAAAAAAATAAAAAATAAAAAATAAAAAAGGGCGAAACTTCGGTTGTACTTGGTCTTTAATTAGATTAGGAGCCCCCGCGGTGGAGTGACAGACCCGTCATTGACTCGGGTAGACTTTCGCACGCCGGTCGGTAAATAAGGTTCGTGTGCCATGCTCTGCAGAGAGCCGCGCAAGCATTCCCAGGTTTTAACCAAAGGCTCTGCTTGTTGATGGACAGAAAGAAGCGTCCCGTGTTTGCATTCTCGCGTGACAATGCCTCTGAGATGGATCCTGTGATTTAATGCCATGGGCTCTTCAGCAACCTCTCACTGGCTGTGGTCGTTGGTGGTAGCTATCAGATTTACGCACTTTAATTAGTAGCGTCGTAGCTCAATCCAAAATATCCCACAAGCGGGAGGGAGAAGAATGCCCAGATTGGCTGAGCCGTCTTAGTATTACTGCACTCATGACGCGCAGTATAAAGATCTGCCATGAAACCTGTACATAAAAGTATGTAATCATTTGTTATTATTATTTTATCTTTGTATGATTTTGTTAAATTTTGGTTTTGGACAGACGATCCTTTGGATAGGATCCTTCGGGAGTTTCTAGACTTCTTTACCCTGATAGTTTTCTTGAAGTCAAAAAAAAAAAAACAAAAACAAAACAAAACAAAAAAAATAAAAAAAAATTATTATTATTATTATTATTTCAAACTTTTCTGACACCAGCCAACCTACCTGTATAGGAGCTATTATTACTTTTTCTATTCTCTTCCCTATTTAAACACTCCATTTTCTTTACTTTTCTGCAACTCTTAATCATTCAAAGAAAGTGAGTGTAGAAATGGAGGGAGCTTCTTCTTCAGTTCGTAGATTTCTCAGTATTGGTGTATTTTGTGGGATAAGTTATAGGAATGGTTTAGAGTTTGTAAACGCAGCAAGCACTGTTGGTAGAACATTTGCTGCGAGGAACGTTCGTGTAGTATATGGGGGAGGTTGCCTTGGGTTAATGGGGGCTGTATCACTTTCTGCATTTGTAAGAGGTGGTCAAGTTTTAGGTGTCATTCCTGAACCTTTAACTCGAAGGAACATCGTTGGAAAGACAATTGGACTGGAAATTCAAGTATCATTTATGCATGGACGAATGAAAGCAATGCTTGAAAACTCTGATGTATTCATTGTCTTACCTGGTGGTTTTGGTACTTTGGAAGAAGTCTTTCAAGTTGTCTCTTGGGCCCAATTGAACATCCACCATAAACTCATAGGTTTGTTGAATGTTAATAATTTCTTTGATAATTTGTTATCTTTTGTTGACCATGTTGTGGAACAGAAATTTGTCACACCTTCAGCAAGACAACTCCTTATCTCTACTTCTACTGTTGATGAATTGATTGATAAATTAGAAGCATTTGTTTATGAACCTGATCCAAGAATGACTTTCGAGATAGATTGGTTCAAGGAAGCGGTGAAGGAAGTGGTGAAGGAAGCAAAATGAAAAGAAAGCCAGCCAAGACACTCCAACTATTTAAATAATTACAAGCTTTGGTTTTATTTATCGTACTTTGTTTCTGTTTAAATTTGTGTGAGATTTTTTTTCTTTTCGAATTGCAAAGAACAGGTAATATATTCTATCCTTTACCTATCTATGTTTTGACATTGAGGACAATGTTGTGATCTGGTTGGGGGGAAGGATGGTTGTAAAAAAAAATTCAAAAAAAACCCAAAAAAAATAAAATAAATTAGGAAGTGTGTTTGTTAATATGTTTATTGTGTTTATCATTAAAAAAAATAAAAAAAAATTCAAAAGTGTGTTTGTGAATATGTTTGTTGTGTTTGTCATCAATTTATTAACAACAAAAGTAATTAGGGATGACAGAGTAAAGAGTAAATTATTTACTCTTGAGACGCATCAAAAATTGGTGGCAGAGTAAGGAGTAATTAGGGTAGTAACTAATTTATGTGGAAGTAGCAATTCAAATTCAGGGAAATTTGCATGATTGAGTAAATTGTCTTCTTTCTTAAAATTCACATGCTTGGTTATGGATGTTGAATTGGTGGACTGAGAATGATAGAATTATGCCTTGTGAGATTTTGAGGTTATTGATGAATGGATTGAACATTTGTACCATTCTTTTCTTTCTTGTGTGAATTTCACTCATGGAATTGTTACTCTAGAACTTGCTTTGATTCTTTTTGAGACTACATTTTCATATGCATACATGAATATGATTGAGGCATTTTTCTTGAAATAGCTACTTTAATCAAATAGCCAGCCTTGTTTAGCAGTATGTTGTTTCAATATGATATCAAGTACTCTTATGACTTCTTGGAAATTCTCTGATTCCTGTCAACATAAAGCATTAGAAATGATCTATTTTCCCTTGCTTAACCCCTTTGAGCTTATTTGACTATTCCTTATTTCGAACTCATTATGTACCTTAAATGAAAAACCATATTCTTACTTGACCTTAGGGAATAAGAGAACATTAGTTTGTCATTCGATGAGTTCTTGAACAAGTGTGGGGGTGTGTGTGCAGAATATTTAAAAAAAATGTGTATATATGATGTCCTTCTTCTTAAAAAAAAAAATCAAAAATCAAAAAATCAAAAAAATAAAAAAAAATGTAAAAAGAAGAGGATCAACAAGGTAATAAAGGAAAGAAAAAGAATAGGTAAAGGAAATTTATATTAAGTGGAGTTGGGATGAACTTTCATACTTGTTAATTGAACTCAGCTCTCATGCTCTTTTATTCTCTGGTATTTAACTTATCATATCCATATTACCTCCTCCTTTACCTTGACCTCATTACAACCTTGAATAAAGTCCTCATGATTTATGTGTGCATATGTTTTGAGTAGTGGAGAAGTAGAAGAGAAGCAAGCTTATGGTAGTGCAATTTTCATAGATTGAATTGAGCGAAATACCTACTTTTTAAACACTTCAGGGATTGAGAGTGAATCTTGTGAAAATCTATCATTCTTAACTCATGCTTTTCAATTGAAATATCCTTACTTGTTAATTTGAGATGTGAAGATATATTACCTCATGAATGTTTTGATTACTTGAATGATTGATTGCTCTACATTTTTTTAAATATTATTAGAAATTGAGTCTTTTAGAGTGTTTAGCTTTTGAGTCTGTTTCGTTTTTTTTTTTTTGAGTGATCTTGTGTGTTTTGCTCAGGAGTGCAAAAAGCTAAGTGTGGGAGAATTTGATGATTACATATTTGATACATTAATAAGCTTTCATTCTTAGTCATTTACACTATCTATGTACTTAATTGATTGAGTTTTATTATGTTTTGTAAGTTTGAGCTCAAATTGGATTTAATTGAATTTTTCAGCATGATTCATATCTTACACTGTTTCTGTATTTGGGTCATATCTTGGGCTGTAGGTGGTATTTGGAGGTGATTCTAGTGGCATTTGAAAGATAAGAGGGATCTCTATAACTTTCATGAAGACCTCAAAGGCCCAATCACACGAGTAGATAACTCAAATTGGGATTAAAGCAAGAACTAGAGTGCTGTTCCTGACAACTTGACCTATGTATACTGTTCATGCCATTGTTCGGGCTAGAAGTTGTAAAATGAGCTAAAATTTGGATGTTGAATAGATAAGACCCATATCTACAACTTTCATGTTGAACACTTTTCCAGAATCGGACTCCTTGAAGGTGATATTGGGCTTGGAAGTCAGAACAGAGGAGCTGTGACTGGGCCTGGGCAGTGTGCAGTAATTTGAACGTATCTGGAGTTATAGAAATGATATTGGACTCAAACTAAAGCCATTTGAAAGCTAAGATCTAGGCCTAAAACTTTCATGAAGACCACTTGGTTCAAAAATGACGAATGCAATGACTTCAGAGCTGCATGATTTCGGAGACAAGGAATCTCTATAATTTCCCACTCACCTAAAGTCATATGGCATTTTTCACTCATTTTCCACTCATCCAACCACTAATGACTCAGCCCCCTTGTCATTTTTTATCTCTAATCCTCTATAAAAGGAGGCCTTGGCAGATCATTGAGGGTGTTAGGTGTTAGTTACCAAAATGATGCCATTTTGTTACTAGGTTTTCTTGTAGTAATTTTCCTTTGTTCTAAATTAAAGTCATGTCCTTCTTCTTCTTCTTCTTCTTCTCTCTTTCTTTCTTCTTATCTATGAGTAACTAAGTTCCATTTTACTTGGGTGAAAAGATGAAGCTCTTGGTAATAAAGTAAGATTAGATTTATTCTTCTCTTGTGCTTAAATGATTTATATTTTCTAGTAACCATTATACGTATTATAATTTGTTTCTTATAATTTAGAAACCATCTTTGTAAAGAGGAGTTCTTGATTTGTTGTAGACAAAATATTGGCACAATGAATGCTTTAACCCATTTATAAGTGGTGGTAATATTTTTAGGAAACATAATATAATTACGTATATTATTTTAAATGGACTTTTAATGTTGTATTTTCCGATTGGAACCTCCATGTTGCGAGGATTCTAATTGAGTTATAAAAGAAATTAATCTTACCTTTACTTTATTTACCAAGAGTGGATCTTTTAACCCAAGTAAATAATTTTTACCATAGTAATAAAATATTTACTTCACCTTAATTAATCTTCAACAATTCCCTGTGGATCGACTTCGGACCCCCGAGAAATTTATTACTTGAGACAACCTGCACTTGGGTTCGCAAAGCAACAATTAATCCCGCATCAAGTTTGTAGACTTGTTTGAAACTAAAAATTGTGCATCACCTTCCCTTCAAACTGACCTTGTCCTTAAGGTTGCTGTTAAAACAAAGCATGAGATTATGAAGAAAAAGAACACTGACTATCAACAAAATATTAGCTCCTATCCTACTAAACAATATCAGTTGATTGGGCATGTATGCTACCATGTGACCCTCTGGAGATCCATCTTCTATCGTGGCATCATTCTCTTTTGTCATTATTGTGTTAGTAACCATGCTATAGATCTCACCACCCTTGACTTTCCTACATAGTGTCATGATAAACTCATTCAACCCATATCCAGTTAGCACTTGCTCGATGGAAAAGTGGAGGACCCAAGCAGAACAAAACCAACAATATTATAATGCATATATGATCTAGGAATTTCCCAATTCCTTCAACTAGACCTAAGAGTTCATGGTTGTTTACCATGAAACCACTATCTTCAAGCAATTCCATTTACTGGTGCCCATTTTCCAACATAGTCACAAAAATTCTTGAATTCCCACTATCAAATCTCATAGAACCAACATCTTATTTGCCTATGTTAAATTTAATTGTATCCAAAACACATCATGGTATGAGATTAAAGATTTTGAAAAAAAAAACTAAAATTTGCTAACCTGATAATTATTGAAGACCCATAACGGAGCTTGAAGACCTTTAAATTTGGGAGTCTTAATTTGTTTGACCTTGATATTTTTTCTTCACCATAGTGCAGAGTTTCCTGATTGGCAACTTGGTTAGGGCCGGTGATGAGATGGGGAAACAACACCACCAAGGTCAAAAACCAGAACACTCTTCTCACTTCTTGATCTTCCAAGATTCTCATCACTTGTTGCTGTGATGGCAAATCAGGTGGTCCTAGCAACAGTGATGGTGTGGGCATGGTTATATATGGAGTAAGGTCAAAAGTAGGTCCAAGGTGAAAACAACATTGCATTTGTGCAATGGTGCAAATCTAAGATTTCGATTAGAATTGGAACCTTGGATTTGGGCTTTTGGAAGATCTTGCGATTCTATTTCTCAACCCTCTTGACAATCTTGAGGCTTAGATTTTGGTTGACCTCTTCTCCGCCAATGTTGCCTAGATCTTGGTTAACCAACGACACATGTGTTCTTGTCATTAATCTCCTTGTCTAAATTTTAGGGCTCTTCATTCTCCAGTCTCTTGGGTTTCTGCACATCAATGTCAATGTTTTCTTGAAGTGGAATCACCCGCACTTTCTTCTTTATCTGTAGTGCATACACGGAAGGTTCTTGAGTTACCAAGTCCATGCCCATCAACTATCGCACCATATCTTCTAAGTTCTTCAAAGAATTTTCTCTTGGCAATGTTGCATGCTCATTCTTCATTGTTGTCACGATGGCATCCGTGTGTTTTTGCTGATGTTTCGTGCTCTTTTTTATTTGGAACAATTATTCCTACATTCAATCTAGTGATTCTTCCTCGATTTCTCTCAATGAAAGACCATTGATAGTTTTTTTTAAGTCAAGAACAAAACTCCTTGTATCTAGTGACAGACGTAAAAATTTTAGGTAATGGAAGCAAAAGTGTGACACAAATATAAAAAAATTAATACAAAATATATTAATACAAAACGATGAAAGATGGATTTACAATTGTTCCTTTGATGTTGAATGATCTTTTTATTACTAATTTATCATATATTTCCGACTCTATATATGTATGAATGATCTTGTTAGATTTTAACTTCTTTCATTGTAAATTTATTCATTTATCTATCATATAGAGACAAAGTTAAAAATATGAAGGGATAAGAATGGCAAATGACTATTATGAGTAATAAAAAAAATTTAAAGCTGGGGTTGGGACACCTATTCCCATTTATTTTCAAGTAGTTCTCTCCTTGCTTGTATCCTTATTTGAGTGAAAGAAAAACTCTAATAAGTTCTTGTTCACATTCAATAATATCATTACATTGTTATTATTCTCCTATTTAGTATTTAGGAAGATTATTAAGAAAATGAGTTAGAAAGATTAATTATTTTTCTTTAAAAATGATTAAGTAACTAAATAAAAACTAACACAACTCAACAAAATTCGTATCATAATTACAATTTAATGACATGAGAAGGCAAAGCACATGCAGCATCAAGTCCAATTAATAAAACCTGTGAGCAGCCCACGATTCCAAAACAGTATGCACAAATAAATCGACTATAATGTTGAATTATCGAGGAGAAAGCACTTTTTCAATTCATTTCACGCAATCTTTTCTTAGCCAAAAAAAAAAAAGATTTTGCATCATCTTTTGTCATCCTTCATGGAAACTTGGATTTCGAACTACATTTTATATTGTCGGCTGTGTAGCAATCATACGACAAAATGTTGCGTGTGCCCTGAAGCTGTAATTTTCTTTGACGTGTTTATGTTGCCATTTCGACTTTTTGATCTATATCTCTGATTTAAAAATGGGGATTTTCCAAGTAACCAACGAAAATCCAGCAAAAGATTGCCTAAATGGCAATGGGATGAAAACAGTTTCTTTCCGTATAGTTGTCAAATGAAAAATTCTTAAGTGTTATCAATTCTTATTTTGAATCATTCAATGTGCATATACATCATAGTTATTTCTGACTTTAACAATATATTATAATTGAAATAATATCGAGCAAATTTTTTTCTTCCATCAATAGTACCTAAGAATTTCTATTTACCAAACATGAATCATGCCCCTAAACTACTTCATCAGCGTAAACTGTAGAGGGGCTTTCTATGGTTTCTAAACAAATTTTATGGGGACGTATGAACTTTTGAATTTTGCATGATAAAATCCCACCATCAGCGTTAATAGCCAAATTAGAAACTATTAGGGTGCGTTTAGAATGTAAAAAAAGAAAGAAAATAATTTGATTTGTAAATCAAATTTAATTAAATTTTATATTTAAAATGTTAAAAAATAAAAAAATAATTTAATTTTTAAAATTTCATATATTTCATTTTTTGTTTTGAAATTTTAATCTAGTTTGATAAAATTTATTAGAATTTAATTTGATTTGAATTAAGTAGATTATTTTATTCTTAGTAATTACTTTTAATTATATGTCATAAAAATTAAAATATAAAATAATTAAATTAAATTAAATTAATTCTCATTTTAATAAATTTTAAATACAAAATTTAATTTTAAATAATTTAAATCTTTTTTTTTTTAAGTTTCAAAAGAGAGCATCTTGCTATTACAATTTCTGAATGCCACAGTAGCAAACAAAACCTGCTGAACCCGCAATTGGATATATCTTGCATTTTATACCAACTTTTCTGGCTGGCAGGTCGGTTTCCTCAAATTCTCTTTCACACAGTACAAAGCATAATTTTTTTAGGTGAAGAAGGACAGTCACAATAAGGCTAATATTGTGTTTTGGGTACAATGAGGCAAATAATGTTAAATCTTTACCCAAAAAAAAAAACTAATCTGACTGCACAGCTGAGCATAATATCTCTTTTGATTTTTACACCCCTATATCGTAAATGTTACTTATCAAGTCACCATGACATTTTTCTTGCGGTATAAAAATAAAGGTAGAAGTTTTCATATTCCAATGCCACAACTCACATGTTACAATGCTCAGAACCAAGAGAAATTTTTATATATTTTTAAGTTAAAAGAATTTTCTTATTTTATATCATTGATTATATGTACTTACTGAATGATGGAAATTATTATTATTTTTTATTTAAATTATATTTTAAATATTATAATTGAGATAATATATATTTAATAATATAGAGTTAATAGTATAGAGTAAATAAAACCTCTTAAAAAGATGAGTTCTTGAATATTTGAAATATATAATACCCATATTACAAAATTAATAAATCATACTCACGTGCAATTCAGTGCATTCAACGCAAGTGTTGTATTTGGGATGATAAAAAACTATTTTCCTAAAATGAGTGTACTGAACCAGATAGCCTCATTGTGAAAAGACCATTCCCCTAACCTACCCTCTGCTGCTTTCTACAACGACGACTGATGTCAACTTTCTGCTGCCACCAAACTGGATTGCCCCAGTCATGAAATTAAGCTAGCAAATAATTACAATTACACGCAAATCATTGAAGTCATTCGAAAATTCGGAGCGCCAATAAATAGGAAAACGCACGTGAAGAAGCCAAGATCACAGCCATAGATTAACAGAAAAGGGCAAAAGACAAAAATCAAAACAAAAAGGAAACCCTCTCATTTCCACTGCCATATATGTTACAGATATATCAATGTCATATTTCATAAACCCAAAACCCATGGAAGACGAGACAAAAACAAACCTAGGTTCAAATTTGTTTGACCAAAAAAAAAATTATAAGCAAGAAGGCTCCAACTCCACCATAGCTGCAAAATTGGGAAATCAACCAGAGGGACCGACGCTCCTCCCATCCTCTATCTCTGACTGCTGCTGTTGTTGGGATTGTTGTTGTTCTGATTGCGGCGAGAGCAACAGCTGTGCCTCAATGGGATGATGGTGAGATTGAGGAACATGAGTATGATGATGATGATGATGATCCCCTTGATGTGCTTGCTGAATCTGGTAAGGGGTAAAATTGTCAAAGGTGCCCAGAGCCAACTCAGCTGGACCAGCACCTGCACCCATCTGGTTAAACCCACCGCCACCACCCGCAACCGCAACAGAACCCACCGGTTCAAACCCACCACTATTAAACCTCAGAAACTCTTGTTGCTGCTGCTCATAACTCCTCAGCATAACCTCCCGCTGCTGCTGCTGCGCAACAGCCAATTGCTGAGCCTCAAGAAGCTCCTGTTGCTGAGCATCCCGAATCACCAAATTATGTGGAGCCGCCACAAGCGACTGCGGCGGCGCCACATTATTGGCGTTTCCGTAAGGCGAAAAAACAACAGCAGATGAAAATGGGTTTCCCGCCTGATGCTGATGTGGCATAACTACCCCAGCGGGTGGGAATGGGATCATATTGGGATTTGCCAACATGGAATGCATTGCCTGCATAGCCTGAGGGGTAAGATAAGTCGCGAGCTCTTTCTTTGCGCTGTGAAGTTCCGTTTGGATTTGCCTCAGCCTCTGCTGGAGCACCGAGATGAACCCTACGCAACCGTACACCGGATCGCGAAGCCGAGCCTCGGCTTCATAGGCGAGGGACTTAACGGCGTCGTCTCGCTGCTCAGCGCTTAGCTCGTTGAGCAGCTTCTCAACGTTGCTTTTGCCGAAGACGCGGTGCACGCAGGAGAAGCGCTCTGGGTTGTCCGGCGGGAAGTACGGCGCGAGCACGCACTCCTGCGTGCATTTCCGCCGTAGAAATTTACACGCCGCGCACGGTGAATTTGACGATGACATTGTCGACGATGATCTCTTCTCTTTCTTCCTTCACAGTCACCAAAACCAAGAACTCTGCAAATTAATTGAATTCAAAAACAGCAAAAAAAATTAATTAATTAATTATTATTATTCATCTTCATTTCTCCCTTAAAATAAGCGATCTAATTAGTGATTATCTATCTTGAAAGAGAGAGAGTCAAATGGCATATATATAATTAATCAATGACAGGAATTAATTAACTAATCAAATTAATGAGAGCATGGCAATTGAGGAATCACAGAGATAAATGAGGATGAATGACGATTATTCAAAGAAGGTTGACGTACCGATTCTTGATCTCGGATTTTGAATAAAAAAAATGAGAGATGAGTGATTAAAATAATTGAGATCATTAAAAAGCGTCTCATAATCAAGGTCGATGCATCGATGTTGATAAGAAATTAACCGACACGAAAATGAGCCAACACGATGATTTCCATTTTCCGATCAAGAAAATAAATAAAAATTTGAAACCAAAAAGAAGAAGATGGATTATGGATATATCAAAATATTGCATGCGAAGATTCTACAGAATATATATATATATATATATATATATGTTCATGTATAGTTGCAGTGGTGGATCTGAATATGGCAGCGTTTGCGTGGTGGTGAACCATGAAGGCGAGAAAGACGAATGGAACAAATCGATCTATAAATGGTTGATGATTGAAATTCTTGAGATTTTAGAGCAAAAGAATGGAGAGAGAGAGAGAGAGCTTACAGTGGTGTGTGAATGGAGGCTACAGGGTGTTGGATAGAATTTTCACAGCATCATTGGTTGAGGCTGAGAACGAGAAATGCGATGAGAGAGAGAGAGAGAGGAGGTGGCTTTATCTAGTTTCTACTTCAGCGCTACTGCCACAAGCCAACATCTTTAGGGGCCTTCTTCAATTTTTTATTTTTTTAGTATGCATATGTTAATAAATCAAAAATAGAATTTATTAAATAAAAAATATAAGTTATTAAATTATTAAATAATATTTTCTTGTTTATGTAATTAAGATGAGTAATATGTGTTAAACAAAATCCCTTTTTTTTACTAAAATGTTATTATTTTTTAGGTTTTTCTAAAAAGTAATCCTTTTTTAGTAATCATTTGTTGGGTAAATTCTTTTTTAAGAAATTAAAAACAGAAAGATTTAAATGAAAATTAAGACTTTTAAAAGCTTCCTACACACACAAAAAAAAAATCTTTTTAAGTTCCTTGTGTATTAAATGTTTTACATTTCACTTCATAATTTTCATTTTTAATGCACTTGTTTGACAATTTTTTTTATTGAATGTGATTTTAATGCACTTTAGGGTAAAAATTTTACATTTGTATCTAATAATATGTGTTGTTGCGTTATCATGTAAGTTTGATATTTGGTGTAATTATTAATAAAGTCAAATTCATTAACAAAGTGTGGACAAAAGAAGATTGAATGATATTGTCAAAAAAAATTCGTATTAAGAATGCATCAAAATTAATTTTTTTTAGTTATAGTATTTATATGTTTTATTAATCCTAAAAAATTTAAAAATAAAAATAATAAAATTATAAATATTCTTTATTGTTCAAATACAAATTATAAAAATTATAAAATTTAAATCCTTAATTCTTTATTTTTTTTACTATATAGTTATAATTAATTTCAAAAATTTTTATTATTATTAATTTTTATCTTAATAAGAAATTAAAAAATTGCAAATTGATTGGCACAACTTGTAACGTCCCGAGACTGCTTGCAAGATCGATGAGTGTCCCCACAAACTAACACGGGTCTTTTCAGCGTGCTTTGACCTTACTCACACACATCTTAGGAAATTTCCCAAGAGGTCACTCATCCCACAAGTGTTCCAAGTCAAGCACGCTTAACTATAAAATACTTATGTTCTTGGCTCTCAAAAAGAAGATGCATCTGGTTGATATGGGTGGTGCTAATCAATTCCTTTAAGTCATCCTCAACTATGCAGTCTCATACCTTCACAGTCTCTAGATCCATCTCATTTCAGTGTGTATTCAGTTCATTCATGTATCCCTCCGTCTAGAAGTCTGCCAGGAGCCGCTCCTTGTCCGTGCTTCATCTTTTGCACCGGCGACCACTCCCTGCCTTCGTCGGCCCCAGGTGTTACATGCCCATCAGCTTCTGCATGGTTCATCCCCGAACCACACCGTACTGGGAGAGGTCCCTCTCTAATACCATTTGTAACGTCTCGAGACTGCCTGCAGGATCGATGAGTGTCCCCATAAACCAACATGGGTCTTTTCAGCGTGCTTTGATCTCACTCACACTCATCTTAGGAAACTTTTCAGGAAGTCACTCATCCCACAAGTGCTCTAAGTCAAGCACGCTTAACTATGGAGTACTTATGTTCTTGGCTCCCGAAAAAAAGATGCATTTTATTGATATGGGTCGTGCTAATCATTTCATTTAAGTCATCCTCAACTATGCAGTCCCATACCTGCATAGTCTCTAGATCTCTCTCATTCCGGTGTGTATTCAGTTCATTCATGTATTCCTCCGCCTAGAAGCCTGCCAGGAGCCGCTCCTTATCCGTGCTTCATCTTTTACACCGGCAACCACTCCTCGCCCTTGTCGGCCCCGGGTGTCACACAAGTACTTTTTTTTTCTTCTTTTTAATGGGAATGTGCTAGTCGTTATAAATGTAGTTTTTCACTTTAGCATCTAATTTTTATTTTTTCAAAAAAATTATTACTATTTACTCATTTAATAAGTTAAAGAAAAATATAAATAAGATAAAATTGTAAATTTATCTTATTACTCATTTAAATATTTATTAAAGATAAACATAAAAAAATTTAAAGAAACATAAAAAGAATAAGATTTATCTTATTACTCATTTAAATATTTATTAAAGATAAACATAAAAAATTAAAGAAACATAAAAGAATAAAATCATAAATAATTTTTACTTTCCAAATATATAAGATGTCTTCAAATATTTTTCAACTTCTCACATATAATTATAATCCACCTCAAACACTTTTTATTATAAATTTTGTGTCTTAACAAAAAAAAAGGGGCTATTTAACATAATCGTAGTGCAGGACAATAGATTAGTTATTGTTATATGAGATGCATAAGGTAAGTTTTGTACGGTACAAAAATATAGGTGAGAAATTTATGGTAAGTTTTATCACCAAAATTGTACAGAAAATTTATCTGTGAATTATTTTACCTTTGTTTTTAACTCTTACCAAAGTGGTCATCAATATAAAGTTTTTCCACTATCAATCAATCATGTAATATCACATTATTAAAAAAATTTAAGTTTCACTACAACTATTTCAAAAGTCATACTCTTTTAGTGATACGACAATGTATAATTGAATGATAATATAAAAGATTTTACAATTACAGTGCATAGAAATTAGAGACAGTATTGCTAACTAATGCCCTTATAAGCATTTAATTCACTTTATTATGCTTTTGAAAAGTGTTCTGAAGTGAATTTAGAGGGTACCTGAGATAAACATGTATCGATAGGTTCCTCCTTGAGCAGCAGTGGTCGAGCGTGTTGAAACAAGGGGGTGAGTATCTACAAAAGGATTCCAACGCTCAAATCAGGCTGTACATAAGTAGGGCAATATATAATGAGTAATTTACTGATACTTGATTAAGATTCTTTAGTCTAATATTTATAGAATGTGTATAGAATCCTCATGTAATCTGTATTGAATGCAAGTATTTAAGATTAGTATCTTGGTAAAGATTACATTCCCATTATTGTTGGGGTGAATCCCTATAAGTTAGAAACTCTTGATATGAGAGTTACTTATCAATCTAAGACAATTATGAGTCCTATAATATCGTAAATAGATGATTGACAGTTACGAATATTTATGGATATATCTTCTGCTCATATCTAGCAATCTTGATATTATGGCCTAATAACGTCGCTCAATGTGTATGACTCTGAGGTCTGGACTGCCTTCAAGGCCTTAACTACGTTGTCTAGGACAAAGTCCGGTTATACGTGTACTGAGTTGATCCAACTAGACGAGATCCATGACCACAGTCTAAAACAAAAAAGAAAAATACTCAATTAAATATTAATAGTTACTCCCTTCATCCTTTTATAATTATTTTTTAAAATTTTTGCATAAAGATTAAGGACGAAATTAAATAATTTCAAATACAAAGAAATACGATGTAATGTAACTAAACTATTGTTTCTCTCACTCTATTAATTCTCTCCATTAATTTCACGTGATACAATAAATTCTCTCCATTAAGAAGGATAATGTTAAAATAATTAACTAATCATTTCTTAATATTATCAAAATAACAAATAATTTAGAACAAATTAAATTTTTTAAAAGATGGTTATTAAGAGACAGGGAGAGTATTTAAAAAAGAAAATATTAAATATTTTTTTCAAACTATTAAATGAGTTAAATTTTTATTTCCTAAAGGCACTAATTTGAAATTTCTAAATTAAGTTTTTTATTTTTATTCTATCATCCAATAAATCAAAAATTATAATCAGGAAAAGAGATATTGATCGTAAGTTAAACTTTCTTAATTATTACTCCATTAGTTCTTTTTATGTGTCTTTTTAAATAAATTATTTTGTTTTTTTATTTCTCGTACAATAATGACAATGAAATTTGAATCTATGACCTCATGTAAACTACTTAAACCCCTTACCACTAACCCAATCCTAATGGTTTTTGTTTATTTTTATTTGCCACTTTCGCAAATCAATGGAGCTTATTATTATTTTTTAACCCTTGGTGTTAACAAGCGAGAGAAAAGATTAATATAATGATAATAATATTTTCAGTATTTTCAATAAAGTGTAATTCAATCAAATTTAGTTACTTTTACTTATAATCAAAATTATTTAATGACTTTCTTAATTATTATACAATAACTTTAAAAGACAGATAAAAAATTGGATGAAGTATGAATCAATCAATCAATCAATATAATCAAATTAATATATAAAAGAAAGATACATAGTCTAAAATTTTATCATATATTATTCAAGTTAATTAGTAAATACATTAAGTTTGTTATATATGTTAAGTACATTACCTAATTTTCTATCATGTTTCGATAGATGTAACAATTTGAAAAGAATAGTGACATGTGCAAAAAAAAAATGACACATGTACATAAAAGTCTCAATGAATTAAAAAAAATAAAAAAGCTATCTATTACAATCCCTCACCCTCAACCCTCACCTTCACCCTCACCCTTTCACAATGACCAAATAAAAAAAAATGGCAAAACCAAGAAAAAAATTGTAGAAAAAACAAAAATATTTACGATATTCTTTAAGGATTATAAATGGTACAAGCCAACGATTTAACAAAATGGTATAAAAGCAAAATATTTAGAACAAGATATTTAAGAAAAAAAATGGCAGAAAAATGACACAAAATATTATTGTTTTCCATTCACAAGGCAACGATTAAAAGAAAATTCTATTTTAGAATCTTAACTTTGGGTTTCTCGCCAATTTACTTAACAATACCACCTATTCAATACGAACTTGCTAGATTTCTTGAAGCGGGGTTTCCAATAGGGGTTTTGAACCTCTTTTTTTGAATCTCAAAGAGAATGGAGAAGTCACTCTGAGGGATTTTTGGCCAATGAACCATGAAGCCATCAACTTGAATCTCAACCTGTTGGGTTTCTCAACAATGAAGCATGAAGTTACCCTTCTCTTCGCTGTCACTTTTTGAGTTTCTTTTTTTTTTTTGGCGGATGGCTTACCCTTATTTTGAAATAGCACGAACAAACTTAGATGTTCACTACATGGGTTTCTTCTTGCTAGATCAACCACTGCCATGGATGGGTGTCACCGAATTAGCTCCACAAATGCGATGATATTGTTTTCAACATCAGTAGCCCCTTCAAGGCCACAGGAATTCTGGTTCTACCCTATATCAAAGGTCTCTTCCAACAATATGTAGAATTATCCTTCCATTTTTCATCCTGTGAATTAGTAAAATGAGATAAACCCCGATTTGGAAGTTATTGTGTAGTGGTCTATTTTTGAATTTGAACTCAGCATATATTTTAAATAAAGCAAATAATTATGACTTATTTTATTTTTGTTTTCAGTCACGAACCTTTCCTTAACTTTTGATTTCACCATAAACAATTTTGATGTCTTAATTTAGAAACTTTTGCATGATTACTGTAATAATTATTTTATTAGCTTTCAAGTCATTTAAATTTGGTACAAGAATTATGATGTGTTAATTTTGTGGTTAATCAAACATTTCCTTATTTGTATAACTGGAGTGCAATTATTTGATTACTAAAGGAGTCATAATTTCCCTTTTTACGTTTATACAATCTGAAAATGTTAATTTCGATTCAAAATATTTAAAAGTTAATTCAATATTAAGTATTGATTGACACTCTGCTGATGTGGTCTTAAATATACACTGTCAATTTCCTTAATTTTTTATATTTCATTTTTTTATATTGGTTAAAAGTATATGTTTGGTTCTTGAAATTGAGCATGAAATTGAAGTTTGGAATTGAAATTGAACCTTTTAATTTCAATTTTTATGTTTGAAATGACATTAGAATTGGAATTGTAATTCCATAAACTAATTTCATGGAATTGAAAAATAACTAAATTAAGCATTTCTCAATTCTTAGCTTATACCTTAAGAATTACAATTCTATAACTTAAAAATTAAATTCTCTCTCTCCACATTTATTTATGAATAATCATATTTATTGAGATTCTATATTTATATAGAAAATTATTTTTATATTTATATAAAAATTATTATAATAGCTATTTTTTGCTAAAAAATTCATGAAAATTTTTTTATAAAAAATATGACTATTATATTATAAAAATATTATTGTATCAATATTTTTATTAATTTTAATTTTATAAATTACTTTTTAATGTTTTAGATCATGCCTTTAAATAATAAAATTATAATTAAATTTAGAATTACAATTTCTTATCTTAATTCTTTGATAACTCCAAATATAAAATTTAAAATTTTGAAATAAATCTAATTCTGAAAAAATTGATATTAAAATTAAAATTTTATGTTTCAATTTTAATTCCGCTATCCAAATAGACCCTAAAAAGAAATGAAAATAAATAGTATGTGTCTTATGTTTTTTTATTAGTTAAATCATTTTTTTATTATCATTTGAAGTCCCCTGATGTAAGTCCTCAAGTTTGGCTTTCGTGGCATCACATGTCATTCCCTTTTATTTTGTTTTGATTTAGTTTTCAAGAATTCCTAGGTTTGAACCCAAAGTTTTAGATTTTTACTTTTACAAATTTTATCACTTATTTATGTATAATGTTCAAAATATATAGTAAGGTTTAAGTTTTTACTTCTATAAATTTTATGATTTAGTTATGTATAATGTTTAAATTTGTATATTTTATCCAAATCTCATATTGGCCTAATCTTAATCCAGTCACTAGTTGAATCATTACTAGACTTGTATCGAGTCTAAAAACTATTAAAACATTTATTTCAATTATGTTTTATTTTATTTTATATTATTTATGTAAATTTTAATTTTAATATTATCTCATGCAACATGAGTGCATACGCTAGTTAATGCAAAATTGGATAATAAATAATGGCATTTACTAATCGGGGCACTATTTAAAGAAACAAAAATAAAAAATAGTAAATAACAAGTAATATATTTAATATGTTGAAAACTTGAAAGCATTAAATACTTAATTCTTTTAGTAATTATAAACATTTAATATATAGTATTAAATGTTCCTTAACTAGAGTTTTTGTGATACTCGTTAGCAAGACATTAGTATAATGAATAATGCTAAACAAAAAAAAAAAGTAGTCAAAATTTTGACAAAATACTATGTTGGATGTTGGATGAATCAAAAAGTAGAACCACCCACTCATCTAAATGTCTGGCAAAAATGCTGTCTCTCTAACATATTTTTAATATAATTACACTCTAAGAGTGGAATAAAATTAAATTATTTTATTAACTCATTTTTTAATACTGTCATATGTTTAGACGAAATTTAGATTTAAGATATATATGGTAGGTCCCGAGAGGAAGAGAATAAATTCAATTTAAAACTCAAAATCACTTTATAAAAAAACAAAACAAAACACTAAAAAAGTCATCATATATGACTTTGCGCTTTGTGTTAATTCTTTTTTCTCAATGTGCAAGGATCTTGCATATTGAATCCATCCATTAAGATCTGATTTAAAATCAAACCAATCTATTCATTTGACACTTCTTAAGGTCAAAGATAATTATTTTCAATGAAATAGTTTGGAATTTGAAACTACCTAAACGATGTGTGACCAATGTATTTTATATGTATCATTTTTTTAAAAACAAATGTTAATATTCAGCAAAAAAAAATGCAAATATTCTTTTTATGTAATATTCTCAAATCTGTGACACTTGCCCCATGCATGTGTCTCAGAAATCTTAATGATAGTGGTTTAGTTTAAAGTTTTTTTTTTTAACGTGGTGATTGTGGTTTTTCAGAATATATTTTTACCCAATAAATAAGAGATTAATCTCCTAGAGTACGGTCAAGCGTGGATATCTTCCAATAGTATTTTTTTCATATATATAAATATCAAAATCAAACATAGAATCACATACTTAAGGAACTTGAGACCATTCCACTCTAACCAACATACGTTGATTTTAGCATAGTGGTTTAATTTAAAGTTTAAACACTGCAAACACATATATTATATGTACTTTTGTTTCCTTAACTAGTTAATGGTTTATTCTTAACTTAGATTCGATATGCGTTTGATTCAGTATTTGATAAACATTGAATTTTAGTTTCACGATTTGGTAGATTCAACAAATATAACATTAAAAACATTAATTAGTTTGGTAATGGTCTCTTCTTAGACGTCTGACTATATTCTAATAAATTAATCTCTTATCTATTAAATGAAATAATATTTTGAGAAAAAAACAATAACTAGTTTAGAATTTAAATGCATAATTGACTAGTTGATCTATATAAAACATTCTCTTTTGCATAACTAGATTTTGCACCCATGCGATGCACGAATAAATTTAAGAATTAAATGATAAAAATTAATATAATTTAATTAAAAATATTTTTATTAAATGAAATATATGTAATAATTCATAAAGAAAAAAACATTTATAAGTTTAGTTTAAAAATACATAATATTTTCATGAAGGAATTTCATTCTAATATAAATATTAAAGAATTTAAATATGTAATATTATAAAACAACTTATATGTTTAAAAAATATTTATAAAACTAAAATATTTTTAGTTTCAAAATGCACTTGGGAAGGGAAGTTCGTGTACCCTATGCAAGTATAATCTCAAAATTAAAATGTGTGACGAAATCTTATAAAACCAAAAAAAAAATATATTCATGTAAATTATTATTTTCTGTTAGTTTAATTTTTATCTTTTTTTATTCCATTTACATTTTTTGTTCTTTCTTTGCCTGTGTAATTTTAATATTATTATTCTTTTTTAAGGAGTTTACATCAACATCATAACTTATTAGATTTTTAGTATTTGAATATGCGTCATCGACGTATACAGACATGTCAATGTTGTATTGAAAAAAGACAAGATATTCCTCTTTCTGAGGGATGGAAGAAGTTTTTTTAATAGTATAAAATATTATGATTATTATTTTTACTTATTTGTGAAGTTGCAATTTTTTTCTCATTTATTTTTTATTTTTATTACTTGGTTATTGAATTTTAATTTTTAAATTATTATTTAATTTTTTACAAGTGAAATTTTCTTTATCATATGTCTCATGTTATCATATTAGATTATATATATCAAAAACTAACTACATAAGATGATATATAATAGATTATTAGTTACTCTACTTGCCACGTGTCAAGAAAGTAATGTAATTACTTGTTGACTGGAATGACACATGGCAAAATTGGAGGTCATATGCTAATGGCCAAGTCATGACCCATTAATTTAATGAGACAAATTTGATATTTAGACAAAACATACAAATTTAAGTCTTATGAATAATTAGGCTAATAATTACTTGTTTTGAAATATTATTTTAATTAGACTAATAATCTTATTTGTCATTAGTTTACTTTATTTTAAAATAATTAAAATATTTATTTAAAAATTACCTTGAACAACGGTCAATCCTCCAATAATTTTGTCATGAAGATATTATTAAATTATAAATAACATATAAAACATATCTTTATTAATTTCATTATTTTCTTTATAAAGAGTCCACCCCTATTATGTAGATAATAATAATTAAGTAAATTATTAGGATTGACAAGATATATTATTAATTTTAAAATGTTGACTATGAATTTTAAAATTTATAATATTATTAATTATCATATTGGTGATTATTAATTATTAAATACATTTGAATTAGTCATATTAATGTAATTAATATATTAATGAAATTGATTACGTGGTGGTTTTGGTTTCTCAGAATATCTTTTCACCCGATAGATAAGAGATTAATCTCTTGGAGTACGGTTAAACGCCTAAGCGAGGATCTCTTCCAACAGTATTTTTTTCATATACATAAATCTTAAAATCAAACTCAAAATCACATGCTTAAGGGACTCGAGGTCATTTCACTCTAACTAACACACGTTGACTTTAGCGTAATGGTTTAATTTAAAGTTTAAACACTGCAAACACATATATTGTATGTACTTTTGTTACCTTAACGAGTTAATGGTTTATTGCTAACTCAGATTCAACACGCGTTTGATTCAGTATTTGATAAACATTGAATTTTAGTTTCACAATTTGGGAGATTCAACAAATATAACATTAAAAACATTAATTAGTTTGGTGGTCTCTGCTTAAACGTATGACTATATATTCTAGGAGATTAATCTCTCACATATTAAATAAGAGAATATTGTGAAAAAAAAAATAACTAGTTTAGAATTTAGATACGTAATTGACTGGTTGATCTATATAAAACATTCTTTTTTGAATAATTAGTTATCATATCAAAATTTGAATGTTTTAAATCTTCAAGACTTGAAATGGATGTGCATTAAATAAAATTTAGTCTTCAGCCTTCATACACTCATCTCCTACATAAGAACATTTATAAATGAACAAAACTTGACTCCAACCTTTTCCCTCCAACTCTTCTCTCTAACCCTTTTAATCACCCTCTATTTGTTAGTTCCAACCCCACTTAATTGAGTTAATGGACATATGGAGGGTGATTAAAGGGGTTAGAAGGAAGAGTTGGAAGAAAAATGTTAGAGCCAACTTTTGTTATTTATAAATTAGAGACTATGTATACCCTTAGCCACTTGTTGTCTATAGCTAGTTGGCGACAAAAAAGGAAGATATTTGTAAATTAACATTAAATTTGAAATTTAAATTGGTTTCATCCAGAGTAATTGTTATGATAATTTTATATGCAACAATCCTTTTATACACTCATCATGTTATAACAATAACATTTATTGAAATATATATTTTGGAAGAAAAAAATTGTAGGGCATCTCCACATCTTTGATCGAAAGACTAATTTATTCCGACATGGAGTATTAATATAGTTAGACTTTTATCACAAATGACGTTTCCAAGTCTTGAACCTTTGTCATTTCTTAAAAACACAATTTAATTACTATTGTATCCAACTCTTGTAAGTATATTTTGAAAATAAGATAGCTCTTTGTTGAACACTTTTGACATTAACCTCTTATTTAGGTTTAAAAATAAGATTTATATTAATCGAATTACATTGACGTTAAGTTGATGTGTTGATGACAATTAAAAAGAAAGAGATTTTACAATTTTAACATTAAAGTGGCATTGTAAAAAATTGTTTCCTGTAATTTTTATATTTATTTTGCCAAAGATTGCTTATCATTAATGAAAATGTGCGAAATACATCATTCCACAAGAAAATGGAAGTATCCCAAACAGACATAAAAGGACAAAAAGAAAACAACCAAGAAGTGTGAAGAGGATGTTTACATCAACTCACTCCCCTTAGATTTGGCAGGGGAACCTAGGTTATCCAAGCAAGCACGTATCTCCTCTCCTAATCCATCAGCCCAAGGCCACGCTTCTTGTTGACTACTTCAGAATTAGGGTACCCAGAAGAAGTTATAATGGCTACACTCTTACATTGAGTTTTTTCCCCTTCTAGCACCTTTACTTGATTGTGTATTTTTTTCCTAACATCATTTGCTTGTGTAGGCTGGGGAAGGAATTTCATCAAAAAAGTAGAGGGAGAAGCCATATCTCTACTCTCAAGAGGTGGTAATAGTTTGTGATTTGGGTAGTTCTAAACAGTGAACATAACATAGGTTAAAGTTGGTTGGCTTTAGTTCCGCTCCAAAGACAGCATCCTCATGAGGTTATAAGTCGAGGCTACGACTAGTCCGAGTGCATCATCATCATCAAAGTGGACAATCTCATGCTCATCAACTTTATAATATTAACATATATCTAGCTACTTATATATAAAATCTAAGGCCTAGTTTAGTACATATTATAAGACCTAATAATATAACTTTATATTATATAGTCAATTTTTATCATATGTTTAGTGCGACATGTGATAGGATAATACTATCCAGTCAACCTAATTTTATCCAATGATTATATATAGAATAGACTAATTAGGTTTCAAGTGACCAAATAAAATCAGATAGTATTATTTTATATCAGGTTAGACGAAAACTCAATACTCCAACCCCAAATCCCCTTACCCTTGTCTCCCTTCGCCATAGTCACCATCTTGCCTCAGCCCTGATCAAATGACCACCTCTCACCATTGTCGGCCATTGGAGTTATTTATCATCATCCTACAGATTGTGCTCGAGACTATCTCGCATCAAGGCAAAATCACGTCATGGTTTGTGCTCATGGTTATAACTTTACTACCCTTTACGGATTGTTTCGGGATCTGAAAGAAACTATGAATAAAGGATTGTTAAATGAATTGCATTGGTCATTCACAATTAACTTTGTTGGAATAAGGGTGGGAATGTGATTATTGTGGCTTTATATATGGCTTCATAGTTAACTTTATAATTAGCTGCATGATATTAGATTAATTTTATTAAATTCATTATTTTTTATGTGAACTAGCATAAGTTACATTATATTTTATAAAAATCCAAATTAATTGAATGTCAAAATAATTAGAGTATATTGTTGTAGTCCAAATAGTGATCATTATTGTTATAGTTAAGCATTGCTCATAAGTAAGTTTTGTTATTGGGTCTTGTGTATGAGTTTATCATGATTAGTAGGTTTAGCTCATTCTAACATGGATATACACACAAGGGAGAGACTATTATTCTTAACCACCCTAGTGCATGCAACCGCCTCCATTGAAACTGACGCAATAGTAAACTACTGTGGGATTAGATGTGATCCTGAATGGTATGAAGGAGATCGCATCCAAGATTCTAATTATATTTGTCTCATCATCATCTTTTCTAGATAACTCTATGACTTATATTATTTGTGTATGTCATAATTTGAGATTAAATTGATCAAGTAATTTGGGTTATTATATTTTAGTTTTGACCCAAAATTTCTAACACATGATGGTATGAACATTTGGATACTTTCTTTGGCATAATCAATCATCTTAACTACCTTAAATGGAAACCTGAATAGTTTTTTTTTCTTTTTTAGTTAAGTTGATTTCTAGATCTATCTGTTGCATCTGGGTGGTAGTATAGCAGACTTGGGAGGGTGGTCTCGTGCTCATGAATATTGGTCCATTTCATGTCTCTCTGACTAGTGTCAACATTATGGTGGCATTTATGCATGATGTTGGTTGAAGGATTTGTTCACTTGTGGTTTTCTCTAAATCATTCTTAGTAGCGACTTCTTGACAATTCTAACCATGGTTGTGGAGTTGCATATGTTGTTGATTGAAAATGTATACATTATTATATTTTTTTTGAATTAATTTCAATAATTTTTATTGCAAAAGTAAATTTTTAACTATTTCACATATATAGATATTTTTTTCTATAAATATTTTTTTTATCCTGTATCGACTTATTATACAATTATATAACAAACATTGGATAAAATAAAATTATACAGTTATGCGTAGCGTGTCAAACATTGAATATTATAAAAACTTATATAGTGTATAACTTACACTATATTATCAGGTCTCATGCTATCATGTCTTTATTATACTATCAAGACTTACCATGTACAATGTATCAAATAGGACCTAAGTTCCTTGTATTACAAAACATTTGGGGTGAATTAATGGTCCTTTTATTTCCAAAAATTATATTTCAGGAATATGATTTTAGAGGTATGACTGTGCTATCGTAAAATATGTTTAATTAATTTATTCAAGATTTTCTAAATAACATCTATAAATTAAAGTGGGAGCTTGTCTAATTACACAAGCTCGGGGGGAAAGAAAGAAAGCAAAATATAAAAATTGTTGTGGAGAGAATGAGTGAGTGCAGCAGGACTAAACTAAAGGATGTAGTGACTCAGTGTGTTGATGAGCAATTGCGTACAGAGGGGCTCGTCTCATTAATGTATTCTCTCTACCTCTGGCTGAGGTATACTTTGTTTAGATTGAATACTGAATAATAAGGATCATTGTCTTCTCATCTTTTTCACTTCGCCCTTATGTGTTCTCACTCTTCTCCTCTTATTCTTTTCTAATTTTAATTATCAACTTATAAATCACATTGCATAGACTAATAGACATGGAATTTTTAATCCTAGAAGGATTTTCCACTTAGGTTGCATTTGGTGCACATGATAGTATAAAACAAGATAGTATAAGACAATAGGATAATGTCTGATAGTATAAACAAGCTGATAAGATATTATACTATTAAATATTCGATGCACATAATATAAATAACTTGATAGTATATGTAACTATCTAATCTGACCATATTACCTTTCACCTTCCTCACTATTGTACCACGACCCTTTTCTTCTCCTTATCCCCGAGCCCTCCACAGAACCACCACCGTTGGCCACAATTCCCCTCAACCACCAGATCTGCGAGCCACCACCGTTGGCCACAGCTCCAGATCTGCGAGCCAACATAACCAACACAACTCCAGATTCAAAACAAGGAAGGGGATTGTCAGTTGCAAACCCATGGTGTGGATAGTGGGGACGGGCTAGTAGTGATAGCTGGAGAGAAAGAGAGGCGGTGCTGTTGCAGCAGAGGAGAGAGAAAGGGGGCGCAATTGTCTCAGATCTAGAGAGAAAAGATGGGGCACCAGGGGAGGGACGCCAACTCTGGTGAAGACAAATCGGCGGAGGCTGCGACTATTGCAGCAGAGGAGAGAGAGAGGAACGGTGGCTGTTGCAAATCCAAAGAACGAGATAGGGGGTGCTAGGGGATGCTATTTTTGACTGAGTGAAGCCAATGGTGGACGAGAACGGAGGAGCGACGCGTGATGCAAGAAGATGGGAGCTCAGATCTCGTTTAGTGAAGGTGATTTTGAAAATGAAATAAATCAAATCAATGAACCCAAAGAAAGGAAAATCACATTCACAACAGAACCAAATAACAAAAGAAAATGAAAAAGCTGTTAATGGTGGCAGTTGGTTGAAAACGAGTGGAAGAGGTGAATGGCTCTTTTGCTGGCCTCTGGGTTCTGATCTCTGTGATTGGGATTTTGAGGGATTGGTGGTCTAGGTTCTTGGCATAGATGGAGAGACTTGGATGAAGAGGGATGAAGTTGAGGGGCAAGTTGGGAAGAGATATCCTATCAAGTCTAATCAGGGGGTGAGGGAGATGATAGAATAATTAGGTTAGAATAGGATAAAAAGATTTGACTTGATTTGACTATACTATCAGGTTAAACCATCAAACGCCTGATAAGACCTGATAGTATTAACTAATACTATCAGGTCCTTTATATCTTGTCCACCAAACGTAGCCTTAGGGGATAAAAGCAATAGATAAAAAATAGGAGGGGAACGCATATCTAACCAACATCTAGATATCATCTCCAACCACATCTTAATACATTTTAAAAATTATTGGTTGAAAACCATCCTTCACAAGAGCTTTATAAGAACCAATAGTATCTAAGGCTCATTTATCCTTTTCCTTACACATTACTTTTAAAACTGTGGTTACCCCTTCTTCCTTATCTAAATTAATGTTGCCTTTTCTTCTGTATCCAAACCTTCTGACTCCTTTGGACCTAGCCCTCTATCACGTTATTTGTCATATAAACCTTAGGGTCAACTTTCCTATTTGAGTCCTCCTCATTATAGCTATGCAATCATTCAAATTTATTGTTGGGATTCCCCATTATTAGGGATACTTGATTAGTGGTTATTCTTTTGTTTCCTCTTTTTTTTTTTTTGCATAGTAAGCCAAGCACCATACAAATCATTAATTGCCTTATGATTCCAAGAGCAAGACCTAGCCGTAGCTAGGTTAACTTCCAAACTTATGTTTTGGCTAGCAGGTGTATCCTGCATATTAGTACTAAGGGTAATAACTTCCTTTGGACAATCCCTAACAATATGACCATAGCAACCACAACACCAACAAAGGTGATGAAGACCTTCATACTCAACATAATACAAGTGAACTTGAATGCACACTTTGGTAACCATAAGTTCATTCAAACTAATCTTTATGAATGCCTAGGCAAAACAGCCACTGGACGCTTTAAGCATATTTTTATCAACCTTGATAGGTCTGGCAACAATTGCTATAATTACTAAAATAATGCTTTCATCATAATAATCATATTTAAACTAGGAAATCTGATCCACACCAAGATGCGATCTATCTTTATAGCAAAAGCTATAAATTTCGGTGTCTAAGTCCAGACAGATAAATAATAGTCAAATATCATCTAAGGCCCCCCCACATCCATGATATTTGCCCGACCTACCTCTTGATCACACTTGACTAAATAGAAACCATATCTAACACCAATAACATCAAAGTCTCTATATAGTTTCTAAACAACCTTCAACTATGTTTTCATCAGTTGGTACCCTAAATCCTTACCAAGAATCTTTGCAACTAAGGCGTCATTCCAAGGAAGACAACAACTATCAGAGACCTTATCATCAATATGCACCTTACGCAAGTGTCGATCTTCACCAAGCTCTCCACTAACAAATAAACATAAGCCTTTGGGGGCAGTACAATGATTGCCAGTGACTTATCACAAAAAGATGCATATTTCCATTGGGGATTAGAGGCTACTTGATCTGATGGTTGAGAAAGGCGGCTTGTATGGTCAAAAGGGGTAAGGTTGGGAATTTCACCTCCATGCAAAAAAAAAAAAACCTAATAGAGTGTTATCAATGCTAATATTTGTATCTATTTAGTAATATTTAGCTTTATGTCTATTTGGTAATATTTAATAATATTTTGTATCGATTTATTTTTGTTTGTTTTTTAACAAAAATAAATATTCTCTTTGTAGTATTTTTTAATGGAATTTCTTTATAGTATTTTAGCTAAATGTTCATAACATACCTAACTATTCTTTCTTTTATACTATCTCGTTTGGGACACAAGTCTTGATTCCCTTTTTCAGATTGGCATTAAAAAGCCTAATATGGAAATTATGCTTGATAAAAAAATTATCAAATAACAATGACTGGAGAATCTGTTACATTGTGAAGCGTAGCCCTAACCATGGCATGGTAAAATAGATCTACCATACCAATTACCAAACCAAGCTATGTGTAGGTCAAACAAGGCCCCTTATCAAACTAAAGTATCAAGGCATGATGAAAAGAATAATTTGATAGTTCCTTTTTCAAGCCAGGAACAAAACTCCTTGTATTCCTCTTCGAGTGAGAGAAAAACTCCTCAACTCTTATTCATATTTAAATATATCATTACATTGCTATTACTCTCCTATTTATACAATATCAAAGTTACAAAATGAAAACTAATGAACTCAACTCAACAATTCATATCAATATCTTTTCCTTCAAACTAACATTGTCCTCAAGGTTGCTGTTAAAACAAAACAAGAAATTAATTATGAAGAAAGAAAAAGAACACCAACTATCAACAAAATATTAGCTCTTATCCTACTAAACAATATTAGTTGATTGGGCATGTATGCTACTATGTGACCCTCTAGAGATCCACCTTCTGTTGTGGCATTATTCTCTTTTGTCATTGTTGTGTTAGTAACCATGCTATAGATCTCACCACCCTTTACTTTCCTACATAGTGTCATGATAAACCCATCCAACCCATATCCAATTAGCACTTGCTCGATGAAAAAGTGGAGGACCCTAGCAAAACAAAGCCAACAATATTATAATGCACATATGATCTAGGAATTTCCCAATTCCTTCAACTAGACCCAAGAGCTCATGGTTGTTCACCATGAAACCACTATCTTCAAGCAATCCCATTTACTGGTGCCCATTTTCCAACATAGCCACAAAAATTCTCGAATTCCCATTATCAAATCTCATAGAACCAACCAACATCTTATTTGCCCATGTTAAATTTAATTGTATCCCAAACACTTCATGGTACGAGATTGAAGATTTTGAAAAAAAACACACTAAAATTTTCCAACCTGATAATTATTGAAGACCAATAACTGATCTTGAAGACCTTTAAATTTGGGAGTCTTAGTTTGTTTGACCTCAATATTTTTTCTTGGCCATAGTGCAAAGCTTCCTGATTGACAACTTGGTTAGGGCCGGTGATGAGATGGGGAAACAACACCACCAAGGTCAAAAACCAGAACACTATTCTCACTTCTTGATCTTCAAAAATTCTCATAACTTGTTGCGATGGCAAATCAGGTTGTCCTAGTAACAGTGACAGTGTGACCATGGTTATATATGGAGTAAGGTCAAAAGTAGGTCCAAGGTGAAAACACCATTGCATTCGTGCAAATTCAAGATTTCGGTTAGAGTTGGAACCTTGGATTTGGGCTTTTGGAAGATCCTGCGATTCTATTTCTCAACCCTCTTGACAATCTTATGGCTTAGATTTTGGTTGACCTCTTCTCTTCCAATGTTGCCTAGATCTTGGTTAACTAATGACACATATGTTCTTGTCATTACTCTCATTGTCGAAATTTTGGGGCTCTTCATTCTCCAATCTCTTGGGTTTTTGTTCATCAATGCCAATGTTTTCTTGAAGTGGAATCACTCGCAGTTTCTTCTTTATTTGTAGTGAAGACATGCAAGGTTCTTGAGTTGCCATGTCCATGCCCATCAACTATCACACCATATCTTCTAAGTTCTTCAAAGAATTTTCTCTTGCCAATGTTGCATGCTCATTCTTCATTGTTGTCAAGATGGCATCCATGTGTTTTTGTTGATGTTTCATACTCTTTTTTATTTGGAACAATTATTCCTGCATTCGATCTAGTGATTCTTCCTCTATTTTTCTCAATGAAAGCACTATTGATAATTTTTTTTCAAGTCAAGAACAAAACTCCTTGTATATAGTGACAGACGTGGAAATTTTAAGTAGTAAGGGCAAAGACAAGACACAAGTACAAAAAAAAATAATACAAAATATATTAATACAAAATAATGAAAGATGTGTTAGCCATGACAACCATTACCCAAGAGGGGGGTGAATTGGGTAGTGACAAGTTTTAATGCAACTTTGACAAATTACGCATTTTAAATCACTCAATTAATAAATGCAGCGGAACATGCATAGCAAAGGCACAACTATTAAGGATTACTCAAATATAACTTGGGTTAAAGGATAAATCAAGCAAATAAACTAGATATCAAGATCAACTCAAGCATATATAGTTAAAGCACAAATATAAAGAGATAAAGTTGAGAAGAGCAAACACTGAGATTTATCCTGGTTCGGCCACCAACCACTTGTGGCCTACGTCCAGTCCCCAAGCTTAACTTGAGATTTTCTTCACTATCTCCTAGACTTCACGGGTGCTAGGAAAATCTTTGTATATGCAAGAGCACTCCTCACACCTTGGGATACCTCACCCTTGTGCTAGAGCCTCCAATTCTTCAAGCTTCACAGGTGCTTGATGACCTTTATAATGAAGAGCACTCACAACACCTTTGGGATACCTCACCCTTTGTGTTTGAGTCTCACTATAAGGGATACCTCACCCTTTTCTCTCTTGAGGGATACCTCACCCTCTTACAATGATTTCAAGATGAAAAGAAAGAATAGAAACTCTCACAAGAGTGGATATACAACTTGAAGAACAAAGTATGGATAATAAGAAAACTCTCTCAAGGGTGGATAATACAAGTTGAAGCTCAATGGGTATAAAGGATTCACACTTTAAAACTCAAAATATGATTTTTATGATTCAAGGATCAATTCTAGTGTTCAAGAGGTGTATAAGCTTCATACAACACTTATATATAGAGCCCAAGTGATAAAATAGCCATTGGTAGTGTTTTATAATGATTTTCTATGAAAACTAGCCGTTTATAGCCGTTAGAAACGTTCCTGGGCACTTGGTAATCGATTACAAGCTTCATGTAATCGATTACAAGCTTTCTGGGCACTTTGTAATCGATTACATACTTTGTGTAATCGATTACACGGCTTCTGTCAACGTTGTAATCGATTACATGACTTGTGTAATCGATTACACCATTTCTGGTTTTGAAAACTGACTTTAAAAGGTCATAACTTCTTCATTTCTTATCCGATTAAAGCGAATGACCACTCATTGGAAAGATCTTTGAGTCTATTTTCATATGAAAGAAGTTTTAGAACAAAAATCAAAGTATTTTGAAAGATATGATTAAAATAGTAACTAAAGGTCAGATTTTCAAAACTCAAACTTTAAGTGGTCATAACTTTTTCGTTTCCTATCGGTTTAAAGCAAATGACCACTCATTGGAAAGATATTTGAGCCTATTTTCATATGAAATAAGTTTCAAAACAAAAATCAAAGTAGTTTGAAAGTTATGATCAAAAGAGTAACTAAAGGTCAGTTTTACAAGACACAAACTTTGCTATTTTTCATAGAAATGAACTACCACCATGACTAGCTTTCCAAAAATATTTTGTTGGGCATTTTAGAATATAAGAAACACTTTTAAAGATGTTAAAACATATTTTGAACTTAGTGTGAATCTCATTTACTTTTACACAATATCTAAGTCCTATAAGTTATTCTTGAAGATGTTGGACTAGATCTTTTGCCACCATCACTTCTTGATGTAATCCAAGCTTCCAAAGAAAATCTTCTCTGCAAGACTTGCAAATGCTTGGAACATCTTTTCAATTTTATTCTCCTTGAGTTGAGCATAGTTGTGATCTTTTGCTTTCTTGTTGCAATGCTCACTCTTGGTACTTGGACTATCCTACAAAGTATTGCTTACTTAACCAAACATAGTTAGTCCAAATTCATAACTTAATATCTTCATATGCATGATTCATAAATGTATACTCTAGTTTGTCTAACATGCGTACAAGACTTTCATAGACATATCCAATATTAATTCATTTATAACTCATATAAAATATTATTGGATATATTATATGATGAATGTTACATATATCTTATTGCATGATTATTAAGTGAAATATAATTAGATAAAGTACATAATCATGCATGATATAATATATCACATTAAACACATTTATGTAACATGATCAATATTTTTTTGTGATGCATTTGTTATCTATAAAACACATTTATTAAGTATAAGCATCATTCTTTTTGTCTTGTATTTGTCATCATCAAAACTTAGTATATTAAACCATTTAGGGCAAACTTATTTCCACAATCTCTCCCTTTTTGATGATGACGAATCACCAAAGAAAAAATATGTTTAGCAATATACAAGGATAGATATTCATGTAAGTATATCAAACAATAAGCACAAGATCATATTTTTCTTTTTAATTTTCTCTACCCCTATTTGACATCAACAAAAAGGCGTAAGAAGAAAAGGTAATATTTTCACTCCATTTATAGATAAAAACTGATGTTGTCAAAAAGAGTAGGATCATCAAAACCAAAAACTTCTTTACGTTATTCAAAACATAATTATCTCCCCTTATTTAATTCTACACATGATTCAAGAAGAGAGAAATGAAACAAGTATGCTTTCAAGATATAAAAGATTATTCATGCAATACTTGTCATATTTTGGTACTTCAACATTTAGCATATGATAGCAACAAGCTTAAGAAGTTATGTCTAGTTTATAATATCTTGCATAACACATGATAAATAAGTACCACTTGATATCACTTGTTAGGAGTTACAAAATATTCGTGTAAGATCATGGAATTAAGGTTTTCAAATGGAAGATCATACAACTTGTCACATATCAAGCATTTCTTAATGAAAGAATCAAAGGATATGAAGTTTAAGAATGTTTACCTTCTTTCATTTGATAGAGGGGAAGAGAATGAACGAGAATCTTTGTTGACATGTTGATAGTATTAACAATAAAACACTTCATGTCAAACAAGGATGTAAGCCAAGAGATATAAGTAACAATTTAAGAGCTAGGCTCCCCCTCAAAATATGCATATTATCAAGATATAAAACATAATATTTTAACATAGTCATGCATATATTTATAGCCAACAAGGATATGGAAGTAAAATATGTAAGATAAGTAAGATAAGCTCCTCCTTATTGAAGCACAAGATAGATAAAGAGATATATGTATGCCAAGATCATGTAAGCACATTACCAAAAAGTAAGACAAAGATATATATTCTTAATCCCTCAATCAAAAATCATTTTAAAAACTTCTCCTCCTTTCAAAAAGAATTTTATAATAACACATTACATTTCTAAAATCATTTTAGAAGGGTAGAAGAGTTTAATATTGAAACCACATATTCCTTGAGAGTGACCAAATCCAAGTCAAAAGAGTATTTGAAAGTACATCTCCTCTTTTTCACATTGAATAAGAGCCTTGAAAAGATAAAACACTTTTGAAGAACAAGACTTATCTTTTGAAGTATAAAGATTGATTTTTATAGAACATTTCAAAAGATTTATTTGGAAACTTTCTTAAATACTCTCTCAAGATTTAATAAACATTTCAAAGCAATGAAGAGAGTACTATATTTATAGCACAAATCGAATGATTTTCAAATTTTTTAAGACAATTAGGAGATGATAATACTTTTTAAATCTTAAGACAAGTTCAAAAGATTCTCAAGGATATAGAACTTGAAAAACTTCTTTTAAAAAATATTTTTAATCAAACTAGAAATTCTTTTCAAAACAAGAGCATAATTCTCATAATTGTTATATCACTAAGAAACCATAAATCAAGAGAATCATAGATATCAAACATTCATCTTGATGAAATATGCTATAGGGATCAAAGAATGTATAGAACTAATATCAACCATATATGCAATGACAAAATTAGCAAGTTAATATCCAATTAAGCAATTTGTTAATGCTAAGCATACTTCTCATGTAAGGAAAGCATCTAATCTTTTAAGATCAATTTATCAACAAGTATCATATAATACATAGTATATAGAATATCACAATAGTTTAGGGATAGAGATACTTATTGGGTTAGATAGAAAGTAATGCTCCTTTAGAATGTTCTTCATTTATAGGTTCTTTGAGTTTGTACTTTCTTCCATTGAGTATTTCATTCCATTGCATTTGAAGAAAGTTTCCTCATGTCCCTTTTCATTCAACTCTTCTCATTTATCCACATATGCTTGACACTTTAATATTTAATGGTATACTTGAAGCACATATAGACACTTGCAAAGCTAACTTTAAAAATTCTCTAAAACATAGGTTAGTATCAAATATCATTGAATCTCATTTACAAGCATAATTTAGATTGATATATAATGTAAAACATGTATTGCATTATCAACCATGCAATATTAGTTCTAACAAGAATGCATGAAGCACATGCACTTGAATCCACAAATATGATTTAAATATTTTAAGGCATGATTCAAGTTTATCAAGAAATACATGATCAATATCAAAACTTATATAAGCATTTTGGGGCAAACAATGATCATGTTAGGCATGTAATATCAAGTAAGAAATTTTAGTACGCACACATGCCAGTCAAGAATAAAAAGTCCCTTATTGTAATGAAAGAATTGAAAAATCATGGAACTATAACTTTTGAGACCATTTATGATTCATTTTAAGATATACTTCATTAAAAAGAATATTGAAGTTCAAAAGCAAGTTCAAGGCAAAAAAAAGAATCATTTACTTCTTGTTTTCAAGATATGAATATATCAAGCAATTTCAAACAAGAAGACAAATAACTTTTAACTATCCAATCCCTAAGTAAGCATATAAGCAAATTAAGCATCAAAGAAAAAAGATTAGAACTACTTATGAGCAAGTGAATTTACATATTTGAGCAAAGAGAATTGGTCACAAGCTCAAGAATATAGATATTGCCATAACATGTCATTCCAAGCAAAATGTGTGCATATCTAACATGTTAGCATATATAAAAATATTTTTAAGACATAGTGCTAGAAAAGCACAACTTAAGACATGATAAGGCATAAAAACAAATCTCTACTTATCCAAATATCACATGATATTTAATTTAAAGTATAAGTAAGGATAAGGGATTGATATCACCAAAAGTGTACTCTTTGAGTTTTTGTAGGTGACTCCAACTTCTATGCCTCAAGGCCCTTTGAGAATGTTGTGGTTTTCCATGTCTTTCTTTTTATGTTTTTCATCACTTTTGGAGAACTTGGACCATTTTAAGTTTTCCCAACCTCAAGTAGTACGGTTGTATTTCACTTCATTTGTATGCTTGAGCTAATGGTCACCCTACAACACAGTTCAAAGTATTTTCTTTAGTATCCACTAATTTTGGATCCATAGGGGTTAGTCATTGATCATTAATCTATTATGCTCTCATAAATAACAAATTTTCCATAGTATATAATTTGAGCACAACAAATTAAATAATCAATTACCATTAAGCACATAACCAAAAGCAAGCTTACTTTCATGATATATAAATAATTCAAATCATGGCAAGCATACCTAGGCATTGTAGAATCTCATGTAACAAGATATATAACAAATTAATGAGCTATGGTACAACAAGAATTAATATAATCATGTGCTAAACAAAATATTCATTTTTTACCAAGTGCACATGATTCTATCATTTACCTAGGGCCTACAAGGAATATACCTCATTCATTGTCTTTTTAAGTGAATGTGCATAAGAGGTAAAAACATTTGATACCTTGGCCTTGGTAATCAAGGAAACTCTTTTCTTTACCCATTACTTCTCTTTTGGTGTTTTGACCTTTGCAAGTTTCACATTTTGTACTTGAGAAGCTTTGGTTGAAGTCATCTTCCTTCTTTGATCAAAACTTCTACCAATGGGCTTTGAAAGCATTCCCCTTGATGATTCCTTTTTCACTTGACAAATTTGTCCATCCTTTTGAGAAGTTTTCTGCATAATTGAAACACTAGGAGGACATTTTGGTACCCACTTCATCTTGGGTCCTTCAATGTTAGTACTAGGGCATTTAAGGTCTTTAGGAACCCATACCATACTATTTCTCATATAAAGATTTCTTCTATAATTGCATAAATGAGAAATATGTCCTAGATGACCACAAAAATTGTAAACAATTGAATTTAATGATGGCTTGGTCCTTTGAAGATCATTTTTGAAAAACTTAAGTTTTTTGTTGTTTTTATATTCTAAACTATTTTTATCATAAGCCTTGCTTGAACTTTTATGTGGAATAATATTAATTTTATTATCATTAACAAGCATATAATGTAAGCAATTAGAATTATTTGCTTTGGCAAGTTTGGAATATATGTCCTCAACTTGATTGTCACAAGAAATTGAGGTTTCACATTTCAAAGGCATTTTCTCATCAAGAAAAGCATAATCATTTTTCAAAATTTTAATTTCATTTTCAATGAAGGAAATGTTTTCCAAACAAGATAAATTTTTATTTTCTAAATTCAACAAACCATCATATAATTCATCATATGCACATTGTAGCTCATCATAGGAAGGACCATAATCAAGATAGACATTATTTACCTCAAAGTCCTTTTTAAGGGAATCACCATCTTCCTCATTGTTGTCCATCCAAGATTCAAGAACATCTTCTTGAGGACATTTTTCAATATTGTCTTCCTTTAGAGGCTTTTGCTCTTCTTGCTCTCTATATACAACTTTTTGCAAGAAATCATTATTAGCAAGATAAAAAACATCAAGAGCATCCCATATATCTTTAGCACTAGAGCAACTTTTAATTTTAGCATAAGCATCATCATTTAAACCACTTCTCAAGATTTGCATTGCTCTAATGTTCAAGGGAAAGCATTTCTTATCATAGGCATTCCAAGTTTGTTTTGATTTGCAAGTAAATCCATCAAGCATAATATCCTACAAATCAAGATCAATAGATTGTATATAGATTTCCATTCTAACTTTCCAATAAATGAAATTCACACCATCAAAGAATGGTAGTTTATTAATTTTAAAACTATTCATTTTGAAAAGCTTTTAATGGTTACCAAACAAATAAGGATATTTAACTCCAAGCGGTTAAGCTTTTAATAGAGCACGAAACTCTGATACCACTTGTTAGCCATGGCAACCATTACCCAAGAGGGGGGTGAATTAGGTGATGACAAGTTTTAATGCAACTTTGACAAATTACGCATTTTAAATCACTCAATTAATAAATACAGCGGAACATGCATAACAAAGGCACAACTATTAAGGATTACTCAAATATAACTTGGGTTAAAGGATAAATCAAGCAAATAAACTAGATATCAAGATCAACTCAAGCATATATAGTTAAAGCACAAATATAAAGAGATAGAGTTGAGAAGAGCAAACACTGAGATTTATCCTGGTTCGGCCACCAACCACTTGTGGCCTACGTCTAGTCCCCAAGCTTAACTTGAGATTTTCTTCACTATATCCTAGATTTCACGGGTGCTAGGAAAACCTTTGTATATGCAAAAGCACTCCTCACACCTTGGGATACCTCACCCTTGTGCTAGAACCTCCAATTCTTCAAGCTTCACAGGTGCTTGATGACCTTTACAATGAAGAGCACTCACAACACCTTTGGGATACCTCACCCTTTGTGTTTGAGTCTCACTATAAGGGATACCTCACCCTTTTCTCTCTTGAGGGATACCTCACCCTCTTACAATGATTTCAAGATGAAAAGAAAGAATAGAAACTCTCACAAGAGTGGATATACAACTTGAAGAACAAAGTATGGATAATAAGAAAACTCTCTCAAGGGTGGATAATACAAGTTGAAGCTCAATGGGTATAAAGGATTCACACTTTAAAGCTCAAAATATGATTTTTATGATTCAAGGATCAATTCTAGTGTTCAAGAGGTGTATAAGCTTCATACAACACTTATATATAGAGCCCAAGTGATAAAATAGTCATTGGTAGTGTTTTATAATGATTTTCTATGAAAACTAGCCGTTTATAGCCGTTAGAAACATTCCTGGGCACTTGGTAATCAATTACAAGCTTCATGTAATCGATTACAAGCTTTCTGGGCACTTTGTAATCGATTACATACTTTGTGTAATCGATTACACAGCTTCTGTCAACGTTGTAATCGATTACATGACTTGTGTAATCGATTACACAATTTCTAGTTTTGAAAATTGACTTTAAAAGGTCATAACTTCTTCATTTCTTATCCGATTATAGCGAATGACCACTCATTAGAAAGATCTTTGAGTCTATTTTCATATAAAAGAAGTTTCAGAACAAAAATCAAAGTATTTTGAAAGATATGATCAAAATAGTAACCAAAGGTCAGATTTTCAAAACTCAAACTTTAATTGGTCATAACTTTTTCGTTTCCTATCGGTTTAAAGCAAATGACCACTCATTGGAAAGATATTTGAGTTTATTTTCATATGCAATAATTTTCAAAACAAAACTCAAAGTAGTTTGAAAGTTATAATCAAAAGAGTAACTAAAGGTCAATTTTACAAGACACAAACTTTACTATTTTTCATAGAAATGAACTACCACCATGACTAGCTTTCCAAAAATATTTTGTTGGGCATTTTAGAATATAAGAAACACTTTTAAAGATGTTAAAACATATTTTGAGCTTAGTGTGAATCTCATTTACCTTTACACAATATCTAAGTCCTATAAGCTATTCTTGAAGATGTTGGACTAGATCTTTTGCCACCATCACTTCTTGATGTAATCCAAGCTTCCAAAGAAAATCTTCTCTTCAAGACTTTCAAATGCTTGGAACATCTTTTCAATTTTATTCTCCTTGAGTTGAGCATAGTTGTGATCTTTTGCTTTCTTGTTGCAATGCTCACTCTTGGTACTTGGACTATCCTACAAAGTATTGCTCACTTAACCAAACATAGTTAGTCCAAATTCATAACTCAATATCTTCATATGCATGATTCATAAATGTATAACTCGAGTTAGTCTAACATGCATACAAGACTTTCATAAACATATCCAATATTAATTTATTTATAACTCATATAAAATATTATTGGATATATTATATGATGAATGTTACATATATCTTATTGCATGATTATTAAGTGAAATATAATTAGATAAAGTACATAATCATGCATGATATAATATATCACATTAAACACATTTATGTAACATGATCAATATTCTTTTGTGATGCATTTGTTATCTATAAAACACATTTATTAAGTATAAGCATCATTCTTTTTGTCTTGTATTTGTCATCATCAAAACTTAGCATATTAAACCATTTGGGGCAAACTTATTTCCACAAGATGAATTTACAATTATTCCTTTAATGTTGAATGATCTTTTCATTATCAATCTATCACATATTTCCAACTCTATGTAGGTATGAATGATCATGTTAGATAGATTTTAATTTCTTTCATTGTAAATTTATTCATCTATGTATTATATAGGAGTAAAGAGTTAAAAATATGAAGGGTTAACAACGACAAATGACTATTATGGGTAATAGAAAAATTCCAAAACTAGGTAAGGGCATATGTCCCTACTTATTTTCACATAATTCCGTCCTTGCTTGTATCCCTATTTGAGCGACAGAAAAACTCCGATCAGTTCTTGTTCACATTCAATAATATCATTACATTGTGATTATTTTCCTATTTATAGAATGGTTAAGTAACTAAATAAAAACTAACATAACTCAACAATTCATATCATAATTATAGTTTAATGACATTAGAAGGCAAAGCACATGCAACATCAAGTCCAATTAATGAAACATGTGAGAAGCCCACAGTTGCGTGATAAGGGATTCCAAAGTAGTGTGCACAAAATAAAACGACAATAATATCAAATTATCGAGAACAAAGCCTTTTTTCAATTCATTTTATGCAATCTTTTCTTAGAAAAAAAAAAAGAGTTTTTGCATCATCTTTTGTCATCCTTCGTGGAAACTTGGATTTCAAACTACATTTTATATTGTCGGTTGTGTACCAATCACATGACAAAATATTGCGTGTGCCCTGAAGCTGTAATTTTCTTTGATGTGTTTATGTTGCCATTTTGACTTTTTGATCTGTATCTCTTCTTTAAAAATAGGGATTTTCCAAGTACCTAACAAAAATACAGCAAAAGATTGCCTAAATGGCAATAGGATGAAAATAGTTGCTTTCTGAGTTGTTGTCAAATGAAAAATTCTTAATTGTTCTCAATTCTTATTTTGTATCATTCAATGTGTATTATATCATAATTATCTCTCACTTTAACAATACATTATAATTGAGATAATACATATTGAATAGCATAGAGCAATAATTTTTTCTTACATCAAGAATACCTAAGAATTTCTACTTGCCAAACATGAATCATGCCCCTAAACTACTTCATCAGCATAAACTGTAAAGGGACTTTCTATGGTTTCTAAACAAATTTTATGGGGACCTATGAACTTTTGAATTTTGCATGATAAAATCCCACCACGTCTCTTGCAGCCATCACGAACAAGCTAAGTCACCATAACTAACTAGAGACCCTAGCCACCATGACCCATAGCCCCTGAGAACCACCTACCCCAACCTTGATGGTTGCAGGATGAGAAGCTGGGGTGCTGAGGCTGGAATCTCATATTCGAGGAGGAGAGCTCATCGCTTGCACAGTCATCATCGTTAGCACAGTGGTTACCGCTCAGTCGCTCATATAGTCACACGATCTGCTGCTCTGCCATTTTATTTTGACAAAAACCATTCACCGTCACGGGCTCATGGCATCACAGCTCACCGCAGATTTGCTCCGCTCAGACCCTCACCGTCACGGCACCACCGCTCTGCTACTCAATCCCTCACCGCCACAGCCCTCACCAGCTCACCGCATATTTGCTCTGCTTAGGCCCTCACCGTCACTAGCTAATCAAGTGACTATTTGAATAAAACTGGAGCATAGGTATTGCTAAATATTGAATAATAACTACAGAAAGCTCTGCTGAATAATCAGTAGAGCTGTCAAAAAGGCCCAGCCCAGCCCATCAAGCCCTAACCCACATGGGCTAGGGCCAAAAAGCCCACAGGGCCAAAAAGCCCACAAGGTAAAAAAGCCCATAGGGCCAAAAGCCCACAGGGCCAAGTGGGCTAAGGCTAACCCATGGGCTGACCCACAATAATAATAATATTTTTTAATTTGGCCTAGTTATTTAATGGGCTGGCCTTGACCCACCTCTTTTACGGCCTGACCCTAGCCCACTCTAATGGTTAGTACTGGTTATGAGATAGTGTTCATCATGCATAACAGGCACCAAATATTGAAACAATATTTTCTTTTTGTTGAAATTTTATATGAAGTTTTCAATTGCAAACAAATGTAAGATATAGAAAATCAAGCTTTCAAATACAAGAACAAGAACCTGACCTTTCAGTTGTCTTGCATGATATGGAATTGAATTCACGTAGTGAAATATTTATCTGATATGGATTTAAAATATATATTATTGAAGTACAAAAATTCAAAAGATCACAACAGGAAACCACAAACTGACTTTAGACAATAAAAATGAACATGATAACTTAGTTCATGTTATTAAACATATCACAATAGAGACTGAAATGGTGTCCCCTGTTTGTTTACCTAGTCTAGAGAGCAAGTGATAAAGCTGAATTAAACAAAGCAAGTAAGCAATTAATGTTACTTGTTTCTTACTTGATACAAGAACATATTTTGGACACGTAACTCACCCTCAAAAAAGGTCACAATTTGCTATATTTTGGACAACAGGCAGCCCTAAAGTTCTAAGAAAATCTAACCCAGCGCAAGTCCCAAATTCAGCCCACAAAACATGCCCAAACTATTAGTTCACTCATATAGATCCCCAATGCTAACAACCAAATAGCCCCAGATCCATGATGCCTATCCATGACTACAACCAAAATTCATACATACAGGCTATATACATTACATTTGCACACGTCTCAGACCTGATAAAATTTCACAACTAGAGATAAAATCCAAAAAGAAAAGACAGACCTAATTTACAAAGAAATCTAAACTAAGAACTGTAACACATGCAATCATGAAGGACTTGCAAAGGAGTAAAGCACATCTATTCATCAAATGGAGAATTAAACAAAAAGCAATGGCGCGCCTAACCAGTCTCAAATTAACCAAGGAAGTATTTTCTATTGGATGCATTTTTCCTTTTTCCAAATACAAGGGTGGATGTTCACCCAAAGTAGCTAGGTGTGACTTCCATTGGGTGTAACTTCTTCTCAGCATCACCAATACAAGAATAGAGACAATGGGTTGGTCAATAGGTTGCTCAACTGGTCAAAGAACACAACAGAGGTGAGCTACACAACTCAAACAAGAACCCATTTCGAAATTTTGAAGAGCAGATGTGAGAGAGCATTTTCGATTGCGGTGATTTGGGTTTCTAACCTTGGGTTGATAATTGATACTGAAATAAGTCAAATAACTCAAATAAGGTGTTTTCTTACCACCAAAGATTCAGGTCCAACATGAAAGGCACCAGAAACCAGGTGAGAAGACTTATTTGAATGTATGGAGTCCTTGGATGCAGCCCATCCCAAACAGAATTACAGGCTTATTATATATGCTATAAGATTTATTCGTTAGGCTTACGAGCTTTTGCAATCAGAATGAAACAACATAACTACTTTGTATATTAGATGGAGCTTTCTACAATACTCAAAAATGTTTAGAGCATCCATGCTCCATGAAAATGACACGTAAGAACAGTCACAACCAGTATCATATTTATTTTGTTATGCGAGAAAATGTGGTCCTTAACAAATCACCTAAAAAATTGGTCCATGTAGATTCCAACTACATATTCATCAAGGATTTAACCAATTAAATTCAAGAATGCAAGGGTACATCACAACAAAGAATATCAAACAAAGAAAAAGAAGCATAATATAATCAACTAATGCTCCTCTCTGGGAAAGAAAAAGAAGCATAATGCAGAAGCAGAGAAGAAAAAGAAACAAGAATAGAACACTATAAAATAGTAAGAGGTAAAGCTTGTGTGAGTGGAAAAATGCACCTATAAGCAAGCTTTCACACAAGCTTGTTATAATGTCAACAGAAACAAGAGTTACTCACCACATAACAAAAAGACAAATACCTGTCCATTCTATAGTAAAAGAGTAGAACACAATATAAAATAGTAAGAGGTAAAGCTTGCATTCAATTATAAGATCATCCATTCAATAAGGACTGCCACTGAAAATGACATGATGCTTTTCACGGTTCTGTCAATTATAAAATTTTTGAGACATAGCAATATTCAGCAAGCTTGAGAGCAAAACCTAAGTTGGTTGGTGTCACCTATTAAGCAATAAAGCAAGCTAGTAGTATATGCAGAAAAATAACACCAAAGATCCAGCATGTACAGAAATAAAGCACATTGTAGCTCAAGAAAGGATCAAATAGTTATTTCATCAAATAGGTAGCATGCAACAAATAAAAAGAAAAAAAAAAAAGAAATGAACCAACACACTGATAGCCTACCTCGATCAGAATATCAAAAAGCAGAAAAATATTCAAATACATCAATTATGGTTTAAGTTTCATAGTACAAAACAGATAAGCAAAATCAAGAGTAGATTACCAATTTACCATAGATGGGGAAGCAGGAAGCTTAATCGCAGCATTATCGTAAACCATAGCAGCTTCCTCTGCAATATTATAGGTACCCAACCAGAGCCTCACCCTTCTCGCGGGATCTCGAATCTCAGCAACCCATTTACCCCAAGGTCTCTGCCTTACGCCACGGAACTTTCCCTCGTTGTTGGCGACGGCACCGGTCGTCGGCGGCAAGATGGTGTCTCACCGGTGGGTCTCTTCCTGGAGACGACGACGACAATTTTCTGGCTGAGAAAGAAAAAAAGTATGGAGATTAAAGGTGGATTGAATTTTCGGATTTTGGATTAGGGTTTTTTGATTTGGGATTAAGGATTTGATTGAATGAGATATGGGTCAGGGGGCTTTGTGGATCAGTCCCATCTTAACCCACTAAATTAGTGGGTTTAATGGGTTAGGGCTAAAAAAAGCCCCATCAAATAATGGGCTTAAAAAAATGGGTTAATAACAAGGGCTTAGTGGGTTGTACTGTGGGCTATAGCCCATATTGACAGCTCTAATAATCAGTGTTTTTATTGAGTATATATTTTTGTTTTGGAATTTCTTGTTTGGGAATTCTATCCACATTGTTTGCTTCGAATTTTACTAGGTGATTGAGCTTGTCACAGATCCTGCAGAGTTCTGCAAATCTCTGACAGCATTAACAGTTCCAGATGGAGCTACTGTGATATCGACCATTAATCATTCTATGAGAGCATATGCAACTGCCATTATTAATATTGCAGAATACATTCTCCACTGGGTATTATTCTTATGTTCATTCGACAGCCTTATATCCTACATCTTAGGTCATCCTTGAAATTGACTGGTTTTCATTTGAGTTGCTACTTATGTTTGAACATCTATACCATCCATCTTGGTACACATTGTTATCTTCAAAAACATTGTGGTTACTAATTACTTTTTGCATATTTTTATCCATCTTGCACACACATTGTTATACATCTGGGTATTATTATGCATATATATTTTTCTATGGGAAACTAATTATTTAATTAATTTTTGTGAAAAAAAAATGGTCAACCCGATCACCCGAACTAAACCAATCTATAAATGTTTAATTTGGTTTGGTTCAGATTTGGCAATAAAAAATTAAGACAACCAAACCAATTAATTTTGATTGGTTCGAATTTATTTTTCTCTAAAAATTGAACTAAACCGACCGGATTACACCCTTACCACTGTAACACCCGTGAAAATATGTTAGACTTGTAAATGATTACAGAGGTAACCTATTGTTAGTTTGGCATGCCTGTTAAGTTTTGTGACTTTCTGAACATGTTTGGTCACTTTACTGTAACACTATGTATGAAAAATAGCTGTTATTAACTCCAAAAATGGCTCAAACTGCTCAACTAATGGAATTAAATGCAGAGAATTTAATTCTAGGTTACAAATATGTGAACTGTGCTACAGTTAATTTTGGAGAATAATCAGAGCTAGTTAGGTATTTTTAAACATACTGGTTGTATGTTTAATTGTCAGTTTGACTAGCAGCTAATATAAAAAATAGAGTTTTTAGTGCAATAAGATTTTTTATGAATTTTAAGATTTATTTTAAACTTGTTGGCTCTAAGAAAAATTAGATTTGGTGAAATCTAAGTGTTCTTAACAAATCGGGCTATATCACATGGCCACTTAAGTGACCAAAGTCACTCACAGTAGCCTTGATATTAAGGCATGAGATGAGATATTTGTATCTCATTTTTCACTCTTTTCTCTCATCTTCTCTCACGGTTGCAGCTACCAAAGGAGGGGCAAAGGAAAGCCAAGCAAAGAAGGAGGAAGATGAGGGAAGGAATAGGAAAAGGAAAGCTAAGGCTTCATCATCCTCACCATCTTTGATCCAAGATGTAGGGGTTTTTGTTTCTTACATCTTCTTTTCTTCCATTTTCACCATTATGCATAAGTGATGCATAATTGGTCATGTTAGATGTTAGACTTGTTTGGAGTGTTTTTCTTGCTTGGATGAGTTTCCTTGGTTGTTCATGTAATAGGTTTGTGTTAGAAATCTAGAACTTGACATTTAAACCTTTGAGGCTAAAAGTGAAAAGGTTAGGTCATGATTTGTGATTTGATTCAAGAATCCAAAATTTGTGTTGTAAGTTGGTGGTTTATGTTTCCTATATGTTATTGAACTTGTTAAGGACTTAAAATCACCTAGAAACTAATTTGGAGTGAGTAAATTTCATGAGAACCATTAATAGAACAATTGCACATTCTACAGAAATTCTGTAGAATTGTTGTCACGTGGAGAGCGCCTTGACGCTCTACACAGAACGCCTAGATGCTTGTGGTCCAGAGAAGAGTGATCGCGCAGCAGGGCGATGAGCGCCTAGACGCTTATTACAGGGTGCCTAGACGCCCAATGCAGATTTCATCAGAATCTTTATTTTGATGTTTTTAGATTCCCTAATTATTAGGATCTTTTGTTTATGTCTTTTAAAGGGTGTTAAGGCACTATTAGGTATGTTTTGTGGAGGAAATAAGTACCTACTGCATGTATAAAATAATAGAACTTGTGAATCCAATGGTTGTGAAGTACCATAGGCAGAAGTCTAATCTATTGAATAGCATGGTGTAGCATGTGATATCACTTGTGATATGATGTTGTGGTATACTAGGTGTAGTATACAGAGCTGTTTAGCATAGTTAGTATATCTTTATGCACGAGTTGCTTCTTTTTGGTGAAAGTTAAGCTTAAGGTGCATGTTTACTAGATTTTGTTAATTCACTTGGTTAGTATGGACCTTATGATGGTTTTATGTGATGGGAATGACACATAGTGTAAGTATGTGAGTAATCCTAATTTGAAGTTGGAAAGCCTCGTGGAGGAGGAAAAACACGTTTAAGGGCATTGGTTATGATCTCGTGTAAGAGAGTATCCAATGTGGCGTTGAATATGTGTTAAATATCACTTTGCATATTTTCTTACACACTTGTTATTTCTACGTATCTGCGATTGGTATATGAGATAGTAACAATACACTCAATGTTGTGGGGTGGAATAGTCCATGCACCGCCAGATAGTATATGAGATGGTAACAGTACACTCATTGTTATGGGGTGGAATAATCCATTCATTGTCAAGTAGTGTTAAATCGTCAGAACCATACTACTCAGAGAGAAGTACAAGGAACGTTGTTCCTGCGAATAGTTGAGCTTCATGACATTGCACCAACACTATTTTTATCTCATTGTATAATCATTGTCTTAGGACAAGATAGGCATAAACATACAACATAACAAGCATTGCATTTGCATGGTAATTGTATAGGCAATTACCGTAATCAATGATATTTACGATTGTATAGGCGGTTATATAATATTGTAGATAGTTTTCTTGTAGTGCGAGTTTAGGAATGTGGTTTGCTTGAGAACATTACATATGGTTGCTATGTGAGTTATTCTTTTAGTTGTAAGTAGTGATTCTTATATCTGTTGTAAACTTATTCTTGACTCTAGTTGCTGATTTATTCGTTGTGAATGAATAAATGTTGGTCTTGAAATACTTATACTGAGAAATTGTGATTTCTCACCCCGATTGTGTTTTTATGTAAATCCAGATGTGGAAGTGTTTCAAAAGGAAAGAGAAAAGCGTTTGAAGACACGTAATATAAATGCTCTTCTAGGCTGAGATTGTATATATTTTATATTTGTTTAGTTGTTTAAAGTTATGTATGACAGTACGTCCTTTTGAGATAGTGATGTATATATATAATTTTTGTTAATGTGGCTCTCTATAAATGTTATGGATTTAGTTGATATATGTTTTGAAGTAGCATCACTAGCATTTGTTATTCTCCTATATGTCATATATATGGGAATAGAAATGTTAGGATGTTACAACCACAACCTGTGTGAATAGTCAAATTAGAAACTATTAGGGATTAGGGAACTTTGTTTCGTACACACAACACTTGTTGTTTTCATCTGTTGTTTGGGCGTAAGCGTGTATATGTCAACAAATAATCTCAACGCAAAAGAGTAAAGAAACCGAGTATTTTAGCCCAAAAAGTAAAACAATCATATGTTTCACGAACAATGAAAGATGCTATGGCGCTAAAACAATATCATTCTATATCTAAACACCTGCAATTAAAAATTAAGGACCGATACAAGTGCAAGAACCTTAAATCTAGTGATTCTAAGTCTTATTGTCCCTCCACATCACGTTATGGACTTTCTTTGTAATAAAAAAAACAGAATACAAAAAAATTATTTTATAGTTATAATTATTTTTGGATTTAGCAACATCATATCAATATTCTTTTGTACGCAAACTCATACGTATTTTGTGTGCCTTTCGTCTTTTTAACATTAGTCTTTGTAGTATTGTCCCTATCTAAATACAATTATAATCCATAAACTGTCAGTCAAATTTTGTATTATATCAATATAACCATCACCGGTATCAAATCAACAAACTATTTTTTTTTCTTTTGATGTGAAATCAACAAACTATTTACAACTAAATGACCATGATGAAATATATAGAAATGAATAAGACGAAGATAGTGACGGATCCACTTGATGAGGAGTGGAGATCATTGTTCCCATTCTATCTTGAATTTTTTTTTTGATTTTATATAAGTTTATATGTATATGTTTTTCTTATTCTTTTATATGTGTAATTTTTATCTTCATATACAAATAAATTAGTAAATTCATAATGATAAAAAAAATTATATAATATTATTTTTCATTTTTCAATAATACTCATGTGTTTTGATATTTGAGTATACTCATATAATATTTTTTTAATAGTACTCACTTAAGTTTGATACCAATATACTTAAATCACAAAATTATTCTTCTCTCACTGTTTTGATATTTGAGTATACCCATATAATATTATTTTTTAATTTTTAATAATACTCACGTGAGTTTGATACCAATATATTCAAATCACAAAATTCTTCTTCTATCACTGATCTTTATCCCTACAGATTAACGGTGATAAAGGACATTAATTATCCGTTCAAACTCACTCACATTTGCTTCAATCACAAAAATATTTGTTTTCATTACCTAAAATTTCTAAATCTATCACTAAAAATAGGGATAATAAACCCTCAATTAAATGCCTTAATTAAAAGCTATCTGAATTCTGATTTACAATTTTTAATTTCGGCAAAAAGAGGAGATAAAATATACTGATACTTCAAAAAAAAAAAAGGCTTTCCCCGATGGATCTTACTTTTAGAAATGTGTGCACCTTGAAAATCTTCTTTAAAGCCAAAAATAAAAATAGCTTGCAAAGTATTAGGAGATGTCTACTAGATCAAATGTCATCGAATACCTTGCAAATTCAGTATAAGGGAATTTAATAACAACTGAAATATATGCCCATATAGTGATCCAACAATTTCAGACATGTTTGTTTATCCTTTGAATAAATAGAAATAAAGATTCTCTAATAATATATTAAAAGTAATTCTATACCATTCGTCTCAACATGCTATTTTGCCTTTTTCTTTATTTCTTTTCATATAATTTAGTTTCACGTTACATATTTGATGGATTTAATTTTAATACCCTATGAGTACATTATCATCTAATCATATATTATCACATTATTAAAAATATTTAATTTTCATAATAACTACATTAAAAATCACACATATAATAACATGTGATTGATTAACATGTGATTGATTAATAATATAAAAAAAATTACATTAAAAGTGCATCAAAATTAAATTAATTTTTTTATGCATTGAAAAAAAAAAAAGAATCTAAGAACGAATGAAAACAACACCAAGCATATCTGCATCAAGCTTTGTACCAAGCCCAGCAGGCGGAACTGTCCAGACCTTCAAAGGATGCCCATCTTGAGTTCCCAACTATGCCATAAAATCAGCGGAGAAATTAGCCTCCCGAAGCACATTTTCAATATTAAGCTCATATTTGATACAATAGATAAATTTCTCGTGCAATTTGAAAATTTTTTCTTATCAAATACACTTCGGATCTATCCGAAAATTATGCACATCTGAAATCAACTAACATCTTTCTATTGGCCAAAACCTTTTTGTTTATTTCAACGAGACACGATATGACCTTATTTGAAAGAGTAAATATTCATGGCAAGACAAGATTAAAGTGTCTCGTAACTGTATAAATGATCTCATTAACACAGAAAAGGAGAGCATCTTGAGATTACGTTTTCTGAATGCCACAGAAGCAAACAAAACCTGCTGAACCCGCAATTGGATATATCTTCCATTTTATACCAACTTTTCTGGCTGGCAGGTCGGTTTCCTCAAATTCTCTTTCACACAGTACAAAGCATAATTTCTTTAGGTGAAGAAGAACAATCACAATGAGGCTAATAATGTTTTTTGGGTACAATGAAGCTAATAATGTTAAATCTTTACCCCCCCCCCCCCCCCCCAAAAAAAGGCTAATCTGATTGCACAGCTGAGCATAATATCTCTTTTGATTTTTATACCCCTATATAGGTAAAATGTTACTCACCAAGTCACCATGACATTTTTCTTGCGGTATAAAAATAAAGCTAGAAGTTGTCATATTCCAATGTCACAACTCACATGTTACAATGCTTAGCTGAGCATGAGTATTTCTGTAGTGATACTCATAGCCCATCAATGAAGGATGACCGAATAAAAATAAATCTAATCCAAAACCTTTTAATAGTTTGATCCTATTAGTGGCCATTTACTACTCAAGTGATAATAATTGATGAACCAAGAGAAATTTTTATGTATTTTTAAGTTAAAAGATTTCTATTATTTTATATCATTGGCTATGTACTTACTTAATGATGAAAATTATTTTTATCTCTTATTTAAATAACATTTTAAATATTATAATTAAGATAATATATATTTAATAATATAGAATTAATAATATAAAGTAAGTAAAATCTCTTAAAAAGACAAATTCTTTTATTTGAATATTTGAAATACAATATCCATATAACATCCTCTTTATATGTGAATACAATACAAAACAAAAAATTATTCATATAATATACAAAAATAATAAATCACACTCACATATAATAAGTCTCGTTCAAGGCAAGTGTTGTATTTTGGGATGTTAAAAAAATATTTTCCTAAAATGAGTGCACTGAACCAGACAACCTCATTGTGAAAAGACCATTCCCCTAACCTAACCTCTGCTGCTTTCTACAGGGAGGACTGATATTAACTTTCTGCTGCCACCAAACTCTATTGCCCAAGTCATGAAATTAAGCTAGCAAATAATTACAATTACACGCAAATCATTGAAGTCATTCGTAAATAAGGAGACCCAAGAAATAGGAAAACGCTCGTGAAGAAGCCAACATCACAGAGCCATAGATTAACAGAAAAGAGCAAAAGACAAAAATCTAAACAAAAAGGAAACCCTCTCATTTCCACTGGCATATGTTATAGATATATCAATGTCATATATCATAAACCCAAAACCCATGGAAGACGAGACAAAAACAAACCTAGGTTCAAATTTGTTTGACAAAAAAAAAAAAGGCTCCAACTCCACCATAGCTGCGAAATTGGGAAATCAACCAGAGGGACCGACGCTCCTCCCATCCTCTACCTCTGACTGCTGCTGTTGTTGGGGTTGTTGTTGTTCTGATTGCGGCGAGAGCAACAGCTGTGCCTCAATGGGATGATGGTGAGATTGAGGAACATGAGTATGAGGATTATGATGATGATGATGATGTTCCCCTTGATGTACTTGCTGAATCTGGTAAGGGCTAACATTGTCAAAGGTGCCAAGAGCCAACTCAGCTGGACCAGCACCAACACAAGCACCTGCACCCATCTGGTTAAACCCACCGCCACCACCAACACCCGCAACCGCAACAGAACCCACCGGTTCAAACCCACCACTATTAAACCTCAGAAACTCTTGTTGCTGCTGCTCATAACTCCTCAGCATAACCTCCCGCTGCTGCTGCTGCGCAACAGCCAATTGCTGAGCCTCAAGAAGCTCCTGTTGCTGAGCATCCCGAATCACCAAATTATGTGGAGTAGCCACAAGCGACGGCGGCGCCGCCACATTATTGGCGTTTCCGTAAGGGGAAAAAACAACAGCAGATAAAAATGGGCTTCCCGCCTGATGCTGATGTGGCATAACTACCCCAGCGGGTGGGATCATATTGGGATTTGCCAACATGGCCTGCATTGCCTGCATAGCCTGAGGGGTAAGATAAGTGGCGAGCTCTTTCTTTGCGCTGTGAAGTTCGGTTTGGATTTGCCTCAGCCTCTGCTGGAGCACCGAGATGAACCCTACGCAACCGTACACCGGATCGCGAAGCCGAGCCTCGGCTTCATATGCGAGGGACTTAACGGCGTCGTCTCGCTGCGCAGCGCTTAGCTCGTTGAGAAGCTTCGAGACGTTGCTTGCGCCGAAGACGCGGTGCACGCAGGAGAAGCGCTCTGGGTTGTCCGGCGGGAAGTACGGCGCGAACACGCATTCCTGCGTGCATTTCCGCCGTAGAAATTTACACGCCGCGCACGGTGAATTTGACGATGACATTGTCGACGATGATCTCTTCTCTTTCTTCCTTCACAGTCACCAAAACCAAGAATTCTGCAAATTAATTGAATTCAAGAACAGCAAAAAAATAATAAAATAAAATTACTTAATTATTATTATTCATCTTCATTTCTCCCTTAAAATAAGCGATCTAATTGATGATTATCTATCTTGAAAGGGGGAGAGTCAAATGGCATATATATAATTAATCGATTACAGGAATTAATTAACTAATCAAATTAATGAGAGCATGGGAATTGAGGAATCACAGATATAAATGAGGATGGATGATGATTATTCAAAGAAGGTTGACGTACCGATTCTTGATCTCGGATTTTGAAAAAAAAAAAGAGAGAGAGAGAGAGAGATAAGTGATGATTTTCATTTTCCAATCAAGAAAAACAATAAAAATTTAAAACCAAAAAAAAAAAGAAGAAAAGATGGATTATGGATTTATCAAAATATTGCATGCGAAGATTCTACAGAATATATATATATATATATATATATATATATATATATAATGTATAGTTGCAGCGGTGGATCTGAATATGGCAGCGTTTGCGTGGTGGTGAACCATGAAGGCGAGAAAGACGAATGGAACAGATCGATCTATCAATGGTTGACGATTGAAATTCTTGAGATTTTAGAGCAAAAGAATAGAGAGAGAGAGAGCTTACAGTGGTGTGTGAATGGAGGCTACAGGGTGTAGGATAGAATTTTCACAGCGTCATTGGTTGAGGCTGAGAACGAGAAATGCGATGAGAGAGAGAGAGAGAGAGAGAGAGAGGAGGAGGAGGAGGAGGAGGAGGCTTTATCTAGTTTCTACTTCGGCGCTACTGCCACAAGCAAACATCTTCAGGGGCACCCTCCTTCAATTTTTTATTTTTTTATTTTTTAGTACGCATAGGTTAATAAATCAAAAATAGAATTTATTAAATAAAAAATATAAGTTATTAAATTATTAAATAATATTTTCTTCTTTATGTAATTAAGATGAGTAATATGTGTTAAACAAAATCCGTTTTTAACTAAAATATTATTTTTTTTTTTAGGTTTTTCTAAAAAGTAATTCTTTTTAAGTATTATTTTTTGGGTAATTTTTTTTAAGAAATTAAAAACAGAAAAATTTAAATGGAAATTAAGACTTTTAAAAGCTTCCTACACACACAAAAATAAAAATAAAAATCTTTTTAAGTTGTATTAAATGTTTTACTTTTCACTTCATAGTTTGCATTTTTAATACACTTGTTTGACAAATTCTTTTTTTTTTTTATGGAATGTGATTTTAATGCACTTTAGGGTAAAAATTTTACATTTGCATATATGTGTTGTTGCATCATTTTATAAGTTTGATATATCATATAATTATTAATAAAGTCAAACTCATTCACAAAGTGTCAACAAAAGAAAATTAAATGATATTGTAAAAAAAATTATATTGACAATGTATTAAAATTAAATTATTTTTTTAATTATATTATTTATACATTTTATTAATCCTTAGAAATTTAAAGATAAAAATAATAAAATTATAAATATTATTTACTGTTCAAATTCAAATTATTAAAATTATAAATATATTAATAAAATATATTTTTTACAATTACAGTACATAAAAATTAGACGGTATTGCTAACTAATGTCCTTATAAGCATTTAATTCACTTCATTATGCTTTTGAAAAGAAAAAAAAAATACTCAATTAAATACTAATAGTTACTCACTTCTTCCTTTTATAACTATCTTTTAAAATTTTTACACAATGATTAAGGAAAAAATTAAATAGTGTCAAATATAAGGAAATATGATGTAATGTAACTAAACTACTATTCCTCTCACTCTATTAATTCTCTCTATTAATTTCACGAGATACAATAAATGATCTCCATTAAAGAGGATAAAGTTAGAAAAAAAATTAATTAATATTTTTTAATATTCTCAAAATAACTAATAATTTAGAACCAATTAAAATTTTTAAAAAGATAGTTATTAAGAGAGAGAGTATTTAAAAAAGAAAATATTAATTTTTTTTTCAAACTATTAAATGCTTTAACTTTTTATTTCCTAAGGACACTAATTTGAAATTTCTAAATTACGTCTTTTATTTTTGTTCTATCATCCAATAATCAATAATTTAAATTTGGAAAAGAGATATTTATACCTTAAACTTTCTTAATTATTACTCCATCGGTTCTTTTTTATCTGTCTTTTTAAATAAATTGTTTTGTTTTGTTTTTTAATTTTTCGTACAATAATGACAATAAAATTTGAATATATGATCTTATGTAAATTACTTAAATCTCTTACCATTAGTCCAATCCTAATGACTTTTGTTTATTTTTATTTGCTACTTTAGCAAATCAATGGAGCTTATTATTATTTTTAACCGTGTTAACAAGTGAGAGAAAATATTAATATAATGATAATAATGTTTTAAATACTTCAATAAAGGGTAATTTAATCAAAGTTAGTTACTTTTACTTATAATCAAAACTATTTAACGACTTTCTTAATTATTATACAATAACTTTGAAAGACAAATAAAAAATGATGGATGGAGTATGAATCAATCAATCATCAATCAATTAATATAATCAATCAATATAATATATAAAAAGAAGATACTTAATTTAAAATTTTGTCATATATCATTTAAGTTAATTAATAAATACATTAAGTTTGTGATATGTGTTAAGTACATCACTTAATTTTCTGTCATGTATCGGCATATGTGACAACTTGAAAAGAATACTGACATGTGTTAAAAAAACATATTACCACATTTACATAAAAGTCTCAATGAATTAAAAAAAACTATTTATTACAAGTGCTCATTCTCTCCATTTCACAATTACCAAATAAAAAAAAGGCAGAATTAAGAAAAAAATGGTAGAAAAAAATATTTACAATATTCTTTAAGGATTATAAATGGTACAAGCCAACGATTTAATAAAATGGTATAAAAGCAAAATATTTAGAACAAAATATTTAAGAAAAAACAAAATGGCAAAAATATGGCTCAAAATATTATTGTTTTCCATTCACAAGGCAACGGTTAATTTTTTTTTTTCTATTTTAGAATCTTAACTTTGGGTTTCTCGACAATTTACCTAACAATACCATTGATTTCAATATGAACTTGCTAGATTTCTTGAAGAGGAGTTTCCAAGAAGGGTTTCGAACCTCTGTTTATGAATCTCAAAGAGAATGGAGAAGTCACTTTGAGGGGGTTTTGGCCAATGAACCATGAAGCCATCAAAAATCTCAACCTACTGGGTTTCTCATCAATGAAGCATGAAGTTACCCTTCTCTCCGTTGTCACTTTTTGGGGGGTTTTTTTTCGTGGCAAATGGCCGACCCTTATTTTGAAATAGCACAAACAAACTTGGATGTTCACTACATTGGTTTCTTCTTGCTAGATCAACCACTGCCATGGATGGTGGTCACCGAATTAGCTCCACAAGTGCAATGATATTGTTTTCAAAATCAATAGCCCCTGCAAGGCCATAGGAATTCTGGTTCTACCTTATATCAAATGTCTCTTCCAACAATATGCAAGTTTATCCTTCCCTTTTTTATCCTATGAATTAGTAAAACGAGATAAACACCGATTTAAAAGTTATTGTATAGTAATTTATTTTTGAATTTGAACTCAGCATATATTTTAAATAAGGCAAATAATTATGACTTATTTTATTTTTGTTTTCAATCGCAAACATTTCCTTAACTTATGATTTCACCGTAAACAATTTTGATGTCTTAACTCAGAAACTTTTGCATGATTTAAATTTAAACTTCACCGTAAACTTTTCCTTAATAACTATTTTATTAGCTTTCAAGTCATTTAAATTTGGTCTAAGAATTATGATGTGTTAGTTTTGTCATTAATCAAACATTCCCTTATTTGTATAATTGGAGTGCAATTATTTGAATACGAAAGGAGTCATAATTTCCCTTTTTACGTTTATACAATCTGAAAATGTTAATTTCGATTCAAAATATTTAAAAGTTAATTTGACATTAATTATTGATTGACACTCTACTGTGTGGTCTTAAACATACACTATCAATTTGCTTAATTTTTTATTTTTCATTGGTAATGTTGGTCAAAAGATTCAGCTTGCTGAAACAATGGAAAAAACTTTAAAAATAGATGAAAATAAATAGTATGTGTATTATGTTTTTTTATTAGTTAAATCCTTTTTTTTTATTATCATTTGAAGTCCCCTAATGTAAGTCCTCAAGTTTGGCTTTAGTGGCATCACATGTCATTCCTTTTTATTTTGTTTTGATTTAGTTTTCAACAATTTTTAGGTATAAACCTCAAGTTTTAGATTTTTCATTTTTACCTTTACAAATTTTATCACTTAGTTATGTATAATGTTTCAAATATATAGTAAAGTTAAGTTTTTATTTCTATAAATTTTATAATTTAATTATATATAATGTTCAAATTTATACATTTTATCTAAATCTCATATTGACCTAATCTTAATCTAATCACTAGTCAAGTCATAACAAGACTTGTATAGAGTCTAAAAAATTATTAAAACATTTATTTCAAATTATGTTTTTATTTTATTTTATATTATTTATATAAATTTTAATTTTAATATTATCCCGTGCAACATGGGCGCATACGCTTGTTAATACAAAATTGGATAATAAATAATGGCATTTGCTAATCGGGGCACTATTTAAAGAAACAAAAATAAAAAATAGTAAATAACAAGTAATATATTTAATATGTTGAAAACTTAAAAGCATTAAATACTTAATTATTTAAGTAATTATAAGCATTTAATATATGGCATTAAATGCTCCTTAACCAGAATTTTTATGATACTTGCTAGCAAGACTTTATTATAATGAATAATGCTAAACAAAATTTAAAAATATATATAGTCAGAATTTTTACAAAATACTAGGTTGGATGTTGGATGGAAACAAATGGTAAGAACTACCCACTTATTTAAAAGTTAATAAACATAATATATCATTTTAACAAAAAAGTGTGTCTCTATCATTTTTTTAATATAATTACACTCTAAGAGTGGAATAAAATTAAATTATTTTATTAACTCATTTTTTAATACTATCATATGTTTAGAGGAAATTTAGATTTAAGATATATATGGTAGGCTCCAAGAGGAAGAGAATAAATTCAATTTAAAACTCAAAATCAATTTATCATAATAAAAAAAACCTAAAAAAGTCATCATATATGACTTTGCGCTTTGTGCTAACTCCTTTTTCTCAGTGTGCAAGTAGAGCTGACAAAATGGGTTCAACTCGTTAAGTTAACCTGTCAACCCGTCACTTTATTTACGGGTTGGGTTCAATGATTGAATCTATATTTTTTTTTCAACCCACATAATCCGCCCCGCTTAACTTGTGGGTTAAGCGGAGCAGGGGCGGGTTGACCCGGCGGGTTGATTCTTTTTTTATTTTTAAAAATGATAAGTAATATTATAAATAAAAAACTTTTTGATGTTATATAATTTATGTTTGAATATTTAATTAGACTATTTTAAAAATTATATTTTAGATATGTGGTTTGTAATTTTTTACCATTATTATTTATTATTTTTTATAGTATTTATTAATTTTTTATATAATTTTTTTTTTTTTTTAGGTGAGTTAAGCCGATTGACCCGCTAACTCATTTACTTTTTTTTTCATTTTATCTTTTATGCGGGTCAACCCGCCAACCCGCCTTAAAGCGGGGTGGGTTGGCTCTTCCAACCTATTTTTTAAAACGGGACAACCCATCCCGCCCCGCATTATAGCGAGTTGAGGCAGGTCGGGGCAGGTCGGGACGAGTTGGCCCATTTTGTCAGCTCTATATGCAAGTTCAAAGGTAATTTTTTTCAATGAAATAGTTTGGAGTTTGAAACTACCTAAACGATGTGTGACCACATGTATTTTATATGTACCATTTTTTTTAATAACAAATGCTAATATTCAGCTAAAAAATGTTGATATTCTTTTGGTGTAATTCTCAAATCTGTGACACTCGCCCCATTCAGGTGTCTCAGAAATATTAATGATAGTGGTTTAGTTTAAAGTTTTTTTTTTAATGTGGTGGTTTTGGTTTTTCAGTGTATCTCTCTACTTGGTAGGTGAAAGACTAATATTTTAAAATATGGTCAAACACTTAAACAAGAAATCCTCCAAACGATATTTTTTCTATATACATAAATCTTAAAATTAAATCCAAAATCACGTGCATAAGGAACTTAAGACCATTCAACTCTAATCAACACACGTTAGTTTTAGCGTAGTGGTTTAATTTAAAGTTTAAACACTGCAAACACATATATTGTATGTACTTTTGTTGCCTTAACGAGTTAGCAGTTTATTGTTAACTCAAATTTGATACGTGTTTGATTCAGTATTTGATAAACATTGAATTTTAGTTTCACGATTAATTTGGGAGATTCAATATATATAACATTAAAAACATTAACTAGTTTGGAAATGGTATCTATTTAAATATCTGACTATATTTTAAAAGATTATTTTCTCACCTATTGAATGAGAATATTTTAAGAAGAAAAAAGTAACTAGTTTAGAATTTAGATGCGTAAATGAGTAGTTGATCGATATTGATCTATATAAAACATTCTCTTTTGAATAATTAGTTAATTACCATATCAAAATTTGAATGTTTTAAATCTTTAAGACTTGAAATGGAAATGTGCATTAAATGAAATTTAGTCTTCAGTCATACACTCATCTCCTACATAAGAACATTTATAAATTGGAGACTTTGTACGTATACCCTTAGCCTCTTGTTGTCCATAGGTCATTGGCGACAAAAAAGGAAGATATTTGAAAATTAACATTAAATTTGAATTTTAAATTGGTTTCGTCCAGAGTAATCGTTATGATAATACTATATGCAACAATCCTTTTATACACTCATCATGTTATAACAAGAACATTTATTGAAATATATATTTTGGAAAAAAAAAAATTTAGGGCATCTCCACATCTTTGATCAGAAGATTAATTTATTCGAACATAGAATAATACAGTTAGGTTTTTCTCACAAGTGACGTCTCCAAGTCTCGAACTTTTGTCATTTCTTAGAAACACAGTTCAATTACTATTGCATCCAACCCTGGTAAGTATGTTTTGAAAATGAGATAGCTCTTTGTTGAACACTTCTGACATTAACCTCATATTTAGGTTTAAAAATAAGATTTATATTAATTGAATTACATTGACGTTAAATTAATATGTTGATTACAATTAAAAAAAAAAGAGATTTTACAATTTTAACATTAGAGTGGCATTGTAAAAAATTGTTTCCTATAATTTTTTATTTTTTTATTTTTGACAAAGATTGCTTATCATTAATGAAAATGAGCAAAATACATCATTCCACAAGAAAATAGAAGTATCCCCAAGTTCACTTCTAAACAGACATAAAAGGACAAAAAGAAAACAACTAAGAAATGTGAATGGGATGTTTACATTAACTCACTCCCCTTAGATTTGGGAGGGGAACCTAGGTTATCCAAGCAAGCACGTATCCCCTCTCCTAATCCATCAACCCAAAGCCAAGCCTCTTGTTGATTGCTTCAGAATTAGGGTATCCGGAAGAAGTTATAATGGTTGCACTCTTACACTGAGTTTTTTCCCTTCTAGCACCTTTACTTGATTGTGTATTTTTTTCCTAACATCATTTGCTTATGCAGGCTGGGGAAGGAATTTCATAAAAAAAAGTAGAGGGAGAAGCCATATCTCTACACTTAAGAGGTGGTGACAGTTTGTGATTTGGGTAGTTCTAAATAGCGAATAGAACAATGGTTAAAGTACTTTAGTTCCGCTCCAAAGACAGCATCCCCACAAGGCTATGAGTCGAGGCTACGACTAGTCCAAATGCATCATCATCATCAAAGTGCATGATCTCACATGCTCATCAACTTTATAATATTAACATACACCTAGCTACTTATATATCAAATTTAAGGCCTAGTTTAGTTCATATTATAAGACCTAATAATATAACTTTATACTGTATAGTAAATTTTTATCATATATTTAGTGCGGTATATGATAGGATAACGCTATCCGGTCAATCCATTTTTATCCAATGATTATATATAGGATAAACTAATTTAGGCTTCAAGTGGCCTGATAAAACCAGATAGTATTATTTTATATCAAGTTAGATAAAAACTCAATACTCAAATCCCAAATCCCCTTACCCTTGTCTCCCTTCGCCATAGTCACCATCTTGCCTCAACCTTGATCCATTGACCACCACTCACTGGTGTCAGCCATTGGTGTTATTTATCATCGTCATACAGATTGTGCTCGTGACCTTCTCGCATCATGAAAAAATCACGTCATGGTTTGTGCTCATGGTTATAACTTTGCTACCCTTTACAAATTATTTTAGGATCTGAAAGAAACTGTGAATAAAGGATTGTTAAATGAATTGCATTGGTCGTTCACAGTTAACTTTTGTGGAATAAAGGTGGGAATCTGATTATTGTGGCTTTAGATATGTCTGTTCACAATTACCTTTATAATTAGCATATGATATTTGTAACACCCTAATACTGAGAACTTAATATATCTACCGTATAAAAAGCGCACAGTACTAGTTATACTACTTCTAACTTAAAACAACAAACTAAACGCATATCATTCATTCACATAAATAAATATGAAGAGCCTGAACAACGAAGAGTTATATAAATACATCATAGCCTCACAAAGGCATTCATAACTTTGAACAACTTCTAAGCAACAGAAAATAAATACATAACATATTTAATACAAGAAACAAAATAATCTACACTAGATCTTCTGCTTCTTTTGCTTGTCTTTGCTTGAACCTGGATTTGCATAGCAACACACTGGGTGAGAAATCACAATTTCTCAGTATAAGCAACTAATACCAGCAATTAATCATTTAAAGCAAATAAATCAACTGAACACATAAAAACCCTCTATGTAATAGAATGTTCGAAAGTCAATAACATTAAAGAATCACCCATACAATTCTAAGATACTATCGAACAAGCAACCAAACAATCAACTGATCAAGCCACTAAGCGAGACAACTGCCCATACAATTGTCAACAATGCAATACTTTATGTTATGATGTATATATGATTATGCTCAAACAAAGTCCTAATATAATGATTGTGCAATGCTAATGCAGCTTTTGGTTTTTAAAACACATGTCACTTACTTATTTCCTAGGAACCATTGCTCCTTGTATATACTGAGCAAGTTAGGCCTAAAAGCCTTTACCTTACTTGGAAATAGGCAGACACTTTTCCCTCACCATCGTAAGGGTACTATTGCCACCCCCATACCGGTAATCCTGACCATACAAGCATAAAATCAAAGAGAATTTAAATCCAACACCACATTCTTAGGTTATATGGTTGTACACACCATCTAAGGTTACAATACATAGAAAATAGCAAATAACAAGTTTGAAAACTAAAAATACAGGTTTGTTATCAAAACATACGCACTTATCATAAGGTTTACAACAACCAAGTGAAAAGCAAAGACTAGTGACTCATGGCTTCACTTTAACTTAACCCATAAGTAGTAGAACTTATGTCACTAGTATCCTCATATCTAGTACCTCACACCATCACTCCATAAGTGATTTCAAGGCAACCTCAAATTGCTCAAGGTTTTAGATACTACTTTATAGCATTCCATAACACTTGGATGCCCAAGCATTTACTAACTCCCATCACAAAGGTTACCCTAACCTAGTGAAAAAGATATAGCTAGAAAACATACACATTTGACTCAACACTAACACATAAAGGAACCAACCCATGTCTTTAACCATTCACGAAACTCAACCTAGACAATCAAGGAAACATGCTTTAACTATGTATCTCAAACTCAACTTTAACTCTAAATGAGTAATCTTTGCATATAGGTAGGCATACCATCCTACTAAGGAAGCCTAAGGTGTCCTAACACACCAACCCTTGACACGCCACCACACTTTGGTGTCTAGAGTCCTCTAACTCTGTCCTAAAGCATTTCCCACACTTCAGACATTTAAAATTCCCAAATTTCACATATGCAAGTTAATAATTATCTCCAAGAAATATCTTCAAAAGTGCCTCATTACACCTTAAAAGACTTGCACAAATGTTCCCAACAAGTAGGGAATTAAAATTAGCATCATAATGCTAAGAAAATAACCCCTGCCCTGTCTCAACACTTGAGCATTAAGCTTTGGAGCTCTTGAGTGCGAGGCTGGTTTCTAGGAGCGTTCTATGTAGTCATTGCGTGCTTGAGCGCGTAACGCACAGGTGCTTGAGCGCGCTAGCAGTATCAGTGTGTTCTTCTAGGCAACGAGCGCTTGAGCGCGTAAAGCCTGAGTGCTTGAGTGTTGAACGACTAGAGGCAAACCTACAGAATTCTGCAGATTTATGCACTATTCCATTGGTGCACAATACGAAATTTGATCACATCAAATTGGTTTCTAGGTTATTTTAAGTTCCTAACAAGTTCACTAACCTATAAGAAACATCAAACACCAATTGATTTCATAAAAAAATGGATCATTGAATCAAATCACTCATCCAAATCCCTAAAATTCTTACTTTGAGCTTTAATGGTCCAAATGGAGACTTTTCAATTCCTAATCCAAACTCTTAACATGAACAAGTCATAAACAACATATAAGACTTATCCAATCAAGAAAATCACTCAAAACACCACTAAATCTCATTTTGACATATCAAACCTCATCAAGCCTAAACATGAAAAATGAGAAAGAAGTGAGACTTTGAGCTCAAGAACCCCTACCTCAAGCTGTTACGTTGCTGCAGATTGAACCTCAGTCTTTAACCTTGGATTTCCCCTTCTTCTTGTGCCTCTTGTTTCTCTTTTCACCACTCAAAACCTCCACCCTTGCTGCTATTTCTATTTCAGCCGTGAAGTGAAGAGAAAAAAGTGAGAAATGATGAAACAAGGTCACCAATAAAAGTCCAATTTAAAGGCTGAAACCGTGGTTGGTTTAAGGCCTAGTGATACCACACTGGTAATTCTTGATTTGCTAAAAATACTTAAATTTAGCTAAATCAAAATTTTTAAGTTCCAACAACTTTAAAATAAATACTAAGATTCATTAAAAAAATTGTTTCACCGGCATCATATTTTTTCATATCTATGACTAGTCAATCTGGTATTAAAACACACAACTAGTATGCCTAAAAATATCAAACAGACTCTGATTATTCTCAAACTTTAACTACATCACAGAATACACATTTGTGACTTAGAAATAAATTATCCACATCTATTTCCATTAGCTTAGCCATTTAAGCTGATATCTGAGTCATTTTAAGTTACTTTTCACCTTTCGAGTTGTAGCAAAGTGCCTAAACTAACTTAGATTATCACAAAATTAAATAGACATGTTAAGAAAGTATTAAGCTACCTCTGTAACTATTTACAAGTTTAACATGTTGAAGAGGATGTTACAATATTTGATTAATTTTATTAAATTCATTATTTTTTATGTGGATTAGCATAAGTCATATTATATTTTACTAAAACTCAAATTAATTAGATGTCAAAATAATTAGAGTATATTGTTGTAGTCCAAATAGTGATCAATATTGTTATAGTTAAGCACAACTCATAAATAAGTTTTGTTTTTAGGTCTTATGTATTAGCTTATCATGATTGATAGGTTTAGCCCCATTTTAACGTGAATATATACACAAGGGAGAGACCTCTATTCCTAACCACCCTAGTGCATGTAGCCGTCTCATCGAAACTAACTCAATAACAAACTATTGTGGGATAGGAATAGTTTATCTCCTTCATACCATTCAAGATCGCATCCAAGATTTTAATTATGGTCGTCTCATCATCATCTTTTATAGATAACTCTATGACTTAACTTATATTATTTGTACATGCCATGATTTATAGTTAAATTGATCAAGTAATTTGGGTTATTATATTTTGGTTTTGACCCAAAATTTCTAACACATGATGGTACAAACATTTGGATACTTTCTATGGCATAATCAATCTTCTTAACTACCTTAAATGGTAACCTGAATAGTTTTTTTTCTTTTTTAGTTGAGTTGATTTCTAGATCTATCTATTGCAACTGGGTGATGGTATAGCAGACTTGGAGGGTGGTCTCGTGCTCATGAATATAGGTCCATTTCATGTCTCTCTGTCTAGTGTCTAACATTATGGTGGCATTTATGCACGATGCTGGTTGAAGGATTTGTTCACTTGTGATTTTCTCTAAATCATTCTTAGTAGTGACTTCTTGATAATTCTAACCATGGCAATGGAGTTGCATTGAAAATGTATACATCATTTTATTTTTTTAAATTAATTTCAATAATTTTTATGGCAAAAGTAAAATTTCAACTATTTCATGTATATGGATATTTTTGTCCATAAATATTTTTTATCCTATAACGACTTATTATACAACTATATAATAAACTTTGGGATAAAATAAAATTACAGTTATATATGTGAAGTACACCAAACATTGAATATTATAAAAAATTATACAATATATAACTTACACTATACTATCAAGTCTCATGCTATCATGTCTTTATATTATCAAGACTTACCATATACAATGTATCAAATAGGAACTAAGTTCCTTGCATTATAAAACATGAGGGTGAATTTATGGTCCTTTTATTTTTGGAAATTATATTTCACGAATATGATTTTTACAGATACGACTTATGGTGCTATTGTAAAATATGTTTAATTAGTTTATTCAAGATATTCTAAATAAAATCTATAAATTAAAGTGGGAGCTTGTCTAATTACACAAGCTCGAGGGGAAAGAAAGAAAGAAAGCAAAACATGAAAATTGTTGTGGAGAGAATGAGTAAGTACAGCAGGACTAAACCAAAGGGTGCAATGACTTTGTGTTGATGAGCAATTGCGTATAGAGGAACTCCTCTCATTAATGTATTCTCTCTGCCTTTGGCTAACGTACAATTTGTTTAGACCGAATATTAAGGATCCTTGTCTTCTCATCTTTTTACCTCGTCTTTATTTATTCTCCCTCTTCTCCTCTTATTCTTTTCTGATTTTACTATGATCAAGTTACAGAAGTTTGAATTTATAAAATATCTAAACCATGGCCAATTCTACTATGCACTCTAACACCATGCACCTTTTTGACTTTACCTCTAATAACCAGTCTTTTCTTATTTTAAAAATAGTCCCTTTAGTAAAGTTATTTATAATTGTTAACAGTCTCACATTGTCTGTCTTAATCTTTCAAGTGTAGTTTATATATCTGTTGAGTCACTCTACTTAATGTCAGTTGGTTTTAAGTTAGAATCTCATAACAATATAGTCTTCTTCAATCATCTTTCTCATATCCAATTTCTCACCAAGTCCAATTGCCACACCCCCCAAAAAAAATACTGCAATGACAAGCACTATTCAAGGGACATTATATCTAGTACACACATAAGGTGTGTGAAAAAAAGGAAAAAAAGGGTGAAAAAAAGAGAAAAAAAATTCTCTCATGGAAATTTTTTTGTCCCTATGACTAGGATACAATGTGTTTCACCATCACTCATCCTCGCCGGAGCCACCCTGATGCGCCATCCTCTACCATCAAGCCATGCTGGCAACACCCAAGACCACCATCACAAGTCGTGCACCATTGAAGCTGCTGCATAGAGAGCCTTCGTACACCCACTCGTCAACAACCTAACACCATGGCAACACTCTCACCAACCACCGCATCTCAACCACTGAGACCCATAACCACCGTCACCCAGCCCGACAACCACCCTGTAACTCGAGCCCTTAACCTTCATTGCTAATCTCTGAGAACACCATAGCAACACTCTCACCGACCACCGAGACCCATAACCACCGTCACTCATTCCGACAACCGCCCTGTAACCCGAACCCTTAACCTTCATTGCTAATCTTCTAGCTTCATTCATTCCAAGTAGCCACCAAACTCCTCCATCACCGCCATAAGAAAACAAAGCCATGGAAGGTTTCATCAGAAAGATTAATAGGCAAAATAAAGAGAGAGAAAGTCAGGAAGAAAAGGTAAAAAAAAGGATCATTTTGCAATTAAACAAAATCAGTTAAGTAGGTTGCAGTTATTTTATTATAACCATTGATGTATTTTCATATGAAAATCAATGATTGAGATGAAAGGTGTATGATGCACCCTAATTAAAATGGTGCATAATAAAATTAGCCCTAAACCTTTCATCCAACTCTTAATTGCGGTTCTTTTATGTTTCATGACCAATTAACTGAATAAAGTGAATATTTAACCATGTTTTATCCGTTCCCATAAATACGTAACCTCACTAAATGTCTAGCCAAACTTACATAACTTAAAACCATAGGTAGGATGTAAATTTCGATTGGCTTGTTATTATATTCTGAATAGGAGAATTCTTTCGGAAATTATTTTATTTTTACTAGAGCTTATTAATTAATATTTATTTTTTTATTTTATTTAAAGATAAATTGTTATATTTATATATTGACAAAGTAAAAGCTTTTGATTATTGTAAGTTATCTTCATAATCTATAAATTATATATAATTTAATCTCGTTTTTATAATTCTGTTAAAATAAATAATTAATTGAGGAAATCAAAAATTGAAAGTAAATAACTACATTTTTTTTATAAGTTAAATAAATAACCACATTTTTACCATTAGTTTTAACGATATTAAACCACGTGTAATTTAGTTGACAAAGCTGAGCTCTATATAGGCACTTAGGCAGTGGCGAAATCATTAAAGGAGGCAGTGCCCCTAAACTTTTTAAAATTTTAAAAATTATCACTAAGTTTTAGGTTTGTAATTATAAAGTTGAACCCATTAAAATTCATATTCATCCCCTCACCCCTACCCCGAGCTTCCTATTCAAGTTCTGCTATGCATGTGGGCGGAAGTAATGCAAAAAGATGTGGGATACTTTGGGATCTAAAAAAAAAAGTTCATTATATAAAGAAAATCATAACACAAAATATAATAAAATTGTTTTACAAATATTTTAAAAAATATATCATTTTGTGTCATTGCTTTAATAAATTGCCTCAAATATCAATACAGAAAAGTGAATATGATCAACGGGACAACTCTAAAAAATGTGGAGGTGATGACTTTGTGCAAGTTTGGATTGCAGTTGACCAATTCAAACACACGTTGGAAGTCTTTAAAAGGCGTGAAATCATGTTTAGCTAATTCTAATTTTCATTTGCTTTGATCATATTTTGGATCAAACTTATATTGATTCCAAAGCAAGAAAATGTTGCTTTTGTATTGAAGTTGTTATCTCAATTAACTTTTGAGATAAAAGTTTTTAAACATAAATTACATTACTATAAACACACTTTTAACTAAACTTAAATTTGTAAATACACTTTCAACCAAACTTAAATTTACTAACTCTAATCCAAACACACACTTTATTATATGAAATTGAGGGCAACATTCACTCAAAACACTTGAATTTGTCTCAATGCGCCTCAAACTCAATTTACTCTTTTCCAATCCTTCGGACTTGAATTCTCCTTGTCATTTCCTTTTTTGTAATGCTTTTTGTCGATGTTTACTTAATAATCGTTTATTTGTTAAAAGTTTTTTATGGAATTTTTTATTGAAAATTATTTTGAATATAAAATAAGTTAATCTAAATATAAACTTAAATTTTGGGTACATTAGGCAAAAAGAAATGCTTGGTGCACATTAGGATATATTTATGTGATGTGACAAAATCAAAGTAGGAGTGTGTAAAAAATAAGTAAAAGTAAATATAATTATATGATAAAAATTATGTAAATATAAGCTGATATATATAAAGGCAAAAAATCATACTTTCATCCTTTAACTTATTTTAAATTTTTAAATTTACTTTAACTAATAAATATTTCAAATTGATCCTCCAACTTATTAAAACCTATCATCATTGTCCTTTCGTATAACTTTGTTAGTTCCATCAGCATACGTAACAGAAAATCATCTTCTTAAGGTTTTTGCTTCATAACCTTTTTCCTAATGCCGCTTTTCCTCTATTCTTTCTCATCTCCATTTCGACGGTGGTTTTGCAAATTGACCTTCTGAGTTTTGATAGTGACTTCGTAGTGCGACTATGGCTCTAGCTTGGTGGTTGTGAATCGTCAATGATTTGCAAAGCGACAATTGAAGCTCGATTTATAGAGTCATTGTCGAAATAAAGATGAAAATCGATAAAGGAGAAAATACACTAAAAAGAAGAAGATGAATCATTAGTCATTTTATGTGTTACTTGCCATGATACATGTTGAGTGTGTATTTTTTTGATCATATCAAATGTTAATTAAGTGATTTTTTGTCGTGTATGTTAATGGAACTAATAAAATTAGATGAAATGATAATATTGTTACATTTTTATAAGTTAAAAGATTAATTTAAAACATTTATTAATTAAAATATAAATTTAAAGCAAAAAATAAATTAAAGAATAAAAATATAATTTTTAATTATATAAATAAATATATGTGGATGTCCATCACGTGCATGGATTTGATATGATGGAATGATTACCAAGGAAACTCTATTATCGTTATTATTATTATTATTATTATTATTATTAAATGGGTGACATGAATATTCTGATGGCATCATTAACGTCCCCTGGTATGATCTGCACTCTGCCGCGTGTTGTCTGCTTCTACTGCCCTTTTGTTCTCCAAGTTAAACAAACCAATACCCCACCCGTTGTCCTATTTCATACAGATATATTTGGGTAGAATTTATTTATATAATTATATAAATTAAATTAATTAATATCTGAATAATTAAAAAAATTATATAATATAATTATTTTATATTAAAAATAATAATATATTAATTTTTGATTAATTTAATCTACACAATTTGTGTAAATAAAATCTATTCATAGAATTCTGCATTCATACGCACTGCCTGCCTTTTCGATCTAGGTGTTTACTTGTCTACTCGGAAAAGGGAAAGTTTAACCATCTTGGTGGAAGCTGAGATTTTACCTACTTTGAGGGAAGCAGATGAATTTGACCTGATAAAGTTGTTTTCCCCATTCATAGACCAAAGAAAAAAAAAGTTGTTTTTTCCATTCATGTTTTTTGTCTAAATTAAAAATTAATAAAATTTGATTTTATTTCTTTATGTCAATTATATTTATTTTTTAATTATGTTACAATATGTATATATTTTAAAAAAATAATAATAAAATAAAAAATATTAATAAATATATGTCATAATTTAATTAATAAAATAAATATAATAAATATAATAAAATAAATCTAAAATTTGTCCATTAAAAATTTCTCATTTGCACCAGCATAATAAAAGATTAGAGATGAATCGAGATGCAGGGTGAACAACATTTTCATTATTCATTATATATATATATATATTTTTTACAAACATACTGTGATAGTTGTTTATATAAAATCTTATATAAATGTGCGATATCAGCATGCACAGAAAATAATAATATAATGGAGTAGGAGATCAGAGAGCGGGCAAAACGGATTCAACTCGTTGGGTTAACTCGCCAACCCGTTATTTGTTTGTGAGTTAGATTTAAGAATTGAACTCATATTTTTTTTTCAATCTATTATAACTTACTTCCGCTTAACCCTCGGGTTATGCTGGTATGCTGGTGGCGTCGAGTTGGCTCTTTTCTTTTTTTTTAAAAAAAGTGATAAGTAATATTGTAAAATGAAAAGTTCTTTGATGTTATAATTTATGTTTGAATATTTAATTAGATTATTTTAAAAATTATTTTTAGATATATGGTTTGTAATTTTTTATCATTATTGTTTATTATTTTTTTAAAAATTTTATAATATTTTTTGGTTTTTTATATATTTTTTTTTGTTTTTTAGGCGGGTTAAGCGGGTTGACCTACAAATCCATCTATTTTTTTTTATTTTATCTTTTATGCGGGCCAACCCGTCAACCCGCCAACCTGCTAACCCACCAACCTACCTTAAAATGGGGTGGGTTAGCTCATCCAACTTATTTCTTAAAACGGGCCAACCCACTCCGCCTTGTATTTTAACGGATTTAGACGAGTCGGGACGGATTAACTCATTTTGTCACCTCAAAGACCAGCGATCACAGCTCGCAAGATGTATCTTATCTTAAAATAGAAAAGTTTTCATGATTAATCTGCGTGTTCACGCTGCTTTGAATAACTTATCTCTCATTGTTTAATTACGGCATTTAGTAAAACCAACAAAATTCTAAAATATTGTTTTATGAAGAAGAAAAGTTTTTAAGGAGTTGAGTTATTATTGACTGAGTTATTTTTTAATAGAATAAATGTTAAATTAACTTATTTGTGCATTAGCATGAATCTCAATATGCATCTCATGTTCTTTACCCACTTTAAAGAAAAGAACTTGAATAATGATTGAGATATTCGTGTAACATGCATTTATTACTATTCCAATATTTAGTATGATTTTTGTTAAAAACAAATTTGATTCCAATTCTCAATTTAAGAAGAAGAGATTTTAAAGTACTTATTGGTTCATTTTTTTAATAAAAATGTCAAAAAGAATTTCGAGTAAAATAAAAAAGATGTGAATATTCAAATGAAAGTGAGTATTTGAAACAGTAAAAAACAATATGTAAAAGTAAATATAATAAATAAAAGTTGTAAAGGTTCAATGAAATAAACTTGCTTGAAAGTAAAGTTGCAGTAAAATAAAGAAATAAAGCAATTAAAAGAAAGCAATATAGATGCAAAAAGAATAAAAGTGCAATAAAGTAAATAGAAAGATAAGCTTGAATAAAAATAAAGAAAGCAGAATGATAAATGAAAGTAACTAAAGAAAACAAATAAAAAAAATCAAATGATCTCTAGAAGATCACTCGATTAGGACTAGAAGAGAATTTGCATGAATGTAAATGATTGGAAATGTAAATAAACTTGAATTAAATTTGCATTAGAATGGTAAAGTTTATAGAAAGAAAGCAGGACGAAAACATACTTGACTAATTTCTGTTTGCTCATGTGCGTCAGAGTGACTATGAGTGTGTTTAGAAATGTGTGCAAGTAAGTGAATTCCAACGTATAAATGTTTCTATCCTCTTGGTATTTATAAAAGACCTAAGTAACTATCCTCTTTACAAGATCTTGATAGGTGTCTAAAACCAAAGTAACTGCCTAATCATTGTTAGCAATTATCGTGCTATGTAGATCTTACACTTGTAACCGCTGCTAACTTCTGATTTAAATTCAAATCCTATCTTATCCGAGCTTTAAATTTGAATCTTCAAGTAGCTACAGTCTTCTAGTCGAAATCTTCACTTCTGTTTTCACAAAAATCCCCAAGTGTAGTTACTGGCATTCTAGATCTCATATTTCGAGATCAAGTCAAAATTACCATTTTGGCAACTTAACTTCCACAATTTCGATTCGAACATAATCAGAGTATTTGTGTCTATATATTCAAGTTCACAAATGTAACTCATGATAACTTAGTTAATATCATTCATACTAAGATTTCGAATACACCTTGAAATTGTTTGAATCAACAGATGCCATTTTCAAAAAGTTTTATTTTATACCAACAAATGTCCCAAATATTTATTCTTGAAATATAAGAGATAAATATTATTGTTTCGAGTATTACTTTTCGATTTAATCTTGCCTTTGACTTAGAGCTTTAGTTGCTCTTTATCAATTCAAACTGACAAGAGCAGATAAGGAAATGTTAGAGGGAAAATATATAAATTTAAATTTAAAATTTAAATTATGCCCAGCCACAACGTGGCCTCTCCCCTGTTAACAAACATTCTCACTTTTTGGGGAATTTCAAAGCTAATGATGGCTTTTATGGGGAAACGGCTTCAACCGTCTTATCATAATGGCAATTTTAATGCAGGCAATACACATTTTTTTAAAATGCTTTTAAAAACCCCAAGTTAGCCCTTTTGCCTCACTTTTCACCTTCTTCTGCATTGAGCTTTCTCTTTCTTCTCTCTTTGTGAGCTTCCTCGTCCTCTATTATTGTGCCTTGAACCTTTTTCTTCAATCTCATAATTTTTGTCTTCTTTCTTCAAGCGCAAAAGTGTATTCTTCTCCTAAAAATGATTTTTTTTGTACCATTTCACTCCATTTTTGTGCATTCTATTTTTATGAACTCAAGTTTCAATGGCTTCTTCTTCCACCAAAGCAGCTTCAACTCAGTAATGTCGCTCCACCACCAAGATTGACGAGGTGGTTAATCTTCCAAATGCTGCTACTATCGTTTCTCCCCTTGAGAAAATAGGAATTTTCTACGCTCCAAACCTGTCTACAAATAATTCTGATCTCTGAAAATCCCAAGTAATGATTTGTTTCTCCATCGCCAATGAAAGATACGCTTTTATAGGGCCAACTCTCCTCCTTGATGACTATGAGTCCATTTCGCACTTCTTCCCATGTCTTGAGGATGAGTCTATTTGTGCCTTTGACCCCTCTCTAAAATATGACTTCTTTGGCTCCTTCTAAAAGATCTTTAGAAGTTCTCCCCCTTCCGGCCCTCAAACCAAATCACTTTATCTGCAATGGTTGAATAGGGTCAAAAGTGCTAAGAAAGACTAGTGGAAAGACTCTAGCATCTTCGACTTTATTCAGCTTAGCAGGGAGTGCATCGAATACAATGCTCCTATGTTATCCAACTTTTTCTTTTTCTGGAACAAGACTACTAACTCTTTCCATGTCCCCTATGGCATGCTCACTCCTACTCTCTTCGATCTTGTTATCATAACATGATTAAAGCCTACAGGAAGAGTCATTACCAGTATCTTAGACCTAAATGAAATTATCGAACCTAATTGGTCGAAACTCACATACACAACCTTTATTGAAAATAACCGACTCGATACTGATACAATTTCCGACCAAGAACATATTGCTTTTCTTGTTTTATGGGTTAATGCTTTTGTTTTCTGCACTAAATCCTTACAAGTCCCCAAATCCTTACATCATTTAGCCATCTTCATTCATGAGGGAACAACCCTGTGCTTGAGCAAATTAATCCTTGCTCAATTCTACACTTCAACGGCTGAAGTTGTAAACTTACTTCGATCTGAGGACAAGCCCCTAACCAACTTAGGTAGGTCCTTCTACCTTCTCTAGCTTTGGCTCAACGCCATCATTGAATCTCATCTTCAAAGTATACCTCTCCTCCTAATGTTTCCCAGACTATCAAAGGGAACTGTTAGTCTGACCTCCATTATTCCTCGAAAACTGGAAGGGAGGTTGATGACTTCAAGTATTTCTTCTCTTTATTCATCAACACGAAGTTCCACTCATATAGCTTTAACTTCTCTCATTTTGCCAATCCAGACTATGGTCCTGAATGGTTCCGACAACCTTTCCTTTACAAAACACTAGGGGCCCAGTTTGAAAATTTTGATTTGTGGAGTAACATGTTTACTACTCAAATCTTCTCCCCCGTTTTCCCAAAATCCAAAGATTTTTGTTTAATTCTTTACTTCCCCTTTTGTATCTCTAGGCAATTTGGTTTTTCCTAATGCATTCCTGCTCCCATCTCTAATAGAGAAGAATGTTAAATTTGTGAATGTAGGGCCAGAGACCTCAAATAATTCAAACATTTTCTTTGAAAAAATGCCAACAGGAAGGAAATGTTTAACCCTTTCAATTACAAGAGCTCCTTTTTCACTACCCTCGGTTTCCCCAATTATTGGAACTGTTATTATTCCTCCCAAAAACTTTCAATTAATGAATGCTTCAAGAGGCTGACTAATCTGGGCTCTTTTGTGCCGATCGAAGATGCTAAAAAAAATCAAAAGGTACGCACCTAAAAGAAATCTCAAAGTTCGAGAAGTTTTATAAAGTTAAATATGATCCTTAAAACTTAATATTGGTAGTTCGATAAGTTGAAACCCTACAGAAAAAACGAGCAGAACATTATCAGAAATGTTATGCAAGGTTTATTAATGCTTTGATTTCGAATCTTTTTGCTTCGTTTTAGGATTTTGAAACGACTCTTAAGTTTTTTCCACTTCCCAATGCTCCTTTTGGTATAGTCAATTGGTATCTAGACCCTAAAAGTGGAGCATTAGGTGTGGGTAAGGACTCGAAGAAGAATGAGGTGACTTTCGCTAATTGCTATCTGGATAACTATTGAGATCCTATCCATGGATTCACTCAAATAATAAAATATCATCTCCTTGGTAAAATTCATAAATTTCTTCTTAGCCTTTTATTTTCGAATTGACCATTTATCATTTCATTATTTCTTATTGCAATCTAAAAGAAGACAAGAGTCATGGAAGACCTAGATGTTAAAGAAAATTAGGAAGACGACCCCTAGAGACCTAAGAAAAGTTCTAAGATTGCAAAGTCTAGAACATTTGATAAACCAACATCCTCAAATGGATCTGAAAGGAAGTCTACTGGGCCATCTTCCTAGAAGTTGAAATCTCTTGAGAGGGATACTCTCGAAAATCATGAGGAATAGCCTACCACTGGCCCTAAGTCCAAGGTAAAGATAAATAACTTTTGACTTCGTCTCTATCATATCTTTATATCTGGCTTAAATTGACTCTTTAAACCTTTTTACGAGAAAACCATAGGTGAAAGTCTTGTGAAGACAGGCCGAGTGAAGCACACGACTGTCAAAAGAGGAAGAGAAGTCTTGAGTGTTAATAGTTCTGACTCTTCTCAACATGAGATCGAAGAGCAGCCAACCTTGAAGGTTACAAGATCTTCCTCTGTGAACTAGGGAACTAAGAATACTGTGGAAAGATCCTTTTTCGATTAACTTGTAGCAATCGAATCCCCTATTTTATATTAACTTTATTTTAGGATCTCGAACAGGAACCTTCCTCTCTCTATCCATCCAAAGAAAACTCTTCTATGACTTCGGGAAGGTCAAGGACTACATCTCCACCTCATTCTTCACAAAGGGACTCGATCCCTTCACAAGGTGTTCAAACACCTTTACTTGAAGAAATCTCACCAGTTCCAAGAACTCGCTTTGAAGGGCATTTTCAACCCAAAGTTTAACCTATCAACTTCGATTTTCCAGAAAAAGAAATAAGTACTGGAGCTATTCGAGATGCCCTTCTTGAAGATACTGAAGCTGTTATACAAGTCAGATACATTCTTTTGAGTAATTTGTTCTCAAATTTTGTATAACTTGTTTTAATTATTTGATTTTGTTGGTATAGGCAAGCACTTCCCAACAACCAGTACAAAATTAACTTGAAGTTGAAGCTAATCAACCTATTGCTACTGAGACTCCTGCTCATCCTCTTGAAATAGTTAAAGTAGTTGATGATAATAGTGGGGAAGATGAAGATAGTAGAAGTTTGGACGAAGACGATGATGAAGACGATCCCTTAAAATTAATTGAAGATATCCTTTCTGGGAAAACCTCATTGTCTTCTAAGTCTCTTCATTCGACTGCACATTCTGATTTGAAGTCCAAAGTGTCTCCACCACTCAACTGCTAAAGGAGCTTGCCGCCTTACTAAACTTAAGGCTGGATCAACTAATGGCCTCTAAAGAACACAAACACAAAATGATCACTCTGCTCTAACAGCTTGGTTAACATAGCCAACTTCTAAATCCAGATGTTCGACAAGCTGTTCAGAAGCTCAGAGGTTTATTCTAAGATTTGATGGCCAATTTCTTCAATTTCCAATAGGCCATTATTGATCACCAATAGCTCTTGGATACAAGGGCCAAGCTAATGAGTGATGTGTCTAAGGCCAAAAAGATGTGCTCGAAACTCAATTTATCGACTACTCAGGAGAGAATAAATCAATATGAAGAAAAACTTGTTGAGCTGGAAGCCCAACTTGAAAAGCTTAAAAAATAATAAGAAGATCTTCGAGTAGCAGTTGGTAAATTCACAACCCAAGAACAACAATTGTAAAGTGATTATTCTAAATGGACTGTTGAAAGTGAGGATATAGTGACAGCTATTGAAAACTCAACTCTTGCTTTTGAGAAATCTTTAGCTAAAAGGAAAAAGGCAGAGGAAATGCTTAGATCCCTTTAATTTTTCTTTAATCGTCTTTAGTTTTAAGACAATGTATTTTTATTTTAGTTTTTAGATTGAAGTTATAATACATTGTATTAGTAACACTTTGAATTTCTATTTAATATAGAATTTTTATTTCATGAAGTGTTGGCTTATATTGCTTTAGATACTTGCTATTAATCAAAGCAATCTTTTTAATAGAATTTATGTTTACAATCGAATAAGCATTTCCAAAAAATACCTTTTCAATTCGATTAATCCATCCTAATTTGGAGACCATTTTCCATATAGCTTCGATTTTTTCACCAAAGACAAGATAACCTTTCATACTAAATCATTTAATATAAACTCCTTTTTCTTGACTCGAAGATCATAAAACTTTGTAATCCTTTTTTTTTTGTCAAATCAAGTTTTCAAGAGTAATTAACCTTTCCTCGTCCAAATGATTCAATTCATCAAACATCGAATTCCAATAATCTTGTGTTGGAATTTCATCTTGACATTGTAATCTAACTGATTGAAGGTTAATTTTGATTGGTAATACTGCCTCGTGACCATATACTAACAGGTAAAGGGTAGTACCAATTGCCTCTTTAGGAGAATTTTGATATAGCTACAAAGATTGGCTTAATGTTTCATGCCAACTTCTTGACTTTCGACTAATATGCTTTTTTATTAATCCAATTAGGATTTTATTAGCTACTTCAACTTGACTATTAGCCTGGGCATAATAAGGAGTCGAAGTAATTAACTTAATATTCCTCGATTTAACAAATTTGGTTATATTTCGACTAGTAAAAATAGTCCCTTGATCAGTTTTCAAAGTTTGAGGAATACCAAACCTATATATAATATTTTCTTCAATAAAATTTATTATGTCCTGTTGAGTAATATCCTTCAAAGGGATGGCTTCGACCCACTTCGTAAAATAATCAACAATGACTAATATATACTTATGCCCTTTGGAAGATGGGGGATGAATCTGCTCTATTAGATCGAGTGCCCATCCTCGAAATAGCCAATGTTTAATAATCAATTGTAACTCGCTAGCTAGGTCATGTTGAATGTTCCCATGGTTTTAACATTCTTCACATGACTTGGCATAGTAATTGCAATCCTTAGATATTATGGGCCAATATACCTTTTGTCTAGTAAAAGCCATTTCATTTTCTCACCAGCCTGATGAGCACCACAAATGCCTTCATGTACTTCTGCTAAGGCTGTGTATGCTTTCTTTTGACTTAGACATGTTAATGAATTTCCATCTACTGACTTTTTATAAAGTGAATCACCTATTATAACATAGTGTGAGGCTCTATATTTTGTTTTCCTTTTGAATAGTAAACTTGGATTTCTTAAGTAATCAACAACTGACTTTGTCCAATCAGATTTATCCATATCTTCGGTTGAATATATTTCTAAGTTCTCAAATGGATACAATTTCTCCTTAATTTCGATTAACTTGGCCAAAGTTTCACTCGAAATCTTATATCCTGAAGCTATTTGAGTTAGATCATTAGTTTCATAATTTTTCTTTCTTGGAATATGTTGCAGTGTAACCTCATCAAATTCAGATAGTAACCTTGCTGTAAAAACAAAGTATCTAAATAAACTTTGGTTAATGCATTTATATTCTCGAGTCAATTATTTGATGACTAATTGGGAATCATCCATTACTTTGATTTTTTTTAGCTTTGAGTGAAATTAATATTTTCGAGCCAGCTATCAAGGCTTCATACTCGGTCTCATTATTCGAACATTCATATCTCAGTTCGAACAAAAAATTAGATGGGATTCCAATAGGTGAAATATTTATAACCCCCAGTCCAACTCCTCCACTGTGTTTCGATCCATCGAAATATAACTTTCATGACTTTAATCCCACATAGTTAATATCATTTTCTTCAATGTCTACACAAGGATGGTCAATCAAAAAAATCTACCAACACTTGAACTTTTTATAGCCTTTAATGGCACATATTTTAAAAAAATTCAGTTAAAGCAAGAGTTCATTTCCCTACTCTACCATACAAGACAGGTTTTGATAACATGTACTTTATTATATCTATTTTTTAAATTACAAGTACATCATAATGCTTTATATAATACTTTAATTTAGTACAGGAGAAATGCAAAGCTAACCATAGCTTTTCTACTACATTATATCTCATTTCAACATCAATTAAAACTCTACTAATATAATAAATGGCTATTTCGGTCTCATTTTCATCTTCTTAGGCTAGCATGCTCACAATAGTTTCCTCTTGTGCTAAAATATATAGCTTCAAGGGACGTCCTGGAGTTGGAGGCATCATGATTGGAGGTTTGGCTAATCAATTCTTAATCTAATCAAAGGCCTCTTGGTGTTCTTTCTCCCATCGAAATTCTTCTTCATCTTTAAGCTTCAAAAGTGGGGAGAAAACATTGGTCTTTCCAAATAGGTTCGAAATGAACCTTCTTAGGAAGTTTATCTTCTCTAATAGAGACTAGAGTTGCTTCTTATTCAAAGGAGGTGATGCTTCAAGTATGACCTTAGCCTTGTTTTGATCAACCTCAACTCCTTTCTTCTAGACCAAGAATACAAGAAAATTTTATGCAGAAACACCAAAAGCATACTTTATAGGATTCATTTTTAATCAATGTTTTCTCATTCTTTCGAATGACTGTCCAAGTTCATTAAATTTTCCTTTTCTGATTTTGATTTAACCACAACATCATTGATATAAACTTCCATGATTTTACTAATTATATCATAAAAGATAGTATTCACGACTCTTTGATATATGACTCTAGCATTTTTTAAAACAAATGACATGATTACCCATTCATATGTGCCAATTGCCTCTAGACATCAAAAAGTAATTTTTGATGTGTCTTCTTCAGTAATATAAATTTGGTTGTACCCGAAATAGTCATCCACAAAACTTAGGATTTCATGGCCTGATGCTGAGTCAACTAATATATCAGCAATTGACATGAGATGTTAATATTTAGAAGTGGCAGAATTTAAATCTCAAAAATCAATGCATACTCTTAACTTACCATTCTTTTTCATAACAGGAACAACATTGGAAATTCAATTTACATACCTTGCAGTTCAAATAAACTTAGCTTTTAAGAACCTTTCAATTTCTTCTTTGATCCTGAGAACCACATCAGGCGCAAACCTTCTTGGGACTTGCTTAATTGGCCTTTGTCCTGCCCAAATTGGTAGTTTGTGTTCTACCAATTTTTGACTAAGTCCCAACATCTCTTCATAATCCCATGCAAAATAATCCTTGAACTCTTTGAGCAAATTGATCAACTCCAACTTAAAGCTATTATCTAATAAACTACTAATATAAATAGGTTTTTTATTTACATCATCTCTTAAATTAATCTCTTCTAAAGGGTCTTGTACCTCTATCTTTTTAATTCCTTTAAATAGAGGAGCCTGTTCGAATCCTAAATAAGAGTTATCATAAATACAATCCAAGTTGACATCATCTGTGGTGCCAATTTTTTCAGCTATACAGGCTGAGATACGAATCAATTGACTCGTAATTGCACCTTCAATGATGCGTTTATCAGCCATATATGCTAAAAATCGGGCCAAATGGCTCTTAAAGTCATCATTTTTATAAATTTGAGGCCGAATTGAATCGGCCTTAGGAATTAAAGAGAAGCGATAAAGCTTAGAGCCACCATCTCGACGGTCCTGTTGTCGAAGGCTCCTGCGTCCCAAATGTTAAAGGACTTCACCCCAAGGACATATATCTTGAGGTCTGCATGGTTTTGCTGCATGTAACACATGGTGTCATCTAATTCCACCATCTCGAGTTTTCTAAGTTTGTTCCACAAAAACATTTTTTGATGAACTGTTGATAGTACAACTCCCTCTGCATATATCTATTCTCTCCTTAGAAGTGGATTATAACTTGTCTTTGAAGGTACCACTATGAAAAGAATGGACCTTGTCATAGATGCTATCCTGACATCGAGAGCCATGACCCCTTTGGATGTCGAAGACTTCCCATAAAAATCAGTCACCACCATGTTATGAGGCAGCAGATTTGTCTCCATCTTGCTAAACTTCTTTAAAAGAATATTGGGTATGAGATTTATTGTAGCACCTCCATCTATCAAAATATTGCCTACCAGCTTTCTATATATAACCACTTTAATAAAGAAAGGACGGAGGTGGTCTTTCATCTCTCTTGTGGGTATATCAAAGATTGGAGATTTTTCTTTGACTTTCACTGTGTCCTCTTCGACGAGATACCAACTTACATCATCAGAGTCATCCTCGAAGTCCTCATCTGTGTCTATGTCAAAAATGGCCTCCAACTCATCATTAAAACTAGATTCAAAAGAATCTGTTATCATATCCTCATCTATAGGGCTTAACTGCTTTGCTTTTCTTGCTGGGTTCACCGGTGATCCCTTTACCACCTCAACATAAGGTCTGTCCTACACTTGTATCTGTGCCATAGCCTGTTGAAGTTGTCTCACTTTCTGGGCTTTCTTCCACTAAGATTTTGACATGTAAGGGCCTTTCCCTTGGTTCGAAGTCGATCTAGCATTTCGAAACCAAGTATTTGGCTTTCCAACACCTCCGATGATAGGGTACTGCATCCCAAGCTTGAACTTAAGCCAATTGGGCTTATAACTCTGATAAGGCTTCTAGAAGTTAGGGCTATTCCTTACCTACTTATTAGTGGCCACATTTGCATATGGTACTCTCATCTTACCCTTCCTAATGCTATCTGTTGAGTCAACCATTAACATTGACTTCTAGCTAATTAGCTAGTCATGGATCCCGATCCCATCAGAGCTTGCTACATGAGTCTTCTTCTTTTGCTTCTTGGAAGCTTCGAGAGATTTAGTAGCTAATCTATTGAAGACTACGCTGCATCTTGGGCATAGGGACACCTCCCTTTCCCTTACTTTCTTCCTGATGAGGAACTCCATCAGGGTCTCTCTAGCCTTAGGATACACTTTTTCTTCGTTGGCCTCAAACACGTCGAGATCAACCTCATTGTTGACCTCAGGAACATTCTATTCAGCCACATCGACCATGTTGACCTGCATGAAACTGACAGGCTTGATATAGCTTGCGTTTACTTCAAAGGGATTAGTGTCAACCTTTATATCTTTTTTTCGCTCTTCGAATTTTAATCTTCCTTCCTTTACACCACTCTGGATTAAATCCCTAAAATAAACACAATTGTTAATTGAATGACCATACTTATGATGGTATTTACAATATTTTTAACTTTTTATTTCTTCCAAAAAGGGAATTGTATTATTATCAGGAAGCTTCATTTGCTTATTTTTTAGTAACACATTGAAAATCTAATATGCCTTAGTAATATCGAAAGCATATGATTGCCTGCTTGAAAACTTCATTTTATCCTTAACTCAAACAGGCTTTAAAGATGGGCAAATATAAGGAGAGCCATATTTTAACTTTACAAAATTAACTTTATTCTCCTCGTCGTCTTCAGCCTCATCTATTTCGACATAGGCCACTTTATCATCTTTTGATTGTGTGAAATATTTTTCAGGCATGTCAAGCGTTTCATCATATTCACAAATCAAAATCCAATAAAAATAATATCATCAACCACAAATCCATAGAATCTTATAAATACTCTTAAGACCAAAACTCACATACATTGTCATTCCAACATATAGCTAATAAGAACAACCTCAATCCAATCCACCAAAACAAGGTTTAAGGAGCAAGAAGAGAAAAAAGTGAGACAGAGAAACATAGACCTCTACCTAGGCTCCCTTGATGATGGTGCTCCCCTCTTTTCTTCTTCTTCCTCCTTGGCTCCTTGTTAATGGTGCTTCTCTCTTTTCTTTCCTTTCTTTTCTCCTCCTTTCTGTTTTTTTTCTGAGAGAAATGGAAAGGAAGTGTGAAGTGTGTGTGTTTAGGGGTAAGGTGGTGGAGAAAGATAATGATAAGAACAAAAGAAAATGTGTTGTCATCATTAAGTAGAAGATATTTATCTCTTAGGGATACTTTGGTCTTCTATTAATGAGTTTTTAGCTTCTATAGGTGTTATAGAAAATTCTAGGATTCCATTCAATTCATATACTCATCATTTAATAGCTTTTTATACACATCATTGATAGTTATTAAGTTATATTACTTTTCTTTAAGTTAATGTAAACTTAAGGAGTTAAACTAATATGCTTACATGTATCTGCTTTAACTTGTAATAATTTCTAGAATAATTTTTATCCTCTATTTAACAACTCCACAAAGTTTCATAATTTTCCAAGTTACTCTCCTATTTAACTTAGTCTTTAAACACTTATTCTATTTATTAAAATTGTCAAACTAATTTATTTAATTCCCAAAAAATTACCATAATTCATTCTAAGTATTTATGACCTATAAATAATTTTTTCATATTTATTTCTATCATTTAAGTAATCTTTGCTAATTTCTGGGATGATATAAGTAATTTATTACGTTATGTAATATATCGTTATACCCAAACTAACTCAGAAAATCATAAAAATTAACAGGTAAATCACACAAGTACTAATGAACTACTATAACAATCATTAAGGCTAATAGGATAGGGAGGATGTAACGCATTTCACCTTCTATAAAACCCTTTAAACGCCACATTGACCCACTTTAATCCATTACCTCTCATTCTTATCCTTACTCACCTTACTCTCTCTTTAAACCATCTCTCTCTCACTCTCACTCTTTCTTCCTTACTCTTTGATCCTTGTTCACATCCTTCAACCGTGTGGAAAGACTGTATACAAACTCTTGTTTTATGTAAGATGAAAGTTAAGCATATAGCCATGAGAACCAAAAACCCAACCATCACACCTTAATTTGTCCCCTACTCCAAGTGAGGAACCCACTTTATCTTCCTCAACCTCTCTTGTACTATATCCCAAAACTCAGACCAAACCTCAAGCCCCCATCTTGAAGAGAAGACGGTCACTGAGAGTGATGTCTAGTGCTGTAAAGAGTACTACACCTAAGAAGAAAGCAAGGATCGAAGAAGCAGTTGATTTTTAGGAAGAAAAAGGAAAAGTAACAACCAAGAAGAATTAAGAGAAGTTTGAACCCTCTCAGAAGCCCTTGAGACCCAAATCTGAGAAGGAAGAAAGCAAAAGCTTTTGTGCATGGTTCAAAGGAAAAAAAAATTCTCTAGGCAAAAGCATAAACTTTAATCAAATGGCCAAAGAAGGAAGAGGTCTGAGACCCCATATGAAAGCACTTGAGTGGAGGGACTTCTTTGCCATAAGTGAGAAAGTTTACCCAATCTCATGTTAGAAATTCTATGCCTATGCAATTGTAGACAAGAACCTTCCAGCAATTAACTTTATTGTTAAAAAGGATCCAAATAAGGTTGGACTTAGAGTCCTTTACTACAATAACTAGAGTTCCTAACAAAGGAACAAAAGCTTTTGATGAAGAATGGTGGTATGATGGTGGCTGGGAGGAAGTGATAGGTACTCTCTTCTCTGATGAAGAGTTAAGGCTAGCTAGTGACTTGAATGGCACTGTAAAATTCTTGCATTCCCTCTGCTGCTTCTTGGTGATGCCTAAAATTGGGAACACCTAGAAAATCGATGAGGCTGATATGGTAGCTATGTACCATATCAAAGAGAGGAAACCTCTGAACCTACACTATATGATTCTAAAATACATTATTTCTGCCATAGAGAACACCAAAAGGGCTGCAAGTTTGCCTTATGGTATACTTTCACCAAAGTGTTTAAGCATTTTGTTTGAAGCAAATGCACCTTAAAAAGAGAGAACTATAAGATAAAGGATAAAACTCATAAGCAAAATGAGGCATGACTGCGCAACCAAGCCTAAGAGTCCTATAAAGAAAATGGAGAAAATTGCTAAAAAAGAAGCAAAAACAGAAGCTGAGAGAGTTGAGTCAGAAAATGACTCAGAGTAAACTGTGGTTGAGAAAGTAGTGAGTAAAAAGGAGAAAAGAATGAAGGAAAAAGAAGAATAAAAATGAGGAAGAAGATAAGAGGAAGAAAAAGAAGACAACAGAAGGAGAAGCAAAGAAAAATAAGAAGAAGGAAAAGAAGGCTAGTGAAAAGGTTATTGATGAACCTTCTCACCCTAAGAATGAATCCTCTCAAGGTCTGATGGAACTCTCTCAAGGCCAAGAAAAGGAACAATTCCTTGAAGAATAACCTCGTCAAGGGGAATTTCTTTCTGTTGAAGACACACCTACTGCTCATACTAATCAAGAACGAACTAGTAATGAGTCTAGAAAGCCAGAGGATGATCTTGCTGCTCAATTCTCAAATGTGGATCCAAGGGTTGCAGTAGCAAGGATTCTCACCCAACTCTTTTCAGAAAGGAGTTTGACCCTTGAAGGACCACAAATATCCCCTAGACTTATATCCCCTGGACTTACCAAGCCCAAGAAGAGGAAAAGATAAATAAAGAGCAAGGACAAGGAAGAGAAGAAAGAGAACAACAGAAAAACATTGATAAAGAGCCATCACAGCAAGGAACTAAGAAGATTGATGATGATGAACCGTCTTAACATATTGAGAAGATTATGTCACATCAATCTCTTCAATAGAAGGATGATAAAGCTTCTTCCATACCTCATTCACTTATTATCTACAATTCACCAAGGCAGCCATCTCCCATCTATAATGCCACTGCCCTTAAGACTGAAAGGGAATCAGGCCTAAAGACTCCTGATGCTCCAGTAGTTATTGTTGACACACCTGGGCTCTTTAAGGGGACCAATTTCACTTGGTTCTTTTCTGAATATGTTGACTGATGAACCAGGAGCAAGTAAGGCCGATTATGCTGCCGGTCAAGGAGTTCGAATGGAAGGCAATGAAACACATCATGGTTTGACTTAAGCTAAACTTGCTCCCTCTAAACCTCCTATAAAGAAAACATATAAATTTGCTAAGGAATAGATCAAGTTGTTGAGAGTTGAAAACAAGAAGCTAAGGAAGAGGGTGAGAAAATTGAATGCTGGTTAAAGGGAGATCAATTCCACACTGCACAACTTTATGGACAAATTTTTTATGCTTGAAGAATGGATGAAGAAGATGGAATAAGAAGTCATATCTAGGATTACTAGGAAGGAGAACTACCCTTATCCCCCACACACTCAAATTCCTGAGTTCACCTCTTCCTCATCCTCTTCTAACCAATCTGAATCCTAATAAGTTTAGGACTCAATGATGGCCTACTACACCCTTATTTTTTGCTGATGCCAAAAGAGGAGATAGGAAACATGAATTTTTTTTAGTTTTTTAATTAGTATGATCTTAGAGGGAGTTATGTTTGTGTTTATGTTATTGTTTTAGTTTATATTTTGATTCATTGAACAAATTATGTAATGACTTTTGTGAATGAATGATTAGAGTTTGGTTATCAAGAAATATCATTCTTTAGTGTCTATTTGTTGTTCTGGAATTTGAAATCATATTGAGATTATTTTTCTGCTAAAAATAAAAAATGAGTGTTGTGTTGAGGGGAAGTTCATTTGAACCCTCTCATCTAAGGAAGCAGAAATAGTAATGGTTCTTAATCCCTATAAGCTCACTTCATAGTTTTCAAAATTTTCATAATAGTTTGTCATCATAGAAAAAAAGAAGAATGTAAGCTCCAAAGCCCTTTTGTGGCTAAGATTACAAATTATGTTTTGATGATAACAACTACATTAAAAATTATGATTGCTTGCTCTCAAGTATTTTAATTGAGCTAACATGATCATTGTGGAGTTTTCTTATTAGTAGTAACTTTTTTAGGAATAAATCAAATGTAAGGAAGCTTTCTAGATGATTGGAAAAGGGATAAGAAAATCAATTCAGACTTGATAGAGTTCAAGTGTATCCTGAGAAAGTTTCTGAAGAATATGATAGAGTTCATAATGAGAAGGTTGTGAGAAAGTTAAAAAAACATGAATAATCTCCACAAGGACTAATCCAAGAGAAAATAAAAGATCAAAATGAATTTATCATCATCCAAGATATCAAGATGAAACATGAAACTGGTGATGGAATCAAAGGACAACAAGATCTGTGAAAGATCAAGCTTGAGAGATTTACTGAGAAGGTCAGCTGAGAAGAAACATAAGAGAGTTCCTGAGTAAAAACATAAGTGAACATACTGATTCATCAAAACAAAACAAAATAATGACTATATGCCACAAGAAAGACAAGTAACTATTGGGAGCCTTCAACAGTTATATTTCAAAAGCTATAAAAGGTCCTAAGCTTGAAAAAGAGAGGGTTAATGATCTGAGAAAAATTTAAGTTAAACACTCGAAGTACAACTCTCTCACCTCTACCTACTCTATTCTTAAAGTTCTAAAATTTTTAGTAGGTGCATTGTAGGCCTTGTTAAACTATATTTATATACTCTTTGAGTGATTTTGAGACCTGCCTATTTGTACTAAACACCTCAAACCTGTCTTTGATTGTTGAGTGTTGGTAGTAAGCTTGTGCATTGTGCAAGTCACTTGAAAGCTTAGTTAAGCTTGTAGTTTGCACCTGGAGAGGCTGAGGAAAAATAATACTTATTATTTTGTGCCTAATGGGGTTGACATAAAAGAATACTTAAGTGTACGAGCCTGAAGAGGCTTAGTAAGAAAAAATACTTTTTATAGTGAAAATCTTAGTATTTGCTAAGTATTAGACATTGCCCCAAGTGATTTAGGGGTGAACCATTATAAATCCCTGTGTCTTGCTTTTATTTCTTTACTTTAACTCATTTGATTCACTCTGTTTCTAAACTTAAGAATATCGGTCTTTTACTCTAAGAACTAAGGTGGTTTTTGTGTTAAAATGAACTCAATAAGAACTTTCTTATCTAAGGTTTAATTTTGTGTTCTAGAAGTTGTTTATGTTATTAAGAAAGAGTTTTCAAAGAGAAAGTGTTGATAGTTTAAAAGATAAACTTAAGAAGCATTTTCTGATAAATACTGAAACTATAAGAGAGTTCAACTTTTCTCAATTAGTGAACCTTCTTATGAACTCTCTCACCCTAATTTATCTATTCTTGTTTTTACACATTATTGAACTCTCTCACCTAACCATTGTGCTTTAAAGTTACTTTCTCACCTCTAAGTTTGATAAAGTTGATAAAAGTGTGAAAAGTCTAAAATTTTTTAGGAGAAAAACTCAATTCAACCTTCCTTTCTTGTGTTACTGCCAACTTCACCAGTCTCTTCCTAGCGACACTGAATACATGGGCTTTTTATTCACTACAAAAAAAGCTATATTAGTTGTTTTGGACTCTACGGTAATATCGACTACCAGCACCCTTACAGCTGTTGTTGCCTCTTTAGTGAAATTAGTCATTTTCATATTTGTGGTTAATAGGTTATCCTGAGTCTTGCCTAGTTTCTTCAACGTACTCAAAGGCATTTCATTGAACAATGCCTCTCCATCAACAAATACTCAGCTAACGGACCTCCCATTAATATAAATTTGGATATAAAGAGGTTTAAGGTGCTTTGTCATTTCTTTTGGTGGCTTATCAAAAGCCATCTTGGCAGGCTACTTATACAACCCTTTGTCAACTAGAGTATCCCACTCAGCTTCTTTTACAGAAAAACATCTCCATCCAAGCTTCCTGGTTATTCTAAATCGGCTAAAAACTCGATAGAAAGGATGCCGATAACTGAAATAGGAGTAACCTCGGCTTCACTCCCATAGTCTAGTAGTTCTTCTTCCTCCAAGAGATCATTATCTTCATCACCAACTTCTGCTTCATCATTTGTTTCAAGCTTGTCCTCCATAGCTTGTTTACCGTTTATAACCTCTTCTTCAGCTGGCTTTTCTTTAGTTATTTCTCTCCTTGGAGATTCTACTTCCTCACAAACGATTATCTTGGCTTCAGCTAACATCTTTAGCATCTACTTCATCTTCTGTGTGGACCTTTGACATTGCTTCTCCTTTTCTGGGTACGGGTCAAAGGAACTTCAGCTTCCTTTTGATTTTGTTTTGGCATATACTTATTTAAAAACCATTGTCCCTTATTTACTTCAGCTTTCGGCTTAATGGTCCTTTACTGCCTCAGTTGTTCATCATTCTTTATCGTGATACGTGATGAACCTGTAAAAATTCATATTTTTATGGTTCAAAATATTGGGTTTTCATCCTCTTTTAATTTTTTTTATTTAGTTTTGTTCTCAAGTTTTATTATATTTTTATTATTTTAATTGTGTTCTTATTATGTATTTTATGTGTTTTTATAAGTAATTACATTTGGAAAAGAGTGGACATTTGAAGAAGTGAGCAAAAAGAAGAAGATTCTATTTTAGTTGTCTAGCGCTTGAGGGCTGGATATCCAACGCTTGAGCATTCAACGCGCGCTGGAGAATGCTCTTTAAGTTACTCAGCGCCTGAGCACTGAAAATTGAGCACTGATCACATAAATAGCAGCGTTGATTTTTATAAATGAGAGGGTTTTGCCAAATTGAACACACACTTGGACAGAAAGCAACAACCATCAAGAGGTACAAACCCTAAAGTGGTGTAGGCGCAATTAGGTTTGAAAATTAGGAATTTTCTTCAACCTTTCCACCTTTCTACAATGATGTTTGTCATATTCTTCCCTTTGTGTTCTTCTTTTTCCATGTGTAACTAATTTCCCTTTGTTAAGGGGATGATGGATCTTAAACTTTGATGATATAACTTCTTCTATGGGTTTAATTTATGTTTCTATTTCATGATTTACATGTTTATCTCTATTCTTAATACTTTTCTAAACTTGATCAATTTGGGAATGATCTTTTGGGTTGATATATGATTTAAAAAAATTTGCATGAACCTAGAACATATGATAAACACCATAATTTCTGCAATTGCTAGGAATAGACGATGTGGGTTATGTGGTCTTTCTTTTAATTCCCTTATTTTTTATAATGTCTTTCTATTTGGGATTTGACTAAGGGATTAGTTAATTCCAAACAGTGCAAGAGGATTAATATACTAAGGGATTAGATATTAATTAATTTTAGGAATTGACCATAAATTATTGAAATAGAACATAATTAAACCAATATTTGAATGTGTATTTAAAGAGTTCAAGTGAAGTCTAAACCCTAACGTTTAATCCCATTATTTTTCACCCCTTTGATTTATTATTTTGCTTATTTATATATCTTTTTAATTAAATTTACAATAACTCTATTTTTTTTCTTATCTTAAATAGTGTCACTTTCAGCAAATTTAGTAATTAATAAATTAATTTTCGTGAGATGATACTCTTACTTACTTTTTAATACTTTTGTAATTCGGTGCACTTGTTGATTTCACAAGAAGTTTTTGGTGTCGTTGCTAGAGATTATTATTATTAATATTAAATAGTAATTGAAAATATACTAATTTAAGTATTTATTTTTCTTTATTTAATTTTATTTTTAATTTTTTATTTTTAATTTCAATTTCAATTTTCTTTATTAAATTTTCTTTTATTTATAGATGATTATTTTTCTTATTTAATTTTATTTTTCTTTATTTAATTTTTTTTATTTTTTCTTTTTATTTTTGTTTTCTTTGTTTATTTTTATTAGTTATTTATTTTTTATTTTTAATTTCTTTTCTTTACTTCACTCTAGTATGCTTGTTTGTTTATTTATGTAAGGTTCTGTGGAGTCAGAAGAATAACTTTTTGATCCAGAGATAACAAGAATAGAAAGAGCAAACAGAAAAACAGTTAGAGAAAGAAAAATAATTGAAGAAGAGAAAATGAATGAAACTACTGAACAAAGAAGACGCACTATAGCTGACTATGCAACTCCATCTACTAAGAATGTTTCTACCAGTATTGTGCGTCTTGCTATTCAGGCTAATAATTTTGATATTAAATCAGCTCTTCTACAGTTGGTGCAACAGAATCTGTTTGGGGGAGGTCAAGCAGAAGATTCAAAATTGCACATTGCTAACTTCTTGCAGCTCTGTGATACTATCAAATATAATGGAGCTAGTGATGATGTCATACGATTACGACTTTTTCCATTTTCTTTGAGAGATAAAGCCAAAAGTTGGTTACAAGCCCAACCTCAAGGAAGCATCTCCACTTAGGATGATCTAGTTAGTAAGTTCCTCACTCAGTATTTTCTTCCTTCAATGTTTGTGAAGATAAGGAGTGAGATTGCTTGCTTTACTCAAAATCAAGGAGAATCTCTCTATAAAGCATAGGAAAGATTTAAGGAGCTGCTTAGAAAATGTCATTATCATGTTTTTGAAGTTTGGCAACAAGTGCAAATCTTCTATAATGGTTTGAATCATCCTACTAGGGCTATGGTGGATGTATCTGCAGGTGGATCTCTGAACAGTAAAACTTCTGAAGAAGCTCAGAAAAAAAATTTGAGACTATGGCTACCAATGAATAGCATAGCTAGTGGAAAAGCAGTAGTCAAACAAGGAGTTATGGAACTTGGTACTCTTGATACCTTACTTGCTCAGAATAAAAGTATTACCCAGTAGTTATCTAACCTCACAAAGCAAGTTAGGAATATACAGCTGAATTCAGTGAATCATCAAGTATTAATTTACGATTTCTATGGAGGCAATAATGCTAATAGTGCATGTGAGGCAAGCATCTCTAATTTCATTTCTCCAGAACAAGTCAATTATATGGGAAATCCTTTAAGATCCCAAGGTAATCCTTATTCTAATACATATAATCCAAGTTATAGAATCATCCCAATTTCTCTTGGAAGAATCAAATGACACCACTGAATGCTCAACCCATGCAGAAGTCTTCTCTTGATAGTACACTTGAAAAGTGTATGCAACATACTTCTTCTTTTATGCAACAAACTTCTACTTTTATACAGTAGACCTCCATTTTTATGGAGGAAACAAAGGCTGATTTTCAGAATTAAGGAGTAGCTATTCAAAGTTTAGAGAATCAAATGGGTCAAATAGCAAAACAGCTCTCTTTGAAACCTTCAAGCAACTTAATAAGTGATACAGTTGTCAATTCAAAGGAGCAGTTTCTGGCTATTTCCTTAAGAAGTGGAAGAGTTGTTAGCCCTCAGCTGAAGGAAGATGTTGCCAAGGAAGGAATTGATCTTCCAATGCCTAATCAAGAAAAAGATGCTCTAGAGGAAGAGGTTGAGAATGACAAACAGAAATAGGACTAGCCGAGAGTATAAAGAAAAAAGAAGGACTCAATTTTAGGTAAACCATTGGACCATTCACTATATGCTAGGCTTCCATTTCCTTAAAGATTGAAGAAGGAAAATCAAGAGAAGCAAGATAGACAGCTCTCGAAGTTCTTGGATGTCTTCAAGAAATTGCAAATAAACATCCCCTTTGTTGAGGCTCTTGAACAAATGCCATCATATGCTAAGTTTATGAAAGAGCTTTTATCTAGAAAGAGGAAGCTTGAAGATGATGTCACCATGGCACTTACTGAAGAGTACAGTGCTATTTTAAAAAAGAAGTTGCCACCAAAGCTTAAGGATCCCGGTAGTTTCACCATTCCTTGTGAGATTGGTTCGCAATTTTCAGGAAAAGCACTTTGTCATTTGGGATCCAACATTAACTTGATGCCACTGTCTATCTATGAAAAATTAGGCTTGAAATATCCAAAACCCACTTTCACTATGCTGCAACTCGCTGATAGATCACATGTATACCCTTGGGGTATAGTCGAAGATGTGCTTGTAAAGGTAGATAAATTCATTTTTCCCATGGACTTATTCATTGTAGACATGGACAAAGATCACCACATTGCATTGATTTTTGGAAGGCCATTTCTGGCTACTTCAGGAGCTGTGATAGATGTATCTAGAGGTGAGCTTATTTTGAGGGTGGATGGAGATCAAGTGACTATCAGTGTCTTTGATAAGTCTTCACCAACATCGGATCTTTATGCTCTTATTAATTGCATTAAAGATAAGTCTCAAAAGGAGTTGACTAGTAAAAGTTCTCCACCATTGATTAATGATGACTCTCCCATTTCTAAGACTGATGAGACAGAGAAAGGTCCTCCCAGTTCTCAAAATTTATTGCAAAAGGATCTGAAATTTTCTGGAAATTTGAAACCTGATCTGTCATCTGTTGAAAACTTGAGACCTCCATGGCCTGATAAGATTTCTCATGCTAAGGTGTATTCATAACAATCAGGTTTAAGTTAAGTTCAAAACGCCTTCGGAGAGGATTCCAAGGTCAGTGACCGAGTATGGAGGCAAAGGTCTGACAAAAGAAAGGCATCATCCTATTTCTCCTGCTTCAAACCACCTTGATGAGTTGAAAAGGTAACGTCGAGCTAATGACGTTAAACAAACGCTTTTTGAGAGGCAATCTAAATTTTCTCTCTTTTTCTTTACTATTTTATTTTATATTTTTGTTATTATTTTGTGATTCTTTATTTTAATGATTATCATGTTTCTATTTTTTTTGTTTTGCAATTAGCTACTGTTGAGTCGGCTTAAGTACCTCCCTGAGTTCGGAACCTTTGTAGGGAGATGTATATAGTTGTCGGCCGCCAAAAGATTTTTCTTTTCTTTTCTTTTCTTTAGCCCTTTATTTTTGCATTTATTTCATTTATTTTTTTTTTGTTTTTATTGATTTTTATTTTGCCATCATTACCTATTTTGTGTTTTGAGTTATTGTGTTGAAACTGTGCTTGCCGGTTGAAGTGAATTATAAGTTGCAAACCTAAGTACAGGTTGTTTCAAGTAATAAATTCTCGTGAGTCCGAAATCGATCCACAGGAAATTGATGAAGAAAAATTCTTTAAGGTAATGAAAAGATTTGTCACAATAATAAAGATGATAAAAGTTGTTCACAAATGAAAAAAGATTTGTTTGGGTTAGAAGATCTACTCTTGGTAATAAATTAAAGACAAGATTTTTTTTTTTATAACTCAATTGAAATTCACACATAACAGAGGTCCCAATTAGAAAATACAACATTCAAAGTTTAATTAAGATTATATATATAATTATATTATGGTTCCTTAAATTATTCACTAACACCAACACTTATAAATGGGTTGACGTATTCATTGTGCCACCATTTTGTCTATAATGAATCAAGATCTTTACTCTACAAGGAGGGTTTCTAAATTGATTGGAAACAAAATACAATGCATATAATGATCACTTTGATAATACATCATTCAAGTACAAGAAAGAAATTAATCTAACATTAATTTATTACCAAAAGCTTTACGCTTTCACCTAAGCAAAATGAAAATTAGTTACTCATGAACAAAAAGAAAGAAAGAGAGAAGAAGAAGGAGATGAACATAACTTCTATTTAGAACAAAAGAAAACTACCACAAGAGAAACAAATAACACAATAGCATGATATTAATTTCTAAGCCAAGATGCCCATAATGAGCAGTCAATGTTTCCTTTTATAGAGGTTGAGGAAAACAAAATGACAATGGAGTCATTTGATAATGAGTGAAAAATGCCGAAGGAGTTGTTTGATAATTGTGAATAAGTGAGAAATTATTGAGATGCTTGCCTCCCAAATGATTTGGTGTTGAACTCATGGCTGTCATCAGAATATAGAAAAGTGGTCTTCATGAAATTGTAAGTTTTTGTCTTAGTTTTCAAATACCACTAGTTTCAGCCCAATATCACTCTTACGGCTTAAGATATGGCCCAATCTTTGAACACTGCTCAAGCCTAACAATAACTCCTCTATTCTAACGTCTAGGCCCAATATGACCTATTATACATCCAATATGACTCTTGTGTTATTCATGAAAGTTGTAGATTTCGGTCTCAACTTTTCAATGCCACTAGTTTTGTGTCAATTGAACTCCTGTAGCTGAAGAAATGGCTAATGAGTACGCAAAGGTCAAGCTATCAGGATCAACACTCTGGATCTTGCTTCTACTCCCATTTAAATTATCCAAACATGTGATTTGGCTCTTGAGGTCTTCATGAAAGTTGTATAGAATTGTCTTATATTTCCTACAAGACTAGAATCACATCAACTAGATATTTATAACTCAAATTATAGTTGGCTTACTGAATATTGCCAAATAAACAAATTAAAGTCAATTCAAGTAATAATTCCTTCAATGATCCAATTAAGCTCAATATCATAAAATGTAACAAAACTAACTTAATTAAGCCTAATTGAATCTTAAGAAGCCCAGTGAAAGGATTATAAAATGAATAAAATATGTTGCTATCACCGGTGTGTTGAATTGAATACTCAATGATTGTCTAAATTATGGATTGATCTATTTTCTTAGGATAACACATGAAAATCTATGAGTTGCATTTATCTCTATTGTTTCAATTGTGTATGGATGTTCTTCCCATCTTTATGTTTGATAGACCTTGGATTATGCATGCATGTCAGGCTTAGAGAAAGTTTATGAGAATGCATATGTGTAGATGACTTGCATCTAGAAGTTGTTTGATTCTCTCTTGAGGAAAAATCCTAGACAATGCATGATTAAAGAAATGATAAGGGTCTTCTTTAGATCGTTTGAGCTTTTTAAGCTAACCTGTATATACAGTATACCCTTAGGTCCCTTTTGTAGTCTTGTTATTGTTTGGCCTTTATTTCTTTTCTTTACCCACACTTACCTTTTCCCATATCCATATGGAAAAAAAAACTTCCTCTCTTACATAACCTTTGTTGAGTGCGTATCTTGTATTATTTTATTATTCAAGCCTTCATTATTCTTGTGCATAAAGTTTTTTGGAGCTGAAAAAAAAGAAAAAAAAAAGAAAGTCCACCTATTGTGTTGTAAAGAAATCAATTTGGGGGTGGAGGTTGTTGGAAAAGGAAAGAAGAAAAAGAAATATATATATATATATATATATATATATATATATATATATATATATATATATATATATATATATATATATATATATATAAAAGAATGATGTGTTATTTCTTATGCTCCGTTTTGCACTTGTTCAATATTTTGAGGTTTGGATTGTGAAATTTGTATGATTTTGTATCTCAACTTTTGTTTTCATTATCCTAACCTTTCTTTCTTAACCCATACATTTGGCCTTACATTACAAGCTTTGTAAAGTCTCTTTTGATCCTTGATTATGTGTTGTTTACATTAGTGGAGAGAGATGAAGAACAACCTTATGGATGTGTGTTTGATGTGCACTTACGATTTTATGAACCTATCTGGGCTTGTACTTTATGAGGAGATTTGGTCTTTCATTCATGTTTTTGGGAAGTCATTTTTGCATAAGAGTTGCATATGGGAGACGATGTGGCAATTGGATTGTACATGTATGACACTTTGAAATTAGATTGTGAAGTAGTTTCTAAGGATATGCATGGTTTTCATTACCCGGTACTGCTATGTTCGGGTCTATGCATTTTGAGTTTTTATTTGTTTAATCTTTTTATTTTGTTTTTGTTTTTATTTTTGCTTGAGGACAAACAAAATCTTAAGTTTGGGGCAGTGATGAACCTGCAAAAATTCATATTTTTACAGTTCAAAATTTTAGGTTTTCATCCTCTTTTAATCTTTTTGATTTAGTTTTATTCTCAAGTTTTATTATGTTTTTATTATCTTAATTGTATTCTTATTACGTGTTTTATGTGTTTTTATAGGTAATTGCATTTGGAAAAGAGTGGAAGAAAATTTCATTTTAGTTAAGCACTGGATATCCAATGCTTGAGCGTTCAACACGCACTGGAGAATGCCCTTTAAGTGACTCAGCGCCTGAGGGCTAGAAACTGAGCGCTTGAGCGCTAGTCGCGTAAACAACAGCGTTGATTTTTATAAATAAGAGGGTTTTACCAAATTGAACACACACTTGGAAAGAAAATCGCAGCCGTCAAGAGGCACAAACCCTAAAATGGTGTGGGCACAATTAGGCTTGAAGATTAGAAATTTTCTTCAACCTTTCCATCTTTCTATGATGGAGTTTGTCATATTCTTCCCTTTGTGTTCTTCTTTTTCCATGTGTAACTAATTTTCCTTTGTTAAGGGGATAATGGATCTTGAACTTTGATGATATAGCTTCTTGTATGAGTTTAATTTATGTTTCTATTTCATGATTTACGTATTGATATCTATTCTTAATGTTTTTTCTAAATCTGATCAATTTGGGAATGATTTTTTAGGTTAATGTATGATTTGGGAGAATTTGCATGAGCCTAGAAATTTGTAAATTTCTAGGAATAAACGTTGTAGATTATGTGGTCTTTCTTTTAATTTCCTCATTCTTGATAATGTCTTTTTATTTGGGGTTAGACTAAGGGATTAGTTAATTTCAAACAGTGTAAGATGATTAATATACTAAGGGATTGAGTATTAATTAATTTTAAAAATTGACCATAAATCATTGAAATAGAACATAGTTAAACAAATATTTGAATGTGCATTTAAAGAGTTTAAGTGAAGTTTAAACCCTAACACTTTAATCCTATTGTTTTTCACCCCTTTGATTTATTGTTTTGCTTATTTATATTTCTTTTTAATTAAATTTGTAATAACTCTCTTTCTTTCTTAGCTTAAATAGTATCACTTTCAGTGAATTTAGTAATTAATAATTTAATTCTTGTGGGACGATATTCTTATTTACTTTTTATTACTTTTACGATTCGGTGCACTTGCGAATTTTACAACAATACGCAATGTTAAGATCCATTTTTTGATATTAAATTATGCCACTGTCCTTTGTCCTTTAGGAATTGGTTGCACATCTACAGCAGGAAAACTCAGTCTTTGATTTAGGGAATTCTACTTTGCTTCCTGTGGTAATTATATCATGTCAAAGACACTTGGTTTATGGACCACTAATTTCAACTGCATAGGTCTTATATTGAAATGCCCCCCAGTCTTTGTTGATCCCTTAACTAATGACTCCCCTTTTACCTACCACAGTGGTTTCCTTATCGACTTCTACCCTTTTTTGTGATTGAATAAAAGGAAAGCCAGACGGAGCAACTATGTTAATAGAAATAGATGCGAATAGGTTGGTGTCCACTATCATCTCGACAATGCCCTTATCAACTAACTTGAATTTATATTCTTTCAGAGCTTTCTAGATTGCGTTCCTGAAAACTACACAATTTTTAGCAGCATGGCTAAAGGAATGATGCCACTTACAATATTTTCTATTCTTCAGCTCCTTTGCCGAAAGGATCTTATGTCCTTCAAGTAATTTAGTATATTGGTCCTTCAGTAGGTAATTGAAAAAATATTTGGCTTTAGAAATATCAAAGAAATATTCTTCTTTGTTCTCTTCTTTAGGCACCTCATTCCTTTTTTATGGCTTTAATCTTGGGTAAGTGTATGGTTTCTCCCTTAGGATTTCAGCTGCCAAAACCTCAGTTGAGACCACCCTTACTCTTCATTGGATGACTTCTTTTCTAAATCGAGATCTACTATAGAAACCATCTGAGATCCTTGGCCCTTGCCAGCTCTTCTTTGTTCTTTCTCGAGAATAAATTGCTCAATATATATTACTTTGGTAGCTAGCTAAGCCAGATCAGTGTACTCCTATATAATAAATTTCTACTTGAGCTGAGGATGCATATTCCCAATAATGATGGTTGCATATTCGGCTTCTGGGAATTGTACATTACATTTGCCTTGCATGTTCCTAAATTTCTCAATTAACTCAACTACCGGTTTATCCACCTACTACTTGAGATTCATCATATCATTTATGGTCACCTCTAGTTGAAGATGATAAAACCTATCATGAAACATTCTTTCCATATCTGCTTAATTCTAGACAGAGTTAGGAGGAAAAGTAGAATACCATGTGAATATAGTCTCAGTTAATAATAAAGGGAAAAGTTTGAGTTTGTGATACTTATTTTGATTAGCTTCCTTGCATTAAGCTGTGAATAAGCTAATATGCTCCATGGTAGATTTGCCATCTTCGCCTGAGAAAGTTATGAAATCTAGAGTTTTGAACTTCCTGGAAAAGGTATCATTCTATTGATCCATTCTAGATAAGGCTTCTTGTAAACAAGTCTGTCAAGGAGCCTTAATTCCACACCAAAATGTCTCCAAACAGTATTAGCAATCATATTATGGTCAATCAAAGGCTGGGCCACTGGCTGGTTGATGTTCTGCATATGTACTGGTATTTGCACTAACTGCCTTGGTGTTATTGGGGGCATCCTAGCTACCGGTCGTTAGATCAGGTGATCTTGGAACTATTGGTACCTTGGATGATTCATAAATAGAGGTGGCACAACATTGTATTATTGCTCAACACCATAAGAAGGTGTAGCATAATAAGCATTCGACTGCTCTTCCATCAGTTTATAAGTAAACTGGGTGTTCTAGAAAATGGGATTGTGTTCCATTGCTGCTTTCCAAATTCTCCAATTATGCTGCTTTGAACTGGTAAGATCGTAACACTTGGGGATGATATGTCCTATGGAATAAAATGTACATTTGTCCCAAAATGAACATATGGTAATCCGATCACACCTGATGCATTTGGTGGTCTCCTAGCCAGATTGACAAGGTTGGACTTTGGGATAACCATGGTAGACTGGTTAGGAGAATATAAGATTACTGTTTGAGCATTCAGTTGTCCAAGTTTCTAAAATTATGTATATGATTGTCCAACTGGTTGCAACATTGATTGAGAATTCGACTGTGTCATCATTTGTTACTAACCATTCGATTAACCCATAGGAAAAACTCCTCGCTGCAACTAGTTGGTTGGTCAGCAACAAATGGTGATTATTAGGAATATGTATCCTCAGCTCAGGGAGAGGCTTATTATACAAGAGTGCACTGATGAAGCAGAAAAGGTGAAGGCAGCATCAAAGGTCTACATAGAAGATGAAGTAGATGCTGAAGATGTTAGCCGAAGCCAAGACAATTGTTCATGAGGAAGTAAAATCTCTAAGGAGAGAAAGAATTGAAAAAAATCCAGCTGAAGAGAAGGTTATAAAAGGTAAGCAAGTTGTGGAGGACAAGCTTGAAATAAACGACAAAGCAAAAGCTAGTAAGGAAAATGATGATATCTTTGAGGAAGAAGAACTATTGGACTATAGGAGTGAAGCTGAGACTGCTCCTATTTCAGTCATCGACATCCTTTTTATAGAGTTTTTTACCAATTCAAAATAACTAAGAAGCTTGGATGGAGATGTTTTTGTAGAAAAAGTTGGGTGTTCTACTCTAGCTGACAAAAAGTTATAAGGGCAACCTACCAAGATGGCTTTTGATAAGTCGATAGAAGAAACGACGAAGCACCTTAAACCTCTTTACACCCAAGCTCATATTAATGGAAGGCCAATTAGCTGAATATTTGTTAATGGATGGGCAGTGTTAAATGTAATGCCTTTGAGCACAATGAACAAACTCAGTAAGACTCAAGCTGACTCGTTAACCACTAATATGAAAATGATTAATTTCACTAGAGAGGCAACAACAGCTATAGAGGTCCTTATAGTTGATATTACAGTAGGGTCCAAAACAGCTAATACAACATTTTTTGTAGTGGATGCTAAGCCCAGGTATTCAGTGTTGTTAGGAAGAGACTAGGTATGCTCCAATCAATATGTGCCTTCGACACTACACCAAGTGCTGATGTTTTGGGAAGAGGAGAAAGTTGAAGTGGTTGCAGTTGACCAGAATCCTATTACAGTTGAGGTAAAGATGGTTAAAACTGTTTTCTATTCTCCACAAGGTTGTACTATTGCAATTCCACAAGATAATGAGGAAGGATCTCTGCAGTCATGTGATTTAACCTCTCAAGGTTTTAAGTTCAAGACTCAAGCCTACCCACGGCCTCACCAAGCAGTTGTTAATGGATCAGCTGAATAAGACGCTTAAGGACATCCTACAACTATTGGCCCTCTTTATAGTTGAATCAAAAATAGAATCAGTTGATCCAGATTCGCTTGGAGGGCAAGCTAAGAAGGAGGAATAACTTGCTAAAGAAGAGTTAAAGTCACTAATCAGAAGAGAAGTCCTTAGTTTTGAGGCTCAAGACCCATTAATAGAAGTGAAGTTAGGAATAACCTAAGAACCAAGGAATAACAAAGTTAGTGGTTTGTTGACTGAAGCTAACCGGGGCCAGATAGTCGAGCTAATCAAACAATATAGAGACTATTTTGTTGGGAATAACATAAGGTGCCTAGTTTGTCTAGGCAATTAGTTGAGCTTGACTGCTAATTAAGAAAGGCTATAAGCCTCACAAGCAACCTAGTCAAAGATTTAACCCTGAATTAATGCCTCAAATCAAGAAAGAAGTCGAGCGTTTGCTAAAGGCTAGGATTATCCGAAAGGCAAGATATGTTGATTAGCTATCTAACATTGTCCCTGTCATGAAGAAAAATGGATAATTTAGAATCTGCATAAACTTTTGAGACCTTAATCTAGCCATTCCCAAAGATGAGTATGTCATGCCTATAACTAACATATTAGTAGATGCAGCAGCTAGAAATGGAGTTTTGACTTTCGTGGATGGTTACTTAGGGTACAATTAGATCTTCTAAGCTAATGAAGATGTACACAAAATAACATTTTGTTTCTTTAGAGCTCATGGCATTTTTGAATGGTTAGTCATGCTATTCAGCTTAAAGAATGCAGGGGTAACCTACCAGCGGCCGATGAATGTCATTGTTCATGATCTGATTGGGAAAAGTATGGAAATCTACATTGACGATATGGTGGTAAAGTCGGTTAACTTTGACCAACATCTGGTTAATCTAGAACAAGTTTTTAAGAGGATGAGATCCCACAACTTGAAGATGAATTCGACTAAATATGCTTTTAGGGTATCGGCTAGGAATTTCTTAGGATTTCTTGTGCATCAACAGGGGATTGAAGTTGACTGAAATAAATCCAAAGCTGTGTTGGAAGCAAGACCACCTAGAAACAAGAAAGATTTACAAAGCTTGATTGGTAAGGTAAATTTTTTTAGAAGATTTATTACTAATTCGATTGGGAAGATGAAGGCTTTTTCATCATTACTTTGACTGAAATGAATTGAAGAGATTATTTGGGGATAGGGGTAGCAAGCAGCATTTGACCAAATAAAGCAAAGTATTACCAATCCACCTGTCTTGGTACCCTATCTCCAGGTTTAAAGCTTTACATTTCGGCTTCAGAAGAGTTTATCAGTTGCCTACTAGATCAAGATGCTGAAGATGGAGTTGAAAGAGCTATTTATTATCTTAGTCGATTACTAAATGACGCGAAAACTAGATATTCTCATGTAGAAAAGCTTTGTATTTTTCTATTTCATGCATGTACTAAATTATAATACTATCTTTTGCCAAAAGAAATTATAATTTTATATAAAGTCGATATTGTTAAGTATTTATTAAATAAACATATGCTGAAAGGAAGGCTAATGAAATATGCTACTAAATTGAATGCTTTTGCATTAAATTACACTCCACTGTGAGCCGTCAAAGAACAGGCTTTAACTGATTTCTTAACTCAATACCCTTACATTGAGGTAAAAGATCCAGTTGATGAGGGCACAAGTTACGCTTAGCTAAAACCCTAGATTCTTGAATCTGATGGATCTAAAACTCAAAAAGGGGTTGGGGGCAGGAGTCGCAATTACTAGTCTTTTTAGAAATTTGGGTAAATTCATGTTTTAGTTAGATGTTAAGTGTTCAAACAATTAAGCCTAGTATAAGGCTTTGTTAGCTTGTTTGAGATTGCTAATTTCCTTGAAGGTGAAGTTTATACAAATTGTTGGTGATTCTTAGCTAGTCATTAAACAATTAACTGGTGAATATAAGTGTTTAAACCCTAATATGTTAAATACTATGACTAGGCTAACGATTTGCTAAGACAGTTTATCGACATAGTGATTATGCATGTTGTTAGTGAACAAAATGAGATTGCCAATGACCTAGCGCAACAAGCATCTAGTTACAAAGAGTCAATTGATGATCTAGACCAAGGAAGCTTCTAATGGGGGGAAATCATCTCAGTTGAGCAAGTGGCAATTGAGGACGATTGGAGAACTAAGTTGATTCAGTATCTTCAGAACCTATTGGTTATTGTTGATTTTAAGATAAAGCAAAAGTGTTTAAGGTATGCTCTCGTGGATAATGATTTGTATAAACGAGGCCATGAGGGTTTATTGCTAAAATTCTTGAATAAGAAAAGGACTATGAAGATAATGGGAGAAATGCATGAAAGCATTTGTGATGCACATATATTAGGCCCTAAGATGAGATGGATGATCCATAAGCATGGTTACTACTACCTTACTATTACAGTTAATTATTTTTAGTATGCCAAAGGTTGTGAGTCGTGCTAGCTTTATGGGCCAATTCAGAGGATCCTACCCGAGGAGCTTTTATCTCATTATCAAGCCTTGGCCTTTTAAAGGATGGGCTATGGATCTCATTAGTAAAATATATCCACCATCTTTAAAAAGGCACATGTTTATCATTGTTGCTACTGACTACTTTACTAAATGGGCTGAGGCTATGCCTATGGTAAGTGTGTCACAAGCTGATGCTATTATGTTTATTCAAAATTAGATAATATATAGATTTAGCATTCCTCAAACAATAATAGCAGATCAAGGAACAATTTTTACTAGAGATAAGGTGGTGGCCTTTGCTCAAGAATTTGTGATCAAAATGGTACATTTTACACCATATTATACCCAAGCTAATGGGCAAGCTAAGGCTAATAACAAAATTCTGATTAATATGATAAAAGAGGCAGTTGAAGGCAAGCCTAAGAAATGGCATGAGAGGTTAGCTGAGGTAATATGGGCTTACAGAAATTATAAATGTAATGCCACTAGCTTGACCCCTTATCAGTTGACATTTGGACAAGATGCAGTTTTACCTTTGGAAATTATTGTTAAGTCACTTTGGGTTGCAAAGCAAAATAACTTCAAAGCTGAAGATTATTTACAAGCAATATACATGCAGCTGGAGTCAGCTGATCAAAATCGGTTAATGATTTTGGATAATATTCGGATAAATAAGGAAAAAATGGTAAGGAGTTATAACAAAAGGTTCAAACTAAAAGGTTTGCCGAAGGGGACTTAGTTTGGAAAAACCATTTTACCCATTAGGGCTAAAGATCCTAAATATGCCAAATGGCCGCCAAATTGGGAAGACCCTTATATTATTAGTCAAGTCATTCTAGATGGTGCATATTAGTTAGTGAACATGCAAGGCGAGAAATTGTTAAAAAGCATTAATGATAAATTCCTAAAATCATACTATCTATCCATCCATCTGGGAATAGATTTAAAATAAAAAAAGTTTAAACTAAAAGCCACTACTTAGTTTTCCACGAAAACCAAAATGAAAAGCCTAAAAGGCTCAAATTGTTCGCTTCCAAAAGGAAGTTTGGTAAGCTAAGCATTAAAAGGTAAAAGCATTGGCAAATTTCATTTAAGAGTCAGTAGGGGGATTGTTGGGTCTTTGGAAGAAGCAGGCAAAGAAGTGTCAGTTGTAGTAACTAATGGAGAAGACATGGAAATAACTACTTGACTGGGCAAAGTCTGGGCTTAGCACATGAAGTTTCTGCTTGGCCTCAGCTAACAGATTCTTGAGTCCATTCCAAGATATGACTACTTTGGCTAAGCTGGCTTCATCGATTACCATGTCATGCTCAAGAATATCCTTTTGCTACAGCAAATGTTCAATTTCAGCATCCAGCTTATTTGATTGATTATACAATTGAATCTAAGCATCAGAGCAGGATTTGATGTTGGTCGTAACAAGAGTAAGTTCAGGTTAGAGCATTGCTATTTTGGCTTTGATTTAGTTAAGTTCCTTGGTGAGTTCTTCCAAGTGAGTGTTCAACCAAGTTTATTCCATAAGGTTGTCCTACCTTTCTTTCTCCACGGCTTCATACTGGGTTTGGTAGTTCGACTTCTATGCTTGAAAAGTTGTGTGCCGATCTAGATCTTTTTGGTTGGAGTCCCTACATAACTTGTACATTTGATGGTTAAACAAAATATCGGCTAGTAGCAAGGCTATTTCATTATAAACCACCTTCATACTAGCAAAAAGTGTGGGATCGACAGATTTGGCAATCTTAGCCAAAGAAAGTTTTAGAGTTGACAGGATTTGTGAGTCTGTTGGGAAATCTTTTTGCAATTGATTTTTAATAAAATCCAATTGCATCGATAGAGAAGAGTTTTCGCCAATAGGTGGGCTTGAAAATGATGACTTGAAGTACTGGCTAAGTACTTCATCTGAAACTTTGGGAGCTGATTCCACTTTAGTCGAAGCTTGTATAACCAAAGGCATAGGAGTTGCTGGGGTCGTTTGGACCTTTGTTTTTTCCTGCAGAGTAAAAATATGAGATTATTTAGTGTGCTAAAGTTAAGGAGATTATGAAAAGGTTACCTTTGTAGAGACCTCAATATCGGCTAATGATCTTTTACTTTTGGATTTTACCATGGGAGTAGGGGTTTTCGTGGCAGGAGGTGAAATGGGATTGGTGGCTTAGCGAGTAAGACACCTAATAGAACCAGCTAATATACCTCCTGGTGAAGGTTTGAGGCTTTCCACATCTATGATCACTGCAGCAGCCTTGCCTAAATCAAGTTCATATAAAATCATAAAATTCAGGCCATTTGGGAAAAAGAAGAATAAATGAAAGAAAACTAGGAAAAAGTACATTTAGTCAAGGCTGTTGCATTTTGAGGTTTCACGGTTCAACTTTTCGAGGTATTCTTTTTCTTGGTCTTAATTGATGATTCAAAATCTTCGTTGATCAGTTTGTCCTGATAGCCAGAAAGAGGAACATGATAAAGAGTATGGAAAACTAATGACTACCAATCGACATATTCAATCATCTCACTAGGATGAAAAGCAAATTTGAAGAATTGAAACCCATTTAACTTGCCACAATCGGTATGCCACAAAGTCTTAAGCTTAAGTTCTTTTAGTGCAAGTCGATCAAAAGCTTGATTCATTGGTTAGTGTACGAAAGTTTTCGTACACTTTAAATATCTTATTATTAAATTAAAATATTAAAATAGAAATAGAAATTATTAGAATTAATGTATATTTTTAAATTAAATTTATATTTAATTTAAAATATTCTTAAAATTTCAGAATTTATAAAGAGAAAGTCAAAGCTTATTCAAATTCAAAAAATATTCAAATCCCAAATAAAAAAAAAGAAAGTAGTGCAAATAAATATAAAAAAAAAATCCAAAAAGCTGTTAACATCTTATTAGAGGAGCAGCTGAGGAGAGCCAACGGGCTGGGCCATGTGCACGAGATAAAAAGCAAACAGGGGCTGCGCGTGGAAGGGAGGAAATAAAAAGAAACACGGCACTGTGCAGAATTGAATATAAATAGGGAGAAACGAAACAGTGTACGAGGGCGCCGTGCACAAAGAAAAAAACAGATTGGTGAACAGGAGCCGTCACAAAGAATACAAAAGTGATTATCGTATCTCATTTTTTATTTAATATTATTTTTCATACTTATTTTAGGTTAATGTGATTAAGTGAAAAATAATAATAATAAATAATAAATATAATAAATAATATTAAAAATAATATAAAAATATATATATATATTATTTGTGATAAAAATATAATTATTATAAAGAATAAAGAGAGAAACAAAACTGGAAAGAAAGCCCTCTGCGTAGTTCAAGGAGGAGAAAAAGAGACATGAGGCAGTATGGATTAGGATCTTTGCAATTAGAAAATAACTTATCAATTATTAAAATTAAATTTTTATATAATAAATATTAAAAATTAAATATAATATAATAATTTTTAAGGGTGAGATTAAGAATTACATTATTTTGCAGTTTTTTTACAACTACATGGAATCCTAATTCGAGGCAGTGTAGTAATGTTTTAGTACAAATAATTTTGTATATAATAAAAATTTTAGTAAGATAATTTTATTGTGCTTTAATTTTATTATGTCTTGTTAAATTTTATGTATTAAGAGAATGATGAAATTTTGATTATTTTGATATTATTATGTTAAATTATTTTTATCTAATTTTAAAATTTAATATTTATTAATTCTATTTTTTTATCGATTATATGAATGATTGTTAAGATGAGTTCATTCATGTTTTTCTCATGTTCGGTAATTTATTTGTATTATCTGAATGTTAGTGATAATTGTTATATATCAATTGTGATTTTTTATTAAGGATATATTTGATGATTTAATAATTACTAATAATTAAGAAAATTTTATCATAGATGTGATTATTATTTTTAATGCTTTATTAATATATTTTTCGTGAACACATACTTCTCGCTAGATGTTCGAGTTAAATTATGTGGATAAAATAATTTGACATAGTTAATATTAAAATTAATCTTAATGAATTCTGAACATTAGTCATCTTACATATGACATAAAACTCAATTTGCTTTACTTACTTTTGCATTTAAATTAATGTTTATTTATTTTTAATCATTTGATATTTTTCTTTTTTTTTTGTCTCTTTAGTTATTCTTTTAATTTGTCTTTATGTGGAATCGATACCCCAAAACTTTGCTACAATTACCATGTTATTCTTTGGGCGTAACCATTCATAGATTCAAAGGGAAATGGAATTCCTTGGACAAGTCCAAATTATCTTGCAAAGCATCTGGGGTTGTAGGGTCCAGCTGGGGATTTCTAATGTCGGGATTTAGGCTTAACACTGCAAAAAATGTCCTTAGCCATTAAAACATTGTTCCAACCGAGTACAAGTTCAGATAATTCTTGAGGGGGGTGATCGGCTTAAGGATTAAGTCTCATTCCAGACAGGACTACAATTGCCTTGCAAATAGGGGAAGAGATCCAAAGAAACTCGAGCTTGAATGCTGAATAGATTGTTGGAGAGTTCAAAAATAGATTTTTTAGAAGTGGGGATCAGTTGAAGGACTTCCCCGAAGACAACAAGATTCTTAGTTTCTCAATAGCCGTGAAGGTTTCAGGGATAAATTCTAGAAAATAGTGATCGTTCCACAAGATCAAAAACCATATAGGACCAGCTACAATTTTCAATGATTCTCCATTTTGTAGTTGATCCACCATTGCGAAAAGACGATATTATGGATGAGAATTTAGCAACTACGGCTACCGAATTAGAGCATATAAAATATTTACAAAACTAGTAGAGAATGAATGCCTTGTGTTCTTCATCTTTGATTGGTTTCTTTCCTTTTTGGTTGGTTAGGATGAAATTGGAATAGGAGGAGCTTTGCTTGGAGAATTTGATCTTAGGATCTCCTTCGAAGAAGGAATACATGATGGAGACTGAGTCACCATCGACTGGCAACCTTAGGATAGCCAATACATCCAGCATGGCAGGGGAAAGAGCGGCGACCAGAAAAACAAACCCGTTAATAGTCGTGGACCAAAAGCCAAGATAGGAAAAGATGAGGTTGACGTCCATAGGGACATCATGCCAAGAAAGCATGGTCTTGTCGTAATTTCCCCATTTGCGCCAATCAACTACCTTCTCTATTTCCATGTTGATGAGGACCTAAGGGGGGTACCTACTAATTGGACCCATGACAAGAACAAGAACTAAGAAGGCCCAAAAAGCCTTGAAACAAATGGGGGAAACTATGTTGGAAGCAAGCCCAAGTCTTGAAACCATAGGTTCTGAAGATGTCAATTGCTTGATTCAAGATGAAAACCAATGAAGTTGGGCTGCCCAAGTGTGTGCACGAATTTTATAGTTTGTATGGCTGATTTAGAGTGTCTATTTAAGTTAAATAAGTATTAGGCATGATAGTACTAAGTTAATAAGCACTTAGGTGAAGTTAAGTTCCACTAAGCTTGTGCGAATTCCAGCCTAGATAGATCTGTAAAAGTGAAACCATGGTAAGTGAAATCACATCAGTTGGTATCAAAGCTCAGTCCTATTGAGATTTGAGGCTGCCTACAAGTGTGATATGGCAGGTTCTAAAGAGGAGACTTCCTCTCAAGGGGCTGCAACCAATAAGTGGCTATTGGAGGCATTAACCCAAACTTTTCAAAGGTTGTTGAAGGAACAAACTGAGGCAATTCACAAGAAGTTTGATCGACTTGAGGAGAGGTTATCTAACTCAACAAGATGCAAGGAAAAGAAGGTCAATCAAGATGATTTTACCGATAAGCTCTCTTTTATGCATAATAGTTGCAAGACCACCGTTGTACCCTTGTCTCCAATAGAGGTGTGTGAGGTTCAAAGAAAATTGAGAGAAATGAGTGAAAAAGAGAGAAATGAACTAGAGAGAAAAGAAAAAGAGAAAGAGTTAGAAAAATAAAAAGAGAAATAGTTAGAAAAATAAAAAGAGAAAGAATTTGAAAAAGGAAAAAGGGAGGACAATGAAGAAGAAGTCGAGAGTGAAAGAAGAGAGAGCAAGAAATCTTGCTTGAATTCTTATGTTTCTAACACTTTTTCTATTTCTAGTAGTGTTGATTCAATGTTGCAGGAAAATGTTGATATGACTCCAAAGGAGGAATCCCATTTACTTCCACCTTTAAGGAGAATTGACCAAACATTGAAATCATGCCTTGTACAAACATTTGTGCACCATTGCACATTCCACCCTCAATTGGAAGCCCACATCAAGAGAACAAACAAATGGAAGTGAGAATGGCTCCCTTGATGCAATAAGGATCAAACTCAAAGCCTGGATTTGAACAAATTGTGTTTAACCCTGGAGAATATGTTTCGTTTCATTTATGGAAGAATAAAGTCCTTTACAAGGACATGCAAGTGCCAATAAATGATAGACAACTTGACTAGAAAGGTGAAGAAGCCTTCAAATTTAAGGACAAATTCACTCAAAGAAGGAGGGGATGATGAGGACCTAAGGGGGGTACCTACTAATTGGACCCACGACAAGAACAAGAACTAAGAAGGCCCAAGAAGCCTTGAAACAAATGGGGGAAACTATGTTGGAAGCAAGCCCAAGTCTTGAAACCATAGGTTCTGAAGATGTCAATTGCTTGATTCAAAATGAAAACCAATGAAGTTGGGCTGCCCAAGTGTGTGCACGAATTTTATAGTTTGTATGGCTGATTTAGAGTGTCTATTTAAGTTAAATACGCATTAGGCATAATAGTACTAAGTTAATAAGCACTTAGGTGAAGTTAAGTTCCACTAAGCTTTGCCTTTAGTGGGAATTTAATGCTTTTTAGTGGGGCTGATTGTGTTTATTTTGTTTTATTAGCTTTGTTAAAAACATGACAAAGAATAGTGACCATTGGCTTGCATGCCTTTGGTAACTTCTAGAATGAATTAATACAACACTTAAGCATAATAAGTTTCATGCACTAATTGCCATCAATACCAATTAGTTGAGGCATTAATGTAAGCATTAGTGGGGCTGCTAGGGTTAGGAGAGTCATCTTAGGCTGATTTGTGGTGACCTTTGGTTAGCACTACTCTAACCATTCTCTATATAATGTATCTGAATTGGATGAAAAAAAAAACCAGGATTTGATGTTCAATTTGATTTGTCCAATTATGAGAGTATTCCTCTCTTAGGTTCTTGACTGAGCCATAGATCTTATCAAGAGTTTCTCTTGTGGCGATCACTAACTTTGGTTTATCAATCAATCCTTGATTGTGGCACTAATCCATTTCTTATTTCTATCTCTCGTCTTAACCATTTTCCTTTGTTATTTTCGTTTTTCCTTTGTGTCCATTCAGTTACAAACATCAATTTGCAAGAATCTCTAATTTCGCAATTTCCTCAATTTTCGTCTCAAATTTCTCATACTCATATCTCAAGCTATATGTACTCTTTTTCGGTGATTATTGAGTCTAAATCGTATTTCAGAAAGAGTTCTTTCACCTCGTTTTGGAATCACTCAATTTTGATATCTATAGCGTGAGATATTGATGCTTCCTAATCTTGTGCGAATTCTACCCTAGATAGATCCGTAAAAGTGAAACCATGGTAAGTGGAATCACATCAGTTGGTATCAAAGCTCAGTCCTAGGGAGGATTTGAGGCAAAGAAATGGTACCATGCTGATGTCTATAGCGTGAGATATAGATGCTTCCTAAAAATGGACAAAAATTAGTTCTTTTATTTCTTTATTCTTCCTTTCAATTTCATCTTCCAAATTCTGTTTGTTCTAGTCCTAATTATGTCCGAATTCAAGAGGCTTAAGGAAAACCTCATCATTTGGTATCAAAGCTAATGTTTAAATCGTGTTTCAGAAAGAGATCTTTCACCTCGATTTGGAATCACTCAAATCAAAGTTCTGTAGCGTGAGATACTGTGGTTGATTAGAGGTGCCGAAATAGGGTTTGGAGGATCAAATTTGGTTGCTGCAAAAACTGCCTATTTGGTAAAGTCAACATCTAATTTCTAATTGAGAGAATCGCTAAATTTCTGGATAAAAAAAAATAGAGTGAAATTACTCTTAATTGTTTGCTAATTTTCCTTATTTGGTTGCTACACCTTGTGATTTAGAAGACTGTAGTATATACACATTAAAAAAAAATTGGAGTATTTGGACCATAGAGGACTTAAATTTGTGATTCTAAGCTTCTTCCTAGTTTCATTGTTTATTTGTGTGTCTTTGTGCTTCTAAATTGTGTTAGTATCTATACATCATAATCCTTTGTTGTTTTGTTACATTACTATCCAAAAAAAATCAAAAGTGTCTTGTTTATCCTATTTCTTGATAATCATTCATGTTTCTATCTTTCTTGAGTGTTAGTAGTAAAATTATGCTTTGCTACTTGTGTTATTTCTTCAATTTCTGATCGCCTTGGAAAAGTGGTTCTTGAAATAGATTGTTTGATTCTAGTAAGAACTTTAAGCAAGAGAAAGAGTGGAAAAAGGCAAGAGAGATACATTAGCTTAAAAGCCAAATTTGTGTGAAACACTTTGAGTGAAATAGTTTTGGAGAGGACTTATTTACCTCAAATCTATCTATGACTGAAAGAGAGGGACCTCCATCCCCTACTAGGGAGCATAGGTTGTTGTTAGATGCCTTAACTCAAAGGATGAATGAGGTGTTGAGGGAGCATACGGAGGGAATTTATGAGAGGCTTGAAACTTTAGAAAACCAAAACCAGAATAGGGAGAATGACCAACATAGAGATAAGAGGCGACATGAGAGGCATGAAAAGAGAGAACATGGGGGAGAACAAAGGAGAAATCGAGAGGAGGTTGTGAAAGTTACCATACCACCACTTAAAGGAAAAAATGATCCTAAAGCTTATATTAAGTGGGTGATGAAGGTAGAACAAATTTTCTCATGCCACAACCTAAATGAGGAAAGGAACATCAAGCTAGCTACCTTGGAATTCACTGACTATGCCTTAGTTTGGTGGGATCAATTCCAAAAGGAGAAGAAGAGGTATGGAGAGCCTATGTTAGAGAGTTGGGAGGAGTTAAAAAGAGTGTTGAGAAGGAGGTATGTTCCATCCCACTACCATAGAGAGCTTCTCAATAAACTCTAAAGAATGACCCAAGGGAGTAAGAGTGTAGATGAGTTCTACAAAAACCTTGAAATAGCCATGATCCGAGCCAATGTAGAGGAGGAAAGAGAGGTTACCATGGCTAGATTCCTTAATGGACTGAATGGAGATATAAGAGATATTGTTGAGCTTCAAAATTATGTAAAAATGGAGGACTTAGTTCACCATGCCATGAAAGTGGAACAACAACTAAAAAGAAAAAGTATGAGAAAGAGTGTATTAAACTATGATAACTCTTGATGGAAGGATAGGCTCAAGAAGGAGGGTACCTCATCTTCTAGGATCCCCACCATAGCCCCAAACCCAACCCAAAGTAAGGGCAAAGAAATGGCAAACAAGTCTCGGTCTAGAGACATAAAGTGTTTCAAATATTTGGGTAAGGGGCACATTGCATCTGAATGCCCAACCAAGAAGGTTATGGTGTTAAAAGATAATGGAGAATGCACTAGTGAGAGTTCCCAAACTGAATCCTCAAGTGAGGAAGAGAGAGAGGAAGAGGAGGAGATTCCTGAAGGAGATTTGTTCATTGTGAGGAGAATGTTAGGAGGATTAGCCAAAGAGGGTGAGGAAAGTCAAAGAAAAAATATTTTCCATACTAGATGTCTTATCCAAGGCAAACTATGTTCCTTAATCATTGATGGAGGGAGTTGTACCAATGTAGCAAGTACTAGGTTGGTGACAAAAATGAATTTGGAAACTAGACCCCATCCTAGACCATACAAGTTACAATGGTTGAGTGAGGAGGGAGAATTGAGGGTGGATAAGCAAGTGGAGATTGAGTTTTCTATTGGAAAATATAAAGATAAAATTTTGTATGATGTGGTTCTAATGGAAGCTAATCATTTGCTTCTTGGGAGACCATGGCAGTTTGATAGAAAAGCTCACCATGATGGTCATACAAATAAATACACTTTTCACCATGAAAATCGCAAGGTTACATTGGTTCCATTGTCTCTAAAAGAGGTATATGATGATCAAAATATCATGAGAGAAAAAAGAAAGCAAGAGAGGAAAGACAGGAAAGAAAATGAAAATGAGAGCAAAAGAAATAGAGAAAGAATGCTTTGTTTGTGAAGAGTGTGAGTGAGGTAAGAAGTTTCCATGGGCTTGCTAGTTTCTATAGGAGGTTTGTTAAGGATTTTAGTACCATTGCTGCGCCTCTAAATGAACTAGTCAAGAAACATGTGGGATTTAAATATGGAGAGAAACAAGAGAAAGCATTTGTTGTCCTAAAGGAGAAATTAACACATGCACCCATACTTACTTTGCCTAACTTTGTTAAATCTTTTGAGCTTGAATGTGATGCATCTGGGGTAGGCATAGGTGCTGTTTTAATGCAAGAGGGACATCTCATTGCCTATTTTAGTGAGAAAATGAATGGGGCTGCCCTTAACTACCCTACATATGATAAGGAATTGTATACTTTAGTTAGGGCTTTGCAAACTTGGCAACACTATCTTCTGCCTAAGGAGTTTATTATTCATACTGATCATGAGTCTCTAAAGTATTTGAAAGGACAGGGAAAGTTGAACAACAGACATGCCAAGTGGGTGGAGTTTCTTGAACAATTCCCCTATGTGATCAAGCACAAGAAAGGTAAGTCCAATGTGGTTATTAATGCTTTGTCACGCAGGTATGCTTTAATGACTACTCTTGAAACTAAATTTCTTGGTTTTGAATATATTAAGGAATTGTATGAACATGATGTTGATTTTTCTCATATTTATCAAACATGTTCTCATACTGTATCTGATGGGTATTTCAAGCATGATGGTTACTTAATAAAGGACAAGAGACTTTGTGTGCCTAAAAGTTTAATTAGGGAATTGCTTATTCAAGAGGCACATGAAAGGGGCTTAATGGGACACTTTGGGGTGCAAAAGACATATGACATCTTGCATGAGCATTTTTACTGACCCCACATGAAGCATAATGTACATAAGCTGTGTGATAAGTGTCTTGTTTGTAAAAAAGCTAAGTCTAGGGTCATGCCACATGGATTATATACTCCATTGCCTGTTCCTGAACACCCTTGGATTGATATTCTATGGATTTTGTTCTAGGTTTGCCTCGGTCTAAGGGAGGGAAAGATTCTATTTTTGTGGTGGTTGACAGGTTCTCAAAGATGGCTCACTTCATACCATGCAAGAAGGTGGATGATGCATGTCATGTAGCTGATTTATTCTTCAAATAGGTGGTAAGATTGCATCGTTTGCCTAAGAGTATTGTAAGTGATCGGGACTCTAAATTCCTTAGTCATTTTTGGAGGACCTTGTGGGGAAAGATAGGCACAAAACTATTATTTTCTACTACTTGCCATCCCCAAACTGATGGGCAAACAAAGGTTATAAATAGGACTTTATCTACTCTCCTTAGAGTTGTTCTAAAGAAAAATCTTAAGTCTTGGGAGGAATGTTTGCCACATGTTGAGTTTGCTTATAATAGGGCTATACATAGTACTACTCAGTGTTCACCTTTTGAAATTGTATATGGTTTTAATCCTTTGACTCCTTTGGATTTATTGCCTTTACCTAACATTTCTCAATTGCAAGATAAGTCTGGGCAGGTTAAAGCTTATTATGTCAAGAAATTGCATGAGAAGGTTAAGGCCCAAATTAAGAAGAAAATGGAAAGGTATGCCAAGCATGCAAACAAAGGAAGGAATAAGGTAACATTTGAACTAGGTGATTGGGTATGAGTACACTTCAGGAAGGAAAGATTTCCATCTCAAAGGAAGTCTAAGCTTATGCCAAGAGGAGATGGACCTTTTCAAGTATTGGCTAAGATCAATGACAATGCATATAAGATTGACTTGCCAGGTGAGTATGGTGTGAGTGCTACCTTTAATGTGGCTGATTTGTCCTTTTATGATGCAGGTGATGAATTAATAGATTTGAGGACAAATGCTTCTCAAGAAGGAGGGAATGATGAGGACTTCATGGGAGAAGCCCAAGCCTAGGCCCAAGTCCAAAAAGAAGTCCAAAATCCAATACAAGGTCTAGGAGGGCCCATGACAAGAGCAAGAGCTGAAAGGGCCCAAGAAGAACTTAAAAAGATGGTGAACAACTTATTAGAGGCCCAACATCAGATTGAAACCCAACACGTGGAGCCTAGGGTTTACACATGCATTGCTCACTTGGAATGAAAGGAGAAGAGCCAAAAGAGTCAATCTGAACTTTCAGGACCTTTATATATTTTTGGGACTGTTTTTATTTTTATTTTCTATTGCATTTTAGTTCTATTTGGTGTATGGCTGTGTTCAAAAAAATATATTTTATCCACAGTAGGATTAGAACCCAAGCACTTGAAGCTGAATATGTCTCCTTAACCACTGGAACATATCAGTGATGCTTATGCTAAGGGAATTTGTTTTTATTTTTGTTAAGTCCTAAATGGGCAAACCTCTAAACTGAATTGTACTAAAACATTTGGAGATCATTAGAGAGGGAACAGACACATTTTAGGAATTAACACAAAACTGAGAGTTTTGCTCTGCTAGGGTTCTTCCTTGCATCATTTGATCTTATCAAGAATTAACCAATTCTTGTGGCGATCCTTCTTGGCTTATCAAACTAGGTTTGTGGCGCCATTCTTATCTTATTTCTTTCCATCAATTTCGTATCTAGTTCTTTCTTTCAATTTTGTAATTTTCTCAATTTTTGTCTCAAATTTCTCGCACTCATATCTCAAGTTATACGTACTATTTTTCGGTGATTCTTGAATCTAATTCGTGCTTCAGAAAGAGATCTTTCACCTCGTTTTAGAATCACTCAATTCTGATGTCTATAGCGTGAGATATGGATGCTTCCTAAAAACGGACAAAATCAGTTCTTTTATTTCTTTATTCTTCCTTTCAATTTCATTTTCCAAATTCTGTTTGTTTTAGTCCTAATTAGGTCCGAATTCAAGAGGCTTAAGGAAAACCTCATCATATGTGCTCTAGACAATTGACGTAGTCTGGAGAAATCTTTGGCCAAGTCCTAAAACCAGAAGGGCACATGGCTAAGGTAAACTAGTCACAGGTAATCAGAGGAGCAAAACCTTCTAACTATAAAAATGTTCTATTATGAGTTTTCATTCAAAAGGATCAAGGGCAACATGACCTAAGGCAAAGATTTGCTAGTTTGAAACATGGGGAATCAAGCTAGAATGCCTAGGAGTCGAAGGTGCGGGGGAAGATTCATTGGATTTGGAAAGAGGCAAGCTTAATGAAGAATCAATGTCATCATTATTGTGATCGTCCCGACCAATTGAATAACTTTGATTTTGGGAATCTAAAGCATCTGACATGGTTGTTGGGAGTTTCTAGTTTTCATAGGTTTCAAAGGAAGAAGAATAGGGTTTGAGTGGATGAGAGCAATAAAGTAAGTGATGAGGGGCTATCGCGTGACTTTTAAAAAGAAAATTTGGGATTGAAAAATTGAGATTAATGGATTAGATAGTTAAGCAGATGGTCATTATCACTTATTAGCTACAATAGCCTTTTGAATTTAATTCCCCAATCAGGAATTGAAAGTGCTGAGCATGCGCATGGAATCCCATAAAATGCAAAAATTCAAATTATCATGTGCATATCCTCAACTTACTTCACATTGGCTCATCAGTCGAAGGATGCAAGGGGACAAAGTATTAACACCAAAAAATGTGATCTCAACTAAATTAGCCAATGTAGGAATCAATTGATGGAATGAGAAAGATTTGACTAATGGCTGATTATGGGTTGGCAAGCAGAATGGGTAAAAATTGGGTCGGATTCAACAATTGGGCCTAAAATGTTGATCCAAATCCGCCTAATATTTTATTAGTAAAAGGGAAAGCTGGTAGTTTTTCCAAGCCAATGTAATCCCTAAAGAATAAGAACGGTTGCTAAGGCAAGAGCTGGAATGTTGAAGTTGTTTAGTGCAAATAAGCATCAGATCATTGGCAACGGGTTAATTTTCCTGATTTTTAGGATATTAGGTGAACCCTTGCTTGATACATTCTTTGAGTCTAGACATTTATCATGCTAAACTCAGCCAAGGGCAAGTTAGTGGGTAAGTATGTTGTTAGTCACTGGCCAAAACTTGAGGTTATAGTTAATGTGGGTGGCACATAGTGTGCTCAAGTCAATAATGGCTAATTTTTTTACCTATATATAGTTGGAGAATTTTATTGTACATACACCACAACAAACTAAAGTTGGCAAAATAGGCCAACCCGCTCCGACCCACTTCAACCCGCTAAAATACGGGGCGGGGTGGGTTGACCCACTTTAAAAAATGGGTTGAAAGAGCTAACCCACCCTGCTTTAAGGCGGGTTGACGGGTTGGCCCGCATAAAAGATAAAATGAGAAAAAATAGATGAATTGACGGGTCAACCGGCTTAATCCGCCTAAAAAATAAAAAAAAATTATATAAAAAATCAATAAATACTATAAAAAAAATAATAATGGTAAAAAATTACAAACTACATATCTAAAATATAATTTTTAAAACAGTCTAATTAAATATTCAAACATAAATTATATAACATCAAAGAATTTTTTATTTATAATATTACTTATTTTTTTTTAAAAGAAATCAACCATGGTAGAATGCCATTGCTCACTTACCCCGCTTAACTCACGGGTTATACGGGACGGGTTATGCGGGTTAGAAAAAAAAAATATGAGTTCAATTCTTGAACCTAATTCGCAAAAAAATAACAGGTTGACGGGTTAACCTGACGGGTTGAACCCATTTTATCAACTCTACAATAAACACACAAATTGATCAATGCAAAGTTAACTTTCTTCTATGTCAAGCTTTAACAAGTGTTATTTCTCTGCACTTTCTGGTTCATTTACAACTTTTAATTACTTATTGTCCTTTTATTTCATTCAAGTCCTGTCATTTACTTTAGCCGAATTATTAAAAGTTTTTCTGCGTCATTATCTATCTAAGAACATTTTTAGTCGTCTTAGAAACTTACAATCGAGGGACTAAATCCCTATGATAATCGTTTGTCATTAAGAATCAAAGATTTGCGAGACTTAGTTGATTTATTTTGACTAGCCGATGAGACAGCTTTATTCGCAAACATAAATATTGATGCGATTGGAACTCCTGAAATTACCCGTTCAAGTTGCATAAGAAGCATAGATTAACCAAATAAACTACTTGGAAATGAAATAACTAACCAGCATTAAATCTTTCAGTGAGGTTCCTTAATGCATTTGCAGCATGTTCTTCCTCTCTTATGTGAACATAAACATTTTTTTGAATTAAATGATTTTATTAAAAATTAAAAGAGATACCGAAAGTAAATCTGAGAATTAAATATTGGAACTCAAAAAAACATATCAAGAAAAAAAGCAGGAACTAAAAATAACTGGTACCATGTGGTCGGCAAGGTTATCACAAACGATGCTTTCGATATCTCCAAGTTACAAAAAACTATATAGAAATAATATTTTTAATGTGTCTCTATAAAGCACTCCAATCACGATTTTTTTATTACATTTTTCTTTTGAATAAAATTTAGGTAAAATTACTTAAGTATTTGTGGTATTTTTTTTAATAAGAATATGATATGTATATATTTTTTATAATTCATTAATAAAAACTTTAAAAATGATGATTCTAATAGTTAAAAATTATGACACATATTATATTTTTATTAGAGAATAAGACACATGTCATATTTTTATTAGAGAAAAGTATCACAAGTATTTAAAGAATTTTACTTAAATTTTATCTTTTTCTTTTACATTACTTTTTATATACTTAATTACATTTTTTTATCACTTTCTCTCACTTAATCATAATCATTAAAATGTAAAATAAAAAATAATATGAAATAAAAAGTGATATAAGATCATCATTTTTCAAAACATGCAGCGTGTGATATTTATAAAAGTGGTTGGTTGTTCCATTGAAAAAAAAATTTAAAAAAAAAAGACTTTTGAAGACCTCCAACGTGCAGTAAGGTTGGTTGAGTTGAGTTGAGGAAGATAAGGTCAAAATTAAGAAAAAAATTTAAATTTATTTTTTTATATCTATTACATTTATTTATAGAATCAAGTTATGATATGTATTTATTAATATTTTTTCTCTAACTTTTTTTTTTTTAAAAAAATGTACATATATTATAATTTAATTTAATGAAATAGATGTAATGGATAAAAAATATAAATCTAAGTTTTGTCCCAAAACTAAAACTAACATTGAAGTATTATTATATTCTCTTATTTTAAAATAAAATTTAAAATATAACTGTTTGTGATCAATTAGGGAAAAGCACCTGGCTAGAATGTGGTTTCTCGTTTAATACATAGGAGTGATATACTACTGAGGTTCCAAGTGAGACCCAGGCCCAAGACAAGGCCCATTGTAGTTAGAAAATCCACAAGATGCAAGAGCCCAGCAAGAGCAAGCCCAAACAGGCCCGGAACCTAAAACCCCTAATCTCAAAACCCTCTCCTCTTCGTCAAACCCATTTTGTATCGCAGATAGGGACAGACAACAATCATGGCGCAATGGTGGCGTTCCGCCGCCGGCCACCTCCGAACGGTGGCGGCGAGCCGTTATAACTCCTCCTCCTTATCAAGATTCCGGTGTGCTTATTACCACACGATCCAAGCCATCCCGAGAGAGTGCACTGGCAGCAGAATCTCTGCCAGGGACAGAATGCAAGGTCGAATACCGGCCGTCGTTTTCTTCCAGAACCTTCTAGAAAAAAATCCTAGCGTCCGATCGACGTCGAAGAAGCAATTGCTCACCATTGAGAAGAAGCAGATTAAGGCCATTCTCAACTCCGTCGAAGCTCCCTTCTTCTGCTCCACCCGTTTTCCACTCCAGATCCGTGCCGGATCCGGATCCTCTCATTTGGTCGAATCTGGAACCGTGCTACCCATCAAGGTTTTCTTTTTTAATAATTTTTTTTCTTAAAATGTGGTGCCTTTGGCGGTTGTGTTGCTTTTTTTTTTTTGAGTTGTGATTTTTGGTTTTCATTTGTGTGTTGTGTAGATTCATAGGGATGAAGAGAGTGGGAAGATTCTGAATTTGGTGTTTGTTTGGGCTGAAGATGGGATGAAATTGAAGGTAGATGTGCCTGTTGTTTTCAAAGGGGAAGATGTTTGTCCTGGTATCCAGAAAGGTAACTCCTTTGGATGTTTATCTCGATTTGATTCATAATTTAGGCTTCATTTGAGAATGATGGGGTTTCGGAGTGAATGAAATATGCAATGCATGATGGTCGATTTGATTCATAATTTAGGCTTCATTTGAGAATGATGGGGTTTCGGAGTGAATGAAATATGCAATGCATGATGGTCTTTATGTGGAGGTTGCTACATTGTCTTCTTCTCATTTTAGGGGACTCTAACCATCAGTACTAATACTTTTTTATGCCTTATCAATCCCAAATTTAGAGATATATTAGTAGAGAGACTCTTGCTTTACTGAAATATTTGATTGTTTGACATGTTCCCTTGTGAGATTGATGATAAGTTGTTCTTGATAAGCTGTGACTGTAGCTGTAGTAGTGTGTCATTCCTTTCTGAGTACAAAATTGTAAAGGTGCCTCCTTTGATGTTGTTGTCCCCTTTACGTTCTCTAGCATATGCCAGAGCACATAAGGAGAGCGGCATCACCGAAGGAGACTTGGGACACCTTTGCAGCCTTGATTTGACACATGGCTGCAACTTCTTGTGAACATGATATTGTCAATCACAGAAGGGGAAATGTCAATCAATCAAATATTTCAGTAATGAAAAGCTTCTCTGGTGATAAATCTATGAAGTAGATACTGATAGAAATATTGATGAGAATTGTGCCTATTGTCTGTTCTATACTTGGTTGAACCACACACCCTGCTGTTTCTTGCTTTCTCCTTGATGAGCCTTTTTGAGCGAGAATAAAATAATTCATGGAAAGATACTTTGTCATCAAATTTTGCTATCAAATGCTCAATATTTAAGATTTTCATGTTTCGCGTGGGTTTGGCAATTAAAAATAACTAAAAATATATAAGAATGCCTATGAATGTAGAGATATATAGTTCTTTAGTATCCATCATTCACATGATTTTGGCATTTGAAACCTGAGTGTCCAAGATATTGAGTATCTTACATATTGTTGCACAGGCTTCCATCAATCATTTTTCCTTCCTCTGAATTTTCTTAGATGGAGCTTTTGTCTTTACTCCTTTGTAAGCTGGTTGGAAGTTTTTATGCCAAATATGGAACCGTGTAGAGCAATCTGTCAATGCAAATATGAACTGTTGTTCACAGTTATTCATTTGTAACAAACTGTTTCTGTTTGAGATACTATAGCTGGAAGTTTGGTGCTCATAATCGTTAAATCACCAAATAAACTGTTAATACAAAAATTATTATGCAATAAACAAAAGGTTAAATTAACCTGTAGGTCCTTGTATTTTTTGAGAATGTTTAAGTAGGTCCTTGTAGTTTACTTTAAAGCTTCAAAAACTTTTTCAATTGAGTCCCATTAGGGACCTAACAATAGACTGGATTTAGGGACCCTATTGAAAAAGTTTTTGAAACTCTAGGGACCCATTTATAGTTTTTAAATGACCTATTCAAAAATTTTCAAAAAGTACAAGGACCTCCAGATTAATTTAAAACAAAAAACAACAAGAGATTGCTTTGGTAGCTTCAAAATTCTATAACCTTTTCTTTCTTCTAAAATTGGGCATATCAACAAATAGGAAAAGAAAACCAGGGGTCATTTTGGATTTTCTTCATCTAGAAATTTAGATTGCTAGCTTTTAGTAATTAACTTCACATAAGTCAAGCACTTAAAGGAATTTGTGTTTGCTCTCTCCCAAGTAAAAATATGGGCAAGATAGACATGTCTGGTTAGAGATTGCTTAATAATTCTGACATCTATAACTATGCATGATGCATGTTTATTATAATTTTTAAGATTGTATGAAATATCTTTTGCCTGGGATTATCCTGTGGCTTGGCTTTCATTGCTTAATACGTTGTTTATTGTATTTGTTGCTTGTGGACATTTCTGTCTTCTCAAACATTGTTATTAGAAGATCATTCTTTCAATTATTGTCAATTAAAATACTGTAGTTGGCTAAAAATGTTTATGTGTTTTTTTTTTTTTTCTTCTTTTGTTCTCTTGCTTGTGGGCTGAGAAAAGTAATAGTCAACATAATGATTCCACAGAGGCTATGTAACTGCTATAGGTTAAACTCACTGTTTAATCAGCATTTATTGTTACTTTTTTGAATGGTCAGTCTTTCCAGAGAGCTATGAGAAACAAAAAAAATCCTGGATAAGTAATTTCACTTTAAAAAACAAGGAAAAAAACTTGAGGAAAAATAGTAACTAGTCAAAATGATATTAGTTACAACTTTTCTGGTAAAGCCTTTTTTTGACATTACATGTTGAAGATGAGTATGCAGCTTTCTTTCGAAGGGCAATGAATTTTGCTTGTTATGCCTTGGGAAGACTGCTGTTAAATCAGGTGAATTGACTTCCATTTCATTCATTGCTAAAATGTACCACTGTCTTACTTCAAATATCGAGATTCATAATTCATACCAAATTCTCTGGATATCTTTGTTCTTTTTCTTCTTTCGTTTTTGGTCTTTGGAAATGATTGACAAATTTAATATCAAAACAACAACAACAAAAACCAAAATCTTTTTACACTAGGTGGGGTCAGCTAACAAATTTAATACCAAAGTGGGAGCTAACAAATTTAATGTGGTTCTCTAATGCTAATATTGTTTTAACATTTATGCGATTGCAGGGGGATTTTTTAATAGGATCAGAACTAGTCTAAAATATCTGTGTCCATCTGAGCATATTCCCTCAAAAGTTGAGGTGGATGTAAGCAATCTAGATATTGAAGATAGGGTATTCATGCGTGATATTGTGGTTCATCCATCCTTGAAGCTTCTGAGTAAGAATGAAAACATGCCCATATGTAAAATAGTTCCAACAAGTTTGGGAAACCAAGCACCTGCCGGTGAGTGATCATTGAAGCAATATGTTAGATTTGACAAAGCCACATTCATTGGGAGAAATGCGAAGGCAGAGATGCAATTTCCAAATAAACAGGGTTAACACCCTGATTTGGTGGTATGTTGTAGCAGTGATGAGTACAAGCACCTGAAATGTTTTCACTGTTTTATATTTTTTACTTAACTGGCATTTCAATATAGGTGGCTGTTGATTTCTAACGCATTAATGATTTCTATTCAGTCTTTGATGGCATGTACGAGTTAGATGTTTAAATTCTTGAACATGACTAGGCATATAATAGCTGGATATATTCGCATTGAAGTCTGTTGGGATGGCTGTTTGGACAGGACCAACTTAGATTGACTGAATTTCCCTTCCCAAGTATTTCTTTCTTCAGTGATCTCAGAAGTTACTTTGAACAAGAAAGATATCAGTCTAAAATTACACGACGCGGTTTAGTTCATGGATGAATCCTTGAATCTTAATTATTGAATCAGCTGATAGTTACATTATGTGGAGTGCCTGGGATATACTGGCTCCTTATAATATTCATTTTGCATGTGAATACACCTCCTGGGTTTCGGCTCTTTGAGGATTCATTTGTGTTCTTGAAGACTTGGTCATTATTTCCTATCTATCCTTCCTTTCTACCTTCCAAAATGCAATGCAAATTCTTCTGGTCAGCAGCATAACCATCGTTGTCTTGCGTCCTTAAAAGTTAAACCAGCATGCCTGATGTCAGTGGCCGTTGGCATTGGTCTTCATATTCCCATCGCTATAGCCTTTGACAACATGCTATATAAGACAAAATTGACAAAGTCCTTCAGCCTGAAGTCCTTCCTTTTTTTTCTTTTTTTTCTTTTAAGAACTGAAAACCATAAATGAAGATGGTATTAAACAATGAACAGATTGATGAAATTAAGTCAATCGAGACCCCTTAATTAAGGACAGAATTTAAGTGGGGTCGTGGTCATGTGGTTGAACTTTAACCGTGTCTGCTTTTGACATGTTCTTACTTTTAGCGCGTTGATATGTTAATTGTTGGTGATCGTATGTATTTTATATTTGGATTATAAGTAATGAGAAGGTTAAAAGAAAATAAAGAAAAGAGAAATAATTTTTTTATTTAAGAATTTTAAAATATATGAGAAGAAAATAAAATATATAAAGTTATTTTTTTTAAATGTTTAATTTTTATTTTTTTAAAATTAAAATGAAATAAGAAGAATATACGAGTAATTAAGTTTTATTTTATTTTATTAATAAAATTTTTAAGTAAAGAAGATGATAATTATATTATATTTCGTTTTATTTTATTAATAAAAAATATTTAAACACGTGATAATGTTCACTTTTCCTCGTGTTTGGATTATGTCAAGGCAATTCGGCTAACTGTATGTAATACTTTCTTCTGCAGCAATCATATCTTTTGACTATTTAGGTTGACATGGAGGCCTAATAATTGTCAAAACTCAGGTGGTGTTTCTAACTAGGAAAAACAAAGTATTAATACTATATTTATAGGTTAAGTCTACCCGTTGACATTACGTTTACTAAAAAAAACTTTTTTATGAAGGTCAATTTAATTTAGGAGTGGTTTTTATTTCTTTTTGGTGCAAGAATTTTATATACCATACTAATCACGCTTATCTAATCATTTCTTATTTATTAAATTAAAATTCATTCTGTTGAGAGTAGCTGCACCAAATAATTTTTTTAAGGGTGACTTAATTTATTTCTCTATTCTTTCTCAAAGAACGACACATCTTATTTTTTATTTTTTTTAACTTTAAATTTAAATTCTCTTTCAAACTAATTATACATATCTCTTTTATAATTTTAAATATTATTTAATTTTAATTTATATTATTTTTTAGATTCTATCTAAATTTTTAAAAAATTCGTGCAGTGCACGAAATACTTGTTAATTATTCTATTGTTTTTGAGTTTATTATATATATTTATAACTCACAAAACCAAATGATATTAATGAGTTGTGTGAAAAAAAAATATAATAAAAAGCTCTTACAATTAAGAATTCATCTAAATTTAGTGCTCCGACTTTTAATAATTACCTATGTTAAAAAATAAAAAATTAAAATTAAAAGTTACTTACTTATTGTCAAAACTTTTAATTTGTTTAGATTTGTTTATATTTACAGATGACGACATGGACATGAAATACAATACAAACACGATATAGGACACATCAAATTTAAAAAATTATAAAATACTGAACACAATATATATATATATATATATATATATATATATATATATATATATATATATATATATCAATATCAAAGTAAATTAAAAAGAACTTGGTTTATGTATATATATAATTACAAAATTAAAAAAAAATTCATAATCCATTAATATCATTTTTATAAGCTTAAAGATGTATAATATCTTAATATATGTCATATGTGTTAATATTTGTTACCTAATAAGTCCCTTCCAAAATATATAGAACATAATTTCTATTGATATTTTCTAAAAAAATCTCCTAAATAAATTTCTCATAATAGAACTAATCACGTACAAGTACATGTGCATCCAAAAAAATTAACTAGAGGGAATAGTGGTATGAGGCAATCATCAATGACGACGAAGTGAATGACTAATTGGTACAAATAGAGGTAGAATGAGTAGATAAAAATAGTGTTGTGTGAAAATATAAAACTTAAAAATCTAATAATGACATGTAAAAAGATACAAATTAAATTATTGGTATGTGAAAATAGTGGCTTGAGACATCAATCATGTGATTTGACTTTAGTGGGTTATAGGATTATTAATTAGACATTAGTTATAGAAATTAATTTTTTTAAGAAAATATTAATGAGTCATGTTCTAGACTGATCCAAGCGTGTGTCCGAGGCATGTCCAAGATGTATTCAAGTTGAATAAAATAATCTTTTTAATCGGATATATAAGACACATGTGTCATACGCGTGTTTCCATATATCCGATACGAACACATGTCCAACACATGAACACGTCTCAAAAACAATATGTCCATGTTTCATAGGGCTCCATGCATTGTTGTTCAACAACAACATTAAAATAATATTTTTATGCACTCTTTTTCTCAGAATTTGGGACTTAAAAAATGCATTCTAAATATATAATTTTTAGGTCCAGGACTTTACGTATTCCTATTTTTTTTACCCTATGTTCAATTACTGTATGGATGTCACTAAGTTTGTATCCGTTTGGGAATTTGGCAGTAATTATTGTCAATAATTGTTGTTCATTATGAAAATAAGCATAAACAACTTAAGAGATGAAGAAAAAGAATATAAAGAGAAGAATGTAATTGATCAATATTAAATTTGTGTTTTATGAGACATCCAAATGAGTATTTATAGTATAATCAAAACTAAATCAAATCTAAACTATATACAAGTTTTCCTATAACTAAATGCTAGTTAGATACAAATTTCTTTATAATCAAATTTTAGTCAAATGAAGATCATATAATAGTGTCATGTAATAACTTTGAGACATCTGCTTCTCAATAATATTCATTACACTTCCTATTGGATGTCCATTAGGAATATACTTCGTTAAAACCTTATTAGGAAAAAAATCTAGTAGGAAAAATCCTAATGAAGGAAAAAAGTGTGACATCTTTTGCACGAGAAATGTCTTGTTGAAAACCTCATTAAAGAAAACCTTATAGAACAAAACCTTGTTGAAGAAAAAAAAGTACAATATTTCTCCTCCTTTTTAAGCACATCACTTAAGGTTGTTGTGATATTATCGTGTTTGGACGGTTGAACGGTTGGTTCATGTATTATTATTTTTAGAGTTTTAACTCTTGTTTATTTTTTAGGACTTGATTAGCTTGTTTTCTAGGCCTAGATTAGTGTACTAATAGTGTACAATTGTTCTCTAATCCCCTATATATACTACCATATTGTAATCATTCAGTTTGAGGAAAAATACAATATTTTCTACATACAATATTTTCTACATTGTATCAAAGCGGTTCTTTCTTGGGATCGCCTCTATTTCTCCTTCACTCTGAAGCTTCTGCGTTTCTACTCTACTTTGCCTTATTAATCGTTTGGCCTTCATTGCCGACGATACCATCCTTCATAGCCCTGTTAATTATTTGGCCTTCATTGTCGATGATACCAGCTTTCATCACTGGATATTTTTGTTTGAAATACTTGAGGTCTTAGTTGCCTACAGAGCAAAGATATGGAGGATATTCGATTTCAATAGTCTAGAGGGTCACAAGGTACATCAACATCTCAAGAATTGGGCAATCTCAACCAAGAAGAGATTGAGAGGGTGAGATCACTCACTAGCAACCTTGAGAAGCCTTCATGTACTTGTTCTTTGGAATATCCAGGTAAGTTTCCTCTTTCAATTGGACTAAGTGCCTTGGGTACAACCTTTACCAATTCCTGGATTTTAGACTTAGGAGCTACTGACCATATGACCCACACATCCAATAATTTTTTCACCTATTCTCTTTGTCCAAGCAGTAAGAAAATAACCACTGCTAATAGGTCTTTGACCACTGTTGCAAGCATAGAAGACATCAAAATCAATCTATTAGTGATCTTAAAAAGTGTTCTTCATGTCCCTAGACTATCTATAAACCTTGCCTCTATACACAAACTCACTCAAGACTTAGGATTCACTATGATTTTTCACAACTATTATTGTGTTTTTCAGGACAAAGATTCGAGGAGGATGATTGGACGTGCTAGGAAACAAGAAGGCCTCTACTACCTTGAAACACCAATGCAGAACAAATTGCACCATTCCTTCAGTTCAGAATCTGTTTCAATCAATAGAGAAAAGATTTGGCTTCACCACAATAGACTTGGACATCCATCCTTTAGAATTATTAAAATCATTTTCCCCTCCTTGTTTAGAGGTCTGAGTGTTGAAAATTTCCATTGTGAAGTGTGTGAGCTTGCTAAACAAAAATGTGTACCCTTTCCAATTAATAATAAATGTAGTTTTGTTCCATTTTACCTCATTCATAGTGACATTTAGGGTCCATCTACCATTCCTAATGTTTTTGGGGCAAGATGTTTTGTCTCCTTTATTGATGACTACACTTGTGTTACTTGGATTTTCTTGATCAAACACAAATCTGACGTCAATATTGTCCTTCCAAATTTATGTTCTATGATCAAAAATTAGTTTGGGTTACTGCCAAGAGATTTAAATAAGATAATGTAAGAGATTATTTTAACCAAACTCTTAACCTTTTTTTTCAAAAAGAAGGAATTATACATGAATCATCTTGTGTCAATACCCTATAACAAAATAGGTTAGCAAAAAGGAAAAATGGTGATCTCCTTGAAAAAACTTGAGCCTTTATGTTCTAGAAAAATGTCCTAAAGTCCTTTCGGGGGAAGTCATTCTCACAGCCACCCATCTCATAAACTGTTTGCCTACCGGAGTTTTAGGATTCAAGAACCCGATGGACATACTCTTAACTTTCTACCGTGACCTATACACTTCAAATAACCTTCTCCCTAGGATTTTTAGATGTGTTTATTTTGTTCATGTCCACAGTCAAAACAGGGAGAAACTTGATCCAAGGGCCCTAAAATGTGTCTTTGTGGGTTATTCTACAATCTAGAAAGGGTATAAGTATCATCCTTCATCCTAAAATTCTATGTATCAATGGATGTCACATTCCACGAACAGGAGCCTTATTTCACTCAACCTTATCTTCAGGAGGAGAATTCAAGGGACGATAAGGAAAATTTTTTGTTGGATTTGGACTTGTCATTACTGCCAGTATCTAAAGACCCTCCTTGCACATCTATGTCCAACTATACTCCTGAAAACTCACTTGAATCTGTACCTAGACCTGAACCTGTGCCTATCACACTTGTGCCTGAACCTGTGCTTGAAAGATCACAAACAGACCCTATTCATGAAATTTTGAGATTTGGCAAAAGCAAAGTGTTCACAAGGAAGAAGATGACCATCCCGGAACTTATGCAGACCCAAGAGTCCAACTCGAAATCTTTGAATGAGGTAATAATTTCTAACTCTTCATTACAAAATGAAACTAAACTTCATATGGATAATGATGATCAAAACCTGCCCATAGCCATCGAAAAAGGAACAAGAGAATGCTCTAAATGACCACTATACCATCTTGCACACTTTATGTCCTTCAAAAAATTCTCACTATCACATAGGGCCTTTCTAGTCAGCCTAAATACCATTACCATCCTTACCACCCTATCCAAGGCTTTGTCCAATGGAAAATGGAAACAAGCTATGAATGTGGAAATAAAGGCATTAGAAAATAACAAAACCTAAGAGTTGGTGTAGTTACCGATAGGAAAGAAGTTGTGGGGTGTAAATGGGTGTATATAGTGAAGTATAGAGCAGATAAGTCAATAGAAAGATACAAAGCACGGTTGGTTGCCAAAGGGTATACCCAAACCTATGGAATCGATTACCTAGAGACCTTTACTCGAGTTACAAATATGAACACAGTCAGAGTTTTATTGGTATTAGCAGCTAATTATGGTTGGGACTTACAACAGTTTCATGTAAAAAGATGCATTCTTACATGGAGATCTAGAGGAAGAAATCTACATGGAGGTTCCACCAAGCTAAAGGAAAACTTTGAATGCAAACACTATGTGTAAATTGAAGAAATCCTTGTAAGGCCTTAAGAAATCACCACGGGTGTGGTTTGGAAGATTTGCAAGAGCTATGTTTGCTATAGGATACAAACAAAGCCAAGGGTATATCACACTATTTATTAAGCATTCTCCTCCCTGGGGAGTCACAACACTCTTGGTGTATGTAGAAGACATAATAGTGATAGGAGATGATGTTAAGGACAAACAGGTTCTAAATCAGAACTTGGCCAAGGAATTTGAGATCAAATCACTAGGAAGACTGAAATACTTCCCTGGAATTGAGGCTGCTCATTCTAGGCAGGATACTTTTATCTCCCAACAAAAATATGTTACAGATTTACTCAAAGAAACAGGTAAGACAACTTGTAAACTAGCAAGCACACCCATAGATCCAAATATGAAACTTGGAATAGCATAAGGAGATGCTACAGTGGACAGAGAAATGTTTCAACGTCTGATAGAAAGATTAATTTATTTATCTCACACACGACTAGATATTGCATATGCAGTAAGTCTAATCAGTCAATTCATGCATAGCTTGAAAGTAGTTCACCTACAAGCAACTCATAAGATACTACAGTATCTCAAGAGAACACCCAGGAAAGGTATTCTATTTAAGAGAAATGAAGGTTTAGTACTTTAGGCATATACTTATGCTGACTATGCTGGATCACTGATTGATAGAAAATCAACCTCTGGGTATTGTACCTTCTTAGGTGGGAATCTTGTGACATGGAGGAGTAAAAAACATAATATAATAGCACGGTCTAGTGCAGAGGTAGAATTTTGAGCTATGGTGCAATGTGTGTATGAACTACTTTGGTTAAATATCATACTTGAAGATTTGAAGATCAAGTGGGATGGACCAATGAAACTCTATTATGACAATAAGTCTGCAATCAGTATTGCTCATAATCTGGTACAACATGACAGAACAAAGCATATTAAAGTTGACAGACATTTTATCAAAGATAAGATGGAAAGTGGATTGATTTGTACATCCTATGTAACTCCACAAAGCCAACTTGATGATGTACTCACCAAAGTGTTAAGCAATACAGTATTCCAAAATATTGTATCTAAGATGAGAATGGAGAATACCTATTCAACAACTTGAGGGGGAGTGTTGTGATATCTACCCTGTTTAGACGATTGGCCGGTTGGATGGTTGGACGATTGGTTCATGTATCAATGTTTTTAGAGCTTTAACTCTTGTTTATTTTCTAGGACTTCATTAGCTTGTTTTCTAGGCCTAGATTAGTGTACTAATAGTGTACAATTTTTCTTTAATCCCCTATATATATTACCATGTTGTAATCAATTTGAGAAAAAATACAATATTTTCTATATACAATTTTTTTTACCAAGGTCTTTAAATTGATTCATAAAGATATCAAAGCAAGTCGGATCCGACAAATCAAACCATTTAACTTGCAAAATATGACGAGTTGGGGTACATTTTGTAACTCATTTTTTTAAGCGGGTTGTGTAATATTTTATTTTTCATAAAATATTTTTTTAAAAAATAAAATTTTAATTTCTTTAACTTGAATATTTTATTTAATTTTATATAATTGTGACTAATAAAAGGAGATTAGATAAAGTTTTTAAGAATTTAATTAAAATCATAAGATTAAGTTTCTAGATAAATTGGTAATAACAAATAATAGAACAAAAAATTATGAAATTGGAAATAGGAATGTATTGAAATAAAGATTAGAAGTACCTTAATAAATATATTTATAAGAAGATATTCATAAATTAATTATTATTTTAATATAATAATTTATTTTAAATATCTAAGTGTAATAATTACTTAATATAAATATCTATCTTTTATATATATATATATATATATATATAGAGAGAGAGAGAGAGAGAGAGAGAGAGAGAGAAATAGGTGCAACGTTGCAAATGCTGCAATGTGCACCCTATAATAATTACTTAAGCAATTCAATATGACTATAAATGGGGGATGAGATGACGGTCGAAGTAAAGAAAAAAAAAAAGGAAGAAAAAGTGCAAGAGTGGTGCGGTAAAGGAGGGAGAGAAAGAGGTCAAAATGAAAGAAGGGGAAAAGAAAGAAGGAAAAAGGAGAGAGAAAGAGAAGAAAAGAAGAAAAAAGAGGAAGAAAAAAGAAAGGAAAAAGAAAAAAGTCTTTATGAGGTAGGAACTAAATCTTCTTTTAAAAATAAAACCATGACACTAAGTATATGTTTTATTATTTTAATATTTTATATGTATTATTATTCTTGTTAAGTTTATTATACACATATAATATTGTTAGATTACAAAAATTTAATATTTGTTTGACTTTGAAATGTTTATGATATTTGATAAAATTTAAAATTATTATAATTTGAATGTGACTTCTTTCATGGGACGAACATAATAAATTATAAACAAAAACTAAAATATTAGTCAAAATTTAAGTAAAATGAATATTTTTAATTATCTTGTGTAATAAATATATGTGTATGATTTGCATAGACTTCCTTATATTTACCTTGGTTTATGAGTAATTTTATGAACTTTATTTTGATATTTGCAATAAAAGGATTTTAGTGCAATGAATGTACTATTATGACCAGGACAAACTATAAATCATGATGAGGACTTGACAAACTATAGACCATAATGAGGATTAGACAATTATGAACTATGATGTGAACTTTTAAAATAACTATTAAATTAATTTTAAATCATAGTTGGTCCCTTGAAGAATTGAAATTTAAATTTAATGATTTTAAGTATTGTAAATTTTATTTAATTGTTATGATTTATTTATAGACTTGTATATAAAGAATTTATTTGTGATATATTCATAGTTTGTATTATGTTTGTGTGTGATGACAAGCAAGTGATTTAAGGAAAAATTTGTACCTAACCGTTGAGAAGGCAGAAGGATGAATTTCCTTTTATGTTACATGTCTTGGTTAATGTTGGTATATTTGGCTTTGTTGTCACAATTTTAAAGTAACACCAGAGATAGAGTAGATTCCCTATGAAGGTGAAGACATTCGAATGTGATGTGAGATAAGTAGACATGAAAAGAAAAGTAAAGAATAGATTTCCTATGATGAAGAACTTGTTTGCTGATGTTTGAAACTTGCTTACTGATGCCTGTTTATAAAGATGTATTGCATGATTTATTTAGTACACATTCAGTTATGCTACTGTAATTATTTTATTTTTGTCATACTTTAGTTACCATATAATTTTTTATGTATTTTACACAGTTAAAATTTATTATGTATTTTTAAATATTTTATAACCGATTATTTTCTATTAAAAATTTTTAATTATCACTCTATTCATAGTAATTTTAGACTAGCACATGGTACATTTTCATTATCATCAATCAAATTATAAATAAATAAAAATGATATTAATTACAACTTTTCTGGTAAAGCCTTTTTTTGACATTACATGTTGAAGATGAGTGTGCAGCTTTCTTTCAAAGGGCAATGAATTTTGCTTGTTATGCCTTGGGAAGACTGCTGTTGAATCAGGTCAATTGACTTCCATTTCATTCATTGCTAAAATGTGCCACTGTCTTACTTCAAATATCGAGATTCATAATTCATACCAAATTCTCTGGATATCTGTGTTTTTTTTTTCTTCTTTCGTTTTTGGTCTTAGAAATGATTGACAAATTTAATATCAAAACAACAACCAAAACCAAAATCATTTCACACTAAGTGGGTCAGCTAACAAATTTAATATCAAAGTGGGAATTTAATGTGGTTCTCTAATGCTAATATTGTTTTAACATTAATGCCATTACAGGGGGGTTTTTTAATAGGATCAGAACTAGTCTAAAATATCTGTGTCCATCTGAGCATATTCCTTCAAAAATTGAGGTGGATGTAAGCAAACTAGATATTGAAGATAGGGTATTCATGCGTGATATTGTGGTTCATCCATCCTTCAAGCTTCTGAGTAAGAATGAAAACATGCCCATATGTAAAACAGTTCCAACAAGTTTGGGAAATCAAGCACCTGCCGGTGAGTGATCATTGAAGCAATATGTTAGATTTGACAAAGCCACATTCATTGGGAGAAATGCGAAGGCAGAGATGCAATTTCCAAATAAACAGGGTTAACACCCTGATTTGGTGGTATGTTGTAGCAGTGATGAGTACAAGCACCTGAAATGTTTTCACTGTTATATATTCTTTACTAAACTGGCATTTCAATATAGGTGGCTGTTGATTTCTAACGCATTAATGATTTCTATTCAGTCTTTGATGGCATGTACGAGTTAGATGTTTAAATTCTTGAAAATGACTAGGCATATAATAGCTGGATATATTCGCATTGAAGTCTGTTGGGATGGCTGTTTGGACAGGACCAACTTAGATTGACTGAATTTCCCTTCCCAAGTATTTCTTTCTTCAGTGATCTCAGAAGTTACTTTGAACAAGAAAGATATCAGTCTAAAATTACACGACGCGGTTTAGTTCATGGATGAATCCTTGAATCTTAATTATTGAATCAGCTGATAGTTACATTATGTGGAGTGCCTGGGATATACTGGCTCCTTTATAATATTCATTTTGCATGTGAATACACCTCCTGGGTTTCGGCTCTTTGAGGATTCATTTGTGTTCTTGAAGACTTGGTCATTATTTCCTATCCATCCTTCCTTTCTACCTTCCAAAATGCAATGCAAATTCTTCTGGTCAGCAGCATATCCATCGTTGTCCCGCGTCCTTAAAAGTTAAACCAGCATGCCGGATGTCAGTGGCCGTTGGCATTGGTCTTCATATTCCCATCGCTATTAGCCTTTGACAACAGGCTATATAAGACAAAATTGACAGTGTCCTTTGGCCTCAAGTTCTCCCTATTTTTATTTTTCTTTTAAGAACTAAAAACCATAAATGAAGATGGCATTAAACAATGAATAGGTTGATGAAATTAAGTCAATACTCAATCGAGACCCCTTAATTAAGGACCGAATTTAAGTGGGGTCTTGGTCATGTGGTTGACCTTTAACCGTGTCTGCTTTTGACATGTTCTTACTTTTAGCATGTTGATATGTTAATTGTTAGTTATCGCTTTCACTTTAATGTTCTCTTTTCCTCGTGTTTGGATTATGTGAAGGCTATTCGGCTAAATGTATGGTATGGAATACTTTCTTTTGCAGCAATCACACATTATGACCATTTAGGTTGACATGGAGGCCTAACAATTGTCAAAACTCAAGTGCTGTTTCTAACTAGGAAAAAAAAAATTACTACTATATTTATAGGCTAAGTCTACCCGTTGAAATTACATTTAATAAAAAAAAAAACTCTTTTATGAATGCCAATTTAATTTAGGTGTGGTTTTTATTTCCTTTTGGTGCAATAATTTTATATACCATACTAATCACGCTTATCTAATCAACCCTTATTTATTAAATTAAAATTCATTTTGTTAAGAGTAGCTGCACTAAATAATTTTTTTAAGGGTGAGTTAATCTATTTCTCTATTCTTCTTCAAAGAATAACTAATTATACATATCTCTTTTATAATTTTAAATATTTTTTAAGATTCTATCTAAATCTTTAAAAAATTCGTGCACGAAATACTTGTTAGTTTTTCTATTGTTTTTTAATTATTATTATTATTATTATTATTATTATTATTATTATTATTATAACTCACAAAACCAAATGATATTAATGATTTGTGTGAAAAGAAAAAAGCTCTTTCAGTTAAGAATTCAGCTAAAATTAGTGCCCCGACTTTTAACAATTACCTATGTTAAAAAAATAAAAAATTAAAATTAAAAATTACTTACTTATTGTCAGAACTTTTAATTTGTTTAGATCTCTTTATATTTTTGAAAGCCCACATGACTGGCTCCATGCATTGTTATTCAACAACATCAATAAAATGATATTTTTATGCACTTTCTTTCTGAGAATTTGGTACTTAAAAAATGCACTCCAAATATATAATTTTCAGCCTTGGAAGTAGGTCCAGGACTTTACATATTCTTTTTTTTTTTTGTTTACCCTATGTTCAATTACTTTATGGATGTCACTAAGTTTGTATCCGTTCGGGAATTTGGCAGTAATTATTGTCAATAATTGTTGTTCATTATGAAAATAAGCATAAACAACTTAAGAGATGAAGAAAAAGAATATAAAAAGAAGAATGTAATTGATCAATATTAAATTTGTGTTTTATGAGACGTTCAAATGAGTATTTATAGTCTAATCAAAATTAAATCAAATCCAAACTATATACAAGTTTCCCTATAACTAAATTCTAGTTAGATACAAATTTCTTTACAATCAAATTTTAGTCAAATGAAGATAAGATAAGAGTGTCCTGTAATAACTTTGGGACATTCGTTTCTCAATAATATTCATTACACTTCCTGTTGGAAGCCCATTAAGAATATACTCCATTAAAACCTTATTAGGAAAAAAATCTAGTAAGAAAAATCCCAATGAAAGAAAAGAGTGTGATATTTTTGTACAATAAATGTCTTGTTAAAAACCTCATTAAAAAAAACCTTACAGAACAAAACCTTGATGAAGAAAAAAAAGTACAATATTTCTCCTCCTTTTTGAGCACATCTCTTAAGGTTGTTGCGATATCTATTATGTTTGGAGAGTTAGACGGTTGGACGGTTGGCCGATTGGCCGATTGGTTCATGTATCATTGTTTTTAGAGCTTTAACTCTTATTTATTTTCTAGAAATTGATTAACTTGTTTTCTAGGCCTAAATTAGTGTATTAATAGTGTACAATTATTCTCTAATCCCCTATATATACTACCATGTTGTAATAATTCAATTTAAGGAAAAATACAATATTTTCTATATACAATATTTTTTACATGGTATCAGAGCAATTCTTTCTTATAGGATCACCTTTATTTCTCCTTCACTCTGAAACTTCTGCTTTTCTACTCTACTTTGCCCCGTTAATTGTTTGGCTTTCATTGCCAATGATATCAGCCTTCATCACCCTATTAATTGTTTGACCTTCATTGTCGACGATACCAGCCTTCATCGCTAGATATTTCTGTTCAAAATACTTAAGGCCTTAATTTCGTAGAGAGCAAAGATATGAAGGATATTCGATATCAATAGTCTAGAGGGTCACAAGGTGCATCAACATCACAAGAATTGGGGCAGCCTCAACCAAGAAGAGATTGAGAGGGTGAGATCACTCATTAGCAACTTTGAGAAGCCTTTAAGTACTTTTTCTTTGGCATATTCAGGTAAGTTTTCTCTTTCAATTGGACTAAGTGCCTTTGGAATAACCTTTACCAATTCCTGGATTTTAGACCCAGGAGCTATTGACCATATGACCCACACATCCAATAATTTTTCCACTTATTCTCCTTGTCCAAGTAGTAAAAAAATAGCCACTGCTAATGGGTCTTTGACCACTGTTACAGGAATAGGGGACGTCAAAATCAGACTATTATTGATCTTAAAAAAATGTTCTTCATGACCCTAAACTATCCACAAACCTTGTCTCTATACACAAACTCACTCAAGACTTAGGCAGCATTGTGATTTTTCACAATAATTATTGTGTTTTCCAAGACAAGGATTCAGGGAGAATGATTAGACGTACTAGGGAACAGAATGACCTCTACTACCTTGAAACACCAAGGCATAAAAGATTGCACCATTCCTTCAGTTCAAAATCTGTTTCAGTCAATAGAGAAAAGATTTGGCTTCACCATAATAGACTTGGACATCCATCCTATAACTCCCTAATACAATCATCTCGATATAACTTACATATAAAAAGATAATAAGCATTAGCCATGCTATTGCTACACTCACTAGCATTCTAATCCCATATCATTCAAACATTGCAAAATATGGAGAGTCACGACAAAAAAGGTTATATATATATTTACATCAAGCCTCAAAGGCAAAGTAATATACATACAACTCAGTACAACTCAAAGTAAAATATACAAGAGTTGTTCATACAATAAAAACTAAAACTATCTAGTCTTGTTTCTCTTTCTTCATTTTCTTTATTCCTTTAGAAGGGCTTTGACATGTTTTTACCATGGAAACACAGAAAGGGGCGAGAACATAAAAATTCTCAATAATAAACACATATTTCATGGCAGTGAATAATGTAAACTGCATACAAATTTAAACTATATCAATATTATACAATAGCTTATACAATTGTATAACATATATAAATCTAAATTGTTTCAATATTACACAATCACCTATACAAGTGTATAACATCATCTATACTTGGCAAATTGCTTAACTCGCTTCTTTGCCTAACTTAGAACTTGACTCATCCTAAAGTTCTTGGTAGTAAGTTTGACTCACTTTACTACTCTTACATAAGGGTTGATCTCATTCCTCACGTTACTTGACAAATAGTTTAACTCACTACTTTGTCTTAGGTAAAGTGTTGTACAGACACTTTACTATCACAACTTCTTCCTTAACAAAAAGTTTCACTCACTCCTTTGCAAGGTTAAAGGGGTTTAACTCACTTCCTTAATTAGGAAAATTGTACTATGATTCAACTTTAATAAGTAAAGGAACCATTCTTTGCTAACACCCTATTTCAACCCAACTTAATGAGATAATAGAGTATTTCTCTAGAAACTTGTATATTTAATTCAACTTCGACTATAAGAAAGTAAATTATGCCTATATGATAAGAATAACTTTCTTATCAAACTTGTATTTAGCTTACCTTACAATCACAACACAAGTGATATTCTAAGCCACACTAATGTGCTTGAGGTTCTAGACACATATTTCAAGCAATTCATGACTCTTGAAAAGCTTAAAAACTCAAACTTATTCTTATATGCTAGGTGGTTATTTCCTTTGTGAAATATCCCTAAAAGTATCTTAACACACTTTAGAAAGCATATACTAAGAATTCCAACTGGTAAGGAAGCTCAAAACATAAAAATATGGTACTGGTAAAAACTAGACCTAGAGCCTAGGTGCCCCTTTCCAACGCCCAGGCTCTGGCTAGGCAGAAATTTGCCCTATTTTGTTCTGCCGCTGGCGCTTAAGTGCCCAACACCCAGCGCCTAGGCGCCCAATGCCCTGCTGCATGTAAATTGCTCTCTGGACTGTGGGTGCTTGGACACCTAACTCCCAACGCCTGAGCGCTAGTCACCCAACACATAATTTGCATAATTCTGCTATTATTCCATTGGAACATGCCAAATTCTAATCATCCAAAATTAGCTTCTAGGTGATTTCTAACACCACTAACACACTCTAAAAAAGTTGTAGCACTCTTACAACTTATTGGTTCACTTAGGCATGGATTAATGACTAAGGTCGAGGAGTAGGCAAGTGCTTTTTTTATTTTTGCTTTTGCCCCTGTGTGGGGTGTGACTTTTGTAAATACAATTTCCCCATAAACCGGGGTGTTTAACTTGATCTTTTAATTTTTCTTCATGAGTTTGTTTATTTTCGTGATCCATCTTGGGTCCAACGCCCTTTGTGGACTTGTATATTTCTATACGTTAAAAACCTTGGTCCAACGCCCTTTATGAACTTATGGTCCCCTTTAAGACTTAGATATTAAAGTAAAGAAACCTTGCCTGGGGTCCTTTGCCAATTACCTTGACTTTTCGTATCTCACGTGACTTCGGTTTAAGTAAAACCTTGTTCGGGGTTTGACGCCCTTTGAGGACTTAGGGATCCCTTTTAGGACTTAGGCATAAAAGAAACATTGTTTGGGGTCCGTTGCTAATTGCTTTGACTTTTAAGATCCCTCTTGACCTTGGCATAAGTGGTCCTTGCTGGGGTCTTTCGTATTTTATGGTTTGGTGTGAGAATTTTCCTAAGACTTAGGATTTTTCCAATACACAACCTATTTAACACAAGACATTCTCGGTAGGTATCATAATAGTTTGTCCATGCTGGCAACAATCATGGAATGAAAAAAATTACTTTGTTTTATTAATTCAAAAGAGGACTAAGGTTCATACAAAACGCTCTTATAATAATTGGGGCAGATTAAACATGAAGTAAACTAAGACTAGGCCTTAAAAGACACTTAACTATAGTACTTTTTAAGTTTGTTTGCCTTCCAGAACTTCTTGAGTAGCTTGCCTGTTAGCATCTCTAACGTGTAGGCTCCTTTGTCAGTGCTGATCACAATTTGGTAGGGGCCTTCCCAATTAAGAGCTAACTTTTCTTGGGAGGTGTTTCTACTGCCAATGTTAGCCCTACAGAGTACGAGGTCGCCTGGTTGGAATCTATTGGGGATAACCTTTAAGTTGTAGTGTGATGTCATCCTCTGCTTGATGACGGCGTCACATATATGAGCGACGCGCCTTCTTTCTTCCAAGAGGTCCATGTCTTCCCTGATCAGTCTGGGGTTACTGTCTGGTGAGAAATGTTGGAGGCGTCAGCTGGGTTCTCCAATCTCTACTAAAATCATCGCCTCACACCTATAAGTGAGTTTGAAAAGGATCTCACCTGTTGGAGAGTGGAGAGTGGTCTAGTAAACCCAAAGGACATGATCTAACTGTTTGGCTCAATTTCCTTTGGCTTCATCCAACCTTCTTTTTAGTTTGCAAACAATAAATCAGTTGGCAGCTTCAGCCTGTCCATTTATCCAGGGGTTTTCTACAGCATTACAATGATGCTTGATTTTCAAACCAACAAGCAGCTCTTCGAAACTCTTATCCTTGAACAGTGTCTCGTTATCAGTCAAACAGATTCTAGGATTCCAAACCTTGTAATAATGTGGTGTCATGTGAACTTTTGGATTCGGGCCGAGGTAATGGTGACTAAGGGCTCGACTTCGATCCATTTAGTAAAGTAGTCCATAGCTACTATTAGGAATTTCAACTGTCCGGGTGCTTGAGGGAACTGACCCAAGATATCTATCCTTCATCTGTAGAATGGCCAAGGTACAAATATCGTGGAAAGTTCCTCTGGTGGAGCATTATAATAGTCCAAGTGCCGCTGACATTTGTCGCAGACTTAGACATATGCAATAGAGTCAGCCTTCATCGTAGGCCAATAGTACCAGACCCTAAGCGCTTTTAAAGCCAAGGCTTTTCCTCTCAAGTGGTGCCCGTAGCTCCCTTCTTGGACCTCGGTCAGTTCATATTCGGCTTTCTTCGGCCCGAGGCATTTAAGGAGAGGCGAAGAGTATCCGTGCTGGTATAACTGTTTGTTATAAATGGTGTATCAGACCGCAGTCTTAGCCAATTTAGAGGCTTTTTTTAGGTCTTTGGGACGGATGCCGGACTACAGATACTCCATTATCGAAGTGATCCAAGTATTTCCCTACTCCTCTACCTAAAAAATGGAGGAATCCATGATAGAAGGCTGTAAAAGGGTTTCTTGGACCATGATACGGTTGTTGCCCGGACCCTTTGTGCTGGCCAACTTGGACAGGAGGTCGACTTTTGAATTCTTCTCCCAGGGTATATGCTCCACATTGACCGTCAAAAATTTTGGAGGAGCCCTTGTACCTTTGTTAGGTATTTTTGCAAGAGGGGCTCCTTGGCCTGATAGTCACTCTGAATATGAGAGGTTACGAGCTGGGAGTCACTACATAGCGTGATCTTTTTTGCACCTAGTTCCCTGGGCATTGTCAATCCGGTAATGCATGTCTTATATTCCGCCTGATTGTTCGAAGTAGGGAATTTGACATTTAGGGAGCTCTCAATAGTCACCTATTATGGGTTTTCAAGGATTGCCCCAACACCACTACCCTTAGGGTTAGAGGATCCGTCAAAGAACATAGTCCATGATACTTTCTCGGTATCACTGGGGTCCGATGCAAGTTCAGCAAGGAAGTCTGATAGTGCTTGTGCCTTGATTGCTAGTCTGAGCTCATATATTATTCCAAACTCAAAGAGTTCAATGGACCAGGAGATCATCTTCCCTGCCAAGTTCGACTTATGTAATATTTGGCGAATTGGCTAGTCCGTTCTTATTACCACTAGATGGCACTGGAAGTACTGTCTTAGCCTCCTAGCTGTAACGATTAGGGCAAAAGCAACCTCTTAATTTTTTGATAATGGAGCTTGGGACCCTATAACACTTTGCTCATGAAATAGATCGATTTTTAGCCATCTGCTGTTTCTCATATCAGTACTGAGCTTACGGCCTCTTCATGGACTGAGAGGTATATGAACAATGTCTCTCCTGGTTTCGGCCTCGTCAAAATGAGGGGAGAGGATAATAGCCATTTCAATGATGTGAAGGCGTCCTCACATTCCCGAGTCCACTCAAAACCTTTTCCCTTTTTTTAGCAGCTTGAAGAAGGGGAGAGGTTTGTGAGCAACTTTGGCTAGGAATCATGTGAGAGCTGTTATCCGCCCTGTTAACTACTGAACTACTTTCACATTTTGAGGGCTACGCATGTTGAGCACTGCCTGGCATTTTTCAAGATTCACCTCAATTCCTTGGTGAGTCAACATAAAGCCCAAGAACTTCCTGGCCTAGACCCCGAATGCACACTTTTCTGGGTTAAGCCTCATATTGTGCTTTCTTAATTATGTGAACACTTCTCCGAGGTCTGCGGTACGTGATTCAGATTATGGGATTTTGATTATCATGTCATCAATATAAACCTCCAGTATTCTTCCCACTTGATCCTCAAAAACCCTGTTCATCATCCGCTAATAAGTGGCTTCTGCAATTTCAAATCAAAAGGCATCACCTTGTAGCAGTAGCTGGCCTTCTCAGTGATGAATGCAGTTTTATTCTTGTCTCCGGGGTACATTGGGATCTGATTATACCCGGAATAAGCATCCATGAAAGACAATAGCCGGAAGCCAAATAAGCTATTAATAAGTTTATCAACTTTAGGGAGGGGGTACTGATCTTTGAGGTACGCCTTCTTCAGGTCCGTGTAGTTCACACACATCCTTCACTTCCCATTTGACTTTTTTACTAAGACTATATTAGAGAGCCATGTGGTGTATGAGATTTCTCTAATGAATCTGGCACTGAGCAGCTCTTTGACTTGCTCTTCAATAATTTACTATCTTTTAGGGCCCACTTTCCTGTTCTTTTGGGAGACCGTCTTCGTATCCCGTTTAATAGATAAATAATGACAGATGAAAGCAGGGTCAAGCCCAGGTATGTCGAAGGACGTCCAAGCGAATAGGTCCTTATTTTTCTGTAAGAGTTTTATTAGTTGGTGTCTCTCCTCTTCCTCCAAATTTGTGTCTATCTTGGTGACTTAATCAAGCTTGTCACCTAGTTGGAGCGGTAACAGTTCTCTTTCTGGCTGGGGCCTGGTACCCTTGTATCTCTTCACAAACATCTGACTCGATCATAAGGATATTGACCTAGTCTAAAGCCGGGTCAGATGTGCGTGTTCTGGTCTTCCTGGGGGGCTTGCATATTCTGAGACTATCGTTATAGCACTTCCACGCTGTGATCTAATCACCATTGACCGTGACTACCTCATTATTTTTATTGAGAAATTTCATGGCCTGGTGAGTAGTTGACACTACAGCGGCAATATCATCCAGTGTGGGGTGACCCAAAATAATGTTGTAGGCCGATGGGCAGTCCACCACCAAAGAACCTGACCTTGACGGTCCTGTAGACCTTATCATCATCAAGAGTAAGTAATGTCTCAAAGTAGCTAATCGGGGTGACCTTTTCTCCAGAAAAATCGGTAAGCTCACTATCATAAGAGGTCAATGCAGTCATGGAGAATTCCAATCTTTCAAAGGCGTCTATGAACATGATGTCTACCAAGCTTCCTTGATTAACAAAAATATGCTGAACCTCGACATTAGATATTATTTCGGAGACAATTAGTGGATCATCATGGTCCTAGATAATATCTGTGTAGTCCTTATCTGAAAAAGAAATAGGTGGCCCCTCCTTGTCCTCAGCGTGGGGCTTGGGCGTAGAGCCATAAACACTTAATACCGCAGTCCGTAGCGCCTTTTTTCAGGAATTGCTGGATAAGCCTTCGCCTGCAAATCCTCCTGCTATGGTACTAACGAGTTATTCTATTCTGTTGGCCCCTTTTTGAGTTTCCTGGTTTCGATCCTGTCGATTGCTAGTGTCACGGCGAGGTGGAGTTTTGGATTTTCTAGCAGGTCTATAAGTCCTTCTCCTTTGGCGTGGAGTTGGACTTCGCCGTGGACTATGACTATGTCTTCAGTCCCTCTGTCTTCTGCGATTATCATTACTTCAGATTCCAGTGATATGTTTCTGCAGTTGTCCCTCTTTAATTAGGGATTCAATGATATCATGGAGCTGGTAACATTCTTCTATTTCATGGCTATAGCTTTTATGTCATTTACAGTGTTTTGAGTGGTCTTTCACCTTTTCCAAAGGAGGTGGCCTTTTAATATTCTGGAACTCAGTCTGAAGCACTTCTTTGGGAATTGTTTCTCGTGGTGTGTTCAGAGAAGTGTAATCAGAATATTTAGGCCGGTACACTTCACCATTCGAAGAGCTTTTAAGTTAGTTAGACCTCTGGTTATTCTTCTGGTAAGTGGGTTCACTTTTTTTCAGAGTCTCTTTATCCTTAATGGTCTCCTCTAAGTTGATGTATTTTGCGGAGTGGGCATGGAATTCATTCATAGTTACTGGCTTCTTTTTGCCAGGGACCAAAAGAATTCAGAATCATTCCAGAGACCGCTCCGGGCATAGCAAAGAGTAATCCGGTCATTCGGGCTAGCCACACAAGCCAGGGCGTCACTAAATCTTTTGATGTACTCACGAAGGGGTTCATTGCTCCCTTGGCGAATTCTGGAAAGGGATTCGACCGATTTAGGTTGCTCCTTGGTGGTGGTATAGTATAGTAGGAAATAGGTCGCGAGGTCACCCCACCCGATGATGGATTTTGCAGGTAATGTTGTGAACCAGTCAAGAGTGCCTTTCTTTAAAAAGAGAGGTAAAGCACGACATAATAACTCTAGGGGTCTCCCATGGAAATGCATAGACTTAACATAAGAGTCTAGGTGTTCCTAGGTCCATTGTCCCATCATAGGGCTCCAAGTTGGAGGGAGACCTAAAGTTTCTCGGAGTCCTGTATGCCATTAGTTCGTCCATGAAGGGTTGTGATCTGTTAATAATTTCAGCTCTTGAATGTTCTTTGTTTGATCTAATTGGATTCCAAATGTGTTTAATTATTGACGTTTAGCTAAGTTTCTGATTTAGAGTTGTCTTTGGATGTTTATTGTGAAACTTTGCTTAAATGTGGTTATAGGCACTCATAAACGTATTGTGATTTTCAGGAGATCTATGAATGATGGAGTCCATTGGTGTTGAGCTGTTGAAAAGAGAGTTAAGAGACTTAAGGGAATCAGTATCAACCTCTAGAAGCAAAGGAAGAAGAGTATTCATGAAGAATCAAGGCTGGATTTGAAGAAAGTAATCAACATGGCCCGTGTGAAATGACACGGGGTAGGCCGTGTGTCATTCTGACTTTGAAGACTGGAAGGTTCTGATCAACACGGCCCGTGTGAAATGACACGGGGTAGGCCGTGTACGCTTCTGACTTCACGAGGAAGGGTAATTTCAAGTCTTGACCGATAACACGGCCCGTGTCAAGTGACACGGGGTGGGCCGTGTTCCTTTCTGACCTTGGAATAGATGAAAATTTGTCTCCAGAATCAGACACGGGTTGGGCCGTGTCATATGACACGGCCCGTGTCGTCGCACCAGAAAGTTAATTTCGTGCTTTAATGTTAAATTAGGTTCCCAAACCTATAAATAGGGTTGCTTAGAGCCCTTTAAGGTATTCTGGACAGAAAGAGCCGTGAAGGAAACTGAGAGAAACACAAAGACCAAGAAGGGAAAGGATTCGATTGAGGATTGGAGACTCGGATTCGAGCGATTAAAGATCAATCACTCTCAAGCCTTGGAAACTAGTTTGATCTTTAGTTTTTTTTTTTTTCTTTTGTTCTGAACAATGTTTTCTTTTAATTTTTCTTCTGTTTTTGAATTTGCCATGCGTGGCTAAACTTCTTGATTGGTTAAGGGAGGATGAAACTCTAGTTTTGATTATGTGAATCTTGCATATCTCTTTATATCAATACAATTATGTTTTTATTCATATGTTTCTATTCTTAAATCAATATAAAGGTTTTTATATCCTTGCCAAACTTCGAAAGTGGTAAAACTAGGATTGCTATGCTTGTGATTTGCGGTGGTATGACTAGTGAAACATATGATCTAAGTAATTTAATCCCGGTGTGTGATTAGACCTTAGTGTGATTGGTTTTCTAATTCTTAATGCAATCATTAGGTAGGTGTAAGAGCGGTTGTTTTACAAATAACTAATGGTTAGGGTTTGATTTGAGCGGTTGCTGAATTAAGTGAAACTTAAGGAAGACATGGGATTTATCTCGCAATTGCATAAGAACATAATTGATCATGTTGGTATAAAGGGTAAGTAAGTTGGCATAATCATATAAATCTAGTGGTGGATTCTATCTCTTAACCAATATCTTTAACTTGATAATTCAATCTGTGTTTACTGTTTTGATTTAAGTTTAATTTCTCTTTTTAGTTTTAATCAACAAAACCCCCCTTTTACTTTTACTGTTTATTTTTCATCATAGTTTAATTTAGGAATTGGATTGATAGTGTTAATTGAATTGATTCTCTATGGATCGACCCTTGCTTACTACAACTGGTTGCAAGGTTTTTATATTTTTGGTGGAACTTGGCAACTGTTTTTGATATTATATTTAATCACAAATCACATCACACCAAATTTTGGCGCCGTTACCGGAGAACCAATTTTCCAATTGCGCTAATAATTTGTTTCCTATTTTTCTCTCTGTTTTTATTTTAATTTTGATAGTTTTATTTGTTCTTTTCAACTATCTTGCAGGTGTTCATGTCCGGTGAAGAGGTAAACGAGCAATTGAGGAATCTGAGGCATTACTTTGAATAAATCAGCTCGCAATTCACACCTGCTGACGTTGAAGCTGCCCGTCACATAGATCTTTCCAGTTCTGCAGCATCTGAGATATCTGAACCACCTGAAGAAGAAGTGATGGCAGAAAATGCACTAAGGATGTTGGGTGCTCCGGACTTAGACCAACAACCTCTGTGCATAGAAATTCCTGAGAATGAGGAGGCATTTGAGCTGAAATCTGGTTTAATCCATCTTTTGCCATCTTTCAATGGACTAGCCGGAGAAGACCCGAACAAACATCTGAAGGAAATCCATGTTGTGTGTTCTAGCATGAAGCCTGCAGGAATTTCAGTGGAGCAAGTCAAGCTGAGAGCTTTTTCGTTTTCCCTAAAGGACTCTGCAAAGGAGTGGTTGTACTACTTGCCACCCGGATCAATTCAGACATGGCAGGACATGGCTCGGGCTTTCCTAGACAGATATTTCCCGATCAAAGGCCGAACCATCGAGAAAAGAAATTTGCGGCATCCAACAAAGACATGGGGAATCACTTCATGAGTCTTGGGAGAGATTCAAGAGATTGTGTGCTAGCTGCCCTCAGCATCAAATCGTGAACAACTTCTTATACAGTACTTCTATGAAGGTTTGCTAGTGATGGACCGCAATATGATTGACGCTGCCAGTGGAGGAGCCTTGGTTGATAAGACTCCTCGAGAAGCTAGGAACTTGATATCTAGAATGGCTGCGAACACTCAACAATTCTTCACTCGGAATGATACAGGGGTGAGAAGCGATTAAAGAAGGTGACACTACTAGTATGCAGCATCAAATGACTCAGTTGACTGCCATGGTCCAGAAGCTGATGGACAATGGGAAAGCACCAGTTCAGGCATGTGGGATATGTTGCTCTTCAGGACATCCCACTGATATGTGTCCCACTTTGCAAGAGGACACGAATGAAGAGGCCAAGGCAGTGGGGGGATTTTCTGCTCCATCTAAGAATTACAACCCCTACTCCAACACATATAATCCGGGGTGGAGAGATCATCCTAACTTTAGCTATGCGAAGCAGCCCCAAGCTCCAGATAACCTCAAACTTATAGGCCTCCAGGGTTTCAGCAAAGGCAAGCACCCTTTCCTCCGAGGCAACCACAAGTTCAGGCCCCTAGGCAACCTGAGCCTTCGTTGGAAGATCTAGTGAGGCAAATGGCCACTAGCAATATTCAGTTTCAGCAAGAAACAAGGGCCACTATCAGTACTTTGCAGAACCAAGTGGGACAGTTGGCTACTGAGATCAACAAGGTGCAGAGTCAGATTTCAGGGAAACTTCCTCGCCAGAGGTGAACCCAAGAAAAATGCTAGTCTTGTCACCTTGCGAAGTGGGAAGACACTTGAAGGACCCGTCTTCCCAAGTCACTGAAGACAAAGCTCCAAATCCTAAGGAAGTAGATGAGGAGGGGATCAATTCTAAGACCCCTAAGGTAAGTGTTTCTGACCCACTTTCTAAATATGTCACTAAGGCTCCTTTTCCGAGCAGGTTGGTTAGAAATAAGAAAGAAGAAGCGGATAAAGAGATCTTAGAGACTTTCAGGAAAGTTGAAGTTAACATTCCTCTGTTAGATGCAATAAAGCAAGTGCCTAGATATGCTAAATTCCTAAAAGAGTTATGCACTAACAAAAGGAAGTTGAAAGGTAATGAACTGGTCCAAGTGGGAGCAAATGTTTCAGCTGTTTTTAATAAGAAGCTCCCAACTAAATGTAAAGATCCTGACACATTCACTATACCATGCACTATCGGTAATGCCAGGTTTGAGAGAGCTATGCTAGATTTAGGTGCATCCATTAATGTCATGCCCTTTTCTATTTATACATCTTTACATCTAGGACCTTTAGAACCTACTGGAGTTATCATTCAACTGGCAGACAGGTCTAATGCATACCCTAAGAGGGTTGTTGAGGATGTTTTGGTGCAGGTCAACGAACTGGTATTTCCGGCAAATTTCTATGTGCTGGACATGGAGGAGGACAAATCTCCCAACTCTGCCTCCATTCTGTTGGGGAGGCCTTTCCTCAAGACTGCCCGAACAAAAATTGATGTGCATTCAGGAACATTGACTATGGAATTTGATGGAGAGTTGATTAGATTCAACATCTTTGAGGCCATGAGATACCCGAGTGATGTGCACTCTGCTTATGTTATTGATTCTTTTGATGTTTTTGAATCTCTAATTTCTACTATTCTTGAGTCTGATCAGTTTGATGCTATTGATACAGTTATGACTCGCAGTTTAGATTTTCAGGATTCGAAAGAAGTGGTGGCAGCCTTGCATACACCCTCTTCCACCTCAGAAGGGCATGAGGTATCGTATGTTGAATTACCTTTTACCACTGATATACCTAAACCTTCTGTTGTGCAGGCACCAGAGCTGGAATTGAAGGAATTGCCCTCCCATTTGAAATATATTTTTCTGGGTGAGAAGGAGACACTCCCGGTAATAATTGCTAAAGCCCTCACCAAAGAGCAAGAGGAGAGTTTGATTTCTGTGTTGAAAGAACACAAGACAGCCATCGGGTGGACTATTGCGGATATCAAAGGTATTAGCCCCTCCATTTGCATGCATCGAATCTTAATGGAGGAGGGGGCTAAGCCAGTACGAGAACCACAAAGGAGATTGAATCCTCCGATGATGGAAGTTGTGAAGAAGGAGATACTGAAGCTCCTAAGTGTGGGGGTCATCTACCCCATTTCTGACAGCAAGTGGGTAAGCCCGGTCCAGGTAGTACCAAAGAAATCTGGCATTACTGTGGTAAGAAATGCTGAGAATGAGCTTATTCCCACTAGATTACAAACAGGGTGGCGTGTTTGTATAAACTATAGGAAATTGAATGCTGCCACCAGAAAAGACCACTTCCTTTTACCCTTTATTGATCAAATGTTAGAGAGGTTAGCTAATCATTCTCATTATTGTTTCTTAGATGGATTTTCAGGTTATAACCAGATTGCTATCGCTCCGGAAGATCAGGACAAAACCACTTTCACTTGTCCTTTTGGCACATTTGCTTATAGGCGAATGCCTTTTGGACTTTGCAATGCGCCAGGTACCTTTCAGAGATGTATGGTGAGTCTTTTTTCTGATTACATAGAAAACATCATTGAGGTTTTCATGGATGATTTTAGTGTATTTGGGAATGGTTTTGAGAAATGCTTGAAACATCTAACTTTGGTTTTAAAAAGATGCATTGACACTAACCTTGTTTTAAATTGGGAAAAGTGTCATTTCATGGTAGAAGAAGGTATTGTGTTAGGTCATATAATCTCTGCTAGGGGCATTGAAGTTGATAAAGCTAAGGTAGAACTTGTGCGTTCATTACCCCCGCCCACTAGTGTGCGGGATATTCGCTCTTTCCTTAGTCATGCAGGTTTCTATCGGCGCTTCATCAAAGATTTCTCCAAGATATCAGCCCCCCTTTGCACACTTCTCCAAAAAGATGTGCCGTTTCAATTCAATGAGAAGTGTATGAAAGCTTTCCTTACACTTAAGGAGTTGATGACTGAGGCACCTATCATTAGGCCACCAAATTGGGAGCTTCCATTCAAATTAATGTGTGATGCGAGTGACTTTACGGTAGGGGCTGTTTTAGGGTAGCGAGTTGATAGGGTTCCTTATGCTATTTACTATGCATCAAGGACCCTAAATGATGCTCAACTGAATTATTCCACAACTGAGAAAGAACTCCTTGCTGTTGTTTTTGCTTTGGAGAAATTTAGATCATATTTAATTGGTTCTAAAGTAATTGTTTTTTCTGATCATGCAGCTTTGAAGTACCTACTGGCAAAGAAGGAGGCGAAGCCAAGATTGCTCCGATGGATTCTGTTGCTCCAAGAGTTTGACTTGGAGATTAAAGATAAAAAAGGGAGCGAAAACTTGGTGGCAGACCATTTGAGCAGATTAGTGACTAAAGAGAAGGATATACCTATTCTAGAGAGCTTTCCGGATGAGCATTTAATGACTATCGCAACCACTATTCCGTGGTATGCTGATATTGCCAATTATTTGGCCACCAAGGATTTTTCGGTAGGACTAAACAAGGCACAGCGAGATAAGCTGAGGAGTGATTGCAAGTACTATATTTGGGATAATCCTTACCTTTGGAAGCATTGCGCAGATCAAGTGATTCGGAGATGTATCCCGGATTCAGAGACTCACTCCGTTCTCTCTTTCTGCCATACCTATGCCTGTGGAGGACATTTCGGCATGAAGAGGACAGCCACCAAAGTGCTTGACAGTGGATTTTACTAGCCTACCATCTTTAAGGATGCTTATAATTTCTGTAAGTCATGTGACCGCTGTCAAAGAACAGGTAATATTGGCCCACGAAATCAAATGCCTCAAACTCCAATAATCTTTGTGGAAATCTTTGATGTTTGGGGCATTGACTTCATGGGACAATTTCCTCCTTCTTTTGGTTTCTCTTATATTCTTTTAGCTGTGGATTATGTTTCAAAATGGGTGGAAGCTAAAGCCACTAAATCTGATGATTCTAAGACTGTTGTGGATTTTGTGAAGTCCTTTATCTTTTCCAGGGTTTGGCACTCCCAGAGCCATCATTAGTGACCAAGGGACACATTTTTGCAACAGAATCTTTGAATCCCTGTTGAAGAAATGTGGTGTGGTGCACCGGACCTCTACCCCTTACCATCCACAGACGAATGGCCAGACTGAGGTATCCAATCGGGAGATCAAGTCTATCCTTGAAAAAACTGTGAATCCCACGCGCAAGGATTGGAGTACTAGACTTGTTGATGTCTTGTGGGCTTATCGGACGGCATACAAGACTCCTATTAGCATGTCCCCTTTCCGATTGGTTTATGGGAAGCCCTGTCACTTGCCAGTGGAGCTGGAGCATCGATCTTACTGGGCTATCAAACAAGTTAACTTGAACTTGGAAGGTGCTGGCAAGCAGAGAAAACTCCAAATTCAGGAGTTGGAAGAATTGAGGAATGAGGCCTTTGAGAGTGCCCTCATTTATAAGGAAAAAACCAAAGCATTTCATGATCACATGATCTCTAGGAAAAGTTTCCACCAAGGCCAAAAAGTGTTACTATACCAATCCAGACTCAAATTATTTCCAGGTAAGTTGCACTCTAAATGGATTGGCCCATTTGTAGTAACTACTGTTTTTCCTTCTGGTGTAGTGGAAATCATGAACGAGGCTTCTGGAAAGGCGTTCAAGGTTAATGGGCACCGTCTCAAGCCTTACCATGAACTTCCGGAGAATGCAGAAGTTGAGGACATGCCTCTTCTCCATCCATATTATGAAGAATCCTGAGGAGCATCATAATGTCTGGCTGAGGACAATAAACCAAGCGCTTATTGGGAGGCAACTCAAACAGATTTACTTTCTTTTTCTTTCTCTTTTACGTTGTTTTGTTTCTTAGTTTAGCCTATTTTTAAATGTTTCTTGCTTGATCTCTGTCTCCTTGCTGATATTTGTGTTTGGACTTGCTCAGTTTTAGCTTGATTACTTGAGTTCATGGTTTGTTGAGTGTATGCAGTCCTTAGGAAATGTTTAGCATGATTCTTGTGAGTCAGCAAAGTACACGGGGTGGGCCGTGTCATTTGACACGGCCCATGTCCTCATGACAGCAACCCCATTTCTGCAGCAAACTACACGGGGTGGGCTGTGTCATGTGACACGGCCCGTGTTTTCGAGGATAGGACATCTCTGCTTCCAGAGAAGTACACGGGGTGGGCCGTGTCACATGACACGGCCCGTGTTTTCATGATCATCAGAACCCCTGTTTTCCAGAGAGGAACACGGGGTGGGCCGTGTCACATGACACGGCCCGTGTTATCGTGCGCACCTACTCCCTAAGACAGAGGAGTACACGGGGTGGGCTGTGTCATATGACACGGCCCGTGTACTCGTGGCAGCGCCCAATTAAACCCTCATTTAGGGTTTTCTGCCCTAATTTTCGCCCCATTCCCTTTCCTCTTCTTCTTCTCTGCGCAGCCATCACACACCCCACTCTCACCCTCCATTCATCATCATTTTCCTCCCTTCTTCACTATTTTCCCCAATCTTAGCTCTCCCATACGCATTTCTCATTGTTCCTCCCCTTCCACCATTTTCTCCCTGTTCCTCCTTCCATCCCCTTCGCGCAGCTCCTCTCCATTCTCTCCATCAATTTTCTCATTTCACCCTCACCTCACCATCAAAATCTCTCTTTATTCTTCATTTTCTTTTGTTCCTCCATTGATAGGTCCTAAAAAGTGTGTTAAGACAACTGCTGCGTCCTGTTCGCTCCATCCCCATCGTTCTGGCTCTAGGCGTGCTCGGTCTCCATCACCCCCGCGTGAACCCTCACCCCCTCAGGTGCCAGTCAACCCTATTGACAGAAAGGTAGTGGTTCCCACTCGCTTTTTAGATATAGATACCCTTAGGGCTATAGGGTTATATGATGAGGTGTTTGCTCTGTTGGGTAGAATTGGTTGGGTTGATTTTGCATTGTTACAGAAGCCTACTTTTGCTGCATTGACTAGGGAGTTTGTTTCTAGTTTTAATCGTAAGCTTTACCCTCTGTCTGATCAAACTAGATGGCCTGGTGAAATCACCTTTAGGTTGCTCGGTAATTCTCATTCTGTTAATATTCATATGTTTAGAGCTATTTTTGGTTTTCCTGAGGGGGAAAATATGTTACCCCGTGATTTTAATGCTGATCATGTGTGGTCTGCCCTCACTATGCCTGAGTCTGATAACTATGATCCTAAGATGTCTAAAGCTTCTCAGCTTAGGTCTCCTGCCCATCGCTATATTCAGAAATGGTTAGCTAATACTCTGTGTAGTAGGGGGGAAAGTCAAGGGACAATTAGCCGTTCGAGTTATTTTTCTTGCCTTGCATGATTGAGGAGTGCCTATTAATGGGGGGTATTGGCTCTGTAATCAGTTTCATCATGTCGGGACCACTTTAGCTGGCCGTATTGTGCTAGGAGGGTATGTGACTGCCATTGCTGATCACTTTGAGTATTTGGATTTGGTGGAGGAGGCACCAGTTTAGGGTCCCAATGCTATTGATGGGGCCATTTTGGTGTTTATGAAGCTCTGCACTCGTCTCAATGGTGCTCTCGTCTTGCTTGGCGCTGATGGAGCTGCCTTGCCTAGGGCTGATCAGACCCCTGAGCCATATGAGGATATCGCTGTCTCCCCTCCCCCCGAGTTTGCTAATGATGCGGGCCCTACCACTCAGTCGGTGCGACTTTCTTATGATGCTATCTTGGCCCGTATTGATTGCCTGGGGCTGGACCATGCTGCTCGCTTCCAGCGCTTAGAGGATCGCTTTCAGGCTCTGGAGGAGGCACGCGATCAGAGAATGGATGTCATTGATGGCAAGCTTGACCTTCTGCTGCAGCGTTTTTCATATCCCCCCTCCCCCATCTTGATGTATTTTCATTTTCTTTTGAGGCTGTGACCTTCATTTTGCTGGCTTAATGAACATTGTTTTGGTTACTATTGATTTATCTTTTGTATTTGCTTGAATTTCTTGTTGCCAGACTCAGTTCTTTGCATATACTTTGTTTATTACTGTGGATTCCTTTTATCTATTGTGTATGCTTCGACATTGAGGACACTGTCTATTTTAAGTGTGGGGGGAAGTTTGAAGTTTGGTTTTGACCTTAATTGCACTTTCTGATCTTAATGGCATATCTGGTGCATGTCTTTCTAATTGGTTTTGCGAGTATATTGAGTAATGAACAAGCGATTGATTTTTATTGACAAGTTTTTTTTTAAGCCTTAAGGAATTGATTTTCTTGATTCTAAACTTGCACTGAGAGGTTTTGAAAATTGAAAGGGTTTTGAGAATATGATAAAATTGGACCTAGTGAGTTTTTGGGCCTTGATGTGAATGACTAATCTTAAGTCATTTCTGTTCTTTGTTGTGTGATTCCACTTGTGATTATATGCTTTTCAGAATTTGATTTGACTCTCTTTTAAATTGCAAATGATCACTGCACATTTTTTAGATGATAAAGGCATTTCTTTCTTTCAGCCACTGGCCAAATAGCTAACCTTGTATTTTGATCCATTGTTTCACCCTTTTGAGCCTGAATTATATCCTTTCTTTTTATTATAGCTCAATACAAGCCTAATAGTGAAAAACATTGCTACCCTACCTTAGGGAGTAGAAAAGCTTAATAATTATGTTGGGAATTGTGTTTGAATGAGTGTGGGGGTGATTACACTGTTTTGCCTTGATTATTCAAAAAGAAAGAAAAAAAAAGAAAAAAAAAACAAAAGGGGCTCTCAAAGGAGAAAAGGAAGAAATATGATGAAAAAAAAAAAGAAAGAAAGAAAAGAAAAAGAGATTGATAAGTTGGTTGATAAATGGAGAAAGTCAAGTAAAAGATGAAGATGGATTGAAAAGTGTTGGGGTAATTGTGCAAAAGTGTTTGGTTTTTATTCCCCTTAGCTCTTCTATTTCCGATGATCTAACTTTGTTTATCCTTGATATATCTTACCTTGACCTTGACCTTATTACAACCTGATTAAAAACCTTTTGATCTTTGTGTGCATGTGATTTAGGTGGTGGAGAAGTAGAGGCTTGTCAAGCCTATGGTAATGCATGTTTTCATGAGTTGGTTGAGAGTAAATACAAGCCCAAAATACTTGAGTGAAATAGAGTACATCTGTGAGGATTTATCATGTTGACTTAACCCTGATATTGGATTGACCTTGCTTGCTGATTTGGATTGTTGAGAGAGGAAATTCTTGAATGCTTAGATTCCTTGAAATAACTGATGTGTGTAAATCTTTGCTCACTGTTCAGTACTTTTGTTAGTTTTTGAGAGGCATGTGCTTAGTTTTATGTTTTTGCCCAGGAGTGCAAAAGGTTAAGTGTGGGGGTATTTGATCTGTTAATAATTTCAGCTCTTGAATGTTCTTTGTTTGATCTAATTGGATTCCAAATGTGTTTAATTATTGACGTTTAGTTAAGTTTCTGATTTAGAGTTGTCTTTGGATGTTTATTGTGAAACTTTGCTTAAATGTGGTTATAGGCACTCATAAACGTATTGTGATTTTCAGGAGATCTATGAGTGATGGAGTCCATTGGTGTTGAGCTGTTGAGAAGAGAGTTAAGAGACTTAAGGGAATCAGTATCAACCTCTAGAAGCAAAGGAAGAAGAGCATTCATGAAGAATCAATGCTGGATTTGAAGAAAGTAATTAACACGGCCCGTGTGAAATGACACGGGGTAGGCCGTGTGTCATTCTGACTTTGAAGACTAGAAGGTTCTGATCAACACGGCCCATGTGAAATGACACGGGGTAGGCCGTGTACGCCTCTGACTTCACGAGGAAGGGTAATTTCAAGTCTTGACCGATAACACGGCTCATGTCAAGTGACACGGGGTGGGCCGTGTTCCTTTCTAACCTTGGAATAGATGAAAATTTATCTCCAGAATCAGACATGGGTTGGGCCGTGTCATGTCGTCGCACCAGAAAGTTAATTTCGTGCTTTAATGTTAAATTAGGTTCCCAAACCTATAAATAGGGTTGCTTAGAGCCCTTTAAGGTATTCTGGACAGAAAGAGCCGTGAAGGAAACTGAGAGAAACACAAAGACTAAGAAGGGGAAGGATTCGATTGAGGATTGGAGACTCGGATTCGAGCGATCAAAGATCAATCACTCTCAAGCCTTGAAAACTAGTTTGATCTTTAGTTTTTCTTTTCTTCTTTTGTTCTGAACAATGTTTTCTTTTAATTTTTCTTCGATTTTTGAATTTGCCATGCGTGGCTAAACTTCTTGATTGGTTAAGGGAGGATGAAACTCTAGTTTTGATTATGTGAATCTTGCATATCTCTTTATATCAATACAATTATGTTTTTATTCATATGTTTCTATTCTTAAATCAATATAAAGGTTTTTATATCCTTGCCAAACTTCGAAAGTGGTAAAACTAAGATTGCTATGCGCGGTTGCGGTGGTATGACTAGTGAAACATATTATCTAAGTAATTTAATCCCGGTGTGTGATTAGACCTTAGTGTGATTGGTTTTCTAATTCTTAATGCAATCATTAGGTAGGTGTAAGAGCGGTTGCTTTACAAATAACTAATGGTTAGGGTTTGATTTGAGCGGTTGCTGAATTAAGCGAAACTTAAGGAAGACATGGGATTTATCTCGTAATTGCATAAGAACATAATTGATCATGTTGGTATAAAGGGTAAGTAAGTTGGCATAATTATATAAATCTAGTGGTGGATTCCATCTCTTAACCAATATCTTTAACTTGATAATTCAATCTGTGTTTACTGTTTTGATTTAAGTTTAATTTCTCTTTTTAGTTTTAATCAACAAAACCCCCCTTTTACTTTTACTATTTATTTTTCATCAGAGTTTAATTTAGGAATTGGATTGATAGTGTTAATTGAATTGGTTCTCTGTGGATCGACCCTTGCTTACTACAACTGGTTGCAATGTTTTTATATTTTTGGTGGAACTTGGCAACTGTTTTTGATATTATATTTAATCACAAACCACATCACACCAGGTTGCTGTTGGACGCCGGGAACCGAGGCGTTGTTTCCAATAGCAATGCTGCCTTGATCGTGGGGCGGCCTTCTTATGTTGCGGGCCGCATCCCTCCTTCCATTGTTATTCTCAACATGTACATACCTTTTCCAACTCGTCTATCCGGTAACGCTGGTCGTCTAACTGATGACGTTGTTCATCAATCTACAGCATCTGTTGGGCCACTAGCTCCTAGAGATGATTTCTAGTCATCTCGAATCAGATGATGTTTCGTCTAGAAGCACGATTAGCAGCAACGTTGTTCAGGGGGCCTAGGCGTGTTTGCACTAGAGCCCTGGACCCTTGAGCAACATTATTAGCTATTTCTCCAAGGCGGCCAAGCCTGTCCATGATAGATACTTTGCGTGACGGATGTGGACTTTCATCAGAAAGTGAAGTCTTATGTCCATCACGTAGATGTTCTGGGACGTGTACTTGGTTTCTCATGTAGAAGCTTTAGCTGCAGTAGTGGAGCTGGATGAGGAAGGGGCTGAGCTGCTGGTTCCTGTCTTTGTATTGTAGAGGGTTGCACAGCATCCCTCCTTGAATACTGATGTATGTTCACTATGATTGTGTAGGATTAGAAATTTATCGATTCCCATAGACGGCGCCAATGTTTTGAAGTGGATTCAGATGGTACTTGAAATAGGTTCGTAACGGTGGTTTTCTCCTTGAATAGCAGTGGTCGAGCATGTTGGGACAGGTGGTGGGTACCTACAAAGGGAATCCAATGCTCAAGTAAGGCAGTATATGGTGAATAATTTATTGATACTTGTTTAAGGTTACTTAGCCTGGTATTTATAGATCGTGTACTGAATCCTCATGTAATCTGTGTTGAGTGCAAATATTTAGGATTAGTATCCTGGTAGAGATTACCTTCCCATTATTGTTGGGGTGAATCCCTACAAGTTAGGAACTTTTGATATAGGAGCTTCTTATCAGTCTGAGACAATTGTAAATCCTATAATATCGTAAGTTGATGATTGGTAGTTAAGAATATTTAGGGATATATCCTCTGTGTGAATCTAGCAATCTTGATATTATGGCCCAACGTTACTCAATGTGCATAGCTCTGAGCTCCGGACTGCCATCAAGGCCTCAGCTATGTCATCCAGGGCGGAGTCTGGTTTGTATGCTTGTCGGGTTAATCCTATTGAATAGGATCTCAGATCACGATCCGGAACAACATTAACTTTGTAATATTGAGACTGATCACCTCAATATTGAATTGTTCATGGCTATATAGGAGTATATGGCATCAAAACTCTCAGAAGTACAAAGTTCACAAAATGATACTCTGACAAGGATATTGAGAGTCATGAAAAGATTGGTTGATGCTGTCAGGGCCCAAATAGAGTCAACCAATATGATTTTACAACGCATGTAGGAAACTCAAGATAGGAATAATAATCACAATCATAATCATCCAGGTGAAGATAGTAGAAATTTTACTGTGAAAACTCCTGTGGCCAACCTAAATTATCAAGGTCTTTCAAAATTTAGGAAAGTCAAATTGCCATCTTTTCATGGAGATTATAACCCAGCACTACCTGAAAAATGGGTAATGCAACTAAAAAGATTTTTATAGTCATGGGATGCACAAATGCATAAAAGGTAGTCTTTGCCAGTTACATGCTAGAAGGGGAGGCAGAGCACTAGTGGAAAGGTGCTAAGAACTTGTTAGAATCTAAATGAATTGAAATCACTTGGGAGGTATTTTTATTTACATTCTTTGATAAGTACTTCCCTGATAATGTAAAAAATGAAAAAGAAGCAGAATTCATACAACTTAGACAGGGAAACATGACTATAGGACAATATATGGCCAAATTTGAAGAACTTTTTAAATTTTCTTCCTATTTGAAAAACAATCCTAATGGCCATTGGAAAGCCACAAAATTTGAGTGGGGTTTGAGGCCTAAAATAAGGGATAAGGTTTCTACCTTGGAAATAAAAGATTATGTCACTCTAGTGAACAAATGTAAGATAGCAGTAAAAAGCTATCTAGAGATGGAATTTGAAAGAGAACGCCAAAACTTTCTAAACAGAAAAAGGGTGCATGAGACTCAAAAGAAAAATAATTTTAAGAATGGAGTAAACCACAGGAAGGGTAAGCAGGTGAAGATTAGTGAATTTCCACCTGTGTGCAATAATTGTGAGAAATATCATGGCTCTAAACCTTGCTATGTGTGCTACCGATACGAAAAACCAACACATATTGACAGGGATTGTACCATCGAAAAGATGGTAAACAACCCTATACCTAGACCACGAACTAAAGGAAGAGTATTTGCTCTAAGTGGAGAAGAAGCAAATCAATCCCCCAACATGATTCAAGGTAAATATTTTTTTTTAAAAACACTCTCTTAATTGTAGTGTTTGATTCAGGAGCTACATATTTCTTTATATCTATTGATTGTGTGAAGAAGTTGAATTTGTATATAACTTCTTTATCTTATAATCTATTAGTTTCAACTCCCACACGGGAAAAGTTTTTACTTGTCAAGCTTGTTTAAAATGTCCTATTTTAATTGAAAGAAAAACTTTCACTTTGAACCTTGTTTGTTTGCCTTTGATTGGTATTGATATCATAATTAGAATGAATTGGTTGTCTTCTAATGATATTATCTTAGACTGGTCCAGAAAACTTGCCTACTTTCCTTATGATCCACCCAAGGAATCAAAATCTACTAATACCCTATTCCTTAATGCCACTCAGATAGAGAAGTGTCTCTTAGAAAGGGCTCAAGGGTTTCTTCTTTTGTTTTCTTCAAATTCAGAGGTTGAGCAGGAAATAAACAGCATACCTATAGTAAGAGAATTTCTAAAAGTGTTTCCTAAAGAGATAGTGAACCTACTACCTGAAAGGGAAGTTGAGTTTTCCATTGACCTAGTTCCAAGAATAGGACATTTATCTTTTGCGCCTTATATAATGTTTCCTTTGGAGCTAAGTGAACTCGAGAAATAAATAGAAGAACTGTTAGCCAAAGGATTTATAAGGCCCAGTGTATCACCATGGGGTGTACCTATTCTGTTAGTCAAGAAGAAAGATGGGAGCATGAGGTTGTATGTAGACAATAGCCAATTGAATAAAGTCACAATTAAAAACAAGTATCCACTCCCTAGGATAGATGACTTTTCGGATCAATTATTAGGAGCCACAGTCTTCTCAACGATAAACTTCAGATCAAGATATCATCATATAAGAGTAAAATCAGAAGATGTACACAAGACAGCCTTTAGGACCTGATATGGGCATTATGAAATCCTTATGATGCCCTTTGGACTTACTAATGCTCCTACAATATTCATGAATTACATGAATAAGATTTTTAGACCTTACCTTGACCAGTTTGTAGCAGTCTTTATAGAAGACATACTCATCTATTCTAAGACTAAGAAGAAGCATGAATAACACCTTAAAATAGTGCTATAGATCTTAAAGGAGAAGTTGTTGTATGCCAAATTATAAAAATATGAATTGTAGATGAATGAAGTAAAATTTTTAGGTCATGTGATCACTCAAGGGGGATTAGTCGTGGATCCTAGTAAAGTTGAAGCAGTAGTTCACTGGGAAAAGCCAAAGACAATTACTGAGATTAGGAGTTTTCTAGGATTTATTATAGAAGATCATTAAGGGATTCTCCCAGGTAGTTTTACCTCTGACTAAGTTAACTAGAAAGAATCACCCTTTTGAGTGGGATTCAGCTTATGAAGCAAGTTTTCAGGAGTTAAAGAACAGACTTACCTCCACTCTAGTCTTAATAATTCTTGATCCTAGACAAAGCTTTGTAGTGTATTGTGATGCATATAATAAAGGTTTGGGATGTGTTTTGATGCAATACGGTAGAGTTATAGCCTATACATCCAGACAACTTAAACCGTATGAAGAAAATTACATAACCCATGACTTAGAGTTAGCAGTAGTAGTCTTTGCCTTGAAAATTTGGAGGCATTACCTATATGGAGTCAAGTTTGAGGTATACTGTGATCATAAGAGTTTAAAGTATCTTTTTGACTAAAAGGAGTTAAATATCAGACATCGTAGATGGATTGAGTTCTTAAAGGACTATTATTTTGAATTGAAATATCATGTTAGTAAAGCCACTGTAGTAGTCAATGCCTTGAGTAGGAAGTCCTTGCACATGTCCTCAACGATGATAAGGGAACAAAAGTTAATAGAAAATTTTAGGGATTTAAAGATTTTAGTATTATTACAACCTCACTGCTTGTATGCCAGTGAACTAAGAATAGAGTGTGATTTAAGAAACTAAGTAAGACAAGCCCAAGAAAATGATGAGTTTTTGCAGTCTCTCAAAAGAAGAATTTTAGTAGAACAGCTTGAACATTTTCATGTTGATGAAAAAGGCGCTATGATGTATGAAAGAAGATTATGTGTGCCCAATGATGAAGAATTGAGAAAGAATATTTTATTTGAGGCACATTGCAGTAAGTATACTATGCACCCTAGTACAACCAAAATGTATCAAGATCTCAGGAAATTGTTTTGATAGAATGGGATGAAAAGAGATATAGCTAGTTTTGTAGTTAAATGTCTAGTTTGTCAAAATGTTAAAATAGAACACCAGAAGCTTGTAGGATTACTGCAACCCTTGAATATCCCTAAATGGAAATGGGACAGTATATCAATGGATTTTGTGTTAGGATTACCTAAGACTCCATCAGGTTATGATGCAGCATGGATAATTATTGACAGATTAACTAAATTTGCTCACATTTTTCTTATTAAAATCAGTTGCTCATTGTACAAGTTAGCTCAGGATTACATTCAAGAAATTGTAAGGTCACATAGTGTACCAACTAGTATAGTTTCAGACAGAGACCTAAGATTTATCTCAAAATTTTGGATAGCCTTACAAGAAGCTTTAGGTACTAAGCTCCGTTTTAGTACATCTTACCACTCTCAGACAGATAGTCAAACTGAAAGAATCATTCAGACCCTGGAAGATATGCTTAGAGCCTGTGTGTTAGAATTTCAAGGAAGTTAGAATACTCATCTACCATTAATAGAGTTTGCCTATAACAATAGTTATCATTCTAACATAGGAATGACACCATTTGAAGCTTTGTATGGTAGGAAGTGTAGATCACATTTGTGTTTGTTAGAAATAGGGGAAAAGAGTTTATTAGGACCTGATATAGTGCAGCAAACTACAGAAAATATCAAATTTATCAAGGAAAAATTACTTGCTGCTCAGAGTATACAAAAAAGTTATGTTAATCAAAGAAGAAGACCTTTAGAATTTGAAGAAGGAGAATATGTTTTCCATATAGTCACTCCTACTACTGGGATTGGCAGAACCCTTAAATCCAAAAAGTAGAATTTCAGATTCATTGGTCCATTCTAAATCCTTAAAAAAGTAGGACCTGTTGCCTATCAAATTACGCTCCTCCCAAATCTTTCAAATCTTTATGATGTCTTTCATGTACCCCAACTCAAAAAATATTGTTTTAACCATTCACACATCATAGAACATGAAACAATTCGAATAGAGATTATTTGACTTATGGAACAAAATCTGTACGAATCATGGATAGATTTGTCAAACACTTGAGAGAAAAAGAAATTCATTTAGTTAAAGTGATCTGAGAAGGACTGTCACCAGAAAAGGCAACATGAGAATTAGAAAATGACATCCAGAAGTCTTATCCAGAATTATTTCGATCATATTAGTGAATTTTGGGGACAAAATTCTAAAAAGGGATAAATGTAACATCTTATTTTTCATAAAATATTTTTGTAAAGAATAAAATTTTAATTTATTTAACTTGAATATTCTATTTTGTTTTATATAGTTGTTACTAATAAAAGAAGATTAGATAAAATTTGTAAGAATTTAATTAAAATTATAGAGATTAACTTTCTAGAGAAATTGGTCATAGCAAATAATAGAACGAAAAATTATGAAATTAAAAATAAGAATTTATTGAAATAAAGATTAGAAGTATCATAATAGATATATTTATAAGAAGATATTTATGAAAATATATTTATAAGAAGATATTTATAAATTAATTATTATTTTAATATAAAAATATATCTTAAATATCTAAGTGTAATCATTACTTAATATAAATATTTATATCTATCTATATATATATATATAACGTTGCAAATACTACAACGTGCATCCTGTAATAATTACTTAAGCCATTCAAGATGGCTATAAATAGGGAGTGTGATTACGGTGGAAGCAAAAAAAAAAATGGAGAGAAGGAGAAAAGAAAGAAGGAAAAATGAGAGAGAGAGAGAGAGAGAAAGAGAGAAAAGAGAAAAAGAAAGAGAAAAAAGAGGAAAAAGAAGAAAGTCTCTATAAGAACTAAATTTTCTTTTAAAATAAAAACACGGCATCAAGTATATGCTTTATTATTTTAGTATCTTGTACATATTATTATTCTTGTTAAATTTATTATGCACATGCAATGTTGTTAAATTATGAAAAGTTAATATTTGATTGGCTTTGAAATGTTTATAATATTTGACAAAATTTAGAATTAATATAATTTGAATGTTGCTTCTTTCATAGGATCAATATAATAAATTATAAAAAAATTAAAATATTACCCAAGACTTAAGTAAAATAAATATTTTTAATTATATTATACAATAAATATATGTGCTTGATTTACAAGGACTTTCTTATGTTTATCTTAGTTTGGGAGTAATTTTATGATCTTTATTTTGATCTTTACAATAAAAGTACTTTAGTGTAATGAATGCACTATTATGACCAAGACAAATTATGGACCATGATGAAGATTTGCAAACTACGGACTATGATGAGGACTAGACAACCATGGACTGTGATGTGGACATTTAAAAGAACTATTAAATTAATTTTAAATCATAGTTGGTCCCTTGAAAAACTGACATTTAAATTTAATGATTCTAAGTATTGTGAATTTTATATAATTGCCATGATTTATTTATAGACTTGTATATGAAGAATTTATTTGTGATATGTTTGTGGTTTGTATTATGTTTGTGTGTGATGGCAAGCAAGTGATTCAAGGAAAAGTTTGCACCTAACCGTTGAGAAGGCAAATGGGTGAATTTCTTTTTATGTTACCTGTCTTGGTTAGTGTGGGTATGTCTAGTTTTGTTGTCACAATGTTAAAGTAACACTCGAGATAGGATGGATTCCCTATAAAAGTGAAGGTCTTCGAATGTAATGTGAGATAAGCAGACATGGAAAGAAAAGTAAAGGGTGGATTTCCTATGATAAGGAATTTGCTTGTTGATGCTTGTTTATAATGTTGTATTGCATATTTCTTTAGTACACATTCAGTTATACTGCTGGAATGCTTTTATTATTGTCATACTTTGATTGCCATATGGTTTTCTGTGTGCTTTGCACAAATGAAACTCACGATATGTTTTCAAATGTTTTATAATTGTTCATTTCCCTCTAAGAATTTTCATTTCTCACTTTGTTCATGGTGATTTCAGAATAGCACAGGATGCATTTTTGTTATTATTAATCAAATTAACCATGCATGAATTCTAGTCTCTAAGGAGGGGAATGATTATATTAGAAATATATGCATTTTCTTGGCTAAATAAAGACTCTGATATATGTAAGCCAAATAATAACTTCATTGCTTGGTTTCTTATTTTCTTTAATTAGAACTTATGTTTCTGATATTGTTTCTTTACTTACTATCTATTTCGATTTCGATATCTGTTTCTGTTTTGATATCTGTGTTTCGATTTGATCTTTGCTCTTCAACTTTAACTTTCTCATATTTTTTTATTTAGATTTTGATCTCTATCCTTTGATTTCGAACTCTGTTTTGATTTCTATCTCTTCGACTTTGATCTTTTCCTTCGATTTCGATCTCTATCAAAAAATTTGGTTGTTGTAAACACATTTTTTTTTATTTGTAAAATTTTCTAATTTTTATCTACTTGTAATTCATCTAGAAACAAATTTTCAAATTTCAACAGAATTTTCTTGAGTATTCAAAATTACTGAACTTTATTTAGTAATAATTGAAATTTTTATGGAGTAATCTAACTAATTTTGTTAATATGACTATGACTAGAGAGATTAAGAGTAACACCCTCGATTATAAAATTTGTTGTCAAATAATAATTTAGTAAGGGGGTTATAAGTTGCAAGTTAAAATAACCTGCCCCACATAACTTGTGAGTTATGATAAATGAGTTGACCCATCATGTCTTTTTTCTCTCTTTTTTTAAATTAAGATTATCTTATAAATCACAAGAATAATCGAATATATTGAATCACTATTCTTAATCAGAAACATTCATGACTTGCTCCATAAATTATTATTATTTTTGTTTGAGACTTAGCTTTATGTGGATCGGATAAGTATCTTTTATCTGCACAAACAATTAATTGTGATATAGATTCATATGAAATAATCACATTTCTATTGTTCATCAAAGATATCAAAATGTAATGACACTTTATGGAGAATAAACTTCTCTATATCAATATTTGATCTTTATGAGAAACCATGTGCTATGAGTCATGTTTCGTATCTCACGGCCTTATTTTTTTCTCATTTTTTTTCTCACAAGCTCCCATTTGTATCCTATAGATTTCGTATTTTTTGAGGTTCAGACTTTAGGTCCATTAAAACTTCTTATGGGGTTCAAACTATATGGTCAAAATCCTCATATTTTGCTAAATAAGTTCAATTTTTCCTGCAAGCCATTTTTTCTAGCTTGGCCAATACGTCGACCTTGTTTGACAATTCTAATTTCAAGATCTCCATTCTCATAGTATTATACGTTACATTATATTTAGGCTTAAATACACTTTTGGTCCCTATACCTTTATCCTATTTGGATTTTAGTCCCTATACTTTTTTTATCTGAGTTCCTTTACTTTCATTTCATTTTCACGTTAGTCCCTGCCGTCATCTACCATGATGACACCGTTAAATTTCGTTCTATGTGACAAACAGAATCCTACTTGGCAGCAATAACAAATAAAAATTAATATTTTTAATCCATCTCATTTTCCTCTAATAATTTTTATAAAAAGTGACAAAAATCCTAAAAAAATCTAGGGTTTCTCCATTGAAATTGTGCAGCTTCACTTCTTCCTTCTCTATACTCAACCATGGATGGCAACAGCCACTGCTCCCATAGTTCACATTGTAGTCGCTCCACTCATGGGAGTCGCCTGATCACAAGCATGTTCTGTGCTTGTGGTGGTAAGGTGATGATATATACTTCAAGGACAGATGAAAATCTAGGAAGAAGATTTTTTAGGTGTCCTAATTACAGAGGAAGGAAATTTTTGGTTTATGATTTGTTTCCATCTTTACTCCAGTGATTTGAAGGGGGATTTGTGGTAGACAGATTGGAGTTGTGGTTTGTTTGAATAGTTGGATCTGCCAATGCCAACTAGTGCGAAGGAAGTTTGTGAAATGCAATAACAAGTGGTTCGAGGTCTGAAGAGGAAACTGAAGATTTACATGCTGCTAACGGTAATTTGTTGTGGAATGACAGTGAGATTGGTGTTGTTTTTCATGGACACTCAATATGACAGAAGAATATTGTATCAGTTACTTTGAATTGATTCTGACTGTTAATGTATCTTGGTAGGTAGATGTTTAGGGTCTGAGCAAATGTATTAGGTGGTTTAATTGAGCAAATAACTTGACTTATGTAATCTCCTTTTGATCAATTAATTGAAAACTTTTGGATTTGGCATTGTCTAATGTTTACTTGTGCAACCATAATTGTGTTGACAGTAAGGACTAAGTAATGAAATTACAGGAACTGAATAACTGACTGGTATCCATAGGGACCAATACACAAATCATATTTAAGTATAGGGACCAATACACAAATCATATGAAAGTATGAGGACAAATTTAACTATAATTTAAGATAATACAAATAATCACCATTAACCATTAACCTTGTTAGTAATGTATAGGGACCAATACACAAATCATTAAAGGAGTACAAATAGTCACCCTGTCATTAAAAGAGCACAAATAGTCACCATTAACCATAATTTAATCATTAACATTAATATAATAGTCATTGTAATTGTCAATATAATAGTCATTAACCAATATGCATCAACTCATAATTGTCAATATATTAGTCATTGTCATACACTAGTCAATATACAACCAACATCAGTAATAATCCATTAAGTCACCAAAAATGATAAGTCCCAAAAGATAAAAAATACAAAAAAGCAAAAGACAAGTGTGGTCCATTGGCCTTGGTTTTCTCAAACTCAGTGTGGTCCATTGAAAAACTTCTGAGTGCCTTGTACATTTCCTTGTCCTTGTCCATGTGTCATAGTGCCTTATGAGTTAGCTATAATAGGCCTCCTTCTCCATATAAAAACTCCTCTTACCACAATTTTAGGCCTCAGTCTTGAACTAGATTCAGTACCAGCAGATGCATTTGCAGGTTGAGCATTTGCTTCTTAAGTAATTGCAGTAGATGCATAAGCAGATGATAGCATTTCAAGTGGTACATTTGTACCTGAAGTTGATAAAAAATCTTGCACGTCTTGCTAACACTGTAACACCCCAACTTTTGGGATAATTACAATATAGTCCTGAAATGTACTGTTTTGTGAATTCCGTGAGTAGTAAATTAAATTTGACTGTTTCGTGAGTGTATTTGACTATTGTATGTGATTTGCTCTGAGCCAGAGAAATAATAATTTTCTGACCGAAAAAATCTTATTTTAATTAATTGGAGCTGGGGGATCTTATTAAATCTAATTCTAATTGATATATATATTAATCTCTTAATTTTTAGGAGTTAATTGTGTAATAAAATAATTTTATATTATTATAATATTATTTTATATTACAAGATCTCTTGTCTCAAAAAAACAAGAAAAATCGCTTCAAAATGACTATAGACCTTTAAAAGTCTGTGGGACCCACGTTTAGAAAAGCAGTCAACGATTCTGACTGGACAAATTTTTAAGCCAATGGGAGCAAGTCAACGAAAGTGGCTTGACTATTTTGAACTAATAGGAATAGGTCAACAAAAGGAGCATGGACTTTAATATGGACCGTTGGATGAAAACTTAGTTAGGAAGCCTTTAACCTTAACCGTTGATCAAATCAATAGTGTGGATGTGAACTTGATTAGCAAGCATTGAATATTGGCCATGGATCTAATCAATGGATAGTAATTAAAGTTGAAATCAATGATTAGGATCAAGTCAAATATAGTGGCTTGACTTTGTTTAGTAGCTAATTAATCTTGATTTGGTTAATCTAATTACCTAATTAGTAAACTAAGTAAACTAACCTAGTTATTAATTAGTTATAATTTAAATACTAATTAAATATCCTAATATTATTTAAAGGTTATAATATATGCTAATCTATGTTAAACTAATTAGTTATAAAGTTAGAATGTTAATTAAGTGTTAATAGGATATTTAACCTAATCAATTATCTATTTAATTAGCATGGAATTAGTCATTAATTAAAACCAAATTAAGCCCCCTAATTCTCTTGAGTCTTACGGCCAAGGAGGCCAATTTGACAAGTTCTACATCATTCTTGAACCATCTTGCATGCACACTAGGTGGCCAAATGGTGACATAAGCCATGTGCACTCAAATTATGATATTTTGTTCAAGTAAATCTCTTCATTTTCCTACAACACCTACACGGCAGCACCCCTCCCATTTCACTCTCCAATTTCATATTTTCACTCATCCAAGGCTTAGCCTATTTTCTCTCCAAAAACACCAAGAACCCAAGCATACTTTCTCTTCTATTTTTCTCTCTCAATTTCGGCCAAGCGCCCAAACACCACCACCAATCTTCTATAATTTTACCTCTTCACTTTTCCTAAACCAAAATCATATTCTAAACACTTTTCCTTCACAAGGTTTTGTCAAAAACCTACTCTATCTAGTCCAAAATCAAAGCTTTTGTTCACTTTCCTAAGGGTAAGTTTTGATTCTTTGGTTTAAAGTTTGATTTTTGATTTTCTAAACCATATTTGTTTCATGGTTTTTCAATCTTGATAATTGTATGTGTTTTTACTAATTGTTTAGGAATTATTAGGATTTTGTGTTGGTTTTAAAGAAAGCAAGGAGAAAGAGGAGACTAGCTGATTTTTGTCTTCAAGAGGTAAGAGGTAGATTTAATCTCATCAACCCTAAGTGGTGATGGTAAAATGGAATTGTATGTGTGTGAAGAATCCATAAGGATTCATTTGTGTGATTGTTTGTTGTTTTTATTATTTTATGTGTGTGTTTAAATGCTTTCCTATTTGTGATTTATTTTATTTGCTATGCATGTCTATAGTTTTAAAAATATATTGTATGTGTTTATATATTGTATGTGCTTATAATTATATTATTATTAAAGTAATATGTGAATAACATGTAACGATTTGCATGAGTGTTCCAAAGAACACAAAGAGGCTCACGGCCTTATCATTAAACAGAGAACCAAAATGTTCTCAACCATTTTCTAAATCAATGATTTAAAGAAGCTAGGTAAAATAATAAATTTAAGAATGATTTAGATTAATTATGGCCAACATGCCATTTAATGTATAATTGAATGCCATTTTATTTTCTAAGATAGGTTAAGAAGTTAATTTACAAAAGAAATTGATTCCCAATGAATCTTTGAGAAATGAAGTAAATAAACTTAGTTTAGAATTCTAAGTTTAGCAGAATTTATAATAAGCAAAAATTAGAGCAAACGCTTGAAAAATACTAACGTAGAGCTCACTCTATAAGTTTTGAAGCGTGTTAGCAAGTTTCAAAGTGTAACGATTGGGTAAGATTAAAATAAACTGAATTTAGAGGAAAACGTTAAAAATACCTTATACTGATTTTATAGGCAAAATGTTGTCAAAATTTACTAAAATCAAACAAATAAAATATAACGATACCATAATATATTTATAACATAAGAAAAATACTTTACGTAGTTTAAAAGTACTAGATATAGTCTACACATATTTAAAATAATGATTTTAAGCTGTATGGTTAAGAAAATGATTTAAAAATTTTACACGATTGAGAAAATGATTTAAAAATATTACACGATGTTCAAAAGCGTCAAAATATATTTACGTGATTTTAAAAATGTTTGTGAAAACGACGCGATTGTGAAAACACGATAAAATTTCTATGCGATTAAACGATACAGCGAGTTTTGCTGTCGGGCCAAAGTGGTGGACCCGGACATGTTGAGAGATAGTACTGTCAGGTGGGACAGGCTATATTTTGGAATATTGTGATTAAGGATATTTTTGTAAATATGGTAAAATCTAGATATAAAGGGTATTTTTGTAATTTTAGATCATGCTTAGAGTGTTTTGTCAATTTGGTTGATAATTAGCGATTGATTGACGAGATGAATTACACCGGGTTGTGCTGTGATAGGCGTAGTGTGGTTCAGTATATGAACTTGGAGGCATTAGTGTACGGAGAAACCCATATGTGGACCGTTGGTAGCGCCTTTGGGCCGTGGTAACGGGCAACACACTAATGATCTTGACAAGCACTATTCTTACTCGAGGTCTGGTAGAAACTATTATGTACAATGCCTATAGTACACGATGTTTGGATTGTGTACTGCTACACGATGTTTGGACTGTGGGCTATAGACACAACGTTAGACTGCGCAATAGTTTGGTTGGGCAGCCATGAGTACTATTAGTTCTTTTCGGATCATTCTCTCAGATATCCGTGTTTAGCTCCATGGAGTAGGAGCGAGTCAGTGGGTATCATTCATCATTTGCATTTTAATGTTTATTATAATCTGTGATAAAATGCATGATGTATTAATTTGCTATATTGTATGTGATATAATGGTATGTATTACTTTACTATATTATGCATGATATGCTGGTATGTACTATTGTGATAATTGTTTTGTATTATCGTTTTCTTATTTGCCATACGGGTAATGATGTAGATTGTCTCACCTCTTTATTGTATTGTTCTGCCTGTTTCTACTTTATGTTTATATCATCGAAGACTACAATGGCGGCAAGAAGAGGTCAATTAGGTTTCTTTAGATTACAGTTTCTCGAAGGCGCTGAGGCTTGATATGTCCACTGGGACACAGGACACTTAGAGTACAGTGGTGACGTTACTTTATCAGTAAGTAGGACTCGACATGGGTTCGTTACTACACGTTATACGGTTACTTTTGTACAAGTTATTTTACCTATTAGGGAGTTGTGGAATGAATTTCACCATACTCCTAGAGAGAACTTCGACATAGTTTTGAGTCGAATTTTTATCGGTCAAGACATTCTTAACTAGGGAATTTGTCTTATGACAAGGACTCATGTCTTAGGTGTTATGTTTTAGTCTTATGCTGACTTTTTACTACTTTGTTAAATATTTGTAGTTGTAAATTAATTATATACTTCAGACAAAAATCATATGTATATTATAGTGTGATTATGTTTTGCTTTATTTAGTGTTCTGTGTTATTTTATTTAATATTGTAAATATAAAAGGAAAAATTTTACTACTAATATTATTTATGTATCAAATGTTTTACAACTTGGGTAAGAATTTTATTTTATTTTATTTTACTGCATCATAAATGTGACATCCCCACAAGGGTGTTACAAACACTCCTCTTGCTTTCCAAGGAATAGTGCCCTTCATCCCTCTGAAACCTTGTTTGCATTAGTATATCTTAATATTTCTCTTATACCACAAGTTCTTAAGGACTACAGTCAATTCTTGCAGTGACCACAAATCCTCTTCACAATCCTTCAAAGTGTGCATTCTCCTACCAATATACCTTACTTTCTTACCAGGGAACAAATGCCCTTCATAGTATATGAAGACAGTGAACTTATCAGGTAGGCCATCTAAGAAACACAACAAACACAACAAATCAGAAGTTACAAAACTGATATTACGATTATAGAAATACAACAAACACATCAAATACATCAAACATAGCAATTATGCAGCAACACACCAAAGTAATTAAAACAACAACCATAAAAGAACCAAAACATGACATAAGCTAAATGTGATGTACTGTCCTGTTGGGATTATACAGCAACACACCAAATATCTATTCAACATGTAGTGACACAAAACACTCCCACACACTTACAAAACACCATAACTGACACAAAACCAAAGGTATAATCCTAACCCTAACAAAAACTAAACACTAACAAAAAATTAGAAGTTGCAAAATAGAATTCCTCATCTAAGAAACAACATTCATTGAACATAAATGGGTAATCACCATTTTCATTGACATTGCACCTTTTCCATTCTCACTATATCACAAAAATCAGAACCACTCTACATACATTTATCACAAACTAATGCCCAGAAAACCTAGCATTTTAGGATAAACATCATTTCCATTAATATTGCACCAAATACAACAAGTGGGTTTTTGCTAGAAACTTACAGGCATGAGATTGTTCCTTTGGTGACGAAACTGATTCAAAAATTTCGTGGAGTATAACTTGTGCCCTTTGCTTCTTCCTCATGATGAATGTCATCGAATAAGTGAAGCAGTGCAAGACAGAGATGGCGTTAGAATAGAAGCAGGGGAAAAAGGGAGAAAATTTGGTGAGGAAGAGGAAGGAAGGTTCAAATGGTTTTGGATAAAGGAAGAGGGAAGATTGATTTATTTTTATGTAATAGTTTATTATTGTTGGAGGGAAATGAGGTAGATTAAAAAATTTAATTTTTATCTGATGTTGCTGCCAAGTAAGATTCAGTTTGTCACATAGGACGAAATTTAACGGTATCATCATGGTAGGTGACGGCAATGAGTAACGCGAAAACAGAATAAAAGTATAGGGACTCAGATCTAAAAAAAAAGTATAAGGACCAAAATCCAAATAGAGCGAAAGTATAGGGACCAAAAGTGTATTTAAGGCTTATATTTAAATGTGTTGTCAACAACCATTTTCTTTTCATTCTATCTTTTCCCCTATAAAGACATAATTTATTGAGATCTTATTATTTTTGTCTGGTACTTGAACTTCTTTTCGCGTTGGAACTATTTCAAAAGTTTAGACTACTTCATGAGTCCATATTATGTCTCTAGCTTCTTCATCAAAATTATCTTCTTTAATGTTAGAATATTTGAAAAATATATCATAATATTAATTTTATATTTTAATATTTTAGAATATCTTAAATGATCTCTTATGATTTATTTTCTATTTATAATTTTTTATTTATTTTCTTATTTGATTAGGTGTAGGAGTCTTCTATTAATATAAATAGAATTGTCGAGTCTGTCTTTTGTATCACATCATATCACATCATATCTTTTAATAATATTTTTAATTTATAGTTGTCTCTATATTTTTCTTATTCCATAATCATAAACCTAATTCTTCAACATTTAGAAATATTTGTCTCTTTAGCAATATCATTTGCTTTCTTTTCCCTTTTCGGGAGATCTTTATCTTTGGAGTCAATTGATTTACCATGTTTTTAGCATGTTTATGACTCATTTAATGAATAAAAAAAGGACTAGTACCTTAATGTGTAGAAATCATAGGAATTAAATTAAAAATAAGTGAAAAAATAAAGATTGATACTTTAACGGTATAGACCAAAAGTCAAAATCTAGACATTCAAAATGAAAAAAAAAACTATAATAACCAAAACTTAAATGTGTGAGAACTATATGTACTAAAATCTTATTTAAAACAAAAAAAAAATCCTAACAAATATGTTTAACATCACAGTTCTTACATGATTCTTCTATTTATCTTCTTTTATTAAAAAAAATCGTTATTTACCTTTTTCTTTTTCTCATGTATAGGATGGAATAAACTCAGAATGTATAAATTAACATTTTTTAAAAACTTTGAACAATCAAATTAAAAAATTGAAATATAAATATTTCACATACAATGTATACATTATTTTTTTTAATAAAATGTATACATGTAAATTATACACGATTTTAATAATTTAATCCCGGCTGCGGAACTTTATATAACATTATAATGTACGAAGAAAAAATTATACACATTTTATATAATGCATGCAATTGCTGTTTTTCTTAAATTAATGACATGGTATGACAAGACGCGTCTAATCTAATCTAATTTAGGAAAATATTTTTCTTATATTTAAATATATCTAACTTTCCTTTATTATATTTTTTGTGTGAAAGAAATATTAAATCAAGTTATATTCAACTCTAATATTTTAACAAGATATAATATAAATTTGTAAATAAATTAAAAAAATTAAAGTATTTTTTATAAAAATGTCTAATTTATTAACAGTAGACTGCCCACGGTCAAATGACCCAATGCGATCTCACACAGGAATGAGATACACGTATAACATTTATGGTAAGATTTTATATTAGATTTTAATCGATCTAGAAAATCTGAGGGAATTATTTTTTTTATTAAAATTAGGTGCTGTTCACACTAACTTATAAATACTTTAATTAATCTATTTCTTCAATTTAATTAAAAGTAAACCCATTCACACTTAGACAAACCTATTTAAACATATGAATATGCGCCACATATTTATCTACTATAGGCCTACTCCTTAAGATTTGCCTCAGGTAATTATTTATTAAATAGAAAAGCCCACAATCATCGATAATAAATTATGTAAATCAACATCACTTCAGTACTTACTTACATCCAACAATAAAATAAAATGATGGTCAGAATATTCGTCGTTCAGGTATCTTTCCAGTCAATATACATCCCTCATATATATATATATATATATTTCATCATTCAAATTCAAATACCTAAAAATCATTTACTCAACCGCATAAAGATTTTTTTCTAAATAAGGATAATGAATTTATGATCAATAATATGGTACAAATTACAAAGATAGATCATAGAATAAAATAAATAATACAAATTATACAACTTAAGCATGGTAAGAAAATGAAACTAAAAATATGAGTATCTTTAGATTAGTTTATTTTATATTTAAAATAACTTATAATAAAAAATTTAATAAAAGAACTCTTGAAAAATAAGAAAAAAAAATCTAAACATGCTTTTAATTAAGTGTTGTGTTAGTGGAGTTTGCAAAATGAGTCTGACTCATTGGTTTAGCTCAATAACTCGCAAAAAAATGATAGGTTAAGTTATATATTTTTATTTAGAGTAAATTACATTTATTTTTCTTTAAGTTTGATGATATTATATTCAGTCTTATTTTTTTTTTAAAAATGACACTCACTCTCATTAATTGATCAAGTTGTATAATTATGTAAATATTATCAATTAAAATTTATAGAATTTTCAGCATTCACAATTATTTATAAAAAAATACAGCCTCATTCTTTTTCAAAAATGACACTCATCCCTCAATTAATTGATCAAGTTACATAATTATGTAAATATTATCAGTTAAAATCTATAGAGTTTTTAGCATTCACAGTTATTTATGAAAAACTATATATACTAAAAATAATTGTGTTTACTATAAACTTTACTGATTTTAATTAGTAATATTTATATATAATAATATTTTTTATATAAAAAAAACTTTTACAATTTTTTTGTGTGGATGTGTAAGGAGTTTTTTGAAAAAATATATATATATCTTTTAACTAGTAATGTTATCAAATTTTAATTGATAAAAAAATATTACCAAATTTTAACTTGGTAATATTTATACATAATAATATTTTTTTAAAATATTTTTTTCATAAATAATTATAAATGTTGAAAATCTTATAGATTTTAACGATAATATTTATACAATTATGTAACTTGATCAATTAATGAGGTGAATGTCATTTTTTTAAAAAATGAGATTAAGTATAATATCATCAAACTTAGATAAGAGTGAGTGTAATTTACTATTTAATTAAATTTTAATTTTTAACCCATTTAACCCGTTTCATCTAATCTACATGTTAAGCGAGTCAAACACAAATTGACCTGTCAGATTGAAATTAAAAATGATATAAATTAAATTATTTATGTTTATAGTATTTTTATAAATATAATACTAATTTTATTTTTTTATATTTATAATCTCTACAAATTATAATTCTTTTAATCCATTTCTCCAAATAGGCAACCCAACCCACCCCATATTTTGGCTGATGAGAGCGGGCCTGGGCGAACAGGGTGAGTCAGCCCATTTTTCCACCTCTATGTGCTGGTGTATTATCTGGCGGGAACCAAAAGCACATTAACTACCTAATCTAAAATAGCACAAGTAACTACCATATTTCACTCTTTCTCTGTAAAAATAACTGTCTGTTTTTAGAAAAAGGAAAAAAACCAAAACAAAACAAGATTAACCTTAAGCTGAGATTCTCTGTCTCTCTGTAGACATAGATAGAGAGAGAAAGAGGACAGAGAGACCATGACTTGGTTAGGAGAAGAGAAAAAAGACCCAACAATATTGACTTTGTTCTGAGAGAGGCCTCTTCTTCTTCGTCTTCTTCTTCTCTCTTTCTCTTACTCTCTCTCTCTCTCTTTCTCTAGCCATATCCACCATAGCCATCATCATCATCGACCCACAAATTAAAACAATTAAAAAAAAACAAGTCTTTCTTTCTAGAACCACCAATCACAAAAAAAAAATGTCTCTTCTTCTTTACATTCTGCTCTATACATCATCATCATGTCTTCAAATAACGATTCAAGAACAACAACAACATTCTGAGTCCATTCCCACATAGGCCATAGCCATCATGCGTTGGACGTTACCCACCCTTTCCTTCTCACCATCCCAACCTTCCTCCGCCACAGCCGTCGATCACCACCACAGGAAGGCATGGCTCTTCCGGAACTCCAAGAAGTGCAGGAAGCTCCGCCACGTGGGCGACCACGATGCCAAGTCCCCTCCGAGGTCGCAGCACGACTCCGACGAAGACGCTCTCGCGCCTTCGTCGCATTCCCCCACCTCCTTTCGCTCCTCCTCAGTCGCGCCTCAGCCGCTGCCCTTGCCGGAGTTGTCCTCCTCCACCGCCGCGTTGCTTCGCCAGAGAGACAGTGAGTGCCGTCTTCCCTCGCCGAAGGATGTACCTAGCCCCACCTGCGGCGGCTTCCGAGGCCTAGAGGATCGCGATGTCGCCGCCATGGACGGTGCCTCCGGCTTTCGGATGCGGAGGTGATTTTTTTTTTTTTAATCTCTTTTCTTCAATTTTATGTGAATTGTGTTTAATCTATGGTCATCATATCGATATTTAATACTTATGGTATCAGATACTTCGATGTTTTTATATACTTTTCGTCAATATATCTTTCAATTATTTATTGAATTTTTGCTGTATCAATATATCCGCATCACGTAGTATCTGCTAATTATCGCTATTATGTTACTTTATTTATTTATTTATTTTTCTCTTCATGGATTCCCAATTGCATATCTATAAAGATAGGATCATAGGACATACCATACCATTCTATGCATTGATTGTTTGCACTAGAATCACTCTGTTCGGATTACTATATGGATTTGTTTGAATGTTCAACTTCTCCATGGTTGTTGTGTAACGCTGAATATGGTAAATTTTTGGAGAAAAAACACATCCAATCCAATAATTGTTTATATTTGTAAAAATATGCAATATTTTTTTAGAAGTTTGAACAATTCAATGCTGATGCTAGAAACCCAGTTGGCCTTATATTCCTTATGTTGTTGATTTATGGAATTGTGTGATCTTTCTTTCAATTTTACTGTGTTTCTGACTGGATGACATTGTGCATTTGTACTGTACCTTGCCATATATATGTTCATGGAAGACAGGAAGAAATTTCAGTTTAGTTTACTAGAATGATGTTTTCTTGCTGCATATGCTGGCCACCAGAGTTTGTTAACATTTGCCTGAAATCTTGTTACAGTGTTTTTGCTAGCCAAGAGACAAGAAGGAATTTGGAGCAGGCTGAAAGTAGGTCATCGAGGATGGTGCATCAAGATCACAGTGGTTCTGAAAGCACTCGAGATAACTACTTGGTCAGCGTCCCGGTTAGGGGTGCTTCAAGTAGCTCTTTTGCCAGCCCCACAATCAGCCCACAGAAAACTAGAAATGCTGATTTTGTTCCATATTATTATGTGACTCCCAAAGGAAATCAATTCTGGTCTGCACCAGAGATGCCTACCTCTGAAGCAGGCCTGCCACCTCCTGCCTTTTTTGATTTATCAGCATTAGGCACTGAAACTTCTCCCCATCAAAGTCCACAGGGAAGAAGTCCCCAGCAACACCGTAGATGCTCAAGTGGACCTCCATCACCTATACATTCCATGTTACCCGTTGAGACCTCAATGGCACGTCGTGAATGTAATGTTCCAGTCAGTGTTCACCCCTTACCCCTTCCTCCTGGGGCAGCCTTACCTTCACCATCTGCTGCAGCAACCTCCTTTTCCCATGCTGTGGCTAAGTCAGAATCATTGCCAATGAAAAGCCAATGGCAAAAAGGGAAACTTATTGGGCGTGGTACATTTGGAAGTGTTTATGTTGCCACCAATAGGTATATAAAAGTTTCATAAGTGTTTTATGCTCTTGTCTTCTCTCTCTTCAAAGGCTCTCAGACAAATTTTGCTTCCTGACAGAGAAACTGGAGCATTATGTGCAATGAAAGAAGTAGAATTATTTCCTGATGATCCAAAATCTGCAGAGTGTATAAAGCAGTTAGAACAGGTTTACTTGTTAGTTATCACTGTCTATTTGTCAACTGCATAAGATGTACATATTAATTAAAATGTGCTAACTGGTATCTTTTGTGTTTGTGTTGTGTGTTGGTATTAGACACTATCTGTTATTAGAACTTTCGTACTTCACTATAGAAGTCAGTGTGGCATATTTCTTTGTTAATTTCCTTGGAATAGTAATTTCTTTGCTATCCTGGATGAGAATACATTTCCTATTGTTTTCAATTCTCTTATTATACATAAACACTAGGAACTGATGGCTGAGTGATTAAGATTATCTTATAATTCTACTTAGCAAATTTGCTTCTGAAATGTTTTATCATGAAACTTCTGGTAACAAACGCAGCTGCTTTATAATTGTAATACTTGGTTATCGAAAATAATTTTCCTTGTTAGACAGATAAGAAGCTCAGCACAGATTAATGGGTCAATTATTTACCTGTTAGCTTTCTGCTATGCTTTGGCCCATGTCATACATTTTGCGGTGACGATTCCTAAATTTCATTGTATTGTCCATTATACTTAATGAGGTTGCATCATATTTTTAACGGCTTGGCTATATATTTTATCTTCCCCTAATTGATTATGAAGATTTGTTATGTTCTTTGTCCTCTTTATCCTTCTTACTAATTTATACCTTTTTTCAGGAAATTAAAGTTCTTAGCCATCTGAAACATTCTAACATTGTGCAGTATTATGGTAGTGAAATAGTAAGCAATCTCCCAATTCATGATTAGGTGCCCAAGATTAATCATTTATTTCTGTAACATCCTCAAAACGTTCTAATATCTTCGGGTTATGTGTTTGCAGGTTGGAGACCGGTTTTATATTTATCTGGAATATGTCCATCCCGGTTCAATTAATAAATATGTCCGTGAACATTGTGGTGCCATAACAGAATGTGTCATTCGGAATTTCACTCGTCATATTCTTTCGGGGTTGGCTTACTTACATAGCAAAAAAACAATTCATAGGTACAGTCACATGCTTGATATGCTTCATACTAGCTTGAGCTCAAAACCTATGGACAGATATTTTTGCAACTAACTTTTTTTGGTGGAAAATTTTTATATTTTCCAGAATTGTTAATTCAGTTTGGATTTTGTAACTTGGTTTTTTTTTTCCTTGTATGCATATAGGGACATCAAAGGGGCTAACTTGCTTGTCGATTCTGCTGGAGTTGTTAAGCTCGCTGATTTTGGGATGGCCAAGCATGTGAGTTCTAAGTCTCCCCCTCTCCATAATATGCTTTTTCTGGTCTCAGTCCTTGTGTCATGGAGAGAATGGTTCTCTCATTTCATTGATTCTTTGTATTTCTAATTGTTAATATGATTATCTATGTAATGTTGAAAAATTCTCGAAGAAGGACTTGGCGTTAGAAACACAGGCTTTAAGTTGAAAGGCTCAAACTTATTGGTTTTAAAATTCCTTTCTCTTGGTTGAAATCTGCAATGTTATCACCCCTTTAAAGCAGATTCAGTTGTTTCTAAATAAACTTCTTGCATAATATCAGGTACTTCATCTGTTAATTTTCATTGCTTGAATATGTATCTTCATGCTTTGATACTTGTTGTGTTGTTGAAATGAGATGCTTCTTTATGTTTGATCTATACATTGCTTTGAATGATTGGTGACATAAAATTATTGTTTCTCTAGTTTTTTTTTCTTTTTTTTTCACTATCATGATTGTATTGCTAGTGGTTATTTGCGGCCATTGTAATACTCTTAATTTGATCTAATAATCCTTATATTCTTCGGGTAGAATAACTTGGGATGTCTATGTTCCACAGCTAACTGGATTTGAAGCTGATCTATCTTTGAGGGGAAGTCCATACTGGATGGCTCCTGAGGTATATTCTTACTCCACATTGCTATGTAGTGTCTCATACATTCCTTACTGACACTTAATTCTCATACAGCTTATGCAGGCTGTGATGCAAAGGGATAACAGCTCTGATCTAGCTTTTGCTATTGATATTTGGAGTTTGGGTTGTACAATCATTGAAATGTTCACAGGGAAGCCTCCTTGGAGCGAGTACGAAGGAGTAAGCACCTGCAGAAAATTCTGTCTCTTGTCAATTTATTATTCTCAGGCTACTTTGTACCACATATTATAAGATTCCTCATAGGTAATAGAGCCCCAATAGTTGTTAAAATATTATTTTAGGGTTTGGTAACATTGAGAACTTCTTATTTAGACATGGTTTTATATGTGCTTATATGAGATGCTGAAGTTTGTTAATGGAAGACAATGCATCAACTTTTTACTTATTTTGGTAAACATCCATTTTACAAACAATAAAGCATCTTTATGCAACTTTTTCTGTTTGCAGCTTGTGGATGCAGCAGAGATGCTGTATGTATACAGGTCCTTCATTTCTTAACTAGCTTAAATTCTCATCTAATTGTGCAGGCTGCAGCTATGTTTAAGGTTATGAGGGATACCCCTCCTATACCTGAAACCTTGTCATCTGAGGGTAAAGATTTCCTGAAGTGCTGCTTTAAAAGAAATCCAGCAGAGCGGCCAACTGCTGCAGTGTTACTAGAACATCGATTTTTGAAAAACTCACAACAGCCAGATGTTTCATCTTCTACCCAGCTGTATAATGGAACAAGTTTCATGGTAAATATAACTGTTGTGTCTCCTTAATATTTGCCAAACTATGCTGCTTGGTATTTAAATTTTTCTTATGTTGGCAGGATAAACCCCATTGTACCGGAGGGCAATCTGAAAATAAACCTGCTCAGATGTCTATCCCCAGTGCAAAGATTGCAAAGGGTAAAGCCGCTGAGAGGCGAGGATTTATCATTCCTTCCTTAGATATCCTCCCTGCATATTGGGACCAATGACTCCATCCTGTTCTCGGTCTTGTATAGCTTTGCATGAACTATAGCTCAATCTTCATGCATGATTCTTTTTCTCTGCTATAACTTCTGCATAGCAGTGGTGTCACATTGCTCTATCTCCTCCCTGTACTCTTGAAGCACTTCCTACGTCACTCTATATACTCGGCTTGCAACACACATACACGGTCCAATACATTGTGATTTTCTGTAACTGTCAAAAGAAAAAAAATGGTAATTTCAAATGACTGCACTGAGGGAAGTTATCATTCATTATGCCAATGACTGGGGACCCATTGTTGTACTATAGTTTACGTGGACCCTCTTGTAGGTGACTTGCAGCTGTTGCTGTCATAGGTTCTTTCCCGAGTTTATCATTGATGCCTCTGAAAGTGAAGAGCTTCTTCATCTGGAAGTTATGCTGTACAAGAATCTAGCAGTAGTTTTTTGTATAATATTGTACCAACTTAGAGTGCTTCAGCAATTTAACCTTCTAAAGTGCATATTTGTACCTCCAACTACGTTAGGATGAAGTCAAAATTATGTAGATATTAGTATGCATCCCTCTCGCTTTGGGGATTCTGATTTGGTTGCTATATGTAAGCAGTGTCAGTCCTTAATGCTGATTCACTCCAGCTGTGTTGTACTTGTATGTTACAACGCCTGTTTCAAAATTTTCAGTTTTGGATAATGCCAAATTATACCCCAAAAAAGAATTGCCACATGTTAGTTCCCCAAATAAGTAAGTGTAAACAATAGGTGTAGCAAAAATAATTATAGTGATGATTTTATAAGTGAAAAAGTTCATAATTTTAATGTATTGAACTTTTTGATGAAAATGAGATGTGAAATTCATTAATGCAGCTCAAGCTTATTGATTAAAGAAAGTTTAATTTTGAAGTGCTGAGTGTAAAGTTTTTTACATTATTATTATGACATTATTAATAGAGTGTATTTTAAATTATTCTAGTATTTTGTTAAATTTTATTTTTTATTTTATATTTTTAAATAGTTGTTGTAAAATAATTAACAAAGGGTAATGATGCTCATCAAATATTAACTAATGTTATTTGCACACTATTTTTTATGTACCATTCTTATATTAAATAATGCTCATCGCTTTGGGGATTCTAATTTGGTTGATATATGTAAGCAGTGTTAGCCCTTAATGCTTATTTACTTCAGTTATGTTGTACTTGTATGCAACAACACCTATTTCAAAATTATCAGTTTTCGATAATGCCAAATTATACCCCAAAAGAGATAAAATAGACATTGTGATCTCTTATTTTTATTTTTTTTAATTTGTCCCCATATTTTTTATTTTTATCAATTTGGTACTTTATCTTACAAATTGTCATTTACTATAGTTCTCCGTCACGGTTCCGTTACAAACCCTAAAGTAGTAATGATATGTCACTAATGGTGGTGACATGACAATGATGTAGACATGATCTGGTCATGATGTGACCATCACTATTTAGTGATACATCATCACTTTTGTCAGGGGGTGTCGGAATCATGACAGAAAATCACATTGAATAACAATTTGTAAGATAAAAGAATAAATTGACAAAAATAAAAGATAAGGGACTAAATTAAAAAAAAAGATAAAGAAATAAAAAAAGAGCCTTTTTACCCCCCAAAAGAATTGCCACTTGTTAGTCCCTATATAATGGAAGAATAATTTGTTGATGCCTTTTCAAAAATGTATTTGGTGACAGATTCACAATGCTTTGTCATTAGATATAAAATCATTCATGTCTTTAGTTAATAGCTTAAGTTTTTGGAAGAATTAGTTCTTGACATGATATTAGAATCTATGACTAAGTGCTCTAAAGTTTGATTTTTATTGCTCCCATTCTTCTAAATAAAAAGTTAAATTTCAATACAAGGTAAATGAGCATGTGTATTATCTACGCTTCAAACTCAAAGAGCTCTTGAAAAAGTTGGTTCTTGGCATTTATATTTGAAATGTTCACCCAAAAATCAATTTGGGTGATTTTTAGAGAGATGCCAAAATAAAATGATTATTGGCTAAAAGTAACAAAATTTCTCATTGAAAAGTAACTTTTTGGAACCAGAATTGATTTTGAGATTTGTAGTATAAAATGTTATAGAACACAAATTATTAGAATGAATAATTAGAGGAGGTAGTGGGTAAGGATGTCAAATTAATGGGCTTGGAGCATATCCAACCCGATCCAAACATAAAGAGTGGATCTGGAGCTCCAACCTAGACTTAAGCTGATCTAAACTAGATTAGATCGAATAAAATCTAACCTGACCCAAAAATCATTCTTCTAACAAGGTTAGAAACTTCGAAATTAAAAAAAAAAAAATCAACCACAAAACTTCAACATCAGAACTCAGATTTGGATTCAAAGTTCTGCAAATCAAGATTCAAACATCAACCTTAAATTTTTTGGATTTAAAAAATCAAATGCAAATGGAATGAAGAGATGATCTAAATATCTGATTCGAAGAGCTACTCTTTTGCATGTGTTCTTTATAGTCTTTGGTTAGCGTAGCCACCTCTGGCTTGCGTTGCTAACACTTGTTCATTCGCAGGCTCACTGCACGCCTTGACTCACCTATACCTCTCATCATATAAAGAATGACGAAGAAAATAGATGAAGAAATTGATGGAGATAACGAAGGGATGGTGAAGAAGAGAGCCATTCATGTCGGTTTGAATTTTAGATTTAAAAACATCGAGTCTCCATGGATATCCAAAATCTATTGGATATTACAAAAACCCAATCCAAATATATTTGGATCAGAAAAAAGTTGGACCCAATGGACTAAATTGGTTTGGATTGGACCGAGTATCCAATCCATTAACATCCCTAGTGGTGGGTGAAGAATTAGAGGAGGTTGAAGGAATCTTTTGAGAAAAATTTGTGGAAAGGGTTTTGAGGACATTAGAGTTGGTTGATTAGGAGGTATTAAAGGTATTTTTGGAAGAGGTAGGGTCAGAGTATCTAGAAGTAGGTTGTATGAGAAATTATTACATAGCTAGTTGCTTTTGTACATACAATCGTGCCAGCGAGACTATTTGCATATAGGCAGCAAGGTTAGCTAACAAAAGATCACATTTCAAGTGATATTGTAAACCAACAATAAGGAAAGCCATCAACCATGATTTAGATAAGCCAGATAACTTATTCAAGATTTCTTCAAACTGAGATTGGTATTAAGTAAATGTAGCAACTTGTTTCACCTCTTTCAATGCAGCTTTAGGGTTATGGAAGACACTGGTACCAAATCTATGTTGCTGAGCTTCCAAGAATATGTCCCATGTGTATTGGATGTGATTATTAATTCCTCATTTGTACCAAGCGTATGTGGCCCCATACAAATGGAAAGAAACAATATTGACGCTAATCCACTAGTGTATCATAGAACTTAAAATATTCACGGACCTTAAAAATTCATTCATCCACATTTTTGCCATTAAAGAAAATGAGCTCTACTTTTACACTCTGGACGCCAATTCACCTTCCTTGAGAGTCAGATTCTGATCCATTCTTAAATAAGCATGAGTACCATCTCTATTATGATGAGCAATGTTGGTGGATTGCTAATTTTGCTTGATATTATGCATCACCTCTACCATGCTTTTTAATGAAACTTCCATGGAAGACATACAACCCTCCAATGCACCTTGGGAGAACTTAAGACTCTAGTTGAGTTCTTTTGTAGTTCAGTTGTGGCTTCCCAGCTCTCTCGACCACCTTTTTCCAACCAAGCAAGGCAAGTTCCTTCTACTATAGGGAAAAAAACTTAATGAAAGCACCAAATTGATAGAGTTGGCAAGAAAAAATTAGTGGATGTTATTGAGAAATCTTCAAAGGAATTCTCTGATAGAGATATAGAAGATGATTCTTGAGAACAAAGGAATGATTCAAGAACAAAATAAGAAAAAAAAAAACTAAAACAACACAAGAGAGAATCCTTTTCCTTCGAGTGTAGGGGTGAGAACTCCATAATTCACTATTCTTCTCTTTCTTGCGCTATATTGAGTTAGTTCTCATGTTTGTACTACATCTCTTCAGTTCTCCTATACAATCAATTTACAATTCTTATACATTGGTTCTACATATCTACAATTGATTCTACAGCCATCAGCAACTATCATAGTTGCAACTTCCTAACTACCTTGATTAGGAGAAATTTTTAGTTAGAAATTTCCTACTTAGGCATGCAAATCAATCATGTGTAAAATTATGTTAAGGCCCACATATTTTTACACATGTCAAAATTAGTGATTTGCATATCTAAGATACGAAGTTTCCACCCACCCAAGAATCTTTCCCTTGATCAATTATAACAGTTTCCACGTCAAGTCGTTAGCACCCTTTGCTTCCATGTTAGTTTCTAACTACAAGCTGGTGTAGAAGTCTTTAGCCTAGATTGATGCCCCTCTGAACCTCTTAGGCCTCACTTTCTTAGGCTTGTTCATATCATAAACATAACAATATTGTGTAAAATTTTATTCTAACAAAACTAACCACATGTAAATTTTGTGTCAGGAATAACAAAAAATGAAACGCTAACATGGGTTGGCTCTAAGAGTTCAAATCCCCTCATAACCAATAATCTCGCTTAGTGGTCATCCCTCCGAAGGAAGATCCCTTGGCACCTAGGAGCTAAATGTTAGTAGCATCCATTACCCTTGACAATATTGAAGTAACCTATTCTTACTATTATATTTGTAAAAAAAAATTTAAAAGATACAGATTAAACAACATAGGACTAAATTTAATCCTATTTTCAAGTGAATGACAACATGAGAAATGCTAGCAACACACTCATTCACACAATCTCTTTAACACACTCTCTATTATTAGGTCACCTTAAATACTTTAAAAAGTCTATGACTTGTTTACTAGCTAAACAAGTTTGCATGATTGTTCTTAAAAGGTTGACAACACTACTCCACACCTATTATTTTCATTTAAAAAAGCAACATGTCTTTCCATAATAATATTAACCTTAATTATTTGTACCAAAAAGTTTATAATAATAGATCATAGTGTGAATTATATCAATCAATCCATTTTTATTTCGAAATTGATTAATGAAAATGTTTAATCTTGAATTATTCATTTTTATGCATATATCTTAAATTATATCAATTAAACAACCTTAACTTATTATTATTATTATTATTATTATTATTATTATTATTATTATTATCTTTTAGTAACTCATTTTTTTTACCCATGACATCAAACTCACAAGAAAGCAAGTAAACTCGTGCCATACAATATGCACACCAATGCATCTTAAATAGTAGTTTTTAGAAATTCTAGTTAAAGATCATATATCAAACTTAGCTCTCACACCAGCAAATAACCAAAGGCAGAAATATATATTTTAAAAAAAAAAACTCAAATTGCAGGGAGTGTGTCCATGGTGACCGGTGGAGATGTCATCGATGGGTGGGGAGTTGAAGACTGCGTGGGTTGCCGGTTGCGGCTATGGCTGGACGGAGGGATGGCTGGCTAGACAGTTGAGGTTTCCAAATGGAGGACTAGCTAGCTAAATAGGAGGTCGATGGGTAGTTGATGGTTGGCTGCTAATGGAGGGTGGAGAGCAGTAGGGTGCATTGCTCCTTCGTACGAGGGATTAAGCATAGAGGATGAATTTTTTAACCCTTATATACTTACCCAAACCCAACCCAAACTTGTTCCCATAACCCACCCAATAATAATAATAACAAAAAGATAGTTTTTAAGTAAACTTGTAGAATTGGAAACATGTCACATTTAAAAGGAGGTGTTTGAGGTGACCCAATAATAAAAAGTATATTAAAAAAATGTGTGAATGAGTGTATTATTAGCATTCTTTGTTATAACAAAAGCTAAGTACATGAGCAAGAAAAATGGCCTACTCTAATATGCACCCTTCTTGTAAGGGTGCATATTGCACCTTACATGACAACCTTCGATTTACGATTATAATACTTTAAGGGCCATATTTTATCACCTGCAACCTAAACAACTGGTTACATTATGCATCTTTTGTGTTTTGATAAACAAAAAGAAAAAGGATTTCTGCATTTACAATCCACTTTATCTTCATTCGGCTGGTTCCATAATGTGGTGTGATTCAAAGGGTTGAATCTTCACTAAGAAAATTAATGAGAAGTTGATAAAGTTGTGTGAAGCTAAAGAATTTCAAACTCTAAAATGATTTATACATTTTGTAAATTTCATGAAGGTCAAGAAAAGAATTAAAAGAAGGAAGAAAGCTTCTCTTTTGAATATGGGTGATAGTGATATGTATCCAATATGCAATATTGTTCTACTAGGCAATATACAGGTGTGGCCAGAAGCAAACCACCCAAGCCGAACCACCATAGCAAACCACCCAATATTTTAACATTTAACTAATCATTTTAATCCAATATGCCACCTGTCGTTGATGAACTACCACAACAAAACACCCAAGTCGAACCACCTGTAGTTCCGCCCACAGTTATTGTCAATAATGCCACCTAGATTCGAGGCTCGTAGTGGCCAGATCTGTCTTGGTGGTGCAACGTGTGTAGTAGGTTATGGGTTCCACAGATCTGATGTGACTCTCGTTAAAGAGGTCAACAGTGACTCAATCTTGCGATAAGCATCGACGATGGAGGTTGGGGTGGCAGTGGCGGTGACGACGACAGAGATAGAGGAGAAGTGGTGGCACGAGGAGGATGTGTGGTGGATTTTTATTCAAGGTTATTTTTTTTTAAAGGTAACAAGAGAAAAAAAAAACCTATTGGATAAGGAGGGTTACTTGTAATTATAGGTATTTTTTAGGATACATGATGCACCATAAGCTAACAAGGTGCATAATAGCATTGGCCCAAGAAAAATCCTAGAAGTGAAACAATAGGCTTGGCAATGGGGCGAGTTTTTGTTTAACCCACCCCCGCCCCACAACTATGAATATTTTACATTGTCTATATAATATTTAATCACAATCTTAAAATTAATCATTCATTTCACATAAACTAAAAAATATGTTCAAAATAAATGTTAAACTAATAAAAATTAGTTAATATAATTAGCTTAATTAGTAATTAAATTAAACATAATATCTATTAATATGTCAGATGTGGAACAAGGCAAAATGCATTGACCAAAACCTGCACCCGCCCAATAGCGGAGTGGATTTAAACCCACCCCATGCAGGTTGGGATGGGTTAGTTACCCACAGAACTGGTGGAAATTGCCAAGCTTAAAAAACATATTATTTTTTGTAGTTTCTCTGGTGCCCATCAAAATGGGAGGGTTTTGGTGCCCTTCATACATGGTTCAATTAAGTTTAAACATATAGACAAGTTAATAAGTAAACATGTTCACATCATCTATTTATTAATGAGGGGTCTGTTGACCATTTTATTTACTAAATGGTCCTCAAGGGCTTATTTAAAATTTTTAAAAAATCTTAGTCACATCTCATTTCTAAAACAAAATCACATTGAAATCCAAAAATTAAAATTAGATTAACATCCCTAAATCTCAAACTTGAACCCTTTGAAAGAACCCTAATCCTAATTGTTCAGGACTTGACAAGAGGGGTCGTCAAGTTTTGAACAATTAGGATGAACAAGTTCTGAACAATTAGAAAGGGTTCAATGTGATTTAGGGATTTAGGGATGTTAATATGATTCCATTGTTTTCAAGAATTCCATTGTTTTCTCTTATAAGCCTATTTCCATTCAAGTTTCAACTAAACTGTAGCAACTGTCTGTCCCTATACGAAAGGAGTAATCATAGGTCTTGTTTTGGGAGGTAGATTTTCTTTGCTCTTTTTTTTTTCAAAGCCTTCATCGAAGAAGAAAGTTTCCTATTTTTCTCCTTGGCTTCATCTATCTCTATTTGTTCTAGCTTACACTCTTCGCTACAAAAAAAGTGTGCCCCCTCTACAACAAGTTTAACAATTGAAACCGTATCAAATTGATAATAGAAAGTCAAATTTAAATCCAAATAGGAATTTTTCATTTTCAACGTAACATAATTAAGAAAGAAAGAATACCCTTTCAGCATTTCAATTAGGATTAGGGTTCTTTCACATGATTCAATTTTGAGATTTAGGGATGTTAATTTGATTTTAATTTTTAGATTTTAAGGTGATTTTGTTTTAAAAAGGGATTGTAGCTAATATTTTTAAAAAAAATTAAATAAACACTTCAATAAATAAAATAGTTAACAAACTCTTCTTCAATAAATAATTGATGTAAACATATTTACTTTTTTTTTACAGCATGTAAACATATTTACTTATTAACTTATTTATATGATTAAATGTAATTGAACAAACAAGGACACAAAAACACAATTTTTTTGTCCATTTTAAGACAAGAAAAAAAAAGGCGGGATTACGGACACGTGGTGTGGCTAACCATAGGAGATTTATCGCGGCACGCTGACAAAAAGGAGTTTCAAATTGAAAAGCGGGATTAGGGTTTTACAGTTCGCTCTATCTTCCCTCTTCCATTTTCTGTCTCTTCGCTTTCGATCTCTCTGAGCTTCTCAAAATGGTGAACCCAAGATGCTTCCTGGACGTGAGCATTGGTGGCGAGTTAGAGGGTAGGATCGTGGTTGAGCTCTTCAACGACGTCGTTCCCAAAACCGCCGAGAACTTCAGGGCTCTCTGCACCGGCGAAAAGGGCATCGGTCCCAACACCTCCGTTCCCCTCCATTACAAGGTCCCTTTCCCCCTCTTTCTCAGTTATTCTCATATCACAATTTATATATTTATTTATTTAATTTATTATTATTATTTTTTAATATTTTGAAGTTTTGAAGGGTTTTGGTGTGTTGAAATTTAATATAGGGGTCCTGTTTTCATCGCATAATCAAAGGCTTCATGATACAAGGCGGCGATATCTCGGCGGGTAACGGCACCGGAGGAGAATCCATTTACGGGTTGAAGTTTGAGGACGAGAACTTCGAGTTAAAACACGAAAGGAAAGGAATGCTTTCCTTGGCGAATGCGGGTCCAAACACCAACGGCTCTCAGTTTTTCATTACTACCACTCGAACACCTCATTTGGATGGAAAGCACGTAGTGTTTGGGAGGGTGATCAAAGGAATGGGCGTGGTTCGTTCTGTTGAGCACGTTGCTACCGGCGAGAACGATTGTCCCTCACAAGATGTTATTATTGTTGATTGTGGTGAAATACCCGAAGGGGAGGATGATGGAACGAGTAACTTCTTTAAGGATGGTGATACTTATCCTGACTGGCCAGCTGACCTGGATGTGAAACCAGATGAGATTTCTTGGTGGGTTAATGCTGTAGACTCTATCAAGAGTTTTGGAAATGAACAGTATAAGGTGAAAGTTTTATTCATATGATTTTTTGCTTGCATATAAAACCTTAATGTGTAAGTATAATGTTTTGGATTTAATTTGAATGCACTGGTAGTGTAAAGAAATTTTACACCATCATCTAATATTATATTGTCACGTCATTAAAATTGTTTGATTCTTATAATAACTACTTCAAAAGTTACACATATAGTAATATATGATTGTTTAATAGTATAAATTTTTTTACACTGACTGTGAGTGCATCAAAATTAAACTCTAATGTTTTTCTCCTAGAGTAAGTACTCAAATTAGTCATCTAAAGATACACAGGACATCAAGTTGGTCCTCTAAAGATTTTGGACATCAATTTGGTTTGTCATAGTGTAAAATAATAAGACAAAACTTGGCTTTAACCTTTTTCTTTCAATCCTTCCCTCCAACCCCTTTAATCACCCTCCATTTGTTACTTCCAACCCCACTTAATTGAAGTAATGGACACATGGAAGGTGATTAAAGGGGTTGGAGGGAAGGGTTGGACCTAAGTTTTGTTCAAATAATAATCAAGTTAGGCCCAGATTGATGTCCACAATCTTTAGAGTGCCAACTTGATGTCCTGTGTATTATTCTAGGACTAATTTGAGTATATACTGATTTATCCTATTTGGGAATTTGGTGGTTGCCCTTCTAATAATTGTGTGGTGATGCATTGTTTTCAACATACAGAAGCAAGATTATAAGATGGCTCTCAGAAAGTATCGCAAAGCTTTGCGCTATTTGGATGTATGTTGGGAGAAGGACGACATTGACCAAGGTTAACCTGATTAGTTTGTTGCTTTTGAGCTGAGCTGTGCTATCTTGTTTTATTTGTTGTCCTCGTTACTACTTTGCTTCTGTAGTATCTCATCTCTTCTTTTTTTTTCTGACTTCTCAGAGAAGAGTACTGCTTTAAGGAAGACAAAATCTCAAATATTTACCAACAGTTCGGTAAGTACCATGCCACCATTTTATGTGACTGGCGCATACTTCTGCCATCAATTATTAAGACCGACCATCAGTGTTTATTGTCAAGGACCAACTTTTCTGAAAGTTTACATTGCTAGGTAGAGGTCCAAAAATGATTTTATATCTCTAACATTTTTAGGGATTCATTCATGATGTGTGTTCTAAAGTAATAAGTGATAGAACAAGCTTAGCTGACTTTCAATAATTGATTATTATGTTGAGCATCAGCGTTTAGAAGCTTTAGCTGCCTGAAAGACTGAAGATTGGAAATTTGGAACGAATGTCTATGTTCTTTTTTTCCTTAAAAAAGGAAAAGAAAAGAAACCAGAATTGCACATGTACCAGGCTCATGTATTACAAAATTTGATGATGTTCCTACTTTATTGCCTTAGATCTGTTTTCTCCACAATGGCCACCCACACTGTGAGTGATTATTTTATTAAACATGTGCTTGTGTTCTACACAAAAACATACTCTCTTGGACACAGCGTCGGGAGAAGTGATAATGGATATAATCATGGTACACCATATTAGTTATTGGCCCCTAATGACTAGGTCTGCTGGAATCAATGTGGAAGCCTTTCAATTTTTTCTTGTCTGTTATAATTTATGTTATATTCTGTAGTAATCGTATTTTGCTCCAATTAGTTCACTAAAACTAATGACTTGAGTCCTTTGGTTTGAATTCTAGGCTTGTAAATTGAAATTAGGCGATCTACAAGGAGCATTAATGGATTCAGACTTTGCATTGCATGATGGAGATAGTGCAAAAGCTCTGTTTCGCAAAGGCCAGGTTAGCATCTTCCAATGAAGAAAGTAGGATGATGATGAAAGTGCTTGATACTGGCTAGTAAATTGTGTGATCTATCTGTTAGCTGTTTTAATTCGCCATTGCATTTTTTAATTTGATATAGTGCCTCCCATTTGCTATAATTCTGTTTTGTTTTTATGCTGATTTTGAATAGACCTATGCCAGTAGGTTTCAGGCCTGTGTTCACCTTCTCATTCTGTATGTTTATGTGAATTGTTTAATACCTTTAACCACCAAGTACATGCGGGATATATCATTCTTGTACTTTGCAAGCAGAACCATACATGTATTATATCTGGTAATTTGTTATTTGTGTTTTGGCCTGCTTAATCTCAGGCATATATGGCACTCAACGACCTAGATGCTGCTGTTGAAAGCTTCAAGAAAGCATTAGAGTTGGAACCAAATGATGGTAGGTGGTTATTTAAATTCCTTGGATTTTCATTTCATTCCTGGCCTGTGCTCATGGATGCTCTATAGAAATTGCTTTTCTTAAATCAATTACTTTTTTTTTTCCTTCCGAGTCCTGAGGGAGGGGAGGGTGTTGTTGAGGAGTGAAGTTCCTAGGTTCTTGATGAAATTGTTTGAAGATTTTTCTCATTTAGGACCTTATGTTTAGCTTACAGGGTTGGGGTAGGCTATTCATGATAAGACACAATGCAGAAACAAGATAAAGTGTAGTTTTATTCTGGCAAATAAATTACTCTCTCCATTTCATTATTTGTCTTTAATCACTTTTTCAGTGTTCTGAAATTGTCTAGTTTGGCAGAATGAATCCTTGAAATCACATTTTTTTCCTACTATCATTTAAATTTGAAATCTCTTGAATAGTAAATTAATAATATCTCATCAGTGTGAATGGACTTAATGATTGTTTTTCAAAGAATATGATCTTCCATGGTGTTTTACAATATGAAACATAAGTAAATATATAGAGATCCTACAAATCATTAGACCACGACTCTTGATATTTAAATTTTCATGGTGTTGCAAAGTGAACCTATGGTATTTCTGGTAAAGCTTAACCCATACCTTGTTCTGTTGTTCTTCAGGAGGGATTAAAAAAGAGTTTGCAACTGCCAGGAAGAAGGTCAATCATTTCACCTTTTGTTTTCCTCTACCATTTTACATGCCACTTTTAGTTGATTGTAATGAAATGGGTTTATGCTGATATTGGATACAGGTTGCTGATAGACGTGATCAAGAGAAAAAAGCTTATTCTAAAATGTTCAAATAGAGTTCTTGCAGTCGTGGTGCATGCAGCTGTATGGTCTGAAAAATCAGAGATTTATGGGGGGACATGTCAGATTACATAATCAACAATTTCAGAGTTTTCTTTGCTGGTAGTATGAAAACATCAGATATAGTGTATGTACTTGAATTTATGCTTTCTAGATTGTGAAGTTGTGATAGTTATTTGTATCGTCATACTTTTTGCTTCTATTAAAATCTTTGAGCATCAACCATTAACCGGTGATTTTTTATAGAAGAGATAGGCAGAGGAGATATCTCAGAATGGGAGTTCTCAACTTGTTTGCATGTTCTTTGCTTATCCTCCAATGGTATTTGGTCTAATCCCAAGTATTTCTGACTGTAAGTTAATCTCAAGACAGTATAAATCAGCAAAGCTTGACTTTTGTTGATTTAGATTTAAGTGTTATCAGTTTTATTAAAATTTAAACAAGGCATATTGGTGTCTGTAGCTTGATTATTGCTTTATAGATTCATTTAAGAATACTTGAAGTCATCCACTCAATTTCTTTATCTTTTGTATAAGACATTTTTTCATTTTGTACAAAATGGACGACTTTTTCTTTGTTATTTTAATATTACTTCCTGATCTTCTGGACTGTTGTAGTTTTTCCCCTTCAGACTTGGCTAATGATTTGGAATGGGATTTAGTTGAAGCACTTGTTCTGTTAGTGGTTACTTCCCCTTCAACAATTGCATCTTGTTTTTTTGCATCCCTTTGTGTGTACCATTGCCCTATTATGTTTCTTCTGTTCATACTCCGTGATCTACTGGAGTAAAACCTGTTCAATCTTGATAATGCTAACTCATGGGTAGCCTCAGCTGCAAGCTTTTGCTTCATAGCAACAGAAACATTCCAATTCGCCTGTGAAATTTTTGCTTTAGCTCTTCTTGTTAGGGCATAATAGTCTTCATGAGTGAGTTGGACTACAGCTGTGTGAGTTTCTGAATGATTGATCTGTTGAAGAGCTTTAGCAGTAGATTTTGCCACAGCATCTGACTCAAGTATTACTGCTTGAAGACTGAGCTGTAAGGTTTGAACTGTCTGCCTTCTTAGATGCAGGATTTGCCTGAGTTTTGCCCATGCTTGCTTTTCTTTCTGACTGTCGAGCTTGAGTGTTTCCATGTCATTACATGTTTGCTCCAAAGCATGATTGATATCGTGGATCATCAATTCTGTCTTGAGTTGGTCCTCTCTTTTGGATTTGATGCTCTTGTGGATGATGTCTAGCTGGGATTCCAACTCTGCGATGACAGTGTTTGATGTCTTTGAACTTTGTTGAGCATTTGCAAGATTGGATTTCTGCATCTCAAGTTCATCAATGAGAGGCTTGGAGTCAAGCCAGGATTGCATGGCACTCTCTTTAGCTCTATTGAGCTCCTCCTTTGCCTTAGCTAGTTCTGCTTTAGTGGCCTCCAGAATACTTCTGTGGCTCTCTTCCAGTTTTCGTTCTTTGTACAGGGTTCTCTCTGATGTTTCCTCGGTTGACTCCATGAAGTCTTGTGTTCTGTTCAAACCTCCAGCATTGTCCATTTATGGGGGAACCTCTCTTCTGTGTGTTATTCCTTTGTTGGGGGTGCTGTGAGTAATTAAATATAATGAGACGACAATTATCTGTTGAAATCGCATTATCATTTGAGATTCCTAAGACGATTGTCATTTGAAGATGCATATTCATGTGAGATTCCTATGAAGCATATTGTTTCCACCGGTTCCCTTCGTCGCGTATGTATGTAAATACTTGGTTATGTTATGCTCTCTGTCTGTGGTGTGCTAGTATGTGGTTTTAAAGCGATCGTATGCTGATTACTAGCGGAGTTTTTTATTGGTATTAATTATTAAATACTAGTTGAGAATTTGTGGAGAGATTTTCTCCCGGTTATAAGAAATAAAAACTGCAAATTGAGTTATTTTGTTAACTTTTTGTAACGTTTATTTAGATTTACGTGAAAATAAAACTACTAAGATTTGTAACTTTTCTTAACAAAAACCCTTTTAAGTATTTGAATAAAATGGGTTTGTTTAGCCAAGTTGATATTTTTGGGCTATTTTACCGTGTCTTGATTTAGTTTAGTTAATATGTACTTTCAAAATATGACATTCGGTAAAATAAACGTTATAAATTGTATAATCATATAGATTGTTGGACTGAATTTTATTAAATTCTAAATTAAATTTCAACTGTTGAGAATGATATTCCCTGAATACCTTAGAATTTCTCCTTGATTAATTGCCTTTGTAGTGTAAAAAATTGTTAATGTTTTTTTTTCAAAAAAATTAACATTCTTTTTAAATGTGTTTGAACTAGTGTAATGATTCGTGCAATGCACGAGTGAACATTATCAATTCATATTCTAAGTATCTATTCATACATATTATCATAATTGACTTCAAGTTTGAGAGTATTATTTTTGTTAGTGCAAATCAATTTCATTAGAAACTTTCAATGCATATATTTAATTGTAAAATGTACAGTGGTTTAAGAAATAATGGAATTATACAACAAATTAAAGAAAATTAATATGAAATGATCTATTTGCTTTAGATCATATCATCCAAAGTATTCTACCAAATTAAGTTGTTAAGCTATACCCATTGAATATGGTTTTCTATAGTCAAGTTGTAATAGAATAACTGAACAACTCAATTGACATTGTTGTTGTATGACTACTTGACTATATAGTAATCAAGTTATTGAATAATGTACTAACAACATGATGTATTCGTTCTGGTAATGAACGAAATAAACATATATAGATACATAAGTTTTATACTAAGTTAATAATAAAAATTGGAATAATAAGAAAATTCTTGCACATGCTCATTAAAACTATCATAAGATCTTTTGAAAAACTTCTTTGAAAACAACATTCTTGGTGGATGTACATAGTTCCCCATCATTATTGGTAATCAAAATTTTTAAACCTTTTCTAGACTTAACCTTAGAAACAGCCACGTATAATTGCCCATGGGAAAAGACTAGTCAAGGCAAATATAAACTCACGTGAGAAAATGTTTGACATTGACTTTTGTTTATCATCATAGCAAAGCAAAGGGATAACGAGAATTGCCTTCATTGGAATTTCAATGGCAATCTCGAATCAGATGAGATCAAATTCATTTGTGGTATATAAACCTTGTCCCCAATATGTTTGTCATTGGCTACTCTTGCCCCAATGACATTCAACCCCAACTCAGTCACAATAAGCCTTGTTCCGTTGCACAAACCAGAAGATTGGTCAATATTTCTCAACATTACAGGAACACCTTTTTTCAACAATAGCCTATGATTAGGAAGGCCAGAACACTTAATGTCATTAAGGAATTCAATGGTAAACCATTCAACATATATGCCAACATCTTCATCTGATTTGCAAATTGAATCAGAACTTAAATATTCTTTTTCCTCACCTGAAATCGATGACAAAACTACAATATTAACCTTTTTCACAACCTCCAAGGTTGGAGCAAGTATTGCACGTCCTTCAAAAAATCTACAATCATTCATATTTTGAAGTAAGTTAGGATATGTGAATGAGACAATGTCAACGATATGATAATTGGAATCAAGAATTAAAAGATCTTCTAGAATATCAATATCAACCTCTCCATCATTATTCCTTCCCAAATTCCCATCTCCAATCGCAAGAATCGAATTAGCAAATTGTTCTATTTCATTAACATTGGAATTCGCCAAACCAGACTGCAGCCTCATATTCCTAGTTAGCTTCATAACTTTATAGTGACTCCATAATTTGGATGAATTAACAATAGTCATAACAATTTCAGCCCGACTTGCTTTAGGAATAACTAGTAAAATTTGCCTAAAATCACCACCTAGGATAACAACCTTCCCACCAAAAGGTTCATTCATGTTGTTGACATTTAAGAACCTTATAATATCCCTTAATGTTCTATCTAACGACTCAAAAGTCGATTTGTTAACCTTTGGCGCTTCATCTCATATAATGAGACTTGTGTGTTAGAGTAATTATGCTTTTGCACTACCTTGTTTAACATTACATGATGAGTCCTCTATTAATGACAACGGTATAGCAAACCTAGAATGTGTAGTCCTCCCACCGGGTAAAAGTAAAGAAGCAATACCACTAGAAGCAACGTTTAGAACAATTTTACCATCCAATCTTAAACGACTTGATAATGCTTGTCAAACAAATATTTTTCCTGTTCCACCAAATTCATATACAAAATAGAAACCTCATTTTTGTCCATTAACAACTTCTATAAGTCTTTGCTCATCTGCGAGGGTAAAAAAATACTTCAAATGTTCTCTTCTTAACTTATCTTTATCGTAACTAAGTTCATTAAATTAAAGTTAACAGGATAGGGCATCCCAGAAAAATCCTTCAAAAACTTCTCATTCAATTGCAACAATCTTTCAATTTCAATCAAGCATAACTATTTTAGATTTTCATCTGACATATGGAGACCTATTTTGAAATGAAAGAGATTAATAAATTTCAGTTGTAACACATTCATTGAATGCAAAAATATATGTTTTAAAAGAAAATAAAAGTATTCAACAGATGAAAAGATAATACTTGGACATCTTAGAAATCTCATTCTTTCATACAAAATGTCATCTGATAATGGAATCCATGTTTGCTCCCACACATGGGCTGCTTTCTTCATTGAGTTTGACAATAACAAAGACACAAACAACCTCCTTAAGGAAGCCCCCAATGCCAAAATCGCTGACTCCTTTATGCAATCAACAAACTCCTTATCATTAGCTAACAATCTAAATGCATGGCATGCATCTTGAAATGAGTCATATGTAATACCATTAACAGTCCGTATAGCTCTATAACTTGTGCAACCTTTCTGAATATTCAAAAGCAACTTCTTATAATATAACTCACCTGTGCCCGGTGGCATAAAATTTAACCTACCAATGGACTGCCTCTTCTTTCGTAGATTCCATTCTTGCTTATTTGGTGCAAATACAAATCGCATTGGAAACTCACCATATGTTAGCTCTCTATCTTCAACAATTTTTTTATTACTTCCATCCATGATAAAAACATCGTTGGTTTATCTTTATTCTTGTCAACAACATCAACAATCATATCATTATCTTTGAAAACAATTGTTTGCTCTTGGAGAAGATGAAACGTTAATCGTTGAACAGGAGGTCATCTATGATGAATATCAAATGCAAAAATCCTCCATACAAACTCACAAGGAGATAAATACTGACAATCATAATATTGCTTAATTTCATCGACATCATCAACTACGGTGCTATTACTATTGGCAAAAGACATGGTAACAGTAACTTGATTAGGACCTTTATTAACATACTTGAATAAATACTTGATGACGTTAGATTTATTACAAAATTCAATATTCACATGTGCTTGATACTTCATCAGCAATTTAGGATTGTAGGGAACAACATACCTATTATCTAACTCAACATCCTTTTTGAAAGTAGTAACACCAAAATCTATTCTACGATATATTGGATACCCTTCATCATCAAATGGTGTCTTATCCACAAACCTCTTAGGATAAAATTTTGTATATCTACCATCTTTCATGCAAGGAGATTTCATTCGTGCATACCCATAAGGATCATGAATCATGAAACTAGAAACAACCCTGTATAACTTTGAGAATTTGTATTTGTCGGGTAGTTCAGCAAATATCACCACATCAATCAAATCAACATATTGTAATTTATCCTTCATTTCCAACCACAACAAAATATGAGCGTGGGGTAAACCACTTTTTTGGAATTCTATGGTATACATACCTATATAAAATAAAAAGAAGAAAATAAACTAAATTGGAAAAAACAAACATCTATAAAATTCATAGAAGACATTGCTTAAAAAAAATTCCAAGAAAAAACAACAACAAATTCTTATCTGTAATAACTTTACCAAAAATGAACATTTCTTAAAATCATTCATCATTTCATCCAACTTCATACAAAAAATCTTACATGCAATGTCTGGACAATCATCTACTTAAAGTCCCCTTTCAGAAACATATCAAATAATTTTTGGCCAATTGAGATTGCAAGTGATAGTCAAAAATAAGTCTGGATATCCAAATCTCTTACACAATGTAATGACATCTTGACAATTATTAACCATGTAATGCTTGCCACCTGTGAAAGAAGAAGGCAACACAATACGTGTGCCAACTGATAATGGTTGGATATCACCACGATCAACTGCCTCCTCTGATCCTTTCAAAAATTCCGCCCTAATCATTACTTAGTTCTGTTGAATATAAGACAATCTTTGAGCTTCAATAATAGAATAGCAATCAACCACAAATTGTTGACACAATCTTCGACTTTTCAATACAATACCTCCTTCCATGATATGTTCATGAAGCCTGAATGCAATGAACTCCCTTAGTGATATTCGCACCCTTTTCTAATTGAATCAGATCTAGCTACAACTTCTCTACTGATATTTCTCTTGATATCCATCCTCACTATAAAGAAACAATAATGGATATTGTAATGAAATATACGCAATATGGGTCTCATGAATTCTTTATAAATCTCCAGTCCTAGGCTGCAGGATAATATCTCTTCTAACATACGAACTATCATAATCTCCAACTACCAAAGTAGCAACTTCATCAACATTTGGAAGGTTATACATCCGAGCATCAGGAACTCGACTTCTAAACAACCTAAGCGTGATTTGAGATACTTCACCATAATCAAAACAATCCCTAACTCTTCTAAATGATTTCGCCATAACATTGTATGAGTCAACCATTTGTATTAAATCTGCCACTAATGATGCATCAACACTACTACTACCGTCATCTCCACTGTAGAAACAAACACATATAATAATTTACAAACACTCTAAATAATGACATAACTGTATAATATCTATAGACATGTTCACCTCAACAAAATATAACATTAGATAACAAATACTCAAACCAAAGTTGTTACATTTAAACTGATATGAGTAAAAGTATATTGAATAATTAATATTTTATGAATAATACCTGAATGGAGCCATCCAATTAAATATCTCATTTTGGGTATCATAAATATATAGTTGCGCAAATTTTGGTCTTTCTCCTTCAATTGGCAACAAACTTCCTAGTCTGTGATATTTTTGACCACTTAAAATAAACTTGGGAGGACCTTGACCATCATTCAAAGAATTTTCAACATTTCCTTCAATTAGGGTAAATGCAAACATACTATTGTATAAAAGAATATTCTCCAAGAAATGACCTCCTCTTTGATCAAACCTATTAATTAAATTTGATAACAAATCAGGAGGCCTAGTCAAAAATTAAAGTTTAACTTTCCCTTTCATTCAACAAATGGAGAACTCTGGATTAGCTGGTTTGATCGACTTCTCAGAACATTCTTCGTACCAAATAAATGCTCCACAACTTGGACATTGTAATATACAATCCCCAAAATCTAGACAAACTACATTGAAAAAGTTGAAATTATTAAGTTTGAATGTATAAATAGATAAATAACAGACCAAGTACATATACATATATATATAATGAGAGAAATATTTATTGTGAGATGATAAGAGAAGTGAATATTGAACATACAACCATACATGCATGTTCAATATTAAAATTTACTTAAAAGTTATATGACTATTTAAGAAAATCAGATGCATTTATGCTCTAATCTTTACTATTCATGTAAGTTCCAATGATCAATATTCACTCCTCTCACTTCTTACAATAAACACTTCTGTCACCTTATACGTTATATATATATATCATATAAAGAAAATTTGAAAATACATTCTTTTTCACTATCTGCAAATAATGGATGCTCAATAATAACATCATGTGTATTATTTCCATATCAGGTGATAACACATCAGGGGCATGCACAAATGACATCAAGCCTACCAAAAGTTGAAAAAAAAATCAATCAAACATTTTTTTATTACATCGAACAATGGAAAACATGTATTATGCAATTATTAATTAAAGAAGGAGTAAAGGAAAAAGGATTAGAGGTTGCCTTCTCATTTATTAAGTTGAAATTCTTGGAACAATGATGAATTTGCTTTCTTCGAGTAGTAAACATTCTTTTCAATCGAATTAGCTATATCAGGGGAAGCTGTAAATAATAGTTCAACATAGAAAATGGCAGCGTAAAAAAAACTAATAATATTAGAAAGATCCAATAGGAAAAAAAATTAAAAATAAAAATATTTAACACTTTGAAAACTCCAAAAATAAGGATTGAGTAGATAAAAAAACCTGAGTAGCATACACCAGAATATATTGAATTCCTTTTGAAGCCCCTTCTAACTCTTTTAGTTACAGAACAAATCTCTTTCTGAAGTATTAGTGACTTCTGACTATCTATATTGTAAAAAATCACATACAATTAAAGAAATCCAATAGCCATCAATGATAACTAAATTTCAAACATTCTAATAAAATGGTTATATCACATGTAAAATTGTTAAAGAAAAAATAATCAACACATTTTAGTAATTAAAAAAATATAATTTTATATGGGAATTTGAATAAAAAATTCATATCCACATTAATTTTTTAAAGTCTAAAAACACGTAGTGAAACAATTTAAAATATAGAAATTTAAATATCTAACATAAAGCAATACAAAGATGAAACTAGAAAGCATTTTGTTCCCAATCTTTGACACTATTTCATCAAGTTAAAAACAAATGGTTTTAAATCCCAAAAAGGAAAAAAACCAAGTATGTTAATATATCAAAACTATAAAATAACAACAAATAAAAAAAGGCGCAACTATTGTGATCAAACTATCCAAATGAAAAAGTAATGATTCATGCTCAATTGCCTCTGTAAATTTCAAACATGCATTAAAAGAACTTGATTGTAGAACATCAACGAATGTACAATACCAGGTTGTGATAATGATGAACTTATTGTTGACTCCAAACGATTTGATTCACTCATAGCATTCCACGATTTCACTACACATTATAAACAATTTTTTAAAACTACGTAGCAAGTAATCAAACTTTAAAAAGGGTTCAAAACTACATAGCAACTAATCATTCTTTAAAACTCATCTAAACAAAATAACAGAAGTTCAAACTCGTTAGTTAAATTATTAGTCACTTTTGCAAATTCGTTGAGAAGAATGTAGAGAGCACCAAATGAGACTTCCCTCATTTTCTTTATCTGTTGATCCAACAATATTACCATATTAGGCAACTAATAATTATATTATCTTTGTCACGATCGAGATCACGGCAAGAGCGGCGAAAACCATGGGGTTTTAAAAAAATAAATTTGGAGTCGGCACCAACCTTATTTGAATTAAGAAAATAGGAAAACCTTTCTTAGAAATTAGTTTTCGAAACCAGATTAGATTCGAGAATCGATTATGTGTAGAGAAGTGTAGAAATTTAATTCCACACCACCCCTAATACACTTGTCCTGAGACGATTACCATATGTAAATGGTGTCTATTTTTGATGACTTTTAAAAATATTTGTTTTATCCTTTTTGTTAAAAGATAAACAAAATAGACAAATAAAGTGTGAAAATTTAAATTTGGTTTGACAGAATAGAAGTTCTGCTTCTAAATATATACTGGTGCAATAGGAAACTCAAAGTCACATTATTTTTTAGAAAATAAAAGTGGGTTAATTAATTTTAATTAAAAAAGAAAGTTAAAGCTTTCAAATCAAATGAAAGTGTATACAATGGATTAATTCAAGCAAACTTGTCAGCTGACATAATAGTGAGGCAACAAAGTGAATAAATCAACAAAGGCATAAAGATAGACCAAATTTAAGTCAAACAAACCCACACATTTACTGTTATTACCCCTTGGTAATTTTTTCTGAAATTTTAACTTTTTTTCACTTTTTTCTTTTGTTTAGTTTTGGTGAATTTATCATTTTAATGTTTTCTATTATTTTTCTCAATTTTTTTTGTTATGTTTTCTACATTTTTGATTTATTTTGGTAATTTATTTGCAGGTGGCGGATTTGGTGAAGGAAGATGGCAATAGGAAAGGTGTTGGTCGGAGTAGCTGGTGGTTGGCTATGAGTCATGGTAGATGAGTAGATGGCGGTTTGGAAGTGGCATACGACGATGAAAGATTGTGTGGTTATTCAATGTTGGATGGGGCACTAGCTTTATCAAATTACAGTGGGTTGAGGTCTCTGGTTCAGATTAGTTTGCCTTGTTGGCCTCGCAGTTGAGGGGTTTGGTTTGATAAGAATGATAGGAGATTTTGGGTTGTTGTGGTTCTGGTGTGGTGTTTGTCGTTCGTTAGTTCACAGTGTTGTTTTTTTTAATGCAATTTTTTTTCCAAAATCATTTTTTAGGGATATCGAGTAAAATTGCATGTTCACAATATTGATCATGCAACTAAAAATAGTAATTGATAACATGAGTAACAATAATGTAATAAAAGTTTATAAAAGATTCCACTCGCCATCCACATGGAGCAATTTTCTTTTGCCTTTATCTCTAATATAGAATTTTCGTGCAGCTCTTGCAGAGGTGGGAAAAAAGATAGACATAAGTTGAATATCCGTAAACATGGTTGACATAAGTTGTGTTTTCGCATAGCTCTTGACAACTGAAGCACATTTCAATTTAGTCACCTTCAAAAATAATGTTTTAATCAATATTTCATGATAAAACTTGGTGATATTAGGAGTACATACTAAATACCAAAATTCAAAAACAGCTCGACTCAAAATTGGAATACGTGATGAAATAACTTAAAGTTGAATTAAAAATAACAATAAAGGCAAATAGAAAAAAATAACAAAAACACAAATATCTTCAGCAGAGCATTTAATTAATTTCAACATTAGTATCTTACAAAGGTTGCATTGTGGTAGCCCCTTGATTACAATGGATTACAATAATGCAGTGCAACCCAATTCAACATTAGAACCCAAAAAGTTACTACACACAACATCCAAAATGTGCTAGTCCAACAAATAAAAAGAGACACCAAGTATTATTTTCAGTGACACACTACACATGGCCTAGGCCACTTGATGGTTCCAAAAAAACTATTCCAAACACTAAGCCCAAGCCCAAGTATTTACACCCCAAAAAAAAGCCCACAGCCTCAGACTTCACTCCTTCTCAATCTTCACTTCCTTCAGGACAATACTACTGCCAACATCAACTGAAGCTTTAAAATCAACATCTAACTTCCTCTTCAATGAATTGGAACTTGCATCAACAAAAAGCTTGGCAGATCCAAGGGACACAGGACTCACAATTAATTGTGACAGAAATTCCTTTTAAAGGAAACATAAAATGGTCATCAACCATACAATCAACAAACAATAGATAAGACAAAGATATATCAAGAGGAAGTACCTTACTCTTAACAGACTCTAATTCATCCTCATCAAAATCAAGATTACAGACCTCATTAAAAGCAGGTTTGAGAACAACCTTCAATTCCATCATAACAGTAAAAGCCACAAATTAGAAAACAGAAGCTTATAACCTCAAATTAAAAAGTTATATTTTAAGAATGATTTTAGAAGCAGCAAACTTAAAAAAATAAGTGATGCCACAACCTTGGGTGTGGTCACATCAACGCCTATCAATTTAAATATGGATATGATAGTCTCATCATCATATGTCCTCTTCACTCGATAAGAACCATCAAAGTTGGAATTGCATTCAGACTTCTTTTCCACTTTAAATAACAATGTCTTACCAACTAACTCTAAAACCTCATCAGGGAAAGTTAGAACAGCTCCAGTATACCATATTCACAAATAACCCATTAAACAATTAAGAAACAATGAAGACCGTAGTAATAGTTTTGCTATGCTTATGGATAATACTCATTAAATAGCATGGAATAAATATACCTTTTAGACCTCAGACACCAACTCAATGCTTTATTTTTTAAGCAAATATTGGCCATCTCGGTCAAAAAGGACAAACACTACATACATACTGTCATCCACCACATCTAGTTTGATTTAGTACCTGATATAGAGATTGAAATAAATTAGTATGCCTATCCAATTGCGAAACACAAATCACAAACAATGAACATTGAAATAATTAAAAAAAGGCATAAATAACTTGTAACTATGAACTACATATAATTTTAAGACAACTTAGAGAAAACCTTGGCATAATATTGAGAACATGACGGTAGCAATTATCACAATAATACATCCCCGAATCAGGTATTATTGCCTTGTGATATTTACAAGATGCATACCACCACCCCCTTTCATCCAAAATACCATTAACAGTAACCATGACTACAAAAGTTCCATCCTTAAAAAAAAAAAACAAAAAAAAAACAATTAATAATGGACTTCAACAATTGGTCAAAATCTTCCATTGCATTAACTAGACAATAACAGTTTAGGATATAAGTACATATTTCAACTTTAGTTTACTGCACTTAGGTTTAACCTCTATGGAACTTTATTGATTCACTACTAATCATAAAAATTGTAACAGCAGTTTTCAACCAAGTAAATCCAAACTGATAAGATTATGGCATGTGACTTCAAAATTGTCATAATAATAAAATAACAATTTAACAACCGCCATCAGTATATAATCAAAGCAATATCACGTGTGGTGATTGAATTGGTAAGTATTATTAGCACCCTACTGCCTCCACAAAATTTGCAAGATTATACTAAGTATAACAAAAGTAGGAACCTATGCATAACACCACCAAACTATTTAGTACAAATAATAATATTTAAATTTTATACTCATTAGAAAAACTTCCACTGTCATTTTCATCTGAAACATAAAAATAAAAGTTCCTAATACTACCAAACTTTTTATTCAACCAAATCATGTAACGTGATTATGAAGGAACCATATGTCAATATTCTCCACTAAAGCATGCCACCATTTCTACACTCATGAAAAAAAATAATTTTTAAACTTGATGACAATTTCAACTTAGCAATACAATTGGCCAAGGAATAATTTCAATCACCACAACTGCATACAAATGTAATAAATATAAACTGTACTTAATAAATTAATATAAAAATAAACAACCTAACCTCATCGATCACATTCAGCTAATTTATAGTCTTCTTAGGAAACAATTTCATAAAGTTATCCTCAGTTGAGACATTTGGACCATCATAAAAAAACCCCATAGACTGAGATCCATCTACACCATGGACTGCCAGACTACACATGCAACAAAAAAAAATCAATTTCAAAAAAAGGATGGAAATAATTGAAAAGTAAGTTGTAAATAAGTAAAAATAACCACCCATTCTTGAACTCCACAGCTTTAGAAATATTAGGGTTGAAAAGGAGCTTGGATGCATGCAACACATTCTGAATAACAACATTACCTAACAAAAAAAAAACCAAGTCAGTGCCTCAGTGAACAAATAAACCCCTTTTAGCTGACCATGTACATTACTAATAGAGTAACTAATAGCAACAACACTTTAAAATTGTTAAGATTAAATTGTATCTTACTCTTAAACAGTTTGATTTTGGCAAACTGCAACACGACAATGGGCTGATCCAAATTCCCACTTGACATAAAAGCATTCAGCTCATCCACATAGTCTCCAAACAATGCACATTCGAGCTTCCCTCTGTTGGAAAAAGAAATATTACCAATAGAATAATTAAAATTCATGAATATGAAACACAATACATAAGGAAATTTTGAATGCAGAAAGTTTAAACAAATACTCATAATCAGTAAGCTCAATCACCACCATTTTGGTCAGTTTCCCATCTCTTACATATTCCTTCTCATTAGATACCCCGGTGAGTAACCCAATCACATCGGGGCACCACCAATAAATCAGTCATGTATAGAAAAATCAAATGACAAGCTTGAACAAATCATAAGAGATTATTTCATTGTATCCAAACTTTAATATTTCAAAATGTAATAAAAACATAGAAAACATGTATAAGAAGATTATTTACTCACCTACTAAAAAGTTTGAATCATCCTTATGCTTAAATATATCATTAAAAGGCACCAGAAATAGTCTATACATTGGATCACTTCAGATTCACATGGATCCACATTGGTCTTATAGGTGAAGACCAACCGATGGTCATGAGTAGTTACCCGATATGACCTAGTATTTAGGACAACACTGAAGTAGCACATCTTATAAACCCCTCCTTAAACTAAAAGAGGCAGAAACTTGTATACTAAGGTCTTCCTAATAGATGCTTGAATTTTGCCATCCTACATTGGACACAAAGCAAGCCAATTGGCAATAACATGTAGGATAAAAATACAAAAAAATATGTTCAAATTCACAGAAAAACATAAAAAATAAAAAAACTTCACATACTTATTCGTCCATCAGCACCATTTCCACAGACATTGGCTGGTTAGGATTGTTGAATCCTAGCACAGTCCATAATCAAATGACCCGCACCTTGAACCTCCATGCCTCACGTTGTGGATAGATCTTACTCAGTGGATCAAAGGTTGAAGCCATTTTCGAATGATTATGGACCAGTAGAAGACAGAATACCAGAAAAAAGGTTAATGGCAAAAGAAGTAGTGAGAATGAGAGGAGCACAAAAAAAACCACTCACACCAACTATATATAGACTCAAATTTGAAATTCAAATCACAACAGCTGAGAGGGAAAACACTGCATGTTCAGTGACATCATCAGGAATGGTTGAGCTTACCTGCATCAAAACACACATGAAAGCATTGCAACCTTCTGTACAACTCAATCACTTTAAACACAAGCAACCCAAAACCATTAACCCTTGAAAAAAAAAGAAATAATGGATGGAAATAAAAAATAAAAAAACTTGTATAAGGCTAACTGAAAAGGCCAAGTACATTGGAGGTCATACTGCCGATGGACAGTTCCACCAACAACTACAAATAAAGTATAGCTACGCGCACTCATTTCACTAGAGTAAATAGTAACAAAGCTCCTAAAAAATATACCCACCACCTACTTCCAACACTCCTCCGCAAAAAAAAATTTCTACACAAAGGGCCAAACTTCTCAGTTACGGTGCCATGTGTGGAGGAGGAAACCTTGAACATTTTTGACAAAATATGGAACTGGAAATCATGTACGAAGGTAGGAGGAAACAATTAAATTTTGAAAGAAAAAAAATACAGGGAGATGAAGCTCTGGGAGGGGAATAGAAGAAAAGAGAAAAAGATAGGGAGATGTAACTTGTGATTCATGAAATGAAATAATAGAATGAAGGAGAAAAATTGTATGAGGGAAAAGGCAGATATTTTTATAAGTCAAAAATACCCTTGATTTTATGGGTATGATATCATCATCAAATTAAAAGCAAGGGTATAAAAGGAAATTTAAAAAAATAAATAAAAATGAACTTATTAAAAACCATTAAGAGCTAGTACTTATTTGTGTAGACAATAACACCCCTAATCTTATGGTAATTATATCATCATGAAGTTAAAGTTACAATTAAAAAAGGGCAAAAAAAAAAGAGAACACTGCCCCATGTCTAGGACAATTTGCATATCAAGCCAAATGTATTTATTATTCTTTGTCATTGAAATATCATACTGACATAAGGTTGAAAAGTTACACCCATTCTCAAAGCAAGGTAGTACAGTAGTGGCAGCAATGCTGCAGACCCCACTATCACATACAATGACTGAATCACACTTTGACTCCATTTGCACCATCTCATTGAACACATTTTTTACGCATAAATGCTAATAGGTAGAGTCATATAGGAAAGAGGGAAGAATAAAAAAATAAGGATAAAAAAATAAAAAGGGATAAATGCAACTCATAAAGGGTAAAAAACTAAAGGGCAAAGAAAATTAAAAAAATAAAAATAAAAAAATGAAATTATTCAAAACAATAAACTGAAACGGATTGAAAGTATTAATATGCTTTTGACATGTGTAAATCAATACTAAAATCAACAGTAGCAAAAAAGTTTGAATTTGAAGACCCAAAAAAAAAAAGAGATTAAGTCAATTTAAAAAACTAATTGGGAAACAGTAAGCAAAATCTACTTCATAGTCGAGAACTATCGCACCAAGTTGATTAATGTTAACTACATTAAAGATGATCTAAAGTAGAGAAATTTTCATGGATTCACATTTGACATCATCAAGTTAGAAATAATGAGATAAATAACAAATGAAAACCCTAAACATGATTATGTGAGACAACCAAACCATTCTATATATGGTCCTTAAAACAACATGCTATAAAATTATGTGAGATAGCCAAACCATTTTATGTTTAGTACTTAAATCAGCATGCTACAAAATTAAAAAATCTTAAAAAAAATGTAACCTTCTCGAAAATCTACACACTCATTGTGTATACTGTTGTAACTGTCAAGTTTTACAGTTTACAATTTTTTAGTTTCTAGTTCATTCTCTTTCTTCTTTCATTCTCTCTCCCTCTTCTGCTATACATTTTCTTTCATTTTCTCACCCTGATACAATTTCTAGAAATGTGGTGCAAATATGCAGCCCACCAAAATGACAACATACTATGAGTGTGTTTTCACTAAGATAACTAAGGGCTTGCACTAGGGGGCAATGATTTTGCCTAATAAACTCAATTAAAATTTTTATGAGTTAGAGAACAATTAGGAACGCAAATCCATAATTAGCCACAGGGATAGGAATTTCCAAAGAATAAAAAAATAGAGGAAAAAAAGAGAAACTCTGGTAAGGAGGCCTACATTTGCAGTTTTCAAACTCCTGCAAGTAGGTTCAGTTGTGTTATTGAATTAGCCAACTCCATATCACAATTTTTTCAGATCAAAATAATGCCACTGAAAAAGACATTGTGTAAATAAAATTTAATTACTAAAATTATGCAAGCCCAAAAACAGAAGGCAAAAAATAGTAATACCAAGTATGCCATTACTGGGAGTTAGAAGAAAGTACAACCTACAACATTGAAAGAGCATTGACAACTGAAGGAGTCAATCCATTTAGCCTATGAACAATTTCTTTATCCTGAGAATCTTTCCATTTTTTCTTCCCAAAATTATATATGCATTTCATATAAAATACCTTACCTATAACAAATTATCCATATTTGAAATTTTGAATAAATCCTAAAACAATTTGTTTGCATCATGTTAGTATCATTGCACCTTGGTCTGCTCTCATGGTGTCAAGAAATCTTTGGACATAAATGAAAGAGCATTAGTTTAAGCTCAGGAGCTGACAAAAAGGAAACAAAAGATAGATTTCAATGCTAAAATCATATTTTGTTAACTAGGTAACAATTAAGGATGACAAAAAAAGGAACCAAATTAAAGATGACACGGCCACACATGTGAAGTATATAATAACAAAAAAAAACATAAAATATGATATGATAGTTCAAGGATGTATGCCTATTGCACTTAACAAATCAACCATCATAGGAAAATAAATATTTGACCATTATCGAACATCTCTTGAGACAGAAAATGCAATGAAAAGCTTTACATTCTTTATTTGCATTAGCAATGTATATTGCTCAAGGTCTGACTCTGAATAGCAATCTCATTTAAAATCACAACCAAACAATAGTATTCGATTAATAAAAATGAAATGAACCTGAAATCAGGATATTTAATCAATCTTTCTTTCACTTTATTTTGAAGAGACACATGTCAATATTTCAAGTGTAGTAAGAACATTTGGGTTATAATAAACCAAATTAATTTATTAGCTAAATGGCAAGAATTAACAGCAACTCTCTTGTACTTGCACAAAAGTCAAACGATAAAAGAACATATAGGCTAAAATAGAAACTTCAGAGACATCTGAGCACAAAATAATGCATTTTGGTTAACAAAAAACAACCAAGTTTGAGAATTTAAGTTTGTAACAAACTTTGAAATTAAATAAACAAATGAACAAATTTAAACATACATGCTATAACAAATAAAAATTTTCCAAGACCAAGGACAGATAATATTTTAGTGCAATATACAACATATGAAATACTTATTTGGCAATAAAGCACATTAGATACAGAAAACTAAGTTATTGCTATAGAATGAAACCATTGTAAGAAGAAGCACCCAACATGATTAAAGCGATCATAGAGGTAGACTTTTGCTATTTCAAAAGTAAAGACAAGAGCTTTAATATACAAAAAAGAAGATAATTCAAATACAAAAGATTATTTCATTGTATGCAAACTCCAATATATCAAAATGTAATAAAAACACAGAAAACATATATAAGAAGATTATTTACTTACCTACTAAAAAGTCTGAATCATCCTCATGCTTAAATATATCATTAAAAGGCACCAGAGATAGTCCATACATTATAATCACTTCAGATTCACACAGATCCACATTGGTCTTATAGGTGAAAACCAACCGATAGTCATGAGTAGTTACCCGATATGACCCAGTATTTGGGGCAACACTGAAATAGCACATCTTATAGACTTCTCCCTTAACTAAAAGAGGCAGAAACTTGTATACTAAGGTCTTCCTAACAAATGCCTGAATCTTGCCACCTTACATTGGACACAAAGCAAGCCAATCAGCAACAATATGTAAGATAAATATACAAAAAAAAAAATGCTCAAATTCACAAAAAAAAGCATAAAAAATAAAAAAACCTTCACATACATATTCGTCCAGTAGCACCATTTCCACAGACATTGGCTGGTTAGGATTGTTGAATCCTGGCACAGTCCATAAACGGATGAACCACACCTTGAACCTCTATGCCTCTCTTTGAGGGTAGATTTTACTCAGTGGATTAAAGGTTGGAGCCATTTTCGGATGATTATGGACTAGCAAAAGGTAGAATACCAGTAAAAATGTTAGTGAAAAAAGAAGTAGTGAGAATGAGAGGAGCACAAAAAAAAAAAAAACTAATAACAACATCTATATATAGACTTAAATTTGAAATTCAAATCACAAAAGCTGAGAGGGAAAACACTGCATGTTCAGTGACATCATCAGGAATGGTAGAGCTTACCTGCTTCATTTCAAAACAGTGGAGAAAAAAATTAAAAATACTTATATAATGCTTATTGAAAATGCCAAGTACATTGGAGGCCATATTGCCAATGGGAGGAAGCCTACCCACCACCTACTCCCAGCACTCCACCGCAAAAAAAAAAAAAACCACACAAAGGGCCAAAGCTCTCGGTTACGGTGCCTAATGTAGAGGAGGAAGCCTTGAATGTATTTGACAAAATATGGATCTAGAAATCATGTATGAAGGTAGGAGGAAACATTTAAATTTTGAAAGAAAAAAAAATAGGGAGATGAAGCTTGGGAAGGGGAATAGAAGCAAAGAGAAAAAGATAGAGAGATGTAACTTGTGATTCATAAAAGGAAAGAAGAGAGGGAGGGAGAAAAAGTATATTAGGGAAAAGGCACATATTTTTCTAAGTAAAAAACACCCTTGATTTTATGAGTATGATATCATCATCACATTAAAAGGAAGGGTATGAAAGGAAAATAAAAAAATCTAAATAAAAATGAAGTTATAAAAAATCATTAACAACTAGTACTTATTTTTGTAGACAATAACACCAATAATCTTATGGTAATTATATCATCATCAAATTAAAGGTAAGGTTTAAAAAAGAAAAAAAAAAGGAACTTTGCCCCACGTCCAGGACACTCTGCATATCAAGTCAAATGCATTTATTACTCTTTGTCATTGAAATATCATACTGACTCAAGGCTGAAAAGATCAATGTATGGTTGTAAGTGTATGATCAGTGTATGAAAATAGTAGTTAAACTTTTGGGAGGGGAAAAGAAAGAGAGAGAAAATAATAATTTGATAAAGTAGGAGAGAGAAAATAGTAAGTTGAACTTCAACTCCAGCATACTTCAGTGTAAATTCAACTCCAGTCCTCTAGGACTTCCGTCTCCCGGCTAACAGTAAGGTTAACCGGTGGAACCTCAGTCACTGATCTTTTGCCCTTGGGCTCTCTATGTCCCCCTCTCTTCCTCTTGTGTGGCTGGAGTGGTTGAGCAGGAGACTCAAGATCTGTTTCCTATGGTTGAGATTGAAATGAAGGGATCAAGACCACAGGCTATGATCCGGAGCTCGATGCCCCAGTCTTTCGTTGCGCCAATTGCAGGGTAAGAGCTTCAAGCCCACTAAGAGGTGTCATGCTTTCTGCAAACAAGAAACAAACATATTATTACACTTAGAAAAAAATCAAGAAACATAAGTTTATTAATATATTCAAGATGGGGTACCTAAAAATGCTCTTAAAGAATCAGATGACTCATCTAGAATATCTTTATAATAGATGGCCCAATTCTTGTCAGCCCACTTGACTAAAAAGTTGAGGACATCAACATCACTCTCCGCTAGCAAGGACAACGAAGTCTCTATTTCTTCTTGACTCTGATCTCAAACTAATTGCATCTAGTATAAGTATATATGTGGTTCGCTTTCCGAGGTAACATAAAAAGGCATTAACCTCGGAGCCCCTTCTACTCAAAAGAAGTCATTCTTGAAGTTCTTAAAAGACTTTTGATACAGTTTAAAAACTTTGTGCCCTGCTTGTGCATATACAGTAACCCACTCTTTTTGAAAATTGTTCCCAGAGAATGAAAACCAGGTAAAAAGGAAAAGAAAGAACCCAATGAGTACGTTTATGCAAAGGTTCGACAAAAAAGCTTGAAGGTCCTAATAAAGCCCCACACGTTTAGATGAAGTTGAGTGGAGGCTACCCATAGGTGGTTTAGGACTCCAATATCGAAGTCGGAGAATGGAAGGTAGACTCCAATGTGAGTGAATAACGCATCATACATATAGATAAAGTGGTCACCCTCCATCCTGGTCGACCAAACCCTTTCTTGATTTGACAGGGCCCAGATTGCGTATTCTCTATCCTGCGGTCGATCTTCAGTTAGATGTAGGTATTCCTATTTAGCATTGGCATCCTCTGAGGTCTCGACGTTGGACGGAGTGCACCGGCATTTCTTGGAAAGATGTATTCCTTTAGCTCTGATGTGACCGCGCTTCGTTGTCCCATCTATGTGCGTTACTAGCATTATCTACAAAGGTCGTACTCATGTCAGAATCAGAAGAAGTTTCATCATAACTCTCTAACTCCCTCATGAGTATGGAGAGCGGAAGTGATGGTCTTTTCCTTGCAAGCTCCCTAGCAATATCCGCTCTCTTTATCATTTCTAGGACCTCCATCCCGAATAGCAGCCTCAGTCCCTTACTAATACCTCCACCACGAAGAGATCGTCTCTGTTGTGCCTGAGATAGTGGAGACAGCGGAGCACTCAAAATCTTTAAAGAACTATTTTCTCCATAGTTACTGTTCAAATTTCTCATTTCATCATGATGTTTATGGAAGGAAAATAAAGTGGGAAAAAGAAATACCTTGTGTTTGAGGATGGAAAATCTGTTAAGAGGTTGGAAATAGCCGCTAAAGAGTCGCCAGAAATCACCTGGTTCACCAGAGGAGAAGTGCAGAAATGGAGTAGAAGGAGAAAGTGGGGGAGAAAACCTCTGACTTCTATCTATAACCGCCGGGCTAACCCCCAACAATTACCACACATAAGGGCAAAATGGTCTTTTGCATTAAATTTGAAAACGACAATCATGGAAGGAACAAAGTCCAAAAAGTGACTTCTAATATCTTTTCGCCATGTGGTGAAACGTACCTAACACATTAGTTAAAAGGACTGTAGTCAGAATTGAAGCGACGCATGACAGGGCAGAATGATATTCATGCCAGATCACTGACTAACATCATGATGTTATTATGAAATCATAATACGGATTATGGCTTCATCTTCAAATTATCTTTTGAATTAACAACGGGTCCTATTGCCTAAATTGGTATGGGGGCAACTCAGTATGCATCTCAGACAACGATGTAACGACTTTAAGGCAGAGTGATCTATATCGGATCTCAACCTAATTCATCAATACCAGCATCCCGATTTTTGTTTTTCATTACGGACTTCGGCCCTTTGTTAGAGACATCGCGAGATCCAACATCTACATCATGACTTAGATCCGTTTGTTCCATATGTGCCGTTTGCTCTTGATAATATCAGATATATTGACATTCAACTGTCACATCTAAGCGCCAAATTGGGGACAACTGTTTTGGACCGAGGTCCAGGAGCAACCCGGCTCGTTAGAGTTAGATCCCAAATATTTATAAGCGCTATTAGATAAATAAATATGCTAATTTATGAAGAGTAAATTTCTAACAAAATCTCTCATAAATAGAGAAATTAATTAAATCTCTCATAAATAAAGAAGACAAAGTTATAAGAGAAAATAATCTTACTGGATTCTTATCCTGATTAACAACATTTAATGTATATTTAAATATAATTTTTATTTATCAAGACGTTCTTATAAATACCACACAAGATAGTAAATTAATTTCAAATATTACCTATCTTATGTATGATCTAACTTAAATGTCAGAGTGCATTTTGCTTGTAGGTACTCACCCATTACACTATCGTCGCAACCATTATATATCGGAAGAAGTCACATTTTTCAATCTTATTCAAATGATTCTTTAAAATTCATTCCGAACAAATATGTTTACTTTATTATCCTTATTTAGAATAAGTAAAATAGGTAAACAAATAGGGACAAAATCATAATTCAAATAATTTAAACTCAAACCAAATCAAATTTATGCAAAACTTAATTTAAATTTGAATGAAGTTCTAAATGGGAAATCATGAATCCTAAAAAAATTTTATCGTGAAATGATTAGGAATGAAGGAAGTTAATTTATATGGTTTTTCTTTTTTCCTTTTTTTTTTATTTTTTACTGAAAAAGAGAGAGAATAGAATGGCGGTAACTATCAATAATGCTAAATTCTACGAATTGAGATTCGTAGAATAGCATACGAATGCATAAAATAAAGTGACTTTCCTTGTATTTTATCAGTCGATTATTTTTGTTATTTAACTTCATTTTATTTTAGCTTTAACAATTATAAAGCACCTTAATAAATCATTTGTGAATCTTTCGTAAACAAAAGTTCATATCAAATAGCACTACTGTGTAAACTATTTGCCATGTTTTTTTTTTTTTGACGGGCTATTTGCCATGTTAATATTTTATTTGTGAGACATTACATCGTTCGTGATATACAATAATGCTCTTTCAAAATATACACAATTTAAATAAAAAATTTAAAAATCAAATTAATTATTGTTTCATAACTTTCTATGTAAAAAAAAATTATAAATCAAACTAATTTCCAAAATTTGTGATGTCAAACATACTGGATGACTTATGAGTGTGAAAGTTGAATATTTAAGCTTTTGTTGCATCATGTGACATCTTTCTAAGTAAAATGTTTATATTATAAGAACAAAAGGCAAGGATTTAACTTTTATTTTCATCCAACTTCTCTAATTAAACCCATTTAGTGTGACACGTTGAAGGCTTATTAGAAACGCAAGGAAGCGAAGCAACGAGGAAATGAACCACGTATTTAGTGTGAAACTTAACAACATTTACATACCTCGTCCTTTTTCCTCTCGTGTTCCGCCACTGTTTCTGCCTTCTTCTTTGCGCTTCGTTGCTGTAACCAAAGCACGCACCACTTTCACTCTGAGTCGTCACTCCATTTACTCACTCACAATGACCGACTCTTCCATCACCGATTCCCTTTCCAGGTTCCTTCTCTCTCTCTCTCTCTCTCTTTCTCTCAACTTTTCATATGTTATGCTTATTATGCATGTGAAAATGGAACATAGGAAATTAAATAATTTATTTATACCAACATTTTTCCAATTCCTGTGATGAGATGATAATTGAAAGTTTTCTTTTGCTCTTCCTAATTCTAATTCAACTTTCAAGGTGGGTCTTCTTCTTTTTCTTTTTTTCTTTTTTACTTCCATGTTCCCCTTTATTCTTTATCTTCTTTTTAATATATCATTCTCAAACTAATTGGTAAGATGATACTGGTTATAGCTATTCCCATCCAGAATATGCTGAAATTGTTGTGGTGCGTCATGGTGAAACAGCATGGAATGCTGATGGAAGAATTCAGGTACTTTTTCTCTTTTCAGCTTCAGGCATATGAAATTGTTTTGGTTGAATATTGCATTTGTTGTAGATAGAAAAACGGGTTGAACCTATTTCTGACATTATATTTGAGGCCATACCAATCTTATATATCCAATCTTAGATCGTTAGCTTATGGTTTTAAATTGCGATTTGCAACTGAAATGGGGCCGCAATATTATGGTTTTTGATGTCTCCACAACCGCAAAGCAACTGCATTTTATTGCAATTGCCCACTGTATTTATAATCACAACAACGCAACCGTAATTACAATTTAAAACCATTCCAAAGAAAAACTTTACAAGTGAAAGTGTATTTCTATGTTCAAGTGGTTGGTTGGAATAGTTTTTGATGGAATGGGAATGCCAATAGGATTCAAAATGGAATGGAGTGTTCATTCCCGCGTTTTGTTTGGTATGGACAGGTGGATAGGAAAGGAATGATGACTTAATTCTGTTTCTTTGTTTGGTATGTTTGAATTGATAAAGAAATAAATAGATTGGAAAAATGATTTATGATTTTTTAGGTGAAACGGAATGGGTATAAAAGTCTAATAACAGTAATTGCGATAGAAAAAATAGCATATAATTTACAATTAACCTCATTTTGTTGCTTTGAACAAATTTGTACTAGTGTAGTCAAAGGTGCCAAAAGGCGAGGCTCCAAAAGAAGTCAGCACCTCTTGTTGGTTGAGGTGTTGCCCTTCAGAAGGAGTTCAGGTGAGGCACACCTTTAGCGCCTTATTGATAAATTTAAAATAATCAAAAAGCCCAGCCATCTAACTTGCTATTGGTGATGCTAAAGAGGGAAAGATGGTCAGAATATTAAAAAATATTAAAAAAATTCTAATTGTCGGTCTTTGAAACTGGGTTTTATAACTTGAACATTTGAATCTTTTATTTGCATTATGAATGTTATGTTTGATCACTTAATTCATATGGAAAATTAATGCAAAATAGTCAAATATTTTGCTGTTTATTCTTTTTCTAATGTTAACGCCTCTCTTGAGTAAGGCGTGCGCCTTTTGGCGCCTCTAGCTTCAAGGCACCCCAACACCTTAAGGTTGCTTTTGCCTTTGAGTACCTTGATTTGTACCTGATCATGAAGATTATTTCATGAGTTTCAAATAATGATTGTTGTTCTGAAACTGATTTTCTTTTATAATTATCGATAACCTATTCAAAAACCAAAAGAAATAGTAGTAATATTCATTGTTTAGAAATTTTTTATAAAAAAAGCTAAGAACTGTAGATTCTCAATAAATTAAAATTTTTTTTTTTGAATTTTCGTACCTTGTTGAATTTTGATGATGGAGAGTGTTCTTCCTTCTCGAACTGCAGTATATGTTTCATACTTCAAACCCAAAATTGAGTTTGCAGTTGCTTTTTGCACTTGTGCAGTTTATGTGTTTTAGTAGTTTAAGTAATTTTTTAATAATTGAAGTAATATATAAAATATTCATTAGATTCCAACCATTAAGGTGGTTTTCCTGCTACTGTTTTATTTATTAATACATAAACTTTTCAGTGTTTTCTCACGGGGGTGGTTTAGTTTATTCATTAGATGCCATCAGTAGGTCTATTTTCTGGTGGCTACTTGGGGCAAACTTCAATATGGCCTGGACAATAAAAGACAGTGTATCACCTCATAAAAGGATTGAAGAAGTTTAGTGGGGGCATCTTCTCACACTAACTTATACATGGCTCTGCCACTGGCACAACTCATCCACTCTAGGTCTGTATGGCATACATGGCTAAAAAATACTTCATGCTGAAAGAGTCAAAATGCCATCTTTGGCTGTAATCTAATGGCACATACTTTTCTGCTCTGTAATTTCAATCACTTAGCTTTAATTGCCAAATCGCTTTGTATTTTTTCTATTCTTAGTTTTGAATGATTAAGATATTAATATGGGGGCTTACTATGGTACATCACTGGGAAAATGGTGTAACGGTAGGTCATTTACAACATTCTCCATTAAGTTATAAACTTTTGATTTCTTTGTTTTGCAAAAAAATTTTGTTTCTTTTTCGTGGAAAGTATGTAACTTTTGTCTCTTTCATATAAAAACAAACTCACGATAATACAATGTTTTTATATCTAACAGTTACAAACTTTTGCATTTGCAATTGCAAGCAACAGTCAAAGTTATGTACTTCTAAAAAAAATTTACAAAAATTTATATCGAAACATCATAAGTTTGTAACTTTTTTAAAAAATGTTCATGCATACCTATGACAAGATGCTTTCCAAGTCTAATATATTCTCCTTGTCCTTCTACAGCAATATGAATATCCACCACCTATTGTTGACATTTAATAATATTTTTTTCTTGTGTATTCTTTGTTATATTTCTGGTTCTTTTTTTATTTTTCTTGCCTTGGTTATGTTCAAATTTCACTAATACTTATATATGTAAACAGGGACATCTGGATGTTGAATTAAATGAAGCTGGAAGACAGCAAGCAGCTGCAGTAAGTTGTGTTTATTGCATTCTCTCATTTCTATATACAATCCAACTGGAGCCTCACATTACATCTTTGTTTATTTATGCCCATGCCCTCATGACACTAATTCCTGTAAATTTTACAATGGAGGTGGCTGATAAACTATCCAGGGAACCTAAGGTGTCTGTTATATATTCTTCTGACTTGCAACGAGCTTTTGAAACAGCACAGATAATTGCATCCAGATGTGGAGGGCTAGAGGTAACCCAAAGTCAATATTCTTCATGTTGCATTTTATTGATTCAATTGTTATAAGATAATAACCTAATCATGATTTCCATTTTAACATGTTCAAAGTCATTCGGCTACTTTCGTTTATTGGTATTCTGACAGTCTTGCCTTTTATCATTGCCTGGACATTGACTATGCATGAAGTAATCTTGCTGTTTCTTTGTAATTATGAATACACAGTGATGAATTAATTTTTTTCCTTAGATAGCAACAAAAAATTGTCTTAATTCTTACTTTAATAGAATATTTGGGGCCACATCTTTTACAAAATTATAAGCATATCTCTTCTATCACTTTACCTTCTTTCTGCCTTCATGATTGACTTAAAATTTTTGTTAAATTATGTTCACAATTTTTTTTTTTAAATTCTACTCTGATTTATTACGATTGATCTAGCGCCTATTCTTTGTTTACAGACAATATTTTCCTTGCATTGAAACTTCAGGTAATCAAGGATTCTGACCTACGTGAAAGACACCTAGGGGATCTTCAAGGCCTTGTTTATCATGAAACAGCAAAGACTAATCCCATTGCTTACAAGGCTTTGGTGTCTAAGAACGAAGATCAAGAAATCCCAGTAAGTATTATGGAAGCCAAATTGTTAGCATAAAATCCCTAGATAATAAGTGATAACATTCTTGTAAAAGCTGAAGAGTGTAAGTTTGGACTAGGGTACCTACAAATAGAAAATTCTTTAAGTTCAATGGGACATGTCCAAAGAATTTATAGGAAGCTGTGTGTCACTGGTGGCTCCCTGCTAGTGCATATATGTGGCTGCAGGTGAACCTTAAAGAAACAGTGGAAAGACATGCCCAAAGAATTTGAGTTGAGTGTCACTGATGGCTCCCTGCAAGTGCATTTATGTGGCTGCATGTGGAAATATGAAATAAGAGATGCTTGATTAGAGAACTCAAAACTGTGGTCGTTTTAAGATCAGTTAGATCATCATCCATTTTGAGAACTCTAGGCATGCTAAGAATGAACCATCAGACTACTCTAGCAAATCTTCTTGTGTTTGCTTTATATTTCACATAGAACCTGCTTATTTATCCATGCTCTAATTGTCTTATTTGTTTTATATAGCAACTAAATCTTTGTCAAGCAGTCTTGCTCATATCTTGGAATTGCCTTTCATCTCTAGCAAGTGTTCCAGATTATATTACGTGTCATGTCCTCAATTATGACTAAGAGAGAATTGAAATTATAAAAAGATTAATACCTGTTGCTTAATGTGGAAAGAAGGGTATAGCATTATGTGCCAGGTGGTGGAGAAAGTCAATTTGCGTATACTTTATGAATATATAATTATAATGATGAATGCCTTAATTTTTGCATATACGTAGCATTGATGCATATACCATTATGTGCAGGGTGGTGGAGAAAGTCTTGTTCAACTTTTTGATCGCTGCACATCTGCATTGCTGAGAATTGGCAGAAAGCATAAAGGTAGGTTGCCAGTGAAAGTCCTTCCATCATGAGTCATGACATATCATGGAAATTATGTTTCTCATAATTCATCATTGATTTGGTCTGAGATCTTTTTAGTTCGTCTGATAATTTCAGTAATATATATGTCAAGCAGTCTTGCCACTGGACTTGCTAGGGTAGCTTTGTTTGACATGCAAGTTACTTGCCCTGAGGACGCCTGATATCTCTTTTAGACAATGTTGGCATAACAATATTTTTGTTTTTTTTTAATCCTAATAGATATTGCATCCCTTTTCAAAAGTCTTTATACTCAGCTAAATTATGCTGATGTTTTCTGTATTAATTGTAGGGGAGCGAGTAGTTGTTGTCACTCATGGAGGATTCATCAGATCACTTTACAAGTGGGCCTGCCCAAATGGAAGGCCTGTTGGGAAGATACACAACACGTCCGTCAATGTTTTTCACTTGTATGGTGAGGACAAATGGACCTTAAAAGTGTGGGGTGATGTTAGCCATCTGCGCCAAACTGGATTTCTGCAGTCTGGTTTTGGGGGTGACAGAACTTCTGGTTAGGCTGTAATCTGTGCTTGACTTTTATGTTCAAGAGAAATACTTGCGTAAACCTAGTGCACTCAAGTTGGGTGCACTAGGTCATTTACATCATTCATTATAGTAGCTAATTTTAGTTAACTATGATAGTTAGTAGTTATTTATTAATTAATAATGTGATTGGCTTATTGCACCTTACTTAGGTGTACCGGGTTTATGCAAGTATTTCTCTTATGTTTGATTGTTTCCCATTTGAAGTTAATAAAGGTTTTAGAGGAAGAAGAGAGAGAAGGGATATCAAGGGGTGATACTAAATATGATTTTGGCCCCTCTCTATGTTAAGTTATTTATATTTTGTATCTTAGTATGCAAATATATCGTCACCATGTAAGGATATGCCTAAACTATATTATTTTTGTGGCGATGGGTTCATCAATCTGCATAACAGAATTGTTTCTTTTTTTATCTATTCAACTGTTGAATGTATTGATGAATGCGATGATGCCCTTCCCATGTTAGTAATATTATTTAGGGACGGCTGAGCCTTTTGTGCGGCTACTTCCATAGCATGATTAATGTAAACAGTGGAATCTAAAGGTTTTACACTTAAAAGCATGAATTGCAAACTAGTACTTTCTTCTTCACTCACTGATGAATTAATAACCCTTATAAATAGGTGAGAATGTCCAAAAAGGTTCGAAAATGATCTACTTCAGAAGAAAATGAGATGGTTTTCTCAAATGATCCTCACTACAAGTGCAAATGTGGATGACAAAATTTAGAAACCTGATTATTACCAATACTGAAAGCCGAGAACAGGGCTAGAAAGTTTGTAAACGATGACAAACTAGCATAATCTGAATGATATATATACAAGGGCAAAAACACAGTGAAATTTCAGTAACTGCAATGAAGAAAAGTAGATGGCAGTTAAACTAGCCATAACCATTCAATTTACAACTCTCTAAAACCAGATCCTTTAAAAACACCTGCACTACTTGTTCACCTAGAAATATATAATGAGTTAGTTTTATATCCCTTTAAGATTGGAGATGAAAAATCCAAAGATAAAATTTTCATACAATTTTTACCATCATTTTTAAGTGGACATCAAACTGGCCAATATATAAGTTGGACTTAATTAACTATAACAACGAAATAACCTTTTTTTTTTTTTGGGTCAAAGAATAACAAAAGAACCTGAATCAAGCATCATAATTCACAATAGGCCTTACCGTGCACGTTACCACCCTGGTAAGTGGTCTTAGACCCTGGTAATGGTGAGTTTATTGGATTGAAAACGGAGCCAGATTGCTTAAACTGGGCTTATGGGAATATGTCCACATTTCTAAAGTTGTGATTGAATGGGTCAATGTTGAAAAGCACTCATCTGTGCCAAAATGATGAGTTCATTACTTTAGGCTTCCTTGTTGACCAAAAAAAAAAAAATTACTATTGGCTTCCTCCAGCTTCGTTGACCAAAAAAGAGGAAGGTTTCCTCCATTTTCTACTATAATGACTTGGTTCATGTGACAAACTCCATGAATTTCGTCATCAGATACGACAGCGGAATTCGAAGAGAGTTATTATCTTATTATGATATAAGATACTTAAAATGAGTTATCAAATATTTTTTAATTGTTAATTTTATAATAGTTATTTAAAAATTTATTAAAGACATTATTTTCATATTTATCTTATGTTTCAAGGTATAGTATTTAGATTGAGTTATCAAATATTTTATGTATACTTATATTTAATATGTTTTTAAAATTTATTGTTAGATTATTAATTAATAAATATTTAACAACTCATTTTAAATATTAAAACTATAAAAATATCATAACAATTCCTATTTATTAATGTTATAAAAAACTCCTAATTATTAAATATAACGATTTATTAAATATAAGTTGCAGTAATTAAAATACTTGATAACTCATCAAGTACCAAACCTTGAAAAAAAAAATACAGGAGTAATGCCTAAATTCAAAACATAATCCAACAAAATGATTTTGCTATATTTCTTTGTCCACATTATTCAGCAAGTGACAAGAAGCAAAATATGATAGCTTTCATCCTTTTTTTTTTCTTTCTATTTCATATATTTTTTAAATCCTTTTCATTTTTATTCCTTCTTCCAAAAATTATTTTATCAATATAAAAATTAAAAAAAATTACACTGACCTCTCATGAGATTTGCATTAATTATACACGATATCCCTTTTATTTTAGAAATTATATCCAATACCTTCATATTATGATTAAATGTTACACCGGCCTCCTTGTCACTAACAGATTGCTAGCCATGTGTTAAACACGAGATTCATAATGGCAAGTTGTAGTTTGATTCATAATGGCAAGTTGTAGTTTTTTAGGATTTTCTAGATAGATGAAATTATGTTTTTGCCCCTCTTACATGTTAAAAACTAGATAAAGTTACATTGACCTCCCTTAAGGTTTGCCTTAATTATACACAATACCTCATATTTTCATAAACTTGGGTGTTGTAGGGGCTATAGGTTCTAACTTGGTGGGCCAATGACGGTGGCATTAGGGTTCGATGGTGAGGGCAGAGGCTTGGTGGCACACGACTCACAATAATGACGAAGGAAGAGACTGGTGATTTGCTAGCGTTGGGATCGATGGCTGGCTCGTGGTGGTGCACGGCTCCTGACAATGGCTGCAGGGTGGCTTAGAGTGGTGGTTTGCAAAGAAATGTTGGTGCTGGTGGCAGAGGATGGAGCCCATGGTGGTGACACTGCCCACCATTAGCAATAGTGCCCACCACCTCTGTTTGTTCTCAAAGATAGCATATTTTCCCTACTTAGCATCCCATCCCTTTTGAAAGAACAAACGCCAAACTAATCATTCATCCATCTCATTCATCTAGCTTTGGCTACAAGAACAACATACTAAACACCTATCGAAAAAGTAGCAAAAAAAAAAGTGAAATGTAAGGCGACGATAACAAACCAATCACTCATTCATCCATTTGACACACAAAGGGTCCATACTTTAGGCATATCATCAAACAAATTGCACACCATCATTCAATCACGTCAAATCTTGACCATAACCATAAATCACTATCTCACGATCACAATCTTTTATTCAAAAGGGGATGAATAGAAAGGATAATTAGATCATTGAGATATGTTAATTAAATTACAACTTCAATTCATATTCAAATCAAAAGTTCAATAATGGCATGATGATGGCTTGCTGCGGTGTTGATTGGTGTTCGCAAATTTAGGTGGTGGTGTCTGGTTGGTCACGAAAGCTGGGTGCGATGTACTTAGATTGAGCTGTGGTGATTGGTGCAGCACCTTGAAACAATGGTGCACAATGGCTGGTGTTGGTGGTGCGGATGCAGTTTCGAACAGGAGGTCATGCGAGTCTGTCTTGGTAGAGTGGGTTGGGTGGTGGTTAATGGTGTTAGTGGTTCAGTTGGTGGCTATGGTTGAAAGGATTTGAGCAACAAGTGGTTTGAAACTCAGTGGCTATGGTTGTGTGGATTGATGGTTTTGTGGCGACTGGCCTACAGAGGAGATGAGAGAATAAGGGAGTGGGCAGGGACGGATTGAGAGGGGGACATCCATGGGCCACGCCCCCCCGAAAAATTATTTTATTAAATACTTATAATGTGAAATAATTGTTAAAGTTTAAAGAACAAAGCCTATTTGATAACAAGCATTAATATTAAGAAGCTATTTTGTTAAAAAACTTAAAAGAAAATAAGTGAGATTCACTAATCCCATTTTCATGTGAGTTTTGGCAGTTAGACTGCTGTTAATACTAGGTAATTAAAATCCTACAACTACAAGAAAATATTTTTAAATTATAAAGAAAAAAAAAAGATCATTCACTTTTCAATTTGTCTTATTACCTTCCAGGCTCCTACATAGCACAACATAGGCACATAAAAATTAAGGCATAACTCTTCATTCATTCTCTTTGTTTCTCTTAATCAATTTCATTGTCCATTTATAATCCCAAAGGGAGTAGGTGAGCCGTGAGCAAAGAGTTTGTAGCCGTATAACAATGATTCACCGACTCAGTAAGTTCAATTTGAGAGAGTTCAGTCCTAAGTACAAGAAATATCTTGCCTTCCTAACTTTGTTGTAAGTCTTCATCTCTTATTTTTTTTAATATCTTCATCTATTTAGTATTTTATTAAAACTATGCCTCCAACCTCCTTATATTTTAATTCTTCCTTTTTGGTTTGATGTTTTACTAATTGGCCTTTATTTTTGCTTTTAATTTATTTTCATTGGTTCAAGTTAATCTCATGTCTTGTTATTAATTTTTTTATCTATGACTAATGTGCCTACTATCAATTTGTACTTTCTAGTTGTCTTTTTATTTCTATAATATACTGTCTTTATCATATCATTTGATTCGCTTGGTGTTGATTCTTCCTATTTCAACTGTTATTACTGAGAGATCTTTTTTAGCTATGAATATTATGAAGAATATATTCATAAATAAGATAGAAGATGACTTTCTGACTGATTATTTAATCACTTATATTGAGAGGAAGAGTGCTGAGAAGTTTGATACAGATTCTAACATTGATAAATTTTATGAAAGGAAGGAACGTCGTGTTCGACTTTGATGAATGTATTATATATTATTATTTGTATTATAATATTAATTTTATTAGTAAATACTATGATATAATTTGATAATGTGATTCATAACTTTTGACCATTCCACTAAACATTTTCTCGATAATGCTTCTCTCAATGATTTTTCTCCAGCGATAACTTTTGGATCGTTGGATTTCACTAAAAAAGATATTAATTTAATATTAATTTTTTAATATTTAAAAAAAAGCTGACCGTTGGATTTTCATCCAATCCGAGGCCATTCTTGGACCTCCAGCAGTTGGAGAGAATCTAAATCGGGGGGTGGAATGGGGTTGGGCTCTTAAAAGGGTAATTTTTATTAGGAGTAATTTAGACATTTCACATGAAAAACTAACAGTTGCTAATGGTGTTTAACTTTGGGGGAGCCCGAGTAATTTTTGAAAACAAGAGGAATATCATGTATAATTTAAACAATTTTAGGTTAGTGTAATTTCCCCTAAAAATTAATTTAACACTTTCCCAGAAAATAGTTCATTACACTCAGACGTGAAAAGATGAAGGTATAACAACTTATGCTTCAGGAAGATTATCATAACGTGACTTTTAATCTTCCTATATGTATGTATTGAAAAGTCATTAAGATAAGTCTAAATTTAGAATCTTATTTAAATCTTTTCTGACGCTAATTACTTGAATCAAACTCAAACGTACATACTTTTCAATTTCTGATGCTGATGGGTAAAAGAAAGGAATTGACAACTAAGATGGATACTGACAAAGAATTATCTTCAAAATGCTTTCTGTTTTCTCTCTTTAACATTTGATATATACTTTTCTTCAGTTTTGTCTAATGTATGATAAAAATGGAAGGAAAGTGAGGAAGAAGAGAAGAGAAGAGACAGAACAAAAGGTGGTTGTGGTTGTGGGTGCAACAATGCAAATATTTATTATTTGGTTCTTAGGTAGTGTCCTGTTGGGGACGAGGAGAGTAAGCATGCGCGTCCGTAGTGGGGCGCACTGAAAAATTCTAAAGGAGGCCAACGCTAAATTGCAAATGGGAAATGGCATCAATATGTGGTGTATAGAGGACAATGTCTTATTCTTTGTGCTTGCTCACTCTTTTTTACTTTCCTTACTGTCCTTTTAGGTTCCCTAATTCCTTGCTATGACCTTTCATCAAAGATTTCTCTTTGATTTGGATCTCAGTACCATGATTACCACAACTTCTTTTTCTTTTTTTGGTTGAAACCACAACTTCTTTTTTACCTGCATCATTATAGTTTCGAAGGTCAACCTGTATATTCTAATAAATTGAATTAAAATTAAAAAATGTTAATACTAGTATCAATATATATACACACACTAATAAAAATATTATTGAATATTGATTTAGAAAATTTAGTAATTTACGGTTGAGTTGAAAATATACATTATTAATTAGTAGTAGAATCATGTGTATTAATCTTAAAATTACTATCGTTCTTATATTTATAAAATACACATGATTTATTTTCTTAAAAATAAAATAGTTACAAATTATGTTTATTAATTAATTTGTTCATATTTAGGGGATTGATTTCTCTCTTGAAGGCTATATGTTTGTTGTAGGGGATAATTCAGCATCAAGATGCAGGCCGGTAAGGTAATTTTTCTTAATTTATTATATAAATTCTATTAGGTAAAATATAATGTTTGTCAAATCGTATGTAATTATAATGTGATTATTAAATTGTGTAAAATCTCTTAAGAGGCAAGGTCAAAATCAAATTCTAAAAACAATTCACATCAAATATACAAAGGATTTTGATTTTGAATGAACAATTAAATGTATTTGGAGTTTCGCCTATAATATTAGCTAGCTAGGAGATAGACTCCAATTTAACCTCGTTATATGGACATTTATTTATCAAAAGTAGATTTTATTCAAATGATACGTAAAAATATATATCTGATATCTCAGTTGTCTCACTGGGTTGGTGCGTGAATGTAAAAACCACTTTTTATGTAAAATCGAAGTATCAATTGTTGCAATTTTTTTCTCAAGGGTCATGAAGAAAGTGATTGAACGTGCAATGCTAATTACTTTTTTACTTGGTTACAAGGAAACCGTCAAAAGGTCATATTAATTATTTAAGAGTTAATTTTGTCCCATGATCTTAAGTCATCTCATAATAACTTAAGAATGGAAATTAATGTCATGATAAATCGTTTCCAACTGTATGTAATCCATAGGTCGTTTCGCTTGCCATTTGATATTGTAGAAATGAATACTTCAACTCCATATACAATATGACGCCTGAAATTTTAACAAACAATATCGGGCAGGATATTATACATGGGGAGCGAACAGTGCAAAAGTGACAATGTATATGTGTCCTTAGATTTGGCGCCAAATACTATAACAACATGCTCTTTCAGCAAGTCATTATCAGCATCATCAATCATCATTGTAAAACGCAAGTCAAAACTAGAAATCAAGTGCAGCAAATAACATAATCACAATGGGCATGATTTTATTAATTAAGTATGATAATAATCTCTGCTTTACTAGTGGATAAAACATTTTAGGTTTCTGATATCAGTGACACAGTTACATATTAACTTTGCAGATGAACACAACAACTGACAACATGGATATCCTTTCAGCTTTGGTTCCGTTTATAGCTATTGCTTGTAATAATGGGTAATGTTTAAAGTGGATTACAGTTAAAATGATTCTTTTGATACCGGTTATCCTACAGACATTGTTGTGTGATTAATCCTCATGTATTACATGTCATGATTAGGAAATATTTTTAACAATTGTCTTCTCTAAAGTTAAACTTCAGTCATTTTCTTAAAAATGTAACTCACTTACTATTGTACCCAACTTTTATTGGTCACTTAAAATGATTCTAGATTTACTTGTTGGAATTTTAAGTCTGAATTTTAAAACATTCTAATTACTAATTACATATAGATTGATCTTAACTATGGTTAATTTTAGTTTCCTATACCAACATTGCTGAGGTGGTGATCGATCAAAAGGTGACATATCTCTATATTAAATGTATAATAACATAGAAGAAATTAATTAGAGATAGTTGAAGCAGAGCTTTTGTTTTAATGACGTGCTGTCACTTCATCTTCAATCAACTTTTGTAGTTATATTCTCAAAAATTAAAACAACCTTGTAATTAGAGGGAGCCAACAAAATAGCGACTAAAAAAATGATCAAAGTGCTGACTAAGAAAGAAACCTTACCAGGTCATCAAGTACTGCAACATAAGGGTCAGATATCTCTTTCAACAATCAAGATTCAATAGGTAAAGTAAAAATGAAATTGCAGAGGCACATTTACGTGGGGAGCTGAATTATGGTCATGGCGTGGTGAGTGGGTAGCAAGAAGAATATATAATAATCTTCACTGATTCTCCAGATGAAGTTTGAATTCAAAACAAATGGAACAGAAAACATAATAACAATAATAATAATAATTAATTAAAATAAAGAAAGACACCCAGGAGACCAATTACATCAATCAAAGTAATATATGGACTTAACCACCAATTTTGAGTATTACTATTAGCATTCCCAAATATTTTTTTACACATCTCATTAGTTACTAATGATTTTTTAAAAAGAAAAATTAAAATTTTGATTGGTTAATAAGAAATGTGAATAGACATTTTGAAGTGTCAATAGCCTCACCTACTAACTCTTTTTCTATTTCTTGAATAAATATTGTTGTATATTTTGAAATTCAGAAAGTGGTAGTGGGAGCCAATGGATTCTTCGGTTTGCCAATTTTATCAAAAGGGTGATTCGTTCCATATAATCTCATATTCAGACGACAAGAAAGGTATAAATAAATTTCATTGAATCATGAACGGACTCGCTTTCACATTCTTTGTTTTTATTAATTGTTGCTGTTGTTATTATATTTAGTAAGTTTATTTATGTCTCATATATATACATGACTGAGAATATAAATTCAAGTTTGGTTCTATAAAGAGTAAGTTCAAATTTCTGCTCACCTCCAACAAGATATGACAAAAACATCTTTCATCAAAAAAATAAATAAATAATAGATGCTTTTAGTTTAATAAACATGAAAAAAGATATATGCATAGAAAAAGTAATTTACATAATCCTCACATATATATTAAATGAATTAATGATTGAAATTTTTTAATTTAGATTAAAACATGAATAAAAAATTCTCAACCACTTTTTAAATATATGTAAGAATTCTGTAAATTAATTTTTATGTGTACATATCATTTTCTCATAAATATGTACTTGTAAAGATGAAGAGTGAACCAAGAATGTTTAAAATGTGATTATTACTTTAATTAAATTACTTATTTATATTAACAGTAATGTTATTTATATATTATTTTTATTACATAACTCTTACACTATTTTTTTTAGATAATAAAATAAGAAAAATACAAACTCTAATACAAATTTTTTTATTTTTTCTCAATCAAGAAAAGTATAAAAGCGGTATATAAATTATGATGTGCAAATAAATAACAAAACATTTATATTAATATGCGTGGTGTTTATTTTAAAAAGAAAAAAAGTGACTGTAAGATTTTTTTTTTCGAAGAAGACTGTAAGATATTTAATTCCTAAAAAGTCACGTACATACATAGATACACTTATGGAAAGTTTTAGTAATGGAGAGAGAAGACAAAGGAAATAATTTATTTTCAAAGGCCAGAGCGGTCGGGACTTAGAGTTGGATGAAAGGGAAAAGGCAAAACAGGGACAAAGGGCCTGTCCTTAGTAATCCTTCCTGTCATTTGACAATTCAAAAGGCCTAATGGGATGGGAAGGTTCCAACTCACGTGGCCTACTCATATTTGGATAATCTCACATCAATTCCTCATGCATTAAAAAATAAAAAGAAAATAGTGATAGTCTTGTATGTAATTTTTAAAAAAAAAACCAATTAAATCACATACAAATTTATTAGAAAAATGTGAATGGCACTAATTATAATGATGAATTTAGATATGAAAATCATTTAAAATGTAAGACATGTTTTAGAAAAACAAATTACTATTGATGAACAACAGTTTTTAAAGAATATATTTATGAATTGTTATATATGTGCATTGCATTATTAAAAAAATGATTAATTTTTATTGATAATTAACGTTTGTATTTTATTTTATAAAGTAGTATTTTGTAAAATATATGATGAAAGGTAAGAATCATATATAGCAAAAAATAAAAGAAAAAAAAAACTCGAGTTAGTTTCGTTAAACCAATTTCAGGTTACGTTAGAATTATGAGCATATATAACTACATGTAGCTGGAGGGGGCAGTCACACCCCATAGATTGAATTTTTTTTTCTATATTCTGATTAGATTTTCATTAGAGAAGTTTTATATATTTTGCTAGATTTTACAATATATATAAATAATTTGCAACACAAAGAAAATTGTAAAGCTTCCGCCTCTTGTTACAAATGCATGGTTTTCAACGATTCAGTAATAATTCAATTTGCCTTTAAGATTAGGCTAATATAATACATCGTTACAGGAGATGGTCAAAATCAGGGTTTAAAACAATTGGCACAAGTAGATGCCTTGAGTTCTAATCAATAACATATTTTGTGTGTGTGTGTAATTTTCTTGCAGATTAAGTTTGATTTCTATGAATCAAACCGTGTTGGCCTGATTGAATTGTATTGTCAATATTATTATGGAGCTAAGTTATCATTTCGTAAGGACGAAGCATGAACGTACTGCATTTTAGTTTGCATTTCATTTATTTTCAACAAACATTAGGACGATATCAATTTTGTTTTTTTCTAATTAATTTTTATACTGAAGCAAATCTTGTGGCATACTTCATTGATTCATTCACTTTCGGTTTAATAAATAGTTAAATATATAATCTGCATGAAGACAATAAGATTTTATTAAAATGATTAACCGTTAATAACATAAGACGACAATAAGTTTTCGTTGTCTTCTCTACACCGTACTTTTTAGTTTTTATAAAAATAAAGAGTATCTTGTCTTCTTCTTGTATTCAAATAGGATGTTATTTTTCCAGAAATAATATTGCATGCATTTTTTCCACTCTAATCAAATTACTAAAATTTTGTTGTTAAAGACAACATTATATCCAAATTTTCGGTAAAATCGATCTATTATATTTTTAAGATAATCATGATTCATGTCATTAATAAACTTACACAAGTAGTAAAAGAGAGTACAAATGTATAGTATACTATACGTATCAAGTTCTATTTTGATTTTAAGCTACTCTTCTTCCGGCCGTCCAAGACCAGGAAAAAAAAGAAAGACACTTTCTAAACTATTATATCCCAACTTTTCTTTTTCTTTTCTTTTTTTTAAGACGTAAACTACTCTTTTCTTTCTTCAGTTAAAAAATAGTTGCAGTAAATAAAAATATGAGTTTTCAACCTAATCTGGCCGTATAAATTATCACTAATATTGAGCCAAAATTCAAGTAATTAAGATACTTTTTATGGTAAATTAACGAACCCATTTCTGTGAAAAATTAATTTTCCAAGCCATGTCTAGTAATATTCACCCACTTTCCTGTCTTATTCTGTTTGTTAAAAAGCTTTTATCTCACCAATTAACAAAAAAAGTTTCCAAATTCAATTAAGAAAAAATCTTTATACATCAAGACTTTCACACTATTATTATCCCAATCAACAAGGTGTCAGAAATTAGTTAAAAATGTATTCAAAAAATTAATAACTTACTAAAAATTTATTAATTGATTGATACTTGTTGTTAACTAATTTTTAACATATTATTATCAGATATGACAAGAGAATTGCTGTGATGCATTAATGATATAATATAAAAAATGAGTTATCAAATATTAATTAAATTGTTTATTTCGTAATAAATATTTAAGATTTTATTAAAAGTAACCAACAATTATATTGATTGATAAAGTATATATATATATATATATATATATATATATATATATATATATATATATATATATATATATATATATATATATATATATATATATAATATAACATATTTCATCATAGAAATATTTATTATAAAAAATAAAAAAATAAATTTTGATTATTAAATCTTATATAAATAATTAATATTAAAATATAAATAAATATAATTTTTTTGAATATTATATAATTTTTAAATAATTTTTTAATTTTAACAATTTATATATAATTATATAATTAAAATTACTTTTTTTATTTTTTTATAATAAAAAATTTCTCATTAAATATACCCCATATATATATATATGTATATATATAGTAGGATTGCTCCAAACTATACAATAGTGTGTAAATTTTATGCGCAAATAAAACAACTTATAACTTATTCATGTTACCAATAAAAAAAAAAAAAAAAACTGATTCAAATAACAAAGGAAATTTAAATTTAAAAAATGGAAATCAAATCTCTCTGCGTAGAGTACAGTAACCGAAACTCCACTGGATGAAATAAAACAACTTATTCATGTTATCAATAAAAACAAAAAAAAAAGCTGATTCAAATAACAAAGGAAATTTAAATTTAAAAAATGAAAATAAAATCTCTCTTCTTACAGTACAGTAACCGAAGCTCCACTGGATGCTTTCCACGTGGAATTACACAGAGGACCACTGCATGTCCCCGCAGCTTCTCTTACTTACAATCGGAAACGACGACATCATTAATCACAACCTTTTCTTAATTTTATTATTTTTAATATGTATTAACGAACAAAATTTAATTTAGTTGTTTCCGTTCTGTGCAACAAAAAAAGCGAAACTCTCGTCGTTCCCTTTTATCACTTTCTATGTCTCTCTCTCTCTCTCTTTCTATTTCTTTCTTCTTCCCAAACCAAAGCCATTCTTCTTAAACACTCTCCAACGATCAACAAACCAAACCCAACCAAACCTTAATTCCCACCAAAAAACGAACCCCATTTTCTAATTCCACTTCAAAACCTCATATCTCAAATCTGCTTCGAAACTCAACCTCGTCCATGTTTGATTCACCGCGAGTTTTCGCACTCTTTGACTTTAAAACTGGGATCAGATTAGAACCATAACCAGAAACCAAACACACTCACAGATATTCCAATTCCAAATGGGTCTCTGCATTTCGAAACCTTCTGAAAACCCCACGCTCTCTTCTCCCATTTCCGAAACCCACTCACCTGCTAATAACAACGACACCACCTCAGTAGTAAACGGCACTATAAAGCCTCATTCCAATGGTAAAAAATCGCCGTTTTTACCGTTTTACACTCCCAGCCCCGCGCATTACTTGTTCTCCAAGAAGTCTCCGGCGAGATCTCCGGCGAATGCGAGCTCCGAATCAACGCCGAGGAGGTTTTTCAAGAGGCCGTTCCCGCCTCCATCGCCGGCGAAGCATATCAAGGCGGTGCTGGCGAGGCGGCATGGTTCGGTGAAGCCGAACGAGGCGACGATACCGGAAGGGAGCGAAGCTGAGGTGGTTGCTCTTGATAAGAATTTCGGGTTCTCGAAGCATTTTGGGAACAAGTATGAGATTGGGGATGAGGTTGGGAGAGGGCATTTTGGGTACACTTGTGTTGCGAAGTTTAAGAAGGGCGAGCTTAAGGGGCAACAGGTTGCTGTGAAAGTCATCCCAAAAGCCAAGGTTTGCAGCTGCATAATGATTTATTTATCTCTATTTGAACAAGTTACTGATTTGAATGATTGTTGCTTTTTGAGTGAGACTACACGGATCCCCACAAGTTCGGCCTATTTAAATTGTCAATGGCACTAATCCTCGTTCGATTGATGGAGTACGAAAGTTATAAAGTCTCCTTACAAGAGTTGCTTCCCTGAAATTTAAACTCATGTTCCGGTTTAAGGGTTCAAGTTGCTTACCACCTTGACCCACCTTTGTGGGTTTTGTTGCTTTTTTTTTCAATACTGAAACTTTTGATGCATGGATCAGTTGGCGTTAGTGATTTAAAACTAATCTTGAGCTTTCTTCTAACAGCTTAAGTTTTTGGGAGAGTTGGTCTTTGGTAATTGGAAACACGAGTCGTGTTTTCACTTAATTTTGTTAGTTGCTAATGAATGACTTTATTTTCGTGGTAGAAACTCTCTTTTACTTTTGTTGTCTTGGTTGACTGAAATGGAAGTTGCAGTATGCCACCCCACCCTAGAGACTTTTTTGGTTATTAATTAATTATCTTAATATTATTAATTATCTTAATATTTGAGCTGTCAGTAGATATTCCTTTGGATTGTTTATTATCGTATACTTGATTGATCTAATGCATTAGGCTTTCCAAAGGTGGTGGTCATGCATTTCTCCTTTGACATGATTTAGAAAACTATAAAATTGTAGCCGTGGAATGATTGAAACTTGGAAGAATCATCTATTAGTTTATGGCTGTCTATAAAGTCTACAAGGAGAATAAAATCACAAAAAAGTCCTCATTGTGCTGTTGAAAATGCTTCTGAAGAAGCATGGCAAAATGTTGAAGCAAATAATATGAGAAGTTCAAATTGTCCAATGCTAATGTCATGACGGGAAGCATTCCTTGAATGGGTTCCACCGCTTATAGTCCAGTATGGTTCTTTTGTCTCGTTCCATTTGTTGTTGGGTAATGGTCTCACATTTTTCTATTCTTGTCTCAATTTTACTTTTTCCTGTAAGCAACTTGTTTGCAATACCATGTCTTCAATCTTGTTCAGTGTTTTTCATGCATGGCTGTCTTTACCATTTACTTGTAATTTATTGATTAAGTTTAGCATCTTTGAATTTGTCAAGCTTATGGTTGGTGAAAAAATAAAGCAAACTTACATGGTTCATGCACAACATTTATATTTTCTTTATTTAATTTATATAATAATCGATTTTAGTTCATATGTTTCAATTGCAGATGACCACAGCCATCGCTATTGAGGATGTGAGAAGGGAAGTAAAAATATTGAGAGCTTTGACTGGACATAAGAATCTAGTACAATTTTACGATGCATATGAAGACCATGATAACGTCTATATAGTAATGGAGTATGCTCTGATTGCTGTCCTTATTTAAGTTTCATGCTATTTTCCTCTTTTATAACCATTTCATTTATAATTGTCAACATTCTTTATACTCCTCTTTTTGGTTTGAAGCTCATTTGTAGTGAATCTTTATGACAAAATTTCTTAAACTCTTATGCATCTCAGATTGTGTGAAGGAGGGGAGCTGTTGGACAGAATACTATCAAGGTATTTTTTTTTTCTAAATATACATTCTTTTGAATGTGTAATCTTTTGGATGCTGATGGGGCAAAAGGGGATAAATATAATTGATTAAAGGAGGAAACATTTAATGTTTTGTGGCTATAAGATATCTGTTTCCCCCTGCAGAGGTGGGAAATACACGGAGGAAGATGCAAAAGCTGTCATGGCACAAATACTGAATGTTGTTGCATTTTGCCATCTACAGGGTGTTGTGCATCGTGATCTTAAACCTGAGGTGAAGTATATTTGCAATTTATTTTTTTCTGCATCATAAGATTGAGCACCCCACCCAAAACCAAAATAAGGGAAATAAAGAGGCAAAAGTGGGGTCCGTATGCAAAATCTGTGACAGCTTCTACGTTTGAAATTTTTCTATGTTTTATAAAAAAAAAAAGAGAATTAAAGAGGATAACATAAACACGTCATCGTCTATTAAGATTGTCTTTGATAACCTACTTAGTAAAATGGTTTTGATTTTGTTTGGTTTGGTTCATGGATCGGGTCATATAATTCTTGTCAAGTATTAACCTCTAAGGATGGGTAATTTCTGGATCAGAACTTCTTGTTCACATCCAAAGACGAGAACTCAGAGCTGAAGGCCATAGACTTTGGGTTGTCGGATTTTGTTAAACCAGGTACGTTTTGAGTGCTTTTATGTATGCTGCTTGTCATGTAATGTCTTGGGCTTGGTTTATGTTTTGACTTTTCATTGTGCTTTACAGATGAAAGGCTTAATGATATTGTTGGTAGCGCATACTATGTGGCTCCTGAAGTTCTGCATAGAGCTTACAGTACAGAGGCCGACGTCTGGAGTATTGGTGTGATTGCATATATTTTATTATGTGGCAGCCGTCCATTTTGGGCACGGACTGAATCTGGGATCTTTCGTGCTGTATTGAAAGCTGATCCAAATTTTGATGAACCTCCTTGGCCTTCTCTGTCAGACGAGGCAAAGGATTTTGTTAAGCGACTACTAAATAAAGATCCACGGAAAAGAATGACTGCAGCACAGGCATTAGGTGAGTTTCTCATCCATCATTGGAGGGTCTTGGTCTTTCTTATATTTCTATTCTGTTACTTACAGTTGTATACTGCAGGTCATCCGTGGATTAAAAATTATAAGGATGTAAAAGTACCCATGGATATTCTAATGTTCAAGCTCATAAAGGCATACATGCGTTCCTCCTTTCTACGAAAAGCAGCTTTAAGGGTGTGTATATTTATGTAAAACTTGCTTGCTTTTAAATACTCAATATTAATTGGAAAGGAGCCTTTGGTGAACTATATCTCTTTTGGTATCTTCCCTTTTGATTTTCACTACTGGAGCTGTGCTCTCAATCGTTTTCATACTCTTCACCTTATTAATAGTTGTACTACTTATGCAAGAGTTTACTTTGCAGAATGTTTGAAATCAGGCTGAGTGAGTTGATTGTTGCATGAATAATCTGAGTAACAAACTAGTCGATTTTTGTTTAGTGTTTCCAACTAGGTGGTCTACTAATGAAATGTTATTTGGAAGTTTGAAGTTAAAGATGGTAAAAAAATTCTAAATATACATTGTGTCTCTTTAGGACCGTTAGATGTGATCAGAGCATTGTGTTTCAAGTGCTTCTTTCTCTGATTTTGTTGGCTCCTGTTCCCCTTTCTTTTTGTTGATCACACTATACATGTATGTTTCCCAATAACTTATTAGCATGTTATTTTTACGGGCATTGGGGCAGGCTCTGTCTAAGACATTAGCTGTTGATGAGCTGTCGTATTTGAAGGAGCAGTTTGCACTTTTAGAGCCAAATAAAAATGGCACCATTTGCTTGGAAAATATCAAAGCGGTTGGTTTCTTTCCAATTCCTTTTACATACTATTTTTAAGGTGATGTTGTTTCAAATTCACAAATTTGAGCTGGCCAGGCCTTGATGAAGAATGCAACAGATGCTATGAAGGAGTCACGCATTCCTGATTTTCTGGCATCAGTATGTGCTTTGATTTAACTCTAGAATGCCTCTATATAAATGACATTTTGTACATATACTGGTTATTGATAAAAATGATTTTGGGTGGCAGCTTAATGCATTGCAATATAGAAGGATGGATTTTGATGAGTTCTGTGCAGCTGCACTTAGTGTTCATCAACTTGAAGCAATTGATCGGTGGGAGCAACATGCACGCTGTGCCTATGAACTTTTTGAAAAGGATGGAAACAGGGCTATAGTCATTGAGGAACTAGCTTCGGTATGTTTGATTTGACTATGATGATAGTTTTTGCATACATGCCTTTGGATTTCTTTACTGATAATATTACTGTGTCAACTATTTTTTAAAATGAAAATATCTAACAATTTTCAACTAGTGGGTCAGTTTTATCATTGCTCATAATCCCCTTCAAGTAAACAATTACTAGCAGCCTACTATCTCTAAATTGATAAAGCATAAATTTCAACATTGGAGAAGAGATATTGCAAGAAACTAGTTTCAGTTGATGTAAAGTTTATGCGTTAATCTATGTGGGTTTTTATTAGCAGTATATGTAATATTCTAGTTTGGGTTTCTGTTTATCAACAACCAATTTTTGTAGTTAGGCAAATACTTTTCTCATGTATGGTTTTAACTAAATAATCAGGAGCTTGGCCTTGGTCCATCTGTCCCTGTTCATGCTGTTCTTCATGACTGGATTAGGCACACTGATGGAAAGTTAAGCTTCCTTGGGTTTGTTAAATTGTTGCATGGTCCATCTCGAAGTCTTGTGAAACCCCAATAGAAAGTAGAAGCCCCGTCAGAAGACCCAAGAGTGCTTAATTATACTATGATGATCTGGCCAATAAAAGGCTGGTCTGACATATTGCAATCCTATCATCAAGGGATCATTGCCACTGTCAGATTATGCTCATCATGAATCATCTGGGATTCTTTCCCTCGTTTTATAGGGCTGGAGCTCTTCTACACTTGAAGCGGGAGTCAAATCTGCTCCTACAGGCATTTATATTTTCCACTGTAAAGCTGTAGTGTGTTAAGTTGCAGGTGATAATATTTTGTGATTGTTATTAGATGGTTACTCTTAATATATTCTAACATGTTCTGATATTCACAATTGAGGAGTATCATTCTTTGTCCACATGCAAATTCACTGCCTTGCATCAGAGTTGAATGAAGAAATTTTTAGAGCTCTAGATTTCAACGCTGTTGTAGCTTTTGAGATTTTGGTTTTCTTGGATGATTTTTTTCAACATTTAATGGTGCTAACTATGTTGGCAGTTGCAAATATATATTGAGGAGCTTTCAACAAAGGAAATGAGAATCATACACACACACATGTACACATTAACCACATATAAGAAAGGTGAAGTAATTGTGTCTCTAATCAAACTTCGATATCAATAATAATAATAATAATAATAATAAAAAGAAAAAACTGAATGTTCGGTATGGCTTACTGCATATATAATATGATTTTGGATGACATGGTGATTTCAGACTGGTAAGAGGCGCTGGAGGAGCATACTAGTGTAGTTAATGGGAGTGGTGATTCTAAAAATGAGTATAATAGAACTTCATTCTTCAACACTTGCAGTATTTCTAGGGATGATAATGCTGTGATATGTTTTGCATTTCTGTTTAGGAGGTACCATATAATTCTCAGTTTTTAAAATATAAGGTCATTGGTGTTAGCATAGTTTTGAAAATCGGATTGAATTAGCTGGTCACACGAGCCACTCACAGTTTTAATTGATGACTTATTCAATGTTTATTATCACAAATTTTCAAGTTGGCATAGCCAGGGTTCAAGCTCAAGATCCTAGGCTGAGTAATACCGCTACGCCATTGCTCCACTCATCTTCATTAGATTATTTGGATAGATTATTTAACATATAACCTTATTTTTTTATGTATTACAAAATATATTTAATATTTATTTTAAATATATATAATATAAATATAGTAAGTTACTATAATAATTTTTATTAATAATATTATAAAGAGTTTTATTAATTATTTACTTTCATTTTATTTATTAATTCTCGGACAGGTAAGGAGCCGGAGTAGCATAGTTGTGTTGTTAGTGGTAGTAGTGATTTTAAAAATGAGATCATAAAACTTCATTGTTCAATGCATTAGGTATTTCTAGCAATGATAGTGCTGTTATATGTTTTGCATTTCTGTTTAGGAGGTAACATATAATTCTGTTTTTTTTTTTAAAATATAAAATCATTGATGTCATACATGTCTCACGTACGACCATGCGGGAGGTGAATCTCATTCACTTTTACGCCTACACATTGCATAATGAGAAATGTTTGGTGCAATATAATATAGTGCAACAACAATTCATATTGATGTGAAGTGGTAGAATTAAAGTGATATTAGTAGTGATATGTATTATAAAAAAAATGAGGTGGAATAAATTTTAATCAAATAAGAATTGTACAAATATGAATTGATATGTATAAGTGTACGTAAATAACAACATTATTCTTGCATAATGTCATTCGAGAATCCCCAAAATATTATTGCCAAAGGCTCTAGTTTTTCTTTTCCAGTTTTTGGCATGTGGGTTGAATTTGGAAGGGTTCATGGTCCAATCTAATTTGGACTTCCACATATCCAGGTCTGAGAAAAATTATTCCTTGTAAGTTGTATATGTTTCTCTAAGATTTTGACCTTGCCAAAATCGTTAACAAAAAATGAAAACCTTGACAAAATCGTATTTGAATACTCAATCGGAATTTAAGTGCGAAAACTTGTTTGGCAAGAGTTGGACAGAAAAAATTCTGCATGCCACAACTGATTTCGAGCTCCCATGGCAAAATGCGATTCAAAATTCATTCTCATATTATACACGATACACTTGGTTTAAGATTCTCCCACAAAGATGATAGATACGGGTACTATCCTCATTTCCCCTAAACTTTTATTGTTATAAGTATTTATATATATATATAGGGGACATATCTAGTGAGAGGAGTTTTTATTATGAGAGTGTGAGAGAAGTAAATCTTGACCATACAACCATACATGAATGGTCAATATTAAAAGTTACTTGAAAGTCATGTGATCACTTAAAAAAGTCACATGTATTTATCTTCTAATTTTGATCATTCATAAAAGATCCAATGGTCAAGATTCATTCCTCTCATCTCTCACAATAAACACTCCTCTCACCTGAGTAAGATCCTCTATATATATATATATTATAATAGTGTGTCTTGAACCAAGGTATCCCCAAGCATTACTGTGAGAAAAACTTTTAGACTGAAAAACTTGATATTGCAGGTCATGTTCAAAGTCGTGGTCCAGTTCCACGGTAAACAACCACTATTGTGTTATGCTTTATGATAATTTCACATTTTAAAAGTAATCTTATCTAATAAGATTTTAAAAAATTTTATTTTTTCTACAATTTATTCTTTTGCAATAATATATATCAACAAGGTCAAAAAAATAATCAAAATTTTTATTTAAATAAAAGACACGTTAAGAAAATGCACGGAACATTATGCTGAGGTTAAAAATGTATCTTCAAGAGCCTTCAGATCTACAAGAAGATGGTATAAGTCAGTTGAAATTGACCTTTATCAAGTTGCAATTTGTAACATCTTATTTTTTTTTATAATATTTTTGTGAAGAATAAAATTTTAATTTTTTAACTCGAATAGTTTATATGCTTTTATTTTCAAATGAGATTAGATAAAATTTATAAGAATTTAATTAGTAATAGTTTATGAAATTAGAAATAGAAATTTATTAAATAAAATTTAGCATTTAATCTTTATAATAATAATTAAGAATAATCCTATAAGTTGAAATAAATATGAAGAGTATTTATTAAAAAGTAATTATTAGAAAATGGATATTTAACAAAAGTAATAAACTACGTGCACTAATAATCAATGGTGCAACGTAGCCAAAGATGTAATGTAAAAGTTGAGTGCAACGTAGCCAATGACATAATGTAAAAGTTGGATTTGTAACTATAAATAGGAGGTAGGATCTCATTGCAAGAAAATAAGAAGCAAGAGAGAGAAAGTGAAATAGTGAAAGCGTGTGAGTGAAGTTATTGACCAAAGGAGAGAAAACGTAGAAGAGAAGGAGAGAAAGAGAAAGAGGAAGAAAGAAGGGAAGAGAAAAAGTAAAAAAGAAAGAAAGGAGATTTTGTATCAAGTAGGATTTGAACTTTCTTTTTAAAAAAGTAAAATTATGTCTTCTTATATGTTTATATGCTTTATTAGTTAATTTATCTTTTTAATATTTTGTGTATATTATTATTCTTGTTAAATTTATTATACACATGTAATATTATGAAAACTTGATATTTGCTTAGCTTTGAAATATTTATGATATTTAACAAAATTTAGAATTATTATAATTTGAATGTTGACTCTTTTATAGGGCCAATATAATAAATTAAAATATCATTTAAGGCTTAAGTTAAATAATTATTTTTAATTATATTGGGTAATAAATATATGTATTTGGTTTATATTGACTTTCTTATATTTACCTTGATTTGAGAGCAATTTTATGACATTTATTGTGACTTTTGTAATAAAAGGACTTTTGTGCAATGAATGCATTATCAGGATCAGGACAAATTATGGACTGTGATGTGGACTATTAAGAGAATTATTAAAATTAATTTTATATCATAGTTAGTCCCTTGAATATTTGACATTTAAATTTAATAATTCTAAGTTTTATGAGGTTTATTTAATTGCCATGATTTATTTATATTTATTTGTGATATATTTGTAGTTATATTACTTATGTTTGTGTGTGATGACAAGTAAGTGATTCATAGAATAATTTGCACCTAACAATTGAGAGGCAGAGGGATAGATTTCTTTTTATGTTACCTTCCTGGTTAGTGTGGATATGCTTGGCTTTGTTGTCACGATGTTAAAGTAACACTAGAGATAGGTGGATTCTCTATGGAAGTGAAAGCTTTCGAGTAAAATGTGAGACAAGTAGACATGGAAAGAAAATAAAAGTAAATGGTGGATTCCCTATGGTGAGGAACTTGCTTGCTGATGTTTGCTAATATTTGCCGATAATTAGTACCTTTTTGTTGAAATTTAAGGAACTTGCTTATGTTAATATATAAGGCTATATTGTATGATTTATTTAGCATTTGTTCTATTATGCTAGAATTCTAGTACTCTTGTCATACTTTGGTTGTCATGTGATTTTCTGTGTATTTTACATTATTGAAATTCACCATATGTTTTTGAACATTTTTATAACTGTTCATTTCCTGCTAAGAATTTCTAATTCTCACTCTATTCATAGTGTTTTTAGACTAGCACATGATGCATTATGGTCATCATCATTCAGATCAACTAAGCATAGATTATCGTTCCAAAGGAGGAGAATATTATTATTAAAAATATGTGTATGTCTATTTTTGAACAAACAGTATGACTGGTGTGTGATGTTAATTTGAAAAGTTATAAAAATGTATTACAACTTTGGGTTGTCATCTATCGATACCTATTTCCTTTGATATTTTTTATTTCGATTTCTATCTGTGTCTATTATGGAGTAAATTCATTGATATTATTATTATAGCCATGTTTAGAGCTATTATTTTAGTAAGGGGGTTACATTTTTGGTATTAGAGAGTCGATTTCTGGCACTAGAAAATTTTATCTATGTATTAAATTTTTGCCTATGTTGAGTTTTTGCAAGATGATTACTCTTATTATTTTATACATGTCATATAGAATTATAACTATATTAACCTTGCAATATTGAGACTGTTCACCTCAATATTGAATTGTTCATGGCTGTGTAGGATTATATAGCATCAGAACACTCGTAAGTATAGAGTTCACAAAATGATATTTTGACAGGGATATTGGGAGTCATGAAAGGATTGACTAACATTGTCAGGGCCCAGACAGAGTCAACTAACCTGATTTTACAACGCATACAGGAAACTCAAGACAGGAACAATAATCACAACCATAATCATCCTAGTGAAAGTAGTGGAAATTCTACTGGGGAAACTTCTGTAACCAAATTAAATTATCTAGGTCTTTCAAAATTTAAGAAAGCTAAACCGCTATCTTTTCATGGAGATTATGACCCAAAACTAGTTGAAAAATGGGTCATGCAACTAGAAAAGATTTTTACATTTATGGGATGCATAAATGTACAAAAGGTAGTCTTCACCACCTACATGCTAAAAGGGGAGGCAAAACACTGGTGGAAAAGAGCTAGGCACTTGCTAGAGTCTAGAGGAACTGAGATCACTTGGGAGGTATTTTTAGCCACATTCTTTGATAAGTACTTCTCTAATAATGTAAAAAGGTAAAAAGAGGCAGAATTCATACAACTTAGACAGGGAAACATGACTATAGGACATAAATGTACAAAAGGTAGTCTTCACCACCGACATGCTAAAAGGGGAGGCAAAGCACTGGTGAAAAAGTGCTAGGCACTTGCTAGAGTCTAGAGGAATTGAGATCACTTGGGAGGTATTTTTAGTCACATTCTTTGATAAGTACTTCCCTAATAATGTAAAAAAGTAAAAAGAGGCAGAATTCATACAATTTAGACAGGGAAACATGACTATAGGACAGTATGTGGCCAAATTTGAAGAGCTTTCCAAATTTTCTTCCTACTTGAAAAATAATCCTAATGGCCACTGGAAAGCTACAAAATTTGAGTGGGGGTTGAGGCCTGAAATAAGGGAGAAGGTGTTTACCCTAGAGATAAAACATTATGCCACTCTAGTGAACAAATGTAAGATAGCATAAAAGAGCTATATATAGATAGAATTTGAAGGAGAACGTCAAAACTTTCTAAAAGGTAAAAGGGTGGCAGAAGTTCAAAAGAAAAATAATTTTAAGAATGAAGTAAACCATGGGAAGGGTAAGCAAGTGAAGACTGGCAGATTTCCACCTGTGTGCAACAATTGTGGAAAATCTCATAGCACTAGACCTTACTATGTGTGTTTTTGATTCGGAAAACCAGGACATTTTGCCAAGGATTGTACCACCGAGAAGATGGTGAACAACCCTGTACCCAGACCACAGACTAAAGGAAAAGTATTCACTCTAATTGGAGAAGAGGCAAATCAATCCCCTAACACAATTCAAGTAAATGTTTTCTTAAAAACACTCTCTTAATTGCATTGTTTGATTCAAGAGCTACACACTCCTTTATATCTATGATTGTATGAAAAAGTTGAATTTGCCTATAACTTCCTTATCTTATGATCTGTTAGTTATAACTCCCATAGGGGGAAAAATTTATATTTCTCAAGCTTGTTTAAAATGTCATATTTTAATTGACGGAAAAGCTTCCACTTTAAACATTGTTTGTCTCCCCTTATTGATATTGATATTATAATTGGAATGGACTGATTGTCTACTAATGATATTATCTTAGACTGTTACAGAAAACTCGCTTATTTTCCCAATGATCCATCCAAGGAACCAAAATTTACCAATACCCTATTCCTTAATGCCACTTAGGCAGAGAAGTGCTTCTTAGAAGAAGTTCAAGGGTTTCTTCTTTTGTTTTCTTCAAATTCAGAGGTTGAGCAGGAAATAAAACAACATATCTATAGTAAGAAAATTTCTAAAAGTGTTTCTTAAAGAGATAATGAACTTACCACTTGAAAGGGAAGTTAAATTTTCCATTGACCTAGTTCCAGGAATAGGACCTCTATCTTTTGCACCTTATAGAATGTCTCCTTTAGAGCTAAGTGAACTCAAGAAACAAATAGAGGAATTATTAGCCAAAGGATTTATCAAGCCCAGTGTATCATCGTGGGGTGCACTTGTTCTATTAGTCAAGAAGAAAGATGGGAGCATGAGGTTGTGTGTAGATTATAGGCCATTGAACAAAGTCACAATTAAAAACAAGTATCCACTCCCTAGGATAGATAACTTGTTAGATCAATTGTTGGGAGCTATAGTATTCTCAAAGATAGATTTGAGATCAAGGTATCATCAGATAAGAGTAAAAATAGAAGATGTACCCAAGACAGTCTTTAGGACCAGATATGAGCATTATGAATACCTTGTGATGTCCTTTGGACTTACTAATGCTTCTGCAATATTCATGGATTACATGGATAAGATTTTTAGACCTTACCTTGACTAGTTTGTAGTAGTCTTTATAGATGACATACTCATTTATTCTAAGACTAAGAAGCAGCATGAACAACGCCTTAGAACAGTACTATAAATCCTAAAGGAGAAGTATTTGTATGCTAAGTTAGAAAAGTGTAAATTTTGGTTGAGTGAATTAAAATTCTTAGGTCATGTGATAACTCAGGGAGGAGTACCTGTGGATCATAGTAGAGTTAAAGCAGTAGTTCATTGGGAAAGGCCAAAGATAATTATTAAGATTAGGAGTTTTCTGAGATTGGCTGGATATTATAGAAGATTCATTAAGGGATTCTTCGAACTAGTTTTACCTCTGACTAGGTTAACTAGAAAGAATCACCTTTTTGAGTGGAATTTAGCTTGTGAAGCAAGTTTTCAAGAGTTAAAGAACAGACTTACCTCTACTCCTATCTTAATAATTCCTGATTCTAAACAAAGCTTTGTAGTGTATTGTGATGCATCTAAGAAAGGATTAGGATATGTTTTGATGCAACATGGTAGAGTTGTAGCCTATGCATCCAGCTAACTTAGACCGTATGAAGAAAATTACCTAACTCATGACATAGAGTTAGCTGTAGTGGTTTTTGCTTTGAAAATTTGGAGACATTACCTATATGGAGTCAAGTTTGAGGTATACAATGACCATAAGAGTTTAAAGTATCTTTTTGACCAAAAGGAGTTAAATATGAGACACCGTAGATGGATTAAGTTCTTAAAGGATTATGATTTTAAATTAAAATATCGTGCTGGTAAAGCCAATGTAGTAGTCGATGCCTTGAGCAGAAAGTCCTTGCACATGTCTTCAATGGTGATAAAAGAACAAAAGTTGTTAGAAGATTTTAGGGACTTGAAGATTTTAGTGTCCTTGCAACCTCACTGCTTGTATGCCAGTGAACTAAGAATCGAGTGTGATTTAATAGACCAAGTAAGACAAGCCCAAGAAAATGATGAGTTTTTGTAGTCTCTCAAAAGAAGAATTCTAGTAGAACAGCTTGAACATTTTCATGTTGATGAAAAATGGGCTATGATGTACGAAAGAAGATTATGTGTGCCCAATGATGAAGAATTGAGAAAGAAAATTTTATCTGAGACATATTGCAGTAAGTATACTATGCATCCCAATATAATCAAAATGTATCAGGGTCTCAGGAAATTGTTTTGGTGGAATGGGATGAAAAGAGACATAGTTAGTTTTGTAACTAAATATCTAGTTTGCCCAAATGTTAAAATAGAACACCAGAAGCTTGCTGGATTACTGCAACCTTTGAATATCCCTGCATGGAAATGGGATAGCATATCAATGGATTTTGTGTTAGGATTACCTAGGACTCTATCAGGTTATGATGCAGCATGGGTAATTATTGATAAGTTAACTAAGTCTGGTCACATTTTGCCTATTAAGATTAGTTGCCCATTGTACAAGTTGACCCAGGATTACATTCGAGAAATTGTAAGGTTGCATGGTGTACTAACCAACATAGTTTCAGATAGAGACCCAAGATTTACCTCAAAATTCTGGATAGCCTTATAAGAGGTTTTAGGCACTAAACTTCATTTTAGTACATTTTACCATCCTCAAACAAATGGCCAAATTGAAAGAATCATTCAGACCTTGGAAGATATGCTTAGAGCCTATGTGTTAGAATTTCAAGGAAGTTGGAATACTCATCTACCATTGTTAGAATTTTCCTATAACAATAGTTATCATTCCAGTATAAGAATGACATCATTTGAAGCTTTGTATGGTAGAAAGTGTAGATCACCTTTGTGTTGGTTAGAGATGGGAGAAAAGAGTTTATTAGGACCTGATATAGTGCAACAAATCACAAAAAATATTAAATTTATCAAGGAAAAATTACTTGCTGCTCAGAGTAGGTAGAAAAGTTATGTTGATAAAAGAAGAATACCTTTGGAATTTGAAGAAGGGGAACATGTTTTCCTCAGAGTCACTCCTATCATTGGGATTGGCAGAACCCTTAAAATCAAAAAGTTAAATTCTAGATTCATTGGTCCATTCCAAATTCTTAAAAAAATAGGACTTGTTGCCTATCAAATTGCACTTCCCCTAAATCTTTCAAATCTTCATGATGTTTTTCATGTATCCTAGGTTAAAAAATATTGTTTTGACCCTTCACATATCATAGAACATGAAACAATGTAAGTAAGAAATGATTTAACTTATAGAACAAAACCTGTACGAATCATGGATAGATCTATCAAACACTTGAGAGGAAAAGAAAGTCATTTGGTTAAAGTGATATGGGAAGGACTGTCACCAGAGGAGGTAACATGAGAATTAGAAGATGACATCCAAAAGTCTTATCCATAATTATTTCAAACAGGTTAGTGAATTTTGTGGACAAAATTCCTAAAAGGATGAGAGAAATGTAACATCCTACTTTTTTGTAATATTTTTGTGAAGAATAATATTTTAATTTTTTAACTCTAATATTTTATATGCTTTTATTTTCAAAGGAGATTAGATAAAATTTATAAGAATTTAATTATTAATAGTTTATGAAAATTGAAATAGAAATTTATTGAACAAAATTTAGCATTTAATCTTTATAATAGTAATTAAGAATAATCCTATAAGTTGAAATAAATATGAAGAGATATTTATTAAAAAGTAATTACTATAAAATAGATATTTAACATAAGCAATAAATGAAGGGTGGCTACATGCACCAATAACCAATGGTGCAACATAGCCAAAGATGTAATGTAAAAGTTGAGTGCAACATAGCCAATGACATAATGTAAAAGTTGGATTTGTAACTATAAATAGGGGGTAGGATCTCAGTGCAAGAAAACAAGAAGGAAGAGAGAGAAAGTGAAATAGTGAAAGTGTGTGAGTGAAGTTGTTAATTGAGGGAGAGAAAACGTAGAAGAGAAGGAGAGAAAGAGGAAGAAAGAAAAGAAGAGAAAAAGTAAGAAAGAAAGAAAAGAGATTTTGTAGCAAGTAGGATTTGAACTATCTTTTTCAGAAAGTAAAACTATGGCTTCTTGTATGTTTATATGCTTTATTAGTTAATTTATTATTTTAATATTTTGTGTATATTATTATTCTTGTTAAATTTATTATGCACATGTAATGTTATGAAAACTTAATATTTGCTTAGCTTTAAAATATTTATGATATTTGACAAAATTTAGAATTATTATAATTTGAATGTTGACGCTTTTATAGGGCTAGTATAATAAATTAAAATATCATTCAAGGCTTAAGTTAAATAAATATTTTTAATTATATTGGGCAATAAATATATGTACTTGATTTACATGGACTTTCTTATATTTACCTTAGCTTGAGAGTAATTTTATAACCTTTAAAGTGACCTTTTCAATAAAAGGACTTTTGGGCAATGAATGCACTATCAAGACTAAGACAAACTATGATGAGGACCTGACAAACTATGAATTGTGATGTGAACTATTAAGAGAATTATTAAAATTAATTTTAAATCATAGTTGGTCCCTTGAAGAATTGACATTTAAATTTAATGATTCTAAGTTTTGTGAGGTTTATTTAATTGCCATGATTTATTTATATTTATTTGTGATATATTGGTAGTTGTATTACTTATGTTTGTGTGAGATGGCAAGCAAGTGATTCATAAAAAAGTTTACACCTAACCGTTGAGAGGCAGATGGATGAATTTTCTTTTATGTTACCTGTTTGGTTAGTGTCGGTATATCTGGCTTTATTGTCACAATGTGAAAGTAACACCAGAGGTAGGGTGGATTCCCTATGGAAGTGAAGGTCTTCGAGTAAAATGTAAGACAAGCAGATATGAAAAGAAAAAGAAAAGTAAAGGATGGATTCCCTATGATGAGGAACTTGCTTGTTGATGTTTGCTATACTTGCCGATAATTGGTACCTTTTTGTTGAAATTTAAGGAACTTGGTTATGTTAATATATAAGGGTATATTGTATGATTTATTTAGCATTCGTTCTGTTATGCTAGAATTCTGTTGTTCTTGTTATACTTTGGTTGCCATGTGATTTTTTGTGTATTTTACATAATTGAAATTCACTATGTGTTTTTGAACATTTTTATAACTGTTCATTTCCTACTAAAAATTTTTAATTCTCACTCTATTCATGGCTTTTTCAGACAAGCACAGGATGTATTATGGTCATCATCATTAAGATAAACTAAGCATAGATTCTTGTTCCAAAGGAGGAGAATATAATTATTAGAAATATGTGTATATCTATTTCTTAGCAAACACTATGACTGGTGTGTGATGTTAATTTGAAAAGTTATAAAAGTGTATTACAACTTTGGGTTGTCATGTATCGATGCCTATTTCCTTTGATATTTTTTATTTCGATTTCTATTTGTATCTTTTATAGAGTAAATTCATTGATATTATTATTATAGCCATGTTTAGAGCTATTATTTTAGTAAGGGGTTACACAATTCATCCATTATATGCTAATTATAGACAAAGTTCATACCAATCTCAAGTAAATGTACTCAAAGCAAGAATGAAATATGTGAATTCTTTTATTACCAGAGGCCTTATCCCAAATAGGATAGAGTTCTGGCCTTATGTTGATGAATTCACGTCTAGTGTCTACTAATAGTAGTCATCTATGTAGCACTGACATGTGAAACAGCTTTCCCCTCCGGTATCTAGGTCATGTCCATGTCGGATACAGGCATGACACAGCTAGATTCATCCTCATGCCTTTTTTTAAAAATGTTTTTCAAGTTACAGATCAGAGTATGACATTGATGCTGTAGTGAAAAGGAGGAACATGGATGGGATACAAGTGGAGGAACTAGATGTGAGCAGCGAGAATGGAGCAAGGGTCGCTACCAAAGTTGTCTTGGTGGTGGTGAGAGAACACTTGAAGAATGGAGCAAAGGCAGCTACTAGAACATGGCTGGGTTTTGAGCTATGTCGGGTTGATAGCGAGAGTGTTGGGGAAATACTTCATCTCCTTTTGCACGCACTTGCATAAATACTTATAAATTAGAAAAATTATCATACAAAAATTTAACGTAGTTAGGCTCATTATGCCTATATTCACAAATAAAAAGAGATCAAATCCACTATTAAAACAACTATCTCACCACTATGCCTACATCTCAAAATCTTGTGAGGCCTAGACCTCGGGATTTCTTACAAGCCAATCTCTCTCATTCTCATACCTCAAATAATTCTCTAATACAAGTATTTATAACTCACAAAACTTGCTTCATAAGTAACACCTGACTTTCCTAGTTTTTTTTATTAAAAACAAATCTTTCTCATACCTTGCATATCTCTCACGTATCTTTCATGTTTATTATATATCTTTTACATATCTCAATATTAATTATAAGATATAAATCTATAAATAAAATAGGAAATTATCCATTATAATATTCAAATTAAAAATTTGGATCAAACCTAACAAAAAGGACTCTTATTCTTGGTGGATTTCGACTTCAAAGATAGGACTGGTTAGCCTTGATTTCTTTGGGTTGCGGTGGTTGTGAAAAAATTGGTGAAAAAAATGGAGAGAACTTTATTTTGTTGTGAAATGGAGAAGTTGCGATGGTTGCAAAAAGTTGGAGAGAACTTTGTTATTATGGATTGAAATGCAGAAAAGTTGACAGGCCACTGCATCCATTTTCTTCAAGAAATAAGAAGTGTAGAAGGAGAAAGTAAGGTCTATATTTTGATCTACTTTTCATTATGAAGACTAGAACTACAAGCTATTTAGTAAATTTTACCTTTCATCAAATCTTGGAACAATGACAAGCCTTACGCTCTTTGCTTAATGGCAATATTTGTTAGTAAAAGACGACTATCATGGAAATTATGTGGGTGGGAATATCATGGTTAATTTCACGATTAGACGAACAGTTGGTGGAGTATATGCTTCAACTTTACGCTTGTAGTCTTAGAATTATGGCCTTCTATTAGCCTGTTCAATAAATTAGAGTAAACTCTCAAATTTGTCCTTAAAAGATCTGACATAAGATACATTAGTCTTTGACGAAAAAATTATACATCTGGTTCCTAACAACACGAATGTTAACCATATTAGTCCCTCGATTAACATGTCTTTGTTAGACTTAACAAAATCAGACATATAACACGTTAAAACCTTACATGGCATTCACTTTTGACACATGTAATTTCTTTTATCCATGTTGGCCATTAGAAATGATATCATTCCCAACCCTATTTTCTTTCTCCCCTCTCCTTTGAAGGCTTCTATTGACAATGGGATTGGAGCTTCTAGTTCAGCTACAACTGCAGTGGAACCACAACAGAGTAGGTCGTCTCGGAGCCTTATCTCCATCGCCTCTAAACAACTCTGTAGGAACCAATGAGTCTGTTGTTGCTGCTGTTGAGGCTAACGAAGTGAAAGTGGTCATTGGTTTTGCAAACCTAAGATAGGTTGAAGGGACTTGAGACTTGAATCAGTCTCAAAAAAATGGCGAGACCGATTGGGATGTTGTTATTGATATTGGTAACGTTATGAATTTGCTACATCTTGTTTAATGTGCTCCATGCCTTGTTAAGTATTTTGTCTAGATTAAAATCATATTTTTTGTTTTCTTGAATTTTTGTTGAAATTAGAAGTTATTGAAGGCTAAAATTTCAATATTCTATTATTTTCTCTGCTAGCTCATTTCTGTCTATGTTATTTTGGCATTGCTTAGAAATAACCATCTAATATAAGCTTCGTGCAAGAAACAAGTTGTTTTTTATATTAATTTTTGAAGGTTCAAAAAACAGGTTACAAAGTGTTGTCTTTTCCCTTGTGTGCGTCTAGATTTATGTAAAGAAATGTTAAACCATGATAAATAAGTTGACACAATTTGTTAATGTTAGCAGAGATGGCTCAGCAGGATTGGCATCCTCTTCAAGTGTAGGTGAGGTAGATTTCTGTTAATTCTGTTTTTGCTTTTAGTTTGTTTATTCTCAGTAAGTTGTTTGGGGTGATAAACAGTGACAAATTTAAGAATTTTAGGCAATAGGGGCAAAAATAATACTATCAATACAGAAGCACAAATAAAAATTTTTAATAATTATATTTATATATAAAAAATATATTAATACAAAATTATGAAAGATCAATTTACAATTGTTCCTTTCGTGTTTTTATATTTTGAAAACGTTGAATGATCTTTTCATTATCAACACTATCAAACATTTCTATCTCTATGTATGTAACCAAGCAATCATTTAATTATTCATCTCTCATACGATTGCGTAGCCGATTATTTATGATATTCATAATAGAGAAAGTTCTCTCAACTAATGCAGTTGCTATTGGCAAGATCAAAGCTAACTTTAAAAGAAGAAATACTAATGAATAAATAATATGCTTTCTAGTCTCAACCAACTTCTGAGAAAGACCACTAATCCCATTCACATTTGAGAATTGATAATCAAAACGCACATCCAATATAAAATTCTCAAGTTGACTATCAAGTCCCAAAAAATCAGCAAAAGAAAATTCATATAGATAAAATTGAGCTAAACGAATTAGCTTCTCCTTGTCAAAAGCAAAAAATGAATTTCTTAGGTTTAAACAAGCTACACAAAGAAGTCTCTTGGTATTTACCTCGGTAAAACGATTGTTAAGTTCTTGAAGTTGCCTATCAATGACTTGATAGAATAGTTCGACTTGAAAATTGTACTGATTTAAGAACTTTTCAACTTTATGCCTTGATCTTCCTTGTGTCACAAATATATCATTCATATTTGGAATGACAACATTGTGCTTGTTATAAAACAATGAAATGTCATTGAGCAAAAGATGCCAACCATCATCTCTTATACTCTGTAATGGTTGCTTGCACACTTTAACCAATGTCATGGCATTTACAATGCCATGATCACTTCTTTGTAGTGCTTGGGATAACTCAGCAGTGACTCCCAATATATTTTTCACCAAGTGCAAGTTGAAAATAAACTCGAAAGATTGAATAACATTCAACAAATTAAATGACATGCTTCAGCTCTTTGTTCTAAATTTATTTCATCTTCCTCAATAATTTCAAGAACATCAATCACTGAAGAAAACATAGAAACCAAGCTAAGTATTGTACCATAATGTGAGTCCCATCTTGTATCTCCTTTCCTTTTTAATGTTGTTTCTTGATTCAAGTCATGTCCACTAGAAATTTCTCCGCTTTGTAATGCTTCAATTGTCTTAAGCATTTGACTTTCACGGAGCATGTCTCTATGCTTACAAGAAGTTCCAACAATATTATACAAATTAGTAACCAAATTAAAAAGTAAAACAATTTCAACTTGTTTCTTTACAACTATCACAAGTGCTAACTGAAGTTGGTGGGCAAAACAATGAACATAGAATGCACACGAATTTTCTTTCAAGATCAAACTTTTTAGGCCATTGAATTCTCCTTGCATGTTACTAGCTCCATCATATCATTGTCTACGTATTCTTGCCAAGCTTAAATTATATGTTTCCAATAATGACTCTAAAGTTGATTTTAGTGATAAAGCACTTGTATTAGAAACATGAACAAGGCTAAGAAAACGCTCCACAACATGTCCTTCTCTATTCACATAATGTAAAAAAATAACTATTTGCTTCTTAATAGAAATATCTCTAGCTTCATCAATCAAAACAACAAACATATAGTCTCCAAGATCATCAATAACAACTTTAGTAGTTTCACTAAAAACTGCTCTTACAATATCTTTTTGAATCTTAGGTGCTACTAATTTTAGATTTCCATGAACATTTTTTAAAACATGATCAATCTCTTTATTATGTTGGGCAAGAAACTTTAGAAGCTCTAAGAAATTACCTTGATTATTTGAATGCTTTGATTTATCATTACCACGGAAAGTGAAATCCTTGTCATAATAGAAAGCTAATGCAATCAACTATAGCCATCAAGTGAATTCGCTAATCCATTTTAAGTTACTTACACTATGTTTGGATGATAGGTAATGAGGGGAACGGAAAGAGAATGGGGGGAACGGAAATAACTTCCCTTGTTTGGGAGTTTTAAAATGCATCGGAACGGAACGGAACACATGGGGAATCATTTCCCCCCTCTTCCCCTCAAATGCCCAACTTTTGTTCCCCCCAAAATTGAGGGGGAATGGGAGGAACACATAGGTAATTCCGTTCCGTTTCGTTCCCTTAATGAAACTTCCAAACAAAGAGAATGGAAACTATGTTCCATTCCATTCCTTTCCTTTCCATTCCATTCTTACCTATTCTGTTCCGTTCCATTAATGAAAAAACATCCAAACATAGAGTTAGATTACTTGCAAATAGCAACTTCAATATGTAGCTTTTGGTGCCTAACTTTTTCTCCAAGCTTGATTATTATGATTTCTAACATGAATTTGTAATCTCTCCTTCTTTCTCCAATTTGAAAAACACTTTATTACAAATGCATCATTACCTCCAACCTTAGGTTTCACGAGATAACAACAAAGACAAAAGACAACTTTTTTTTGATATACTATACTCTAACCAATTGTCAAAGTCATCACACCATTTAGGATTAAATTTACGAAAAGAAAACCCATAATTGATTTTTGGGAAATCATGGTCTCTTGGTTGACAAGGACCTTTTTGCAAATAGGCCCTTCGAGCTTCATTTCGGTCATTTGGATGATAATCTAAAATTTTATGTTACTGTCCAAGATCTACAAGAATGCTTTCTATATTGAATTCAATAAACCTCTTCTTACTAGATGAGGCCAACAGGGTACTTTGAGCAAGTGTTTGAGACTCTAATGGTAATTTTCTTTTGAGAAATTTGTCCATTGCTAATAAAAACACAAAATTTATGAGCCTAATTAGTAATTGGTTAACAATAATACTAATACTGTATTACTAAATTCATAATTTTTCAAAAAATTCAACAAAGCACAAACTTTATAAAAAACACCAAATTTTACAATATACAAAATAGTAATAACACTATTCAACGTTACTACTATGTTTTTTGTAATTATGAATGGGCAGACAAGCGACGATTTAATTGTTGAATTTTTTGGCTTAAAGAGCATATTTGGTTAGGAATTGAAGAGTTGAAGGCTTTTGAGTCGAATGTGGTATTAAGGGGAGAGTTGGAGAGGCACAAAGACTAGGATATTCTTTCATGTTCATTTTGGAACAATTTTGGACCTGTCATGCTCTTGATTGTATATTCTGCACTTAAAATATGTTTGCATAATTCCTAAATAAGAGTTAGTCTATAAGAAAATTAACTATGCAAGTATGGTGTATATGTTTGACATACAGGAGAAAGTCTTATTATCCAATCAGTGATGCTTTGACTAAGAGTCCATGCTACCTAGCCACATAACATTCTGTTGAGTTTTAAGTTTTGATGATGCATTTAAGTTCTTTTGAGCATATGAGTCTTTTATATGATTTGATTTACTTCTCTATTTATTTGTTGATATATGTTTGATTATGAGTAAAAACTTTCCATTTAGAGAGCAAATATCTCTTCTCAAATATGTATAATGATTTGATTGGTCTTTATTAGGATTAAATGGCGTTACATACATACTTATCTCCAACAGTCAAGCACATTTTTAGGAGAGCTCTTTGGCTCTAACGGCTAAAAGATTACAAAATGCTAGTCATACTCAAACCAGAGAAGAATAGCAACTAAAACAGCATGTACTGGGCAAACTAACAACTACTGGGAGTTAAAACAGCAACTACTTAAAAACGTACGAGCTGCATATCCCATGGGTTTTAAAGTCTCGTAGCTGATTTTTTGCAATCTCCAATGGCTAGCAAATGTTAAGGGAAGCCCTCCATTATATATAGAAGGCCTTGGAAAGGATCAAACACACACTTGCTTAAAGAAAAAGAGGTCCAACAGTGTTTTTGTGTATTTCTCTGTTTCTTTACTTTCTGATTGTTCTGAAAATTGCTTATCCACTTTTGAGAGAGTCTCGAAATCCATTATAGCTCATTGATAAGAGCAAACCATTTCTTGTTGATAAGATCCTTGTTTTAGAGAGAAGGAAGAGAGTGTGGGTAGCTTTCCTTCAATCTAAATACTTTATTTTGAGTTAAGGTAGAAGGAGGTATGATGATATCTTTGAGTGTTAGAAACCATTGTAACTCTACTTTGGAACTAAGGTAGAGGAAGGTTTATCAGAATCTTTGTAAGAGAAAATTCAAAAAGTGAAGAAATACTCGGGCAATTGCTTGAGGACTGGATGTAGGTCACGCATTGTGGCTGAACTAGTATAAATTTGTTTGTGCACTCTTCTCAATCTTTTCCTCTTTATCTTTAAGTTTTTAATTGTGTTTTTATTGCAATTGTTTTTCAATCTTTTCATTTTTATGTTATTTAACCTTTTAGAACCAATTCACCCCTCTCTTGGTTCTATCAATTGGTACCAGAGCTTAATTCTCTGGAAGGATTAACTGCTTGACAAGTCGATCCTTACAGGTTCAATGGCAGAAAACTTGATGAACTCAAATGTCATTGAAGGACAATCCATCTCAAGGCCGCCATACTTTGATGGGTCAAATTACACCTATTGGAAAGAGCGCATGAAAATATTCATTCAGTCTGTTGACTACAAGATGTGACTCATGATCAAGAATAGACCATCCATTCTAAAGAAAGAGGTAGATGGCAAAGAAGTGAAGAAGACCCAAGAGGAATTTGATGATGAAGACATGAAAAAGATGGAACAAAATGCAAAAGCCAAAAATATCTTCTACTATGCTGTGAATCTGGACAATTTTAGAAAAATCTTAAGGTGCAAAACGGCTAAGCAAATGTGGGATAAGTTAGAGATGACACACGAAGGAACAAGCCAAGTAAAAGAAGCAAAGATTGACATGCTTGTTCATGAGTACGAATTATTCAACATGAAGGAGGAAGAAAAGATTGATGAGATGTTCGAAAGCTTCTCAAACATAGTCAACACCCTTGATGTTCTTAGAAAGGTCTACACAGATAGAGAATTGGTAAGGAAGATACTAAGAAGCCTCACCAAAGAATGACAATCAAAGGTAGCTGCAATTTAAGAAGGACAAGACTTCAACATTATCTCCTATGATGAATTAAGAGGTAACCTCATAACTTATGAGTCAACTTTTCTAAATAAAATGCATGATGAAAACAAGAAAAAGAAGGGGATTGCTTTGAAAGTTACTTCAAGCTCCCATCAAAAGGAAGAATATGAAGATGGAGGACAAATGAACGAAGATGAAGAAATTGCTTTCATCACAAGAAGGCTATACTCTCTTCACAAGAAGAAGTTCGAAGCAAAAAGAAAGCAATAATTCAAAAAGGATCCATTAAATGAAGAATTCAACAAAGATCAAGTAACACGCTATTTGTGTAAGAAAACCAGTCATTACAAATCCGAGTATCCCCACATCAAGAAGAAATTCCTAAAGAAGCCTAACAAGAAGAAAACTATGGTGGCAAACTTCACTTGGAGTGATAGTGATGATTCTTCATCAAAAAGCGAACTTGAAGATGTAGGAGAAGTTGCCAACATGTGTTTTATGGCTAGAAGTCATGATGAGGTAAATGATCAAGACTTTACTTACTCTTGTCATGATGAAGTAAATGATGAAGTCTCTACTTATTCACATGATGAACTAAATGAAATGCTTGAGCAAGTTCTTGAGGATTCTCAAAAATTGTCTTCTAAATATTTTTCTTTAAAGTCAAAATATGATAATGCTTTAGTAGAAATAGATAATTTGAGAAAAAAAAAGTGAAACTTTTGAAATTAGAAAATATTTCAAATAAAAATGAACAAAAATTAATTGATGAAAATGCTTTATTGAATAAAAAGGTTGATGAGCTTACCAAAGATCTTGCCAACTTTGTAAGAGGAAAGGAAAATTTGGATATTCTCTTGAAAAAACAAAAATGTTGTTTTGATAAAATCGGAATAGGATTTAATCAATGCAAAAGAGAAAAATATTACAATTTTTTTTTTGTGAAAGTAAGTGCCCTTTATATCTCCTTATGTAACTTGTAATTATTGTAGAAAAAAAGGCTACATCTCTCTTACATGTGCTATTAAGAAAATTGGTTCTAACAAGATGTGGATCCCCAAGGTTACTAATGATGTTTCTTCAAGCTCTAACTCCCAAGGACCCAAAAAAATTTGGTTACCTAAAGCAAGGTGAATTTTTTTTGTAGTTGTGCTTGAAGACAAACTCTAAAGACCTATGGTTTCTTGATAACGGGTACTCTAGGCACATGACTGGAGACCGTAACAAGTTGTCCTCCCTTAAACATAAAGAAGGAGGAGACGTAACTTTTGGAAATAACAGCAAAAGAAAAATAGTTGGTATTGGTAAAATTCCTATTAACTCTACCTCTTGCATTAATGATGTTCTCTTAGTTGAAGGTCTCATGCATAATCTTCTTAGTATTAGCCAATTGTGTGACAAATGACATAAAGTAGTTTTTAATTCATCTCATTGCGTTATTCATGATATCAATAATGATAAAGTTTTATTTGTTGGCCATAGATATGACAATCTCCATATTGTGTGCTTGGAGGACATTAAATCTAATAATATAAAGTGCTTTGTTTCAAAAGATGATCAAAATTGGTTATGGCATAGGAGATTAGGACATACAAGCATGCATCTTATCTCTAAACTTTCAAAAAAGGATTTAGTAGTTGGCTTACCAAAAATGAGTTTTGAAAAAGATCACATTTGTGAAGCTTATCAATAAGGAAAACAAACTAGATCATCTTTTAAACCTATAAAGGAAGTTCTAACTTCAACGCCTTTGTAACTTCTTCATATGGATTTATTTGGTCCCACCAAGACTGCAAGTCTAGGTGGTAAAAAAATATGTCTTTGTTATTGTTGATGACTTTTCTAGGTTTACTTGGGTTCTCTTCCTATCTCATAAGGATGAAACTTTTGAGGTCTTTAAAGGTTTATGCAAAATAATTCAAAATGAAAAAGAAATTGTCATTTCTAGCATAAGAAGTGATCATGGAAAAGAATTTGAAAATAAATCTTTTGAAAATTTTTGTAATAAAAATGGAATTAAACATAACTTTTCTTGCTCAAGAACACCACAACAAAATGGTATTGTTGAAAGAAAAAATAAAACTTCACAAGAAATGGAAAGAACTAAGATTTGTGAAAATGATGTTCTAAATTATTTTTGGGCCGAAGCCGTGAACACTTCTTGCTATATTTTGAATAGATGCTTGATAAGACCTTTCTTAAAGAAGACTCCCTATGAGCTTTGGAAGGGTAGGAAAACTAATATTTATCATTTTCATGTGTTTGGTTGTAAATGTTACATTCTCAACACAAAGGATCACCTTGGTAAGTTCGATGCCAAGTCCGATAAAGGTATATTTCTTGGCTATTCTACTTCAAGTAAGGCATATAGAGTTTATAATAAAAGAAGCATGATAGTTGAAGAATCTATGAATGTTGTATTTGATGAATCTAACAACTCCTCTTTGAGTAAGCTTGTTGAAAGAAAAGATGATGAAGATGGTGATGGGCTATTCAACAGGGAAAATGAAAAAACTCAAAAGGAAGTAAAAGGAAGAAAAGTATCATTAAAGCAAATTCCACATATTAAAATTCAAGAACAGCAACCAAAAGACACTAACCCAAAATTACCAAGGGAATGGAGGCACTTATCAAGCTATCCTATGGATTTCATCATTGGAGATCCCTCAAGTGGAATGAGAACAAGATCTTCCTTTAAAAACATGAACAACCTAGCTCTCTTGTCACAAATTGAGCCAAAGAACATAGAAGAAGCCTTGAAAGATGAGGGTTGGATTATGGCCATGCAAGAGGAGCTCAACTAATTTGAAAGGAGTAAGGTTTGGACCCTTGTTCCTCCACCAAAGAACCACACCATCATTGGTACCAAATGGGTGTTTTGTAATAAGCTAGATGAAGAAGGTAATGTGGTAAGAAACAAGGCTAGGTTGGTTGCTCAATGGTACAACCAACAAGAAGGTATAGATTTTGATGAGACTTATGCACCAGTAACTAGATTAGAGTCTATTAGAATGCTTCTTACATATGCATGTTTTAAAAATTTCAAGCTTTACCAAATGAATGTCAAAAATGCCTTTTTGAATGATTTTTTAAATAAGGAAGTTTATGTATGACAACCTCCCGGTTTTGAAGATGATAATTTGCCTAATCATGTTTATAAACTTACTATAGCACTTTATGGCTTAAAACAAGCTCCTAGAGCTTGGTATGAAATATTAAGTAAGTTTTTACTTGAAAATGGTTTTTCAAGGGGTAAAGTTGATACTACGCTATTTACAAAGTCATTGAAGCATGATATATTAATTGTACAAATTTATGTTGATGACATCATTTTTTATTCAACTAATGAAAGCTTGTGCAAGGACTTTTCAAAGCTTATGCAGTGTGAATTTGAAATGAGTATGATGGGAGAGATGACTTTCTTCCTTGGTCTTCAAGTGAAGCAAACAAAAGATGGAATCTTTATTAGCCAAGCAAAATATACTAAGGAACTCATCAAGAAGTTTGGAATAGACTTGGCTAACCCCTAGCTACACCTATGAATCCTACCACCAAGTTGGACAAAGATGAAAATGATAAGGCGGTAAGTGAAAAGATATATAGAGGTATGATAGGCTCTTTATTATATTTGATAGCAAGTAGACCCGATATCTTGTTTAGTGTATGTCTTTGTGCAAGATTTCAAGCAAGCCCTAAAGAATCTCATCTTATGGTTGTAAAAAGGATCTTTAGATACTTGCTTGAAACTCAAAATTATGGTTTATGGTACCCTAAGCATGTGTCATTTGATTTACTTGGCTTTTTGAAAACTGACTATACTGGCTGCAAAATTGAAAGAAAAATTACAAGTAGAGATTGTCAATTTTTTTAGGCCTTTGTCTAGTATCTTGGCATACAAAGAAACAAACCTCAGTGGCTTTATCCACTGCAGAGGTCGAATATATGGTCATCACTAATTGTTGCACTTAAGTACTATGGATGAAATATCAACTACTAGACTATGGCATAAAGCTTGACAAAATTCCCATTAAGTATGATAACACAAGTGCCATCAATTTGTCAAAGAATCCCATTCAGCATTCTAGAACAAAACACATTAAGATTAGACATCATTTTCTTAGAGACAATGTTCAAAAGGGTCTTGTTGAACTTGATTTTATAAGTACTGATTTGCAACTTGCTGATATTTTTACAAAACCCCTCAATGTGGAGAGATTTTGCTTTATAAGGAATGAAATTGGTTTAACTAGCCTTGAATGACCTCTTTGTGGTTTTTTGGTTAAGTTGAATGGTTACAGTACTATCACTTATTTATAAAATTAAAAAAAATTAAATAGTTTTAGATCTTGTGACTCATAATAATTTTTAATGTGCTTTATGTTAATATCATATATGCTTTATGATAACTCTGTGCATATTGTGTTTTATATGTTCGAGTGCATGAGATGATGACATTATACGATAATGATGTCAGTTTTGAGTAATTGGAACCATGTCCAAGTCTTTCATAAGTTTTTTTTTTCACAATTTTTTTAAGTTTTGTTGCTATTGTAAAAAATAGCAACTATTGGGCAAAATAGAAACTACAAGGTAGCTACTATTTGTAGTTGCTACTCTTCTCAATTTTTTGTATGGAGCTGAATTTATGTCATCAAACATATAAGGGCACGCTGGTCATTTAGCATTTTTTAAGGATATTTTTGCCTTTTCTCTTTGTCTTTTCTTTTTATAAAAAAAAAACTATCTCCTGACATTTTTTTTCTTTCTCTCGTACTCTTTTCTTCTTCTCTATTCTCACTATTTCAAATCCCAAAAAACCCAACTTCTAAAATCTCTTGCTTTCCTCCTCCAATCCATGCATTAATTATGATTTTAGCTCACAAATCTCTCACCCACCCACAAAACATGCATAATTAAACTCCTAATGTTCTTGGTTTGAAGCCCCAAACTCGGTCCTGTTCACGTGCATCCAGCCAGTGTTGTCCTCCATTGCTACTGGCAATGTAACCACCGACGCCGTTTAGCAGCTCCGAGCTATTCACTGGCTTTATCTTCGTCTTTTTCTTGTTACGGGTGCGTTGAAGCCACACCATGGCTTATTGCTCGGTCATAGCTACACTGCCGACGGTGCTCCAATTTTTTCGGTGACGACATCTTCATCCTCTCTGGCGAGGACATCACCTGCTTTAGCTGTGCTTCTTCCGTACCCTATTCTCTTTCTAATATTTGCCCTACTATGGTGACTTTTTGTGCTTTGGGATGTTGTGTTAGAGAATGTCTCTGATGTGGCATGACTCTTTGATAGTCTATAATGGTTTGCATTCTATGTTTTATCTGTTGACTTGTTCGTTGGGTTCATTCTCTACTATTTATGCATTTGTTGGTTTGCTTTGAGGCTCTGTGTTCTTGCTAAAAATTAGTGTGATTTGCCTCTGTGTTATTAATCTTGCCATGGCTCTTGGAAAAGGTGGAAAATATTCTAAGAAAGTGCAAACTTCCAAAATGCCACCTCAGAAGAAATTTTCTAAGAAGGCTACTAGTTCTAAATGTGGTCATCTCACTACAACTAAATCAATTCTGTTCTGAAACAAGGATGCCAAGATGCAGTTCAAAAAGGTTTTTGAAAAGTGGAATTTGTTCTTGCGAAGAACTGTGAACTCAGAGTACTTTGACACGAAAAAAATTCAAGCTTTTAAAAGATTGAAGGATATGGGGTGGACTTCATTTCTAAAATTAAATGAACAGGTATATCCTAGGCTTGTTAAACTTTTCTATAGCAACATGTCCATTGTTGTGTCTGGTTATGAATTAAAGTCTTTTGTTCTTGGAATTGAAATCTCTTTATCTGCGCAAAGAATTAATGAGGTTTTGGGTTATGACGCTTCTAGTACAGAATCACTCTTCTTCTCTAACTCAACCCCTAAGTATGCTAGTTTTGTATATAGCGTTGAACTTAGAAACTTTACTGGTTGCGGTCCTAATTTGGAGCTCGATGCTCGGGATCTTAAAACTGTTGAGTTTAGAATCTTGTTCCATTTTTTCACTCAAGTTGTTTTGCCCAAGCATGGTAGTCAAAATGCTCTCACTTTGTTCTCTATATTCTTTATTTGGTGTGCCATGAATGATAAAAAGCTAAATTTGGGTTACATAATCTTTAATGGCATGAAAAGATTGCTTAAGAAATCTAAAGGCCATCTCCCTTATGGTATAGTTGTGACTACGATCCTCTGTTATTTTCATATTGAGGTTCCTTCAAATGAAGCCCTTCAAGAAACCCACTCTCGGAGCAACTATGATACTGAATGGATGAAATCCATGAACTTTAAGAAGTTGGCTAATGGTCGTTGGGTCCGATCTGGGTCTCAAGAAGAAGAAGAAGAACTTAATGCTGAATTTGTAGAGCCTCTTCAGCAGCTTCATCTTGTAAATACCACTGTTGCTCCATAAAATCAATCTACACAGAGGGACTTTAGAGACTCACGTGATTATTCTTCATTTAATGATGACCAACACTGCAATCCTGATACTGAGTTTGCTGCACCTCATGCTGCCTTATCTTATAAACGTGTAGTCTTAGAACATCAACTTGCTTCTGCTCGAAAGGATATCAGGATTCTCTTGGCAAATCAGCAGCTGATACAAGCAAACCAAGCACAGATGCAAGCAAACCAAGTCCACATGCAGAGGCTATTAGAAAATATGCTTCACAAACTTGCATGATGTTTTCTTTTTGCTGTTTTTTTTTTGTTCTATTTCCCTTTGTAACCTTCCAAATGTGGACATGGTGTTAGTTTCCTTGGCATATTATCTTGACCGTAGCACTCTTTTTTTTTGTTACTAGACTCTTCTTTCTTCTTTCTTATCCACTATTACATATTTTTTGTATGCTCTTTCTATATATATATATATATTGGACTGTTTGTGTTGTGCTCTTCATCTTTTTGATGCTGAAGGGGGAGAAAGAAAAGAACATATATTTTGTCAAAGCCACACATGAGTATAAAGGGAGCGAGCTAATTTTCAAGGCATCATGGATTAAGGGGGAGTTTTCTTTATCTCTTACGCTTTTAAATTTTTTTAGCTACTACCAACTCTGATAAAATAGATACTTGTTATGATGCTCAAATTCATTTCTTGGTTCATCATCAAAAATGGCGGAGAATGTTGAGTTTTAAGTTTTGATGATGCATTTAAGTTCTTTTGAGCATGTGAGTCTTTTATATGATTTGATTTACTTCTCTATTTATTTGTTGATATATGTTTGATTATGAGTAAAAACTTTCCATTTAAAGAGTAAATATCTCTTTTCAAATATGTATAATGATTTGATTGGTCGTTATTATGATTAAATGGCGTTACATACATACTCATCTCCAACAGTCAAGCACGTTTTTAGGAGAGCTCTTTGGCTTTAACGGCTAAAAGATTGCAAAATGCTAGTCATACTCAAACTAGAGAAGAATAACAACTAAAACAGCATGTACTGAGCAAACTAGCAACTACTGGAACTAAAATAGCAACTACTTAAAAACGTACGAGCTGCATATCCCATGGGTTTTAAAGTCTTTTAACTGATTTTTTGCAACCTCCAACGGCTAGCAAATGTTAAGGGAAGCCCTCCACTATATATAGAAGGCCTTGGAAAGGATCAAACACACACTTGCCCAAAGAAAAAGAGGTCCAACTGTGTTTTTGTGTATTTCTCTGTTTCTTTATTGTCTGATTATTCTGAAAATTGCTTATCCACTCTTGAGAAAGTCTCGAAATCCATTATAGCTCGTTGATAAGAGCAAACCATTTCTTATTGATAAGATCCTTGTTTTAGAGAGAAGGAAGAGAGTGTGGGTAGCTTTCATTCAATCTAAGTACTCTATTTTGAGTTAAGGTAGAGAGAGGTTTGATGGTATATTTGAGTGTTAGAAACTATTGTAACTTTACTTTGGAGCTAAGGTAGAGGAAGGTTTATCGGAATCTTTGTAAGAGAAAATTCAACAAGTGAAGACATACTCGGGCAATTGCTTGAGGACTGGATGTAGGTCATGCATTGTGACTGAACCGGTATAAATTTGTTTGTGCACTCTTCTCTATATTTTCCTCTTTATCTTCAAGTTTTTCATTGTGTTTCTATTGCAATTGTTTTTCAATCTTTTCATTTTCCTGTTATTGAACCTCTTAGAACCAATTCACCTCCCCTCTTGGTTCTATCATATTCAATTTCTGTGCGTGTCTATATATATATATATATATACTTCTTTAAATCATGAAGTGAGTATACCCCAAGGGTTTATCTTGATGGAATATCAAGGTGTGCTATTGAACTTGAATTTAATATCTTTTTGTTTGCAATTTAAGATTGATCTATTAGCTTCAAAGTTTTAACTATTAACTATTATTTTTGTTATTATGGTTTTATTTGGTGTTTGATTTGGTTAAATATATAGCTCTTTAGTTGCTAAATTCAACTTGTATTGATGGTACTTGGACTTATTTATTTCTTCTTTTATATATATATTTATTCTCTCTGCTCATCCCTTGGTTGTATCCTCCAGTGAGAATTCACCATTGGTTTGTGTTCTTCATTGTATGTAAATTTGGTGAAAGAGGGATTGGTAAATTTTTATGTCAATACATTACTAATTTTGTCATTTGTATTCTTCATTGTATGTAAATTTGGTGAAAGAGGGATTGGTAAATTTTTATGTCAATACATTACTAATTTTGTCATTTGTATTGCCACTAATTATCTATTCTATATCTTTCCTTCAAATCGATATCTATTAGTTGTAGACATCATATGCTCTGATTTGAGTGGATTATACAAATGTCATACATCAATTTTGTTTCTAGTATATACATATTTGATTTTGTTGAGTTTTGTTGATGGGGCTGATCTTTAACTCTTTGGGACTTGCAAACTAAACATCTTTCTATCTTGTACAATAGTTTCTAGGATTTTTAGAAATTATAAAGTCAATGGACATCAATGTGTGGTGTTTGAATCTCCACAAGATAATTTTATCTTGAAAACTTGCTTCCAGTAGTGGATGTTATTTTGGTTCATTAGTAAGTATGTTGTGAGTTAATTCTACAGCAAGGTAATGGTACATGTTTTTAGCTATGTCAACTTAGTTGAGTTTTTCATAAAATAGAGAACAATAATTATATTCTTATCACAAATAGTATATATACCTCTTTTCACATTTTTTTTGATATCATTTATTATACTTATTTTTTCTTGTCACTTTTTCTCACTTAATCACATTCACCCATTTTGAGTATGAAAAATAGTGTTGGATCAAAAATGAGGTAAGATGATTATTTTTAAATAGAGAATTATGTACTTACATATTGATGCATGCTAATTTAATATAGATGTGCTATTTGGTCTCGTGCTAATCATTGTATGGTCTGATGATTCCCAAGATAGTAATTATGTAATTCAAGAAACATTATGATTTTATTTTTCTCATTCTTAAATATTTATTAAACACGAAAATGAGATTAATGTTTTGTCTACACATGCAGCAAGACCAGCAAAACATGTTAGAGATTGTCAGATGGGTACACCCTGTAGCACAACAATTCTTTCTGCAAACAGGGATGGCAACATTCATTGCTTTAAAGCTTTAACCCATTGTGCTCTCTTTGACATTCTGTTCCTACCTTACTCGTTAGCTTTCTTTGTACCCATTGACTTACTTTGTGAGAAGAAGAATTGTGGGAAGAATAATGGGGGAAGAGGAAAAATGGAGAAGAATTGGTGGTTTTTTAACACTTTTTCCCCAACGATGTCCTTAGATAATGGGGGAAAAACTAATTCAAAGCCACCTGAAAAATATAATTTCAGGTTGAAAAATTTTGATTCGCATCACTGACTTAACATGTCAGGTGTGTAATTATGTTAAGTCAAACAAAGGCATGTTAATAGAAGGATTAATGTAACAAACTTTTATGGTTGTTAGGGACCATATAGTTGCAAATTTTTATTTTTATTTTGGTTGAAAACTAATGTGTCCGTCGTCAAATTTCTCAAGGAATAATTTGAAATTTTACTAAATATATGAAAGATATGAAGGGAAAGGTTCAATAGAGCAACTTATGGATATGCATTAAATGAGAATGGATCAGTTGGGGTAGGACATTCCGAAGCAAGTAATGGGAATATCGTTGAATATAATATATATAATAAATAATTATAAAAAAAATGAATATATAAATAAATAAGTGCAAAAGGACCTCTGATAGTTATAATTATGTGTGCGCTACCATTAATTTGTATCGAGAGAGGCCTTAAATTTCAAAGCGTTACACTTATTCAAGTCTGGCCATAATTTCAGTCTCTTAGATCACTTAATGTACTTCATTATAACGTTGGTGGTTGTCATATTCAATGTTAACTTTGATACTTATTTATTTATTTTATATATTTAAATATTTGAAATAATTATTAAGAGATATTAACAATATTTATTTTTAAATCAATAATAAAATAAATATTAAAAAATATTATTAACATTTTTTTATTTTCGTTTTAGACTAAATAATACAATAAACAGATAACTTTTCACGTCTAACCATTTAATTAAGGGCTTTATAGAATTTTTTTATAAAAACAAAAGTATTTCATGTATTGAAAATTAAAAATATTTTTTATTTATTTTATTTTTATAAAAAAAATTATTTTAACTTTCTTAATAAATAAAATCCTTTAATTAAAGAGAAAAAAAAGCAAGTAAAGTAAATGTATGAAATGAAATGTCATAGACACATAATTGCTCATTCAATTCCGTTCATTATGGGCCCCAAGCTAGATTCAACCACAAATTCTTGTGTTGGGGCGATACACATTGAGTAGCTGCTATTAAAGCACAAAAATCTTTTTTATATACACGGGTTATCACAAATAAAAAACTAACATATATAAAGTTATATGTATTATGTTTAAAATACACTTATTTTAAAAAAAATGTCTTTATACATTCCAATTTTAGTGGCTATGGTCACTTTCCACCATAACTTGGATTTCTTGATTCTTGATAAATGCTAATATATGGAATGTGACGTGTTTAGCTAGCTACAGGAGAATATTGGTAGAATGTGTTGAAAATGAAGGAAAACGTTTTTCGTCCAACCAAAATACTCCAACTTTCTTTTTACCTTACGCTCACGTATGTTTGTTGTTGAAAGGCAATACATTTCATTTCCATTTTTTTCTTATTCCTAACGTATTAACCATTTAATTTCCGCTTTTCATTTCCCCGCTTTTGCTTCACCGTAAACCGACCTTAACTTATTAACCATTTAATTTCTCTCTCTATTCTTAACCTCTCTCTTATTGAGAACTCTTTCTTGGATTTACTATACTCTAACTTATTCCTAACGTATTAACTTATTCATTATTAGAACTCTTTCTCGATTCACCAGAAATCCGATATAGATTACCACTTATTTCGGGTATTAACTTTTTTTCCTTTTATTTCGAATGTATTAACTTATACTTGATTAACCACTTATTCATAACGTATTAACCACTTATTCTTAACGCGAACAGCTTCATATTTTAAATTTCAATGATGACACGCGACATACACAAAAATTAAACTTTTTTGAAAATGAAAAGGCCTACATTACATTTTTTTTCTTCTTTATCTTGCTAGACCCTCTCTCTCTCTCTCTCTCTTTTTGGTACAAACCTTTTTTCCTTTTTTACTTTACTACCATAGCACTACACGGAAAACACTCCAAAATGCACATTTAACTTCTCTCGTGGTTATGTACCAAAAAAAAAAAAAAATTTCTCTCGTGGTTTAAAATTACAAATTTTGGTTCCAAATTCACATGATTGCCAATATTTTCGTCTGGTGTGATTTAAGGATCTATGAAACTTTGCATGTAAGTTCCATAATTACAACAATTATCTTACATTTTTTTCCTTGGGTCTGAATGCTCAAGCATCGTCCATATCCATATAGTTGATTCTATATTATTATCAGGAACAAACACCATGTCAAATTCCTCCTGACCTGAAAGATCTGAATCAAACATGGGAAAGGTAGCTAGGCAATTCCTCATTCCATTCTTATATAGCAATCATATGCTGCTTCAGATTTCGGATTCCACACAGCTCCAAAAAATAAAAATAAAATATCGGATTCCAAAAAAAGAAAAACATTAATATAAATATCCATATATTAAAGTTCTTCAAAATTTATCTTAATCTTTTAAGAGATAGTTTAAACTTTTTATCCATGATCAAGTAATAACTTTTCAATGCAAATTACAAAGCTTATTTTGTTGTGGGTGAAATTATATATTTTAATCTTCATAAAATGATTTATCAAATATATATAGATCTCCTTTACAACAATTTTCTTATACAGAATTTATATATCCATTACACAATAGAAATTATATTAATGTGATCATAATTATTTACTTATTAATTTATTTATAATAATATACTAGATCATTTCATGTAATAATAATTATGGACAACATATAATAATTGCACTAAACATATACTTAGAAACAATTTTCATATAGGTATAACATTCTACAAACTCCAAAAAATGTGTCGATATAACACAACAAATTGTATAACTTATGTATGATTATAATATTCACATATCTAAATAAAGCTCACGAGAAATGAAGAACCAAACTTAGATGAGAAATGTACGCAAAATAAAAATTTTCATATTGAGACGTGAAAATAGTATACAATACAAATAAGAAAGATATATAATACAATCTTTTTTAAAAAAGAAATTAAAAGAATAAATACAAATAAAAAATATAAGTATTAAACTTTTTTGATGTGATTATTAAAATTTTAAACAAGAGAAAATAGATTTTCTTCTAATTTATTTTTTCCAATACTGATTTAATGATTTTTCATGCTTTATAAAATATCATTCTCTTCCATTTTGTAGTAGATTAAAGCAATTGACCCACGACTACATACATGTAGATCCACCCGTCTAACAGTACTCCTGTAGTTAACGTATATGTTACTATAGTATTACACCGCCTCTTTAGTTTAGTCTTATAATTTTTTAATTTAATTTTGATGTATTGTAAATATAAAAATATTTTATATTAACATCTAATAATGTTTTATTATATTATTTAATGAATTTAATTGATGTAAATATAAAAAAAATTACATTAAAAATACAATAAAATTAAACAAATATTTTGTTTGATTGCAATTTTTTTAATTATTTTTAACAAATGTTATCCCCAATTGACCCGTGTAACCCATAATTATCCATATCTTTGGAACAAACGACAAAGACGAGTATATATAACTGCAAATACTGAACTAGCTAATGAACATAACAGTAAAACCTAATTTCTACCTCCGCTATAGTTGCTGGTGTTGTTTAACGGTTGATCAGTGACAGCTTGAAGATCAATATTGTGCTTTTTTAGCTTTTGCCGTTGGTTTCCCAATTGCTTTGCGGGGACTAGTTGTTTTCCCTTGTAGAATCTGTCCTTTGAGCAGGTCCTATAGTTTTGAGGCTGGCTTGTGATCTTTTAACCCTTTAAAACTTGAAAGGTTTTTATGCAAAAAGCACAACACTGTAGTCTGAACACGTGCATACAGCAATTAGTGCGCCCGACAGGACGTTGAAGATGAAAGGGACAACGATGTGAATCACCAAAAACGAAAGGCCTTACGCCTCCTGTTTGGAACTAGTTGCTGCTAGACGACCTTAATGTCCACATTTGAAACAGAGCATTCTAGCGCCCTGTCTTTGTCTTCTAAAGTGAGGGTCTACTTTAAAGAATAAAATATAAAATTATAAAAATTGATAATAAAAAAATTAAGAAATTTAAGATTTTATAAATTATAGATATTTATATAATATATTATATATGTATGATAATTTATTTTTTAAATTTTTTATTAATAATTACGATTTTGTATTTTATTTCAAAATACACCCATCAATTTAACGTATCCAAATCCTTCTTTCTTTTACAATACTAATTAAAATGGTGTTTCTTGGTTTTTTGGAAAGAAAACTCCAAATCGTTGAGCATATATACCAGTTTTTTCTTTTTAATATCTCTTACCAAAATAAACGTGGAAAGAAGAGTTACCCCTATTTTATTGAACAACTTTCAAAACCTTAACCGTCGTTCGTTGTGGGTTTGAATTAATATAGCATGGAAATATGTCTGTTTACCAAAAAAAAAAAACATGGAAATATGAGTGGAGGCTTCATAATGCATATACTTGACAAGCATGAGTTAACTTTGTATTTAGAGCTTCTCAGCTTCAATATACAGTCCTCCTTAATTCTTCATTACCACCCTCTAATTTTTGAATTTTATCCTCTAGTTTCGTTGCTTGCTCTTGTGTAAAAGGGCCACTGTATTATATTGTTTCTTGATCTTACGGGAATCACTCACAAAAACCACTAAATACAATGAGATGAATACTTGAATCTTCTTCAACGAGAAGGATTCGTAAAACACTTTATTAAAATTTCTGATAATCCTCTATGCAAGTCCCACATCGACTTTTATACACCTAACAGAAATTACAATCATGCTACCGTTAAACAATCTAACGGCTAACAATCATTGTTACCGTTAAACAATCTAACGACTAACAATCATTCTACTAAAAACAGAAATTACAGTATTAACAGTTTCAATAACTATTTCCTATTTGGAATATAATAGAATCCCCTCCTTGTAAACGACCTTACCCTCAAGGTTGTCTGAATCACAAAGCTTCCCAACGAAAGTTAGGAAATTGATCTTGAATGTCTTGTGATTCGTGCCAATCAGCATCCTCGGGATTTGTTTGGTCCCATTGGACCAAAACCTCAGTAACGACCATATTCTTATTCTGTTTAATGCGTCTATCCAAAATTGCAATTGGATGCAGTTGAAGTTTACCATCTTCTGCGAAATTAGGAAGATCAGTGGAAACTTGATGATCGCCAGCATGCTTCTTTAGTAATGAAATGTGGAAAACATTGTGGATTCAGGTAGAAGGAGGAAGCTCCAGCTTATATGCCACCTCTCCAATATGTTCCAGAATTCTAAAGGGACCATAGTACCTGGCAGCCAGTTTATGAAAAGAAGAATTAGGGATAGAATGTTGCATGTAAGGTTGTATCTTGAGGTAAACCAAATCATCAATGTTGAAGAACTTTTTCGTTCTCTTGTTGTTGGCATAAAACTCCATTCTGGATTGTGCTTTAGTGAGATTATGGTGTAGGATGTGTGAAATTTCCTGCCTTGATTTGATTGTAAACTCCACAGCTTGGACCATAGAGTCGCCAACCACCAACGGGTCTGTCAAGGTAGGTGGATACCCGTAAAGCGCCTCAAAAGGTGTCATTTGAGTTGCGGAGTGGTATTTAGTGTTATACCAATACTTAGCCATTAGCAAAAACTGAGTCCATTTGGAAGGGAAATCTCTAATAGCACATCTCAAATACCCTTCCAGTGCTTTGTTCAGCGCTTCGATCGCCCATCAGTTGTGGGTGGTATGTCGTTGATTTAAGAAGCTCAACTCCATGTAGTTTAAAAAGATCTTGCCAGAAAGCACTCATAAACACTGGATCCCTATTAGAAACAATCTCAGACGGACAACCATGAAGCTTCGCAACTGAATCTAAGAAGGCAGTGGCCACTTTGGCGGCAGACAACGGGTGGGCAAAAGGTAAGAAATAAGCATACTTTGTCAGTCTGTCAATGACTACTAAAATTATAGTCATACCCTGTGATTTTGGGAGGCACGTAATAAAATCCATAGCAATGGATTTCTAAGCTTGTGTTGGAATAAAGAGAGGCTGAAGCAAGCTTGCTGGAGCAGTCAAAATTGGTTTGAACCTTTGGCAATTAGAGCATTTCAGCACCCACTGCTGGACCTCTTTCTGCAGCCCTTTCCAATAGAACAACTCTTTAATTCTTTTATAGGTTTGATGCATACCCGAATGACCTCCAATTGGAGAAGAGTGGAAATAATTCAGTAATTTCTCCCTGAGAGCGTGATCCATGCCCACCACCAGCTTCCCTTTCCTCTTAAGGATATCTTGATCCCACGTGTAATGTTTATGAGCCAGCTGAGATAATTTCATCTTATCAATAATCTTTTGCAGCTTGTGATCAGAATGCCAAGATTGCTTCACATCGTGGAGAAGATCCGACCCTATGTTAAAAATGGTGAGTAAGCACGAGGACTCCAATTTCCTGGATAAGGAATCAGCAACCACATTATCAGTGCCTTTTTTGTACTCAATTTCAAAATCCAACCCCATGAGTTTTTCCAATCCCCAATTCTGCATCATTGTTGTTGGTGGCTGCTTAAGCAAGTATTTCAAACCTTTTTTATCTGTCTTTATAATGAAATGATTACCTAGTATGTAAGGTTGCCATTTCTTGATTGCAAAAAGTAGTGCATACAGCTCCTTTTCATAAGCAGACAACAGTTGGAACTTTGAACCCATGGCTTTGCTGATAAACGTTATTGGATGAGCATTTTGCAGTAACACCGCACCTATGCCGACCCTTAAAGCATCTGTTTCAATAGTGAATCGCTGCTGGAAATTTGGTAAAGCCAGCACTGGTGCAGAAATCAAAGCCTGCTTCAGTTTAGTAAAGGCCTCATTGGCGTCAGGAGACCAAACAAAAGGTACTGACTTCTTAAGAAGAGTGGTAAGAGGCAGGGCTACTTTTCCATACCCCTGAATGAATCGTCTGTAATAGCCGAATAAGCCTAAAAACCCTCGCAACTCCTTCAAGTTAGTAGGAACTGGCCAATGCTGCACTGCCTCGACTTTACTTGCGTCTGGTGTCACACCCACCTTGGAAATAGTATGACCTAAGTAATTAACTTACTAGGCACCAAAGGAGCATTTACTCACATTGAGAACCAAGTGATTAGACTGTAAAATATGAAAGGCAGTGTGCAAATAGTGCAGATGGTCCTCCCATGATTTTGAGTAAACCAAAATATCATTAAAGAAAACCAAGATGAATTTGCGTAAGTATGGTCTAAATATATAATTCATGAGATTTTGAAAAGTTGCAAGGGCATTGGTGAGACCAAAAGGGAGAACAACCGATTCATAATGGCCGCTATGTGTTCGAAAAGTAGTTTTGTAAATGTCCTCCTCACACATTCGTATATGATGATACCCACTCTTCAAATCCAACTTCGAAAAATAGCAAGCACCTTGTAGTTCATCTAGTAGTTCTTCAATGAGTGGAATAGGAAACTTGTTCTTAATTGTGGCAGTATTCAACCTCCTATAGTCCGTGCAAAATCTCCATTCACCATCCTTGTTTTGAATTAGAACAATTGGTGAAGCAAAAGAACTAGTGCTAGGCTTTATAACTCCTGTCAGCAGCATTTCCTTAACCAACTTTTCAATAACAGCCTTTTGAAACTGAGGGTACTGATAAGGTTTTGAAGAAATAGGTTGATCGCTGGAAAGAAGGATCTTGTGGTCATACTTTCTATATGGGGGAAGGGCAGTAGACTTTTGAAAGAGTTTGTGATATTGATGCAGAAGAGATTGCAGTTCTCGATGTTGATCTTCACTCAATTCTATAGTGTGCCTCGGCAATGTAAGGCTGTGAGCCTGTTGAAAGGTGAATAATATAGCATGTGCACATACACTCTTCAACTTGCCAATGTCCTCATGGATGTCGATTTTGGAAGTCTCACCTTGTAACCGAACTGACTTGCCCATGTGCTCAAATTGCATAATCAATTGATTACAATTTCACCTTATTTCACCCAATTGCTTAAACCACTGCATGCCTAAGATTGCCCCAAAAGAAGAACTAGGCAAAACCAAAAAATCACCTTGGAAAATATGGTTCTGAAATTTTCAGGGTAGTTGTTCACACTTCTTGGTAATGTACACAGCTGCTTCATTGGCCACTAACACAAGAAAGTGCTTAATGAATTAAGTCTTCAACCCCAGGGATTTTACCCACTTATCACTGATAAAATTGTGTGTGCTGCCAGTGTCCATAAGAAAAAGAATTGATTGCTTCTTGATGACCCCTTTGAGTTGTAATGTCTGACCTCCAGCAACTCCATTTAAGGCATTCAAGGAAATATGAACCTCCTCATTACTCAACTACTGATCAGCCTTCTCATTAACACCATCATCACTGTCCTGCATGCCATCAATATCATTATCGGCCAGTTGCACTTGTTCCCACAAAATGGCACTGAGTTTGCCTCATACCTTGCACTTGAATTGATGGTTTCTATCCTAAGGTTCCCCACAAAATCTGTATAACCCTCTGACCAATCTCTCATTCATTTCTCTTTGATTACCCTGCATTTGTGTGTTGGACCTGGACTCACTAGGAAGGTTAGGTTTAGGACTTTGAGTGTTGAAGGGGGGTTTTGGGAGGAAGAGTTGAAAAGGTATTAGAGTATGGCTTAGTATGGAAATTATTGGAAATAGGGGACCAATTTCGAAAGGGTCTAGGGTACTAGTTAGGGGTGGATGGCTTCACAGTATAAGGTTTGGCATGTAATTCTAGCAATATTTCTTCTTGTAGTTTTGCCAAACGCATGGCTTCTGGTACTGAGCTTGGTTTGTACAATCTCACGGACTTCTCTAAGGAAGGGTGCAACCCAGAAGGAAGAAACTAAGGGCCATCTCCTCATTGATCATTGTTCTGATCAAAATCTCATCAAACTTCTTGAAGTATTCTTCCATCGAGCCTTCTTGTTTGAGTTTGGACAAGTCAGCAATTGGATCGTCATAAAGACTCGAATCAAATCGTAATGCTATATCAGTTAATAATTGGGGCCAAGAAATGGTTTTAGTGCCTTTCTTGATGACATAATGCCTCTGCCATGAGAAGGCTTTCCCCTCCATAGCCAATAGAATCAATTTGCTGCGCTTGTCATCTGGAACATCTTCTACCTCAAAGAATTGCTCCATTCTGCCTCGCCATTCCCGAAAGTTGGAGCCATCGAAGGTGGGAAATGGCACATGCATTCTTGAAGGGGTACTGGAATCCACAGTGATTTCATCATCTTTCTCACCTTCAAATTCTGCTGGGTCCCGGTTGCCCTCCGCCGCAGGCTTCTTTTGCCCACGCAACAATTCCTCCATCATGGCACGCATCTCTTCTAAGGAAGTCTTAGTCGCCTGTTGAGAGTCCTCCAAGATCTTTTCAAGTCCCTCAATTTGAGACTCAAGTTCTTTGTTGGTAACTGAGCCAACCATTGTTCCTAACTTTTGATACTAGTAATTATATTGTTTCTTGATCTTACGGGAATCACTCACAAAAACCACTAAACACAATGAGATGAATACTTGAATCTTCTTCAACGCGAAAGATTCGTAAAACACTTTATTAAAATTTTTGATAATCCTCTATGCAAGTCCCACATCGACTTTTATACACCTAATAAAAATTATAATCATGCTACCATTAAACAATCTAACAGCTAACAATCATTGCTACCGTTAAACAATCTAACGGCTAACAATCATTCTACTAAAAACAGAAATTACAGTATTAACAACTTCAATAGCTATTTCCTATTTGGAATATAACACACTGATTGTAATATTCTTCTGTAAACCAACATTGCAAATTATGTTCCAATTTGTTAATTTGGGTCTCAAGTTCTTTCACTTTCGTGATAGCTTCTTTACTTTTCTTGAACTCTTGCTTGTCAATCACCTAAACAAGTAACCCTTTTTCATTGTTGACTTGAGAATATTCAAAACAGAAAATTCAGTGAGTCTTGTCTCCTCTTCAAGAAATTAAAACCGATTGTTCAGTACAGATATCTTGAAAATCTCATAACGTAGTTGTAAATTCTAGCCAATTTTCTCCTAAAACTTCACATAGAAGATACCAAATATTATCCTCTTTCACTTTTCAGAGAAATGTGGATCCATCTGCATTAACGAAGGTACCCATAATGAAGCTTGGTTAACCCAACGAAATCCTCTAAAGTGGCGGTTCAAATATCATAAATTACTATGAATATGATATAAAAACGCCAAATTAAATTGCTGTACGAAGAATTCAACACACTGGATTTATTAGATGGGTCACACACGAAGACTACGTTTTGAGGCCAACCACATCATGTATATAGTTGGTCGTCCCACCCAATATAATCTGAGCAATGAAAAGCTTAGCACTCTATACCACATCCACACATGAATATGGTACTGAGCTGATAAAATCCCACCACCTGAAATCTTCAAAATATAAGGAAAGCAGCATCATCTCTGTTTGTCCAATTTGTGCAGCTCTTATATCTTGTGGTTCTTGGAGTTGCAATTTCATAGCTACGGAAGATCATTATATAGCAAGGCGATAAACCGACATAGGAGATAAACATGATAAACATTCAAAATCAATGATAAAGATTGAAACTTTATGGAGCCAATGAAGAAGCAATAGGTATCACAGAACCTGTTCGACCCACATACTGATAGGAGCTCCATTTTCCACTCTCCATCTCAACAGATTCACTTCACGGGATTGAAACTTTATGGGAAAATATTGCTCTTTATGGGCAAGGATTGAAATTGTACCCGATAGCAAAGGTTCCTCCATGTTGGTGTTCATCAAGAATGAGATAGCTCAGAGACAAGTTATGGACTATGGTGCCTTATATTTTGGGTGTTACCTTTGCTATTTAGGAAGTGGTTTTGGAAGAGGTGGGGGGTGGTTTTCAAACAAAGGTCATCGGAGAAGAAAGAAAGAGGGTGAGAAATTTGAGAGTTGTTTTTTTTTAAAATTAATTTTACTGACTTGTTTACAATTTATTAATGAATGGACAGAATTTGATTCTAACCTTGGTTGGATCGAGTTTCGCTAACTCCATTTAATCTATTGTCACATGTCTAATGTTATCATATGTTATTTCTAATCTCATTTAATTAAGTTAATTGACACATGACAATAGATTAAATAAATAATAGACAAGTAATAACAGATTAAGTGAGAGTTGGAATGACTTCTTCTAACTAGGGTTAGAATTAAGTTTTATCTTTAATGAGAGACTACTTCTAATATTAGGTAACATCAACAGTGCAGTCATGTTCCATAACTTGGGAGGGTGTACCGTAGAATTAGCCAAAGAAATTAGGAGGCTTCTATCAAGGTCGTTTTATGCTGAACCATTTGGTCAATTGACTTTACCTAAGATAATAGGTTTATGAAATTTACAATAAAGGGAAAACTATATATTATTCTTAAATCCTTAAACTCTATGTATTTCCATATTGAATCTCGTCTCATTTATTATTATTTTCACTCTTACCCTTTATCTTCTTCCTTCAATTCCCTCTGTAAATTTTTCAACTTTGGTCGCTAGTGAATGATGGATTTTGACGACATTGAGTGTTGTCAATCTAAATGGCGGTGGGCATTGCAGATCTAGGCTTTGCAAATCCAGGCCTTGTTGTTTACAGAAGAATAGCAAATCTTGATGGAGAGCTTTGGATGGTGGTGCTAGATTCAAAGGTCTTTGAGGAAAATTACATGTTCGAAGTTTGAACACAATGAACCTCCACCGTGAACCTCGCCGCCAGCTAAGCCATCTCCACTGCGAGTCGCGCAGCTCCGCTTCCTCTATGAACCAGATATGCGCCAGAGCAGTCGTCTTCTGTCGTCCAAGCCACCGTGCCACGCACAACGTCGCACCCAGGACCACCCCATCGAGTCTCCTCCCAGATCTGCGTCACGCCTCCGCCCTGATCTACATAGCGCCTCTGCCCAGATCTCCCGTTCTCAAACCTATCATACCTCACCCCTGTTTCTGCACACCAAAGTACCATTTTCGAAAATGCAGCAGCAGCTTCAACGAGTGCAACGCATCATCATCTCCAGCAGCAACTCCAACAAAATATGGGTCACTGACGATCTGGGTTGTTGTGTATGGTGGTTGTAGGTTGCTTAAGGATGGTGGTGGGTGGTGGTTTTCTGATTTTGATGGGGAAATGTTGAGATTATGTGGTTGGTGACTCTAGCGAGGGGAAAAAGATGGAAAATGATTGGAAGTTTTTTGCAATTATTTGTTTTACAAATCAACACTTTTGATGTACCAATTTATAATATTAAATTTCTTTTACTTACCTATTTATCATATTACAGGTAATTGATCATTACCATCCATTTATTTTTCTATTCATCTAACAGTTATAATTAAGAGGTTCATCCATGGACCTCATTTAAAGAGGTCCATGTTAAACGCTTGCCTTCTATCATGGACCCAAAACATTTGGGTTCATGGATGGATCTTCTCCTTTTTATAATCTAATATTATTTATATATAAATTTGGATATATGAAAAAATTACCAATTGAGATTTGTAAATTTTTTATATGTATAATTATTCATAAAAAAAATATAACTAAATTTCTGTAAGAATCTAAGTATTATTAATTAAAATTTGTAAAAAGTTCACATTTTAATCTCAGTCATTTTCAATGACCAAAAAGACCATGATCCATCCACCTTTTTGGTGGTCCATTTTAGACTTTTCCCTCCTACTTTAACTTCTTAGAGAAAGCTAACATGAACCTAATTGTCTGCATACAGCATCTTTATCACTTATTATTACCGATCAATTTCTTCTTTCCCGTTATTAAACTTTAAACCCTCGTGAGGTAGCCTTCTGTATTAAGCTCCACTTACCACTTTACTCACCTTATCTTGACACAAACACTTTCACTATGTTTGGATGATAGGTAATGAGGGGAACAGAAAGGAAATGAGGGGAACGGAAATAACTTCCCTTGTTTGGGAGTTTTAAAATACATAAGAACGGAACGGAACACATGGAAAATCATTTTCCCTCTCTTCCCCTCAAATGCCTAACTTTTGTTTCCCCTAAAATTGAGGTGGAATGGGAAAAACACATAAGTAATGAAGTTCCGTTCCATTCTGTTAATGAAACTTTCAAATAAAGAGAATGAAAACTATGTTCCATTCCATTCCTTTCCTTTCCGCTCCATTCCCACCTATTCCGTTTAGTTTCTTTAATGAAAAAACATCCAAACATAGAGTTTAGTAATCAACACCAAAGTCTGCATATCCATATTCATATTAAGTTCTAATTGTTTGCTTTTCCCCCCGCTATGCACTCAATTATGTTTCCACATGACTATAGTCATGGCACCGATGCCAAGCTCCAAAAGAGGACTTGCAAAGCAAGATCCATATATGGCAGAGGAGCACAGATGCCAACCTCTAGAAGACCACAGACTTTGCGCCAACAACTGCGGCTTCTTCGGTAACCCAGCCCATCCTTGTATCCATTCATGATCTCACACAAACTTCCATCTACCACGCGTTGCTGAAGAAGATTCAATGATTCCAAACTTACTAGCTTCGAAAGTGACTTGGACAGAGACCCAATGAAATCGTTGAAGGAAAGAGCAAGTTCCTTCGAGGGTGGAGCAAGGTCGGCGAGGCGCACCAGAATCTGGTCCACGAAGTGGTTGTTGGAGAGGTAGAGGAACTGTATGGAACCAGAGGCAAAGAAGGGAATCAGACTGGAGCACTTGGAGGCAAAAATGGGGATGGTGAGGTTAGTGGACTGGAGAGTGAGGAGTTGGATAAAGAGATTGTGCAGCAAGTTTGCTAGAGTGGGGAGATAAGGAGGTTGGATAATATCTTACATGCAAAAATGGATAAAAATAAGTTGTGCAACAAAACAGGAACCAGCAAAAAGTGCTACAGTCACAAACTAGTGGCAAAGAACAAATCCTTCAATTGCTGATAAAGGAGAGAGAAAAGATGAGGTCAAAAGTAAAAAAATTGACTTTGAAATAAATAATATAATAATAAGTATAACAACCCTTCACATATTTCAAAATTAAGATAGGAAATACTCATGAACTTAAGAATTCAGTGTATAAGCATTAGTATCTTTGGACTTTGAACTAGTATAAAGAGTAAATGAGTTATGACCCACATGAATATTGGTGAAATTAGAATTTCTATGAACCACCATTTTTCTTGTGAATCAGTGATCTCATCACTCACACTTACTTTTCATCCAAAGTTGTTTAACACAATTTTGTGTATTTTGGCCTTGCATTATTACCTAGATTTCATCAATGCTCTAGAGAGTTTGCCTAGGCTCTTATAGAGGTGGTCCCACCTCGACACTCACATAGGTGAGTCTATCAAGTGTGCACTACAATCAAGCACACCACTTATCATGAGCTATAGATTCATTAAAAGTATATACTCATCCTCTAATGTTGTATTAACACACTATTCTACACCCTAGGGATAGACTATCTTAAATATCAGATAATATCTCATCTAGTTGACAAGTGACTTGTTATTATCCATATGAACCCAATTTGTGAAGATTCCACAAATCTAGGTTGGGTTACCATCATTTTCATTTTTTTGTATTAGGCATAAGCCTCATCCCCATCGATGTATTGCTCAATAGCTTCTTGTTCAGTGGCTTGGCAAAGGATCAACCATATTCATCTTTGACTTCACATAATTTACGGGTATAACCCCATCATTTAGCAACTGCTTCACTAAATTGTGACGTATATGTATATGTCTTTATTTTCCATTATAAATTTTATTGTGTGTTCTCGCTATTGCCCTTTGGCAATCATAGTGTATAGACATAGAAGACATAAGTTTATTCCATAAAGGAATATCTGCTAAGAGATTTCTTACCCATTAAGCCTTCGATCTTGCCAAGTCAAGAGCAATAAACTCGGCTTTTATAGTAGATCGAGTTATACAGATTTGCTTGGATGACTTCCAAGCTATGGAACTTGCACCAAGGGTAAAAATAAGCCCACTCTTGTGGATTTAGTCTAATATGAATCAGAGATTTAGTTAGCATCAGAATACCCTTCAAGTACAATAGGATATCCCATATAGCATAATCTAAGGTCTATAGTACCTCGAAGATATTTTAAAATTCTACATAAAGCAGTCCAATGATCCCTATTAAGATTATATGTGTATCTACTCAATCTATTTACAATAATGTAAATCAGGTTTCGAACAATTCATCAGATGCATAAAGCTACCAATTATTTGAGCATATTCATATTGTGATATACTGCTACCAATATTCTTTTTCAAGTATAGACTAGCATCATAAAGGGTACTTACAGGTTTAGAGTCACAAAAATAATATTTTCTCAACATTTTCTCAATAAAGTGTTCTTAAGACATTTTGAATCCAGATTTTAATTTGGTTAACTTAATTCCCAATATTAAGTTAGCCTCTCCCAAAACTTTTATATGAAATTTTGATGATAAAAATTGTTTAGTCTCGTTGATTACTTCTATGTTGGTTCCTACTATAAGCTTATCATTAATAAACAAACAAATAATAACACCATTCAAATTATCATCAAATTTTCTATAAATACGCTTATTAGAATTATTCACTTTATACCTATCTAGTAACATGATTCTATCAAATTTCTCATGTCATTGTTTAGGTGCTTGTTTAAGACCATATAGAGATTTAACTCATCTACAAACTTTATTCTCACCACCATGAACCACAAAACCTTCGGTTGATCCATATAGATTTCTTCCTCTAAGTCTTCATTAAGGACAGTTGTCTTAACATCCATTTGGTGTATTAGTAAATTATGAATAGAGGCAAGAGCTATCAAAACTTTAAAAGAAGTTCTAACCATAGGTGAATATATATCAAAATAATCTAAGTCATTTTTCTATGTGTAAGCCTTATCTACTAACAGAGCTTTTATATTTTTCAATAGAGCCATTAGGTTTTAGTTTCTTTTTAAATATCCACTTACAGCCCATTGGTTTTGCTCCATATGGTAAATCAACTATCTCCCATGTGTGATTACTCATAATTTATTCTATTTCACTATTAATAGCTTCTTTCAAAAGAGGGCCATATGGAGAAGTGTTCAGAATTGAGTTCTGAGGATTACTTATAGAGGTAGGAGATGGTGGTGTCCTCTATAGGCACAACTTCCACAGTAATGGAGTGAGAGGGTGGGTACCTGGAAAAGGTAATCTGACGCTCAAGTCAGTAACTACATAAGAAGGATAATACGTAATGGAATTAGGGCATCCATTGTCTTTCTTGCTTACAGTATTTATATGAGCATTTTAGGGTATATGGTGTCTGAGCATTCAGTGCATGCCGAATGCTTCTACTTGGGATCATGGCGATACGATCATAGGGGACAAGATCGTGGAGACCACTATCCCTTTGTCCTTATTCCCTGCTTGTACGAGATATGATCAAAATTTGTTCCTGTCATTACACCTGATGTGTGGGCTGTTTTATGCGCATTGTACATCTGGGTTCCAGCTTGGCGGGTGGGGTTACTCCAGTTCTATAGACTCGCAACCCGGCCTAGAATAGTTGCCCCAAACTTGGTGCTTTGGTGGGACAACAAAATGTCGAGATACGAATTCATCTAGAGCATACGACGCGCAATGGACAAAGAAATCCGAGTTGTAATGTCGATGTCAGATCTCGTAATATTTTTCCCAGAATATCGAGGTCCGTGATGTATCATAGTAGGCTCTCGGGGTTAACGAGTAAGACAAGGATCCTAGTTAGATTGCTCTGCTTACGTCATTGCTCCATTGTCCATGGTATGTAATAAGTTACCTTCATGTGTAGTTAGTAGGGTCTTGTATCATCTCTCCCAGATTTGGACCAAGGTTCGAGGTGTTGTTACACCGTGGTGGCTCCTTAAGGGTCCGTGATCCTGTTTAAGTGATCTAGAACACCATGTGTCGCTTTAATTTCAAACGTTCAGAGTAATTTCCTTTTAGTTGCCTTTAATCAGCGGTTCACAGTAGTTTGCACTTACTTGGAAACTATTGCCTAGCATTTATTGGAAATTAAATTGCTTTAATGACAATAGCATTTTCATGTTGTTTCCCAATTACTCGCTTCCCTCGTGGCCAATCACAAAAAAGGAGACATCTAAGCATGGCTTCAAATGTACAGTCACTTCACCTTTCTAGGAGTCAATCAGAATGTCTTATTCCTTCTATAAATAAGGAATGTTTGCAGTGGGATTATCACATGTTTCATTCATTCTCTAGTTGTACTTGAGAGTGGGTTTTTCCAAGAAAATTGTCTCTTTCTGCTTCTTATGGGTGTGTGGAGGGTCATATCCCCTTATAATACCATCTTCCTCTTTTTTCCCAAATTCTTAAAGGTGTTTGCTTTCTCTGTTGCATATTCTTCTGGTGGAAGCCTTTCTTTCCAAGCGTAATGGTTTGGTGAGGGTCAAATAGTTGCTCTACATGGCTCGATCAATGCTCCTCGAGATAACAGAAGCCTTTCTTTCCCAGAGTATACGGGAATGGACAAATTTCCTACTCTTAATGGGAGGATCCATGGCTTCTGTTGTAATTCCTGTGAAGCGTGGAGAGGTTTCACCGATGTTCCTCCTCTGTTTCAGCGCTTTAGTGCTCGAGTGTGTAGTTAGATAAGCAGGAGCGTCTTGGAGTGAAGCAATCTCCTCATATTGGCCGAGAGGGGAGAGACGAGTGCATCTTAGGGATCCATTGAGGTGGTCGTGGTCGGTGCTTGATCACCATCATTATCTTTCCAGGCTACCTTCTTGGCTTCTCTCCAATGGGCATTCTTGGACAAGTGTAGCTTATAGGTTCTCCTTGTAAAGTTAATGATGTTTGGAATGCGAATAATGAAAATTTATTTTTATTGAATATTCACTCCACGTCTTGATCTTAATAGATATTTATTTTATTTTTTCACGTTTTCGAGATGGGTCCAAAGTCGAATCTTAGAACTTATTATGATGAACGATCGCTATGCCTGACTGAGATGAGTCCAAAGCTTAATCTTGGAGGTCGGATTCGTTGAATTTGGACGAACGCTTGTTTTGCTAGCCGAGATGAGTGCAAAGCTCGAATCTCGGTGGTTGGGTTCATTTAATTGGATAAACACTTGTTTTGCCAACTGAGATGAGTCCAAACCATGAATCTCGGTGGTTAGGTTTGTTTATTTGGACATGGCACATAAGCCTCTTGGTGTGGGCTCCATTATCCCAGGCTTCAGTCGATTACACTTAACCTCTATAAACTATGGTGGGTTTATGGGTTAAGGTCAGACCATAAGGGCACGAGTGAAAATCCTTAAATGCGTTGCTTGACCCCAGATGGTGTTTAAGTGGATTCCCCTATCTAGCCGTCAGGTAAAAATACGCTTAACATCTATAAACTATGGTGGGTTTATGGGTTAAGGTCAGGCTCAAATGGGTACATGTGAAAATCCTGGAATGCTCTGCTTGACCCTAGAGGGTATTCAAGTGGATTCCCCAGTTTAGCCGTCATGTGTAGATGTCAGAGTAGTTGATCCTTTCGGACCTTGTATTCCATGGACCTTGCCAAGGTGTAGTGGCCTTGTGGGTCGCGTCAAGCCCAAGTATCTGTGGACTCGAGATTACTACCGAGATACCAGTTGTAGATGTTGATGAACCAGATTACCCATAGACTCAAGGTCGTGACCAAGGTACTGGCTTTCGAATGAGACAACAGTTGGAAAGAGAAAACTAATTTATTCATGTTAGAATATGTTCTTTGCATAGCAAAAGTGACAACTTAACACTATTCTCAGTTATAATATTCCTCAACTTGTCAGCATTTCAAAGTTTTTGATTACCTTGCTTGATAAGGTTTCCAGAGTGTAGGATAAGGTTCTTCGTAGTTAGGAGTTAATTTCTCATCTATTACATTTCTCCTCTTGATGTCCGCCTTGCGTAGCACAAGGTCGTTGACGTTAAACTGGCGTGGCATCACTTTGGAATTATACCATGCGACAATCCTCTGTTTAATGGCTATTTCTCGAACGTGGGAGACACAACGTTGTTCTTTAAGTAGGTTGAGTTATTACCGGATGAGATCTGGGGTAGTTTCCTCAAAGAAATTTTGCTTCCTCCAACTTGGCTATTCTATTTCCACGGGATTATGTCCTCACAACTATTGGTTAACTTGAAGGGGGTTTTGCCCATAGTGGAATGTGGAGTGGTTTGATATGGTCACAAGACATGATGAAGTTGTTCCACCTAGTTTCCTTTAATGTCATCAAGACTCTTTTTAATTTCCCTAAGTATAACCCAGTTAGTGGCCTCGACTTGGCCGTTGGTCTTTGGATGCTCAACCGAGGTGAAGTACTGCTTGATTTTGAGTTTGGCCAAGAGATATTTGAAGTTCTTGTCGGTGGACTAGGTTTTGTTGTCTGTGACAATTAACTTTGGGATTCTAAATCTGCTGATGATATTCTTATGGATGAACATTTGGATTTGCGCGAAGGTGATTGTAGCCAACGGTTCTACCTCAATCCACTTGGTTAATTAATCAATGCCCACCACTAAGTATTTGACTTGCCTTGGTGCTTAGGAGAAAGGGCCGAAGATGTTCATTCCCCACTGGTAGAATAGATAGGGAACTAATATTATTGACAATTCTTTTGGCGATGCCACGTAAACATCTGAGTGACGCTTGCATTGGTCGTACTTTTGCACATGTTATTTGCTATCGGCTTTTATAGTAGGCCAATAATATTCTGCCCTCAATGTCTTCTGGGCTAAAGATTTGCCCCCAAGGTGATGTCTGGAGCTTCTCTCATGGATCTCGACTAAGATATACTCTGCCTTCTTAAGGCCTAGACATTTAAGAAGGGGAGAATAAAAACCTCAGTGGTGTAGCTGATTGTCATAAATAATATACTAAGCCATTGTCCGTACTATCTTTTAGGCTTACTTTCGATCTTCAGGAAGTATGCCACCGTGGAGATAGGCTAATATAGGAGTCGTCCAAGTTTCTTCGCCTTCCAGTAGGAGGACTTCGTTGTCCGTGATACTGGAGAAGGGTAACGTGTCCTAGATCACCAACCTGTTATTGCCTAGGCCCTTGGTGCTGGCAAGCTTCAGCAAGATGTCATCCCTGGAGTTCTGTTCCCTTAGGATATGCTCCACTCTGACGTTGTCAAAATTTTTCATCAGCTTTTTAACTCCGGCTAAGTACTTCTGTAGGAAGGGTTCTTTGGCTTGGTATTCCCCTTTTATCTAAGTTGTTGCCAACTGCGAATCACTACATAGGACTACGTGTTTGGCTCCCATCTCCTTGGCTAGGTTAATACTCGCTATGCACACTTTGTATTCGACTTGAGTGTTGGATGTGGGGAACTCGAACCTCAATGAATATTCTAGTATGAGGCCAACTTTAATTTCCAATATGACCCCGGCTCCACTCTCTTTGGGATTCGAGGATCTATCAATATAGATAGTCAAAGAATGTGCTCTAGGATGGCTGGAGTCTGGGGTGAGCTCAATCAGGAAGTCAGATAATACCTGAGCTAGCTCATAGGTGATCTCAAACTCGGTGAGCTCTATTAATCAGGCGGTCATTCTTCCCGTGAGATTCGACTTGTGCATTACTTGCCTGATTGGCTTGTCTGTTCTCACTACGATAGGGTGCCATTGGAAGTATTGTCTCAACCTTCTTGCAGTGATTACCAATGCCAGAGCTTGCTTCTCCATTATTAGGTAGTATGTTTCGGAGCCTTGGAGAACTTTGCTGAGGAAGTAAACTGACCTCTAACCTTTCTCGGTCTCTCTTATCAGAACCGAGTTAATCGCCTTATTGATGATAGAGAGGTAGGTGTATTGCGTTTCACTGGGGTCCGGTCTTGTCAGGATAGGTGGAGTGGACAACATCTTCTTCAACTCTTAGAACGCGACCTCATATTTCGAGGTCCACTCGAAGTTCTTCCCTTTTTTAAAAGTTTGAAAAAGGGGGAGAGACTTTTGGGCGGCTTTAGCCAAGAAATGTATGAGGGTAGGGATCTAGCCTGTGAACTGCTACACTTCGTTGAAATACTAATGGCTGCGTATATCGAGCATAACTTGGCATTTTTCTGGGTTGGCCTCAATTCCACAATTTATCAGTAGAAACCATAGAAATTTGCTAGCCTGTTCTCCAAAAGTGCATTTCTCTGGGTTCATTCACATGTTATGCTTCTGAACCTCGGCGAATACTTCCTTCAAGTCCTTGATATGACTACCGACGTGCGCCATCTTGACTATCATATTGTCAATGTATACCTCTAACATCTTACCAATCTGCCCTTCAAAGACTTTGTTCATCATCTTTTGGTAAGTTACTTTGACATTTTTAAGTCTAAACGACATGACCTAGTAGCAGTAGGTCCCCATCTCGGTGATGAAGGCAATCTTTCCTTCATCTTTTAGGTTCATGAAGATTTGATTGTATCTGAAGTAGGTCTAAATAAAGGAGAGCAGCCTAAATCTGGATGAGTTATCAATCAGCTTATCGATGTTGGGATGTGAGTAAGGGTCTTTTGGACACGCCTTATTTAGGTTAATGTAATTTACGCTTATAAGCCACTTCCTACTAGCCTTCTTGACCAAGACCACATTGGAGAGTCACGTGGTGTATGAGACCTCTCATATGAACTCGACGTCTAGGAGCTCCTTTGCCAGTTTTTGGATTACCTTTTGCCTTTCAGGTTCAAATTTTCTTTTGCGTTGGGCCCTCGGTTTTGCATTCTTCTCAATGGAGAGTCAGTGGCAGATAAAGTTTGGGTCTAGATTTGGCATGTCAATAGAAGTCCAAGCGAACAAATCCTTATTTTTTGTCAAGATCTCGATTAATTGGAACCTTTCCTCTTGACTGAGTTGTCCTCCAATCTTGGTCATTTGGTCTGGCTTGGTACCAAGTTGAAGGGACTAGAGCCCACCGTCAGGTGGCGGATGTGTACTGTAGATTTTCTTGCATACATCCAACTTGGTCAAGAGGACGCTAGTCATGCCCGTAATGATCAGGGTTGAATCGTTATGTGGGTCCACGGTACATGGTTTTTTGGTAATTTTTAGGTTTTCATTGTAGCATTTTCTCGTCTCCATTTAGTCTTCTTTGATGGTTACCACCCTGTCTTGCTGATTCAGGAACTTCATGGCCAAGTAGGGGGAGGAGATTATAGCCCCAGAGGCGTTGAGTGAAGGACGACCCAATATGACATTATAAGCTGAAAGACAGTCGATCACCAAGAATTTAACCTTGACAGTTTTGAAAAGGAAGGTTTTCCCTAATGTCAGATGGACCTCAATGTACCCAGTCAGGGTGATATTGTCACCTATGAACCTGATTAGCTCATCGGTGTATGGGATCAATTCTTCCTTTGGTAATCCTAGCTTGTTGAACAATTTTGGAACATGATATTTGTTGAACTCCTTTGATCCACGAACATCCTGTGAACCTTGGCATTGGTGATGATCCCAATAATGACCATGGGGTCATCGTGATCCGGGATTATGTTTTCGTAATCCTCATTAGAAAACAAGATCGATAGGGACTTTTTTGACCCTCTGCCCATCCTAGTTTTTGCTAGGGATGCTATACTCATCACCGCTCGGAGGGCCCTTTTCTTGGCGTTTGTGGAGTCATAGCCGCCTGCGAAACCTTCCGAGATGGTGTTTACTACTCGGGTTGGTTCGACACGAGTACCCTTATCCTCTAGTCGATTTTCAGGGTGTTGTGATGCTAAGGTCTGTTGCTCAACCTCTGCAGAAGATGCTCTTAGATGGCCCAAGCGTCACCTCATCAAGACTCGCAGGGGAGGATGGGGAGGTTCTTTCCAATTGAGGAAGACTCTAACCCATCGTGCCTGGGTTCCATATGGGTTACGGTTAATTTCAAGTGTGGTTCGCGAGCGATAGGGGGGAATGTTGGGCGACAATTTGTAGAGGATGGGTCATGTAGCGGGAACGCAACTCTGGTTAGCTAAGGCTTATCTCATCCTCATGTTCACCATGGTGGTGGTAGAAGGGGGAGTTTTGAAGGTGGTGTTGGGAGTAGAAATTTATTGTTTTCCACAAACGGTGCTAATGTTCAGAACTGAGGGGGTGGGTACCTACAAAATTTTTGTCCTCTGTAGGCGCAACTTCCATAATAATGGAGCGAGGGGTAAGTACCTACAAAAGGCACTCTGATGCCCAAGTCAGTAGCTGCGCAAGGAGGATAATGCATAATGGACTCAGAGCATCCCTTGTTTCTCTTGCTTACTGTATTTATATGAGCGTTTTAGGGTATGTGGTGTCTGGGCATTTAGTGCACGCCGAATGTTCCTACCTGGGATCGTGGCGACAGGATCGTGGAGATAGGATTGTGGAGACCGGTATCCTTTTGTCCTTATCCCCCTGCTTGTACAAGATCAAAATTTGTTCTTGTTGTTATACTTGATGTGTGGGCTGCTTCATGCGCATTGTATGTCTAGGTGCTAACCTGGTATTTTGGGTTGCTCCAGTTCTATGGACTCGTAACCTGGTGCAGAACAAGAAGATTTGCTTCACTATAAGTCAAAGGATCTCCATCCATTAAGAATGTATGGAAGTCATCACTTAGGTTAGTTTCTTTTCTACCTCTTTTACTCCTTCTAGGTTCAAGTTCAAAATTCTTAAAACAACTATGTTCACAAGCAAGTTTAAATAAGGATTTTACTATTGAAGATTTTAAAGGAAATACATTTTCAAAACACAGTATTTTTGGATTCAATAATAGTGTTCACATCTAAAACATCACTTCTTCACACCAAAAATCTATAAGCTGCAATGTTTCTAGCATAGCCAACAAACATTCAATCACAAGTTTTGAATCCAAATTTTCTTTTCCTTGGTTCAGGTAATAGTATTTTAGTTAGACACCCCCACACTTTAAGGTATTTTAGATTAGGTAGTCGTTTCTCCCAAAGTTTAAACTGAGTTTTACTAATTTTCTTAAATATAATTCTATTTTGTATATAACATGTAGAAAGAATAAATTCACTCCCACTAAATTGGAGGATCCTAAACACTTATTAGCATAGCATTCATCATTTCTTTTAATGTTCTACTTTTCCTCTCAGCTATTCCATTATAGTTTGGTGAATAAGGTAGAGTTACTTTATGAATTATTCTATATTGTTCAAAAAAAGGCACTATGAGTAGCATACTCATATTCTCCACCTCTATCTAATCTAAGTCATTTTATTTTTGTATTTAATTTCACTTAATTTTTGGTTCGTAATAAATGTATATACATAGGAGTATCTTGAAAAATTGTCTATGAAAGTCACATAAAATCTTTTACCTCCTCTTGTCATTGTAGATTTTAAATCACCTAGATAAGAGTGTATTAGGCTTAAGAGTTCATATTCACCAAATTCTACTAGTTTACATGACTTCTTTGTACTTTTGGCTTCTACACATATTGGATATTTTTCATTTTTTGGTTATTGACACATCTTGTATAATTCCTAATTCTTTCATTTTCTTTATGTAAGAAAAGTTAACATGTCCTAATCTACCATGCCATAAATCAACAGAGTCAATCAAGTACATAGCAGAAGATGCATTTTCATTCATGATTTTAGAAACATTCAATAGAAATAAACCACTATTATAATACCCTTTCCCCACAAAACCCCACATTTAGAGAGTACAATTTTATTAGATTCCAAAATTACTTTAACACCTGGTTTGCCTAATACAAATACTGATACTAAATTGTAGCAAATGTCAAGCACATGGAGAACTTCATTCAATGCAAGGATTTTCCCAGGGGTGAGTTTTAAATTTACCTTTCCTTTACCAAGAACTATGGTTGTTTTAAAGTTGCCTAAGAACACGTGTTTCTCTCCTTCTCTCACAACATTGTAGGAGGTAAACACATTTCTATTTGCACATATATGCTTGGTAATCCTAGAGTCTACCACCCAAGATTTCTCCTCTGCTACAAGATTGATCTCATAAACAACCGCCACAATTACATCTCTGTCTCAACTAATTTGGCATTAGTAGTAGTAAGCATGGTGGTATCCATCATGAAATTACTCTTAAGATTGTACGAAAAATAACATAAATAGATAGATAGCAATAATTAAAATAGCTTAAATAAAATAACTTATCATATATATTGACTGACGCATGCAAGCACTAGGCTTAAGAATATGTTGCCACCATCAGTAAATTACTCGGTGCAAATAGTCTTGTAGTTAATACTCTCCAGAATACAATAATTACTTCTTGCTAACTTTACACTTCAAATAGTAAGGGTATAGGAAACAATTCGTAGGATTGCTCACAGGAACTCAAATTAAAAGAAAAGAATAATGAGAAAATTAAAGTAATGTTTTTATGTGTGTCTCGCAAAAGCCCCCAAGTCTTAGTATTTATAGAGGTGGTATAAAAAATGCTTGATGATTTTTCCTTATCAAGATTAAGGGTGGAAATGACTGGGTTAAGCTAGACTTTGCCTAAATTGGTTTAAGCTTGTTGTGTAATGTGTCGGTCTGAATTTAACATATTATTTATCATAGGTTTTTTTTTTAGGTCTTGGTTTGGCTTGTTTATGAAAACATAGAAGCTTGGCTTGACCCATCCTGAAAGACTGTTTAAAAACCTATATTGTATGAAAGCCTTCATATAGGCTAAAAAACTTAAACTTTTAAATTTTTAAATATGCATAACCCTTGACACAATTATTATATTTTATATAATATCAATATATTATGCTAATATATAATTAATAAGTTATGTAAGTATTATACATTTTTAATTATATATATATATATATATATATATAAAGAAATAAGCCGACTTGAGACCAAATATACTTTCTCAAAAGTTTAAGTCTTAACTTATATAATTAAATAAGTTTTTCAAAATATTTAAACTTACCTTATTTACTAAATAAGTCAAATTTATGCAAATCAAAAATAGGTTAGATCATACATTCCTGATAGATATTCTCACCCTGACGAGGATGCACCAAAAAAAATAACGTTGGAGTCTCCAACGTTCTGTAACACAAAAAGTGGTAAAATGGTTAGCTCTAAAAGTTCTTTCCAACGCTCTCTTGATCGTTTAAAAGCACTGGGAAAAATCTTGGACAAATAGGCTATTAATAAGCTTGACTTTTACAATTTTGTAAGAATTCTAACATGCGTAATACATTTTAGACATGAAAACAGTCCAAATTTTCTTATTTAATGATGTAATGTAATGATTATAAATTAGGATGTCAAAATCTCTCTATATTTTGAAATCTAATTGGAAATTGCTTTATTTAAAGATCTAAATTTAAAGAATTTTCTCACAAGAGATTCTTGTTTTCGAAGAATTATTAAATTATCTTTAATAATTGTATCACACACACATACACATTTATATATATATATATATATATATATATATATATATATATATATATATATATATATATATATAACATATATGGTAAGAAGAATTTTTATTGTAAGAGGTGAGAAGAAGAAATTTTGACCATTAGATCTTACATAAATGATCAAGATTATAATATAAATATATGTAAATTTTTAAGTAGTCACATGACCTTTAAGTAACTTTTAATCTTGACCATCTATGTATAATTATATGGTCAATATTTACTTCTCTCACAATAAAAACTTCTCTCACTATATATATATATATATATGTGAGAGAGTGAGAGAATGAATTTTGACCATATAACCATATATAAATGATCAAAATTAAAAGTTACCTAAAGGTCATGTGACTACTTAAAATAGTCACATATATTTATATTCTAATATTGATCATTCATGTAAGATCTAATTGTCAATATTTAATTTTCTCACCTCTTATAATAAATACTCATCTTACCTGATATTCTCTCTCTCTCTATCTCTACACGTGGGGGGAGATTGCTAACCTCAAAACCTCTACACTTTATTTTAGACCAAAAACTCACTCTCTTATTTTTTTTAACCATTTTAAAGTCATGGGTACTTATATCATTTTTATTTTAAGATTAGAATATAAATGCATGTGACTTTTTTAAGTGGTCACATGACCTTTAAATAACTTTTAATCTTAGTCATTCATATAAAATCTAACGATCAAGATTCACTCATTGTGAACACCTAATTTTGACTGGACAAAAAAAAATATATATATATATATATATAAATAAAAAAAAATAAAAATAAAAAAAAAATATAAATACTAAAAAATGCAAAAACGAAAATAAAAATGTTTGGCCTTTTTTTAATCAACACTAAATCTTCCCTTCCAACCGACCGTCTAACCCAACACAAAATCTTTCCTTCAATCGACCGTCGGACCCAACACCAAATCTCTCCCTCCAACCGACCGTCGAACCCAACACAAAATCTCTCCCTTCAACCGACCGTCGAACCCAACACAAAATTCTCCCTTCATCGACCGTCGAACCCAACACAATTTCTCCCTTCGATCGACCGTCGAACCCAACCAAAATCCATCTCTCGCACCGACCGTCAAACCCAACCAAGTCCCTCTCCACACCGACCGTCGAACCCAACCATCTTCCACATCCCTTCAACCTCCTAAACACCTACCTTCCAGAATCACCATTCTAACCAACTACTCCCACGCCCCCACGTAAACCCATACTAACCTTCACCACTCTCCTGACAACCAGAACCCCCAACCGATCGTTGGACCTCCACTAGATCCTTCCCAATACGTACGATACCTCACTTTTTTTTTTATCTTCCCACTTCAGAGGCTGAAAACCTCTTTTTTTTTCCTTATCAGAGGCTACGAGCCTCTGTTTTCTGCTTTCTTCCTTTATTATTTTATTTTTTTTAACAGTAGTATGTATGTTTTAAGAAGGAATTTATAACAAAAAGTATGATAAAAGAAGAGGGTTCTGCTGGGTTGGGCTTCCTGGTTATTTTACTTTTTTGTGTTCCAAGGTCTCCTCTTGAGTTTGGATAGATAAATAACAATAGCATGTTTGTTACTTTTTTTTCTCTTTTTTTTCCGTCAGCTTTGTTTATCATATTTATTTTTATTGTTTTTCTTTTCTCTTTCTTTAGCTGTTGGTTTTTTTAGGAAAAATAAAATAATTAAACGTTGTTGAGAAATTATAAAATCGGGTTAGCTGAGTGTGACAGTTTTAATCTCTTTTTTTGGGAATCATTTAAGTTGCGACAACTCGATGATTCATAAAATCTTCTTTTCCTTCTTTTTTTATTTATCTATTTTTTTTAAAAAATGATAAAACAAATATTTTCAAAAGTTATAAAGTTCCGCACAATCAATTTAAGGTACCGTTTTTAGAACGGGTGTGTTAGGGGTGCTGTGGGATTAAGTTTCCGCCCTTCCTTATCCATAACCGACTCCCGAATCCAATCTGGTTCCAAAGATCATTTCCAAAGAAAGGTTTTCTAATTCTTCTTAATTTAAATAAAATTAGTGGCGACTCTATTTTTATATTTTAAAACCTTATGAATTGCTCCATTCGCCGTGATCCCGGTCGCGACAGATGGCGACTCCACTGGGGACTTTTGAGAGTCAAGCCTTTAAAAGTTGATTGTGCAAATTCTATAACTTTTATATGTTTGTTTTACTCCTTTTGTTCTTACTTTATTTTTGTTTTATTTTTCTATTTTATTCAAATTGTTTATTGATCACCTTAATTGTGATTCTATTTTATCATGCAAACCTTAGGATAGAAGATTTCGGGAATCTTGTTTTGTGTTCGTGTTGTTTTGCAGGATGTGAGTAGTCTATAGAATTATAAAGGTTTGTATACTCCCTACACACACTACACCTACATGTTTATCACACACATTCGAGTGGGGCCCTATACCTGGGTCTGAGTGAATCTTAAGTTAGGTAGAGGTTGCGTAGTGTAGCCATTTTGGATGTACATCCTGTTTGATTATCACGAAAACCTCATCTGGAACGTACCCTTTTCATGAATGTCCCGCACTTAGTGGTTTACCCACTATTTGTGGTCAACATTCTGATATGGGACTTAGCTCTAGAGGCCTTTAGAACAGTAGAGCCACCCAATGAAAGTTCTCACGAATTAGACAACCTTATAGATCCTTAGGGTAGAACTCCTCAAATTTAAGGCAGTCCTTTAGGGCACAAAGGGAGCGTACCTTTTCGTTATCCTTAAATTTATCTGTCATTGCATTTTTGTATATATATATATATATATAAATCGTATTTTGCATCCTTGCACCATGTTTTCTTTGCAATACTCTAATATTTTGTCCTTCTTGAGGCAGATTTGTTAGAGAACCGTTAGAACTCAACCAAAATTTGACAATGAGTATCTTTGATAAAAGGAATATGGGATCAGATCACAAGGATGCAAGCTTGAAAAAGACTCTGCGGCTCAAGGCTAATAAATTTCACACTGAAAGCCTAGTGGTTATGGGACGAATGTTGAAGAAGACTCAACGTTTGACATTGGCAGCAAAGTATGGAAAGGTTCGGATCTGTTAGAGGTGAATGTGCAAGTGGAAGCAATCACCGCAGAGCCCAATATTATGACCCTCCTCTCAGATGTTTCACTTTTCAGGATTTCCAACTAGCTCCCACTCTGGAAGAATTCGAGCAAATCCTAGGTTTGTCATTGGAAGGTAAAAGGCCATACTTTTATAAGGGACACTATGCATCCATCCAAACTGTAGCAAACGTTTTGAAAGTGCACGTAAGAGACCTCCAAGGTGTGCAGCAGAATAGGAATGGAACCAAAGGGTTTTCAAGAGAGTACCTTGAAGGACAGATGCATCACTTAGCGAAAAGTGGAGATTGGGAGGCTTTCATGGATGTGCTAGCCCTCACCATTTACGACACAGTCCTATTCCCTAATATTGATGATTACGTGGATTATGCAGCAATCGATGTGTTCCTTGCCTGCAAATTCCACACTGACAACCCTGTCCCAGCTATTCTCACAAATGTATACTCTACCCTGAACTTTTGTCACGAAAGGAATGGTAAAAGAGTCCTCTGTTGCTTGCCGGTGTTGTATGTTTGGCTCACAGCTCATGTTTTTAATAGATCATACAAAGCGGAGTGCCCTATCGCTGACTTTAACCTGTACCAGTTGAAGGTCAAGAACAGCCGCGAATGGGTGGACCACTTGGCGAAATTGGAAGAAAAGCAGATAAGGTGGTATCCTCGATGGAAAGATGTAGAAACTATCATTTACCAGTGCAGAAGGTTTCTGAACGTACCACTCATGGGTACACGAGAATGTATTAATTACAATCCAGCCTTGGCACAGCGACAACTCGGTTATCCTATGATGGGGCCACCACGAAGCCCAAATAACCTCTTTTGTTCTTTACTATATAGATACGGAAGACCATGAATCACTTCGGGAGGTCCGAAGTGCTTGGGACAAAGTCATCCAAAAAGGAAAAGAATTGGGAGTCAGAAGTTGTGCAGCCAAGAAAGATTATCGCCAATGGGTTAAGGATAGAGTTCAAGAAATCAAGTTACCATTCAGGACCCCGGCAACCCCTATGGCTGGTGAACCTTCAGCCTCGGTCGTGATCGAGAATGAAGAGATGAAAAAAATAATAGCAAGGTTTGTGAAAATGGAAAAGGAAAAGGGAAAAATGGAAGTCGAATTGAGAGAGACCCGCCAGGTATGTGCGGCCTTGAAGCGAGAAAATGCTGAAAAAGATCACACTCTTGAAGGGGCCAATAAAAAGATGAAGGCAAAACGTGATTACATGCTAAAAACCAAACAGTGTCTGGGGGCAGCAAACAAGGAATTAGGCCTCCGCAGGCAAGAAAGGGACAGGGCCATGACTGAAAACCAACAACTTTAGGGAGCACTCAAGAGTGCCAAAGTAACCCAGAACAATACAATGCGGCTGGTAGAAGAAATGAGGCAGCAGATGGGAGTGGCATCTAAGCGATATGAAGATATGATAAAAGATAAGAAGCTACACCTGAAAGAGACAGTTACAAAATATGAGGCAGCATTGCAACAAGAACAGGAAAACATGAAAAAACTGATGGATCAGGTGGAACAACAAAAAGAGGACATCGATGGATGGAAGGAGGAAGTTCATTTTTGGATGAGTCGCTTTGCAAAATTGGCATGTTTGACTAATTCGCCAATTGCGGATACTCCATATCATTTGAAGAAAGCTGATCAGAAGGTCAACCCTTTTGAAACGCCGGTAGAAATCAGTGATTTCATTGAGTACTGTAAGAACCTTATAGGGCAAATGAAACAGATGGCTAAGGCCTATTCAGATAAGGAATAGTTTCTTTCAGCTAGGTCATGATGTATTCATCTAAGAAGCAATGTATTGTTATATTTTTCAATTGAATGAATGAAGTATGCTTGTGTCGGCACTCTTTTTTCTATCCCATAGTTCACTGGAGACTTAATACTTTTGAACGAGACGTTCTGGGTAATAGTCACAACAAACAATATCAAAGATACTCATTTCAAATTTATTTGGTGCAAAATCACTAACGGTCTTCTAACAAATAATGAACATAATCGCTGATCTTCTAAAATTTTCAAGTAAAAACGTTGAACCATTGCTCGTCCTCAGAAAACGCAGATTGCACAAACCCGGGCCTACAGAACTAGATCGCAAACTAGGTTGCAAGAGATGTCAAATTCAGAAAGAAACTTAAGTCAAGAGATGGATGAAATGAGAGAAAGAATCAATACAATGGCAGAAGGACAGTCAAGGGTCGAGGATTTACTGAGACAGTTAATTGAGACCCTTAGAACAACAAATGGAACATCTGTCGGCACTAGGGTAAATGCAAATGTAAACAACAATGTGAATGAAGAGGGTGATTCCATGAACGAAAATCATGAAAGGGAGAAAAATAATATAGAAGTAACTCATGAACAGCCGGTGAAAATATTCCTGAGTGGCAACTCTGAAAAAGAAAAACTGAGAGATAAATTGATTGAAAAGATGCAAGAGCAGATTAAAGCCATGCAAGGCCCTAATCTGTATGGCTCAGTAGGAATCGATGAACTGTTCCCTGAGGTTGAAGTCAATATTCCCAAAGACTTCAAAGTACCAGACTTCTCAAAGTATGATGGGAGCACCAACCCAAAGTTCCATCTGAAGACTTACATCACCAAAATGGCCATTTGGTCATGGGATCAAAAGTTCTTAATCAATTTCTTCCATGAGAGCCTGACTGGGTCGGCTTTGGAATGGTACATGTAACTTGACCATTGAAAGATTTCTTGTTGGGATGATTTGATGAGTCTATTCTTGGAACAATATCGATTCAATATCGACACCGCGCCTACCCGTGAACAACTAGGGTCAATGCAGAAAAATAATGACGAAGCTTTCAAGCAATACGCTCAAAGATGGAGAATGTTAGCAGCCCAAGTTCAACCACTTTTGACTCTATCAGAAATGAGCTCATACTTTATGGGGACCCTAGGAGCACCTTTTATTGGGCTGATGGCAGGTGCTGCCTACAGAGATTTTTCTGATCTAATTTTGGCTGGAGAAAGGATTGAGAACCTTGCAAAAGCAAGAAAATTACCTATTGGAAATACAGAGAGCAATTTTCCTAAGAAGGTGGCACCAACAAGGAAGAAAGAACCAGAAGTCAGTTATGTGTATCAATAAAACTCATGTTTCCCTCGTAACCCACAACCATACCCTTCTTATCAAGCCCCTTCACCCGCTTTTCTGGCTTACCAGACTTCATACCAAGTTAACAATGTTCCCTCACCACGTCCCATCTACATCAATCGCTCTTCCGCACCTCAAAATCCAGGAAACCAAGGGTATGCTCGACCTTCGTCGAATCTACCCCCTTTTCCAAAGTTGCCAATCTCCAATGCTGATTTGTTTCAACAATTGTTTGATGCACATTTGGTTGCATGCGTTCCTTCTCGCCCTATGGTGCCTCCATTTCCAGCCTGGTATAATGCCAACGTAACTTGCAAGTTCCATATGGATAACCCAAGACACTCAATTGAAGATTGCGAGGTATTTAAAACCATAGTGAGGAGATTGATTTTCTGCGAAAAGCTAGACTTTGAAGAGGAGAAGGGACCTAGCATCACTAGCAACCCAATTCCAAATCATGGGAAAGGGATTGTAAACTCATTAGAAAAGGAGAATGAAGGACTTCAAAATGTAGAGGATGTCAAAATTCCTATGAAGTTAATATTCCAAGGTCTTGTCCAAGCAGGCTATTGTTCCTCAGTAGCCTTGGGTGATGTTAATACTGAAGCTTATTGTGAATACCATATAGAGAAGGGGCACGATATTGAAGGTTGTCAGGAGTTTAAGACTCAGGTGCAAAGATTTATGGCTTTGGGGGTAATAGATGTTACCCAAGCAAGAGGGTTCACAAAAGAGATAGATGTTGTGGAGCGTCTAGTCCTCAAACTCTCACGTACTAGTGAAGTTTCAGATTCCCAGAAAGTTGTCATAGCAATAAAGAAGCCTACACTTTTTCCCTATAGTGATACACATGCTGTGCCTTGGAAGTATGATGTCAAGGTGAAGACACAAAGTAATATAGGACAAACTACTTCAACCCCTATTGCCCAGAAAGCAGAGCCCGCACAAGCAGTGTCGAGCGTCGTGGGCATAGGAGGGATCACAAGAAGTGGCAGGTGCTATGGGCAAGAAGATAAGTCTGGGAAAGGAAAAGTAGGCTTCATAGAAACAAAAGAAGATGATGAAGAAGAATTCCTAAAAATCATGAAGCAAAGTGAGTATGATGTGGTAGAACAGCTCAGAAAAACTCCAGCTCGGATCTCTCTATTATCACCCATCATGAATTCTGAACCTTATCACAAAGCACTGCAAAGAGTGTTAAATGAAGCCTGTGTGAAGCCAGATGTTACCCCAGAAAGCTTAGTGAACATGGTAGACCCAGTAAGGCACATCAATGTGATCCCCTTCTCGGAAGAAGAAATTGTACATTCAATAGGGAATGACCCACGTGCTTTGCATATCACGTTGAAATGTCAAGGGTACGTAGTCGTAAAAGTTCTGATTAATGGGGGTTCTGCCTTGAATGTCCTTCCGAGGACAACCTTGTGCCAGTTGGCTATGAGTGTAGAAGACTTTAGGCCTCAAGAAATGACAGTGCGGGCTTTCGATGGAAGGAAAAGAGGAATTCTGGGTGAAGTGGCCCTTCCACTTGAGATAGGCCCGAGCTGCTTCCAAGTGTTATTTCAAGTAATGGATATCGAGCTTACATATACTATGCTTTTAGGAAGACTATGGATCCATGCTGCTAATGTTGTTCCCTCGACCCTGCACTAATGCCTGAAATACATTGAAAATGGATGTCTGGTTACCATTCGAGGAGAGGAAGAAATCTTATTGATGAAGCCTACTTCAGTGCCTTATGTTGAAAACACAGAGCTGGAGGTGGAAAGCTTCCTGCACAGTTTCCAGTTGGTGGAATCGGAGACAAAGAAGGATGAGTCATCCTCTAAAGATGTTCATCAAGTTGTGACTCGCATTATGACCAATAATGGTTACCAAGCCGGAAAAGGTTTAGGAATTCAGCTGCAAGGATCCAAGTCTATGATCACCCTGCCAGAGAGCAAAAATAGATATGATCTAGGATATGAGGCACCTTTGGAAGACATGATGAAGCACAACTTGGTTCTCAATGAAGGAAAAAAGGAGAATGAAGTGAAAAAGATGATTCCTCATCTGAAGGAGACATTCCCCATCCCTGCCGAGGTTATCAATGGAACCTCCAATCATCAAGTCCGGCTAATCATTAACAATGTAGACGAGGACTCCGGAGAAGACCATGTTATCCAGCCTACTGTCAACTTGAAACCTCTAAACAATTGGCGATCTGAGGCGTTAATGGATGTGATTGTCATAAAGTAATTATTTGGTCATGATGTTATCTTAGACTTTTGTAATGTTGAATTTATGCTAACTCTTGTCGAAGCTTTAATATAATGAACTTGTGTGTTTTTCCAGTATGATTCTCTGCTCATGTTATCTTTCATCAAAGTTTCAATGCAATGAACTTGTGTGTTTCTTAGTTGACTCACTGCTTTAGTTCTTTTCTATCTTTGATTTACGTCTTTGCTTAGCCTTATCCAATTACTATATTTTTTTTCTGTTTCCAATCGGGCATAAATAAATCTTCCAGGGATTTGGGTCTGGTAGAGGCATTGTCCCATGAAAGGATACCTGAAAGCTCAAGGATGGATTCCTATTCAATGATGGATATAGATAACTATGACTCAGATGAAGATAGAAACGCCACTGAGGAGTTTTCCAAATTGGTAGAAAGGTCAGAAATAGACTTCAGCCTGGATGAGGAAGAAGTAGAGGTGATCAATATAGGAACCGATGAAGACAAGAAAGAGTTGAGGTTAGTGGATAACCCGGAACGTGAAAGCATGATCAAGTTATTCAGAGACTACATAGATGTATTTGCTTAGTCTTACCGAGATATGCCAGGGCTGGATCCAAGCATAGCTTCCCACAAGATTCCACTATACCCCAATATTGAGGCGAAAAAGCAGAAATTGAGGAGAATGCACCCTGAAATGTCTTTAAAGATCAAAGAGGAAGTCACCAAGCAATTGGAAGCAAGTTTTTTAGAAGTATCAAGGCACCCAGAATGGGTAGCAAATATCGTCCCCGTTCCGAAGAAAGATGGAAAAGTCAGGATGTGTGTGAACTATAGGGATTTGAATAAAGCTAGCCCTAAAGATAATTTTCCCTTGCCACACATTGATGTCCTTGTCGATAATGCAGCAAGAGGTCATAGATTCTATTTTATGGATGGTTATTCTGGTTACAATTAAATTCTTATGGACACGAGTGATAAAGAGAAGACCATATTTGTCACATCATAGCGAACCTTTTGTTACACAGTCATGCCATTCGGATTGAAGAATGCTGCGGCCACCTATCAACGTGCCATGGTTGCTTTGTTCCATGATATGATGCACAAAGAAATTAAGGTATACATGGATGACATAGTTGCTAAGTCCAAAGAAGGGGAAAGCCATGTGGTGGTGTTGCAAAAGTTGTTTGAAAGACTCAGAAAATACAGGTTGAGACTAAACCCGACAAAATGTGTTTTTGGTGCGTCGACTGGAAAATTGCTTAGTTTTGTCGTTAGCAAGGAAGGAATCAAAGTGGATCCTGATAAAGTCAAAGCGATACAAGAGATACCTGCTCCCAAGACTGAAAAGGAGGTAAGAAGCTTTCTCGGGAGACTGAATTACATTGCTAGGTTCATAGCCAACCTGACTAGCACTTGCGAGCCAATCTTCAAGCTACTAAAGAAACAACAACCAGGAGAATGAGATGAACACTCTCAGGAAGCTTTTGAGAAGATAAAAACTTACTTGCAAAGTCCTCCTATTTTGGTGCCACCTACAGCTGGTCGTCCTTTGATATTATACCTCATGGTATTGCAGACATCCATGGGAGCAATGCTAGGGCAGCATGATGAAACGAGAAAAAAAGAACAGGCCATCTACTATTTGAGCAAGAAGTTCAATGAGTGCGAGTCTCGCTACATGACAGTTGAGAAAACATGTTGTGCACTGGCATGGACGTCTAGAAGGTTGAGGCAGTACATGTTGTACTATACTACCTGGCTTATCTCAAGGATGGACCCGATAAAGTACATATTCGAAAGCCTTCATGTTTCCACACGAGTCTCCAAGTGGCAAGTGGTTCTTTCTGAGTTCGACATAAAGCACATAACTCAAAAATCTATCAAATAGAGCGTAATTGCAGATCACTTAGCTGAGAACCCGCTTAATTACAAGCAACCTATGACGTCTGATTTTCCTGATGAGGATGTTTTAGCAGTTGAAAAAGAAGAGTCAGATGAAGAGGACATGTGGAAGATGTTTTTTGACGGAGCAGTCAATATGTATGGGAACGACATAGGTGCAGTGGTCACATCACCAAGTGGGAAGCAATACCCAGTGGCCATCAAGTTTGAGTTCGATTGCACCAATAATGTTGCAGAGTATGAAGCTTGTGCTCAAGGGTTAAAGGTTGCAATAGAATTGGGAGTGAAAGAACTACAAGTATATGGAGATTCAGCACTGATAATTTATCAAGTGAACGGGGAATGACAGACTAAGGACCCCAAGTTGATTCTATACCAGAAATATTTGATGCAGTTGATCGAGAAGTTTGAATGGATCACCTTTTCACACTTGACTTGGGATAAGAACCAATTCGCAGATGCTCTGGCAACTTTGGTTGTAATGACCAATCTGAGTATTCATACTAATGTGCAACCCATCCGAATAAGGGCAGAAAGCGAACCAGTTTATTGTTCTAATGTTGAGGAAGAAGAAGATGGTCAGCCCAGGTTCCATGACATCATGCAATACATCAAGTTCAGAGAATACCCATCAGGGGCAAATGAGACGGACAAAAAGAGCATTCGTCGGCTTTCCATGACTTTCTTTTTGAACGGGGAAATACTATACAAAAGAAACTATGATGACACACTCCTTAGATGTATAGAAGTTAAGGAGGCTCTCACTATCTTAACAGAAGTTCATGAGGGAATATGCGGAACGCATGCCAATGGTATCATGATGGCTCGTCAGATCCTACGATATGGTTATTACTGGTCCACTATGGAAGCTGATTGCATAGAATATGTTCGAAAGTGTCATAAATGTCAAGCGTATGCTGATCGCATTAATGCACCACCCGTCCCATTGCATAATATGGTGGCACCCTAGCCTTTTTCAATGTGGGGAATCGATGTTATTGGGCCAATAAACCCGAAAGCTTCCAATGGCCATAGGTTTATCCTGGTAGCAATTAATTATTTCACCAAGTGGGTAGAGGCTGCTTCCTACGCCAAAGTCACTCAAAAGGTTGTCCTTAATTTTTAAGGGTAAACATCATTTGTCGGTATGAAATTCCAGAGAGGATTATCACAGATAATGCCCCTAACCTCAATAGTGCAGAAATCAAGAATCTATGCGAGAGGTTTAGGATCAAGCATCACAATTCTGCTCCTTACAGACCCCAGATGAATGGTGCAGTAGAAGCAGCAAATAAGAACATCAAGAAGATAGTAGCCAAAATGGTGGTTAACTATAGAGAATGGCATGAGATGCTCCCCTATGCTCTCCACGCTTATCGCACTAATATCCGATCCAGCACTGGGGCAACACCGTTCTCCTTGGTCTATGGTATGGAAGCAGTCTCCCCTATAGAGGTCGAAATCCCATCTTTAAGAGTGTTGATGGAAGCCAAGTTAGAAGAAGCTTAATGGGTAAAGACTCGGTATGAGCAGTTAAACATGATTGAAGAAAAACGGTTAAAAGTTATCTGTCATGGGCAACTATACCAAAGAAGAATGGCAAGAGCTTTTAACAAGAAAGTGCGCCTTACGGAGTTCCAAGCAGGTGACCTGGTTTTAAAGAAAAAACTTCCAAATCAAGAGGACGCCTGAGGAAAATGGGCACCGAGTTATGAAGGGTCGTATATCGTTAAGAAGGCATTCTCTGGAGGAGCCTTAGTTTTAACAGATATGGACGAAAATGAATTGCCAAGACCGACAAATGCTAATGCAGTCAAAAAGTTCTATGCCTAAAAAAAAGAAAAAAGAAAAAGAAAAAGAAAAGAAAATAGCCCGTTAGGTTGAAAACCCACAAGGGCGGCCTAAGCAAAAGTTAGGACATCTAAATTAGGCAAAAAGTTTAAAGTCGGCAAAGGCTCTCCTAGGAAATGTCACCTGAAGAGCTCACCCAGACAGCATAAAAGGAGACAAAAACTGGGGCAATTTTAAGTGGCGATGGAAGACAAAACTAGGGCAATTTTAAGCAGTGATTGATGGAAGAGAGCTCGTGTCACTGGTAGTTGTAATATCCATCTGAGAATTAGGACCTATCTAATGAGAAGAAAGGAACCCTAATTGGGGCAATTGTCTGTCTCCTTACCTTTGTATCATCCTTTTGTATTATTTGCCTTTACGTGCTTGTGACTGCTCAAATCAATGAAAATACTTTCCTTTCTTCTCTTTTATTCTTCATCTTTCTTTATCATGTTCCTTTCTTTTATATTTGTGAAATCACACATGTTTATCACAAAATGCTTCGATAAGGGGGAATATAAATTTAGTATCATTGATTTAACAATTTAATGGCAATCCTCTAACTAATGAGTTAGATCAAGAATGAATCAGAAGGTTCAAATGAGGCAAGAAAAGCTCCCAATGCGATTCGCAATATTAAGAGGGAAACTATGTACCTGATGAGCAAACTCAAAAGTAAAGTAACTCCAGTGTCCGAGGATCCCAAGGAACTCGAAACAAGTTGTTAAGCCTTGGTTTACGAGAGCCTACGCCCGGGTTTGGTACAGCAAGATTTTCTGAGGAAGTAATTAGAATAGGGTATGCAAGAGAAAGGTTTTGACATAATGTTTTCCATCTTTTGATATGATTTTGAGTTGCAGGAATATACGTTGCAACATCCCTCCATGAGCTGCAAATTTGTGAAAAGTGACGTCTTTGGCTTTTGCGCCAAGCTTCACTGTAAAAGAACAGTAAATAAAAAATAAAAAAAAATCTGTTCGGGTCAGGCCCACTATCCTTTAAATTCTGGGTCAAGCCCATTGTCTTTTAAATTTCGGGCCAAGCCCGCTGTCTTTTTAAATTTCAGGCCAAGCTCATTGTTTTGGAAATTTTGGGCCAAGCCTATTGTCTTTTAAATTCTGGATCAATTCCATTGTCTTTTAAATTCTGGGCCAAGCCCACTGTCTTTTAAATTATGGGTCAAGCCCACTGTCTCTTAAATTATGGGTCAAGCCCATTGTCTTTTAAAATACTGGGTCAAGCCCACTGTCTTTTAAATTCGGGTCAAGCCCACTATTTTTTTGAATTTTGGGGCCAGGCCCGCTGTATTTTAAAATTTTGGGCCAAGCCCACCGTCTTTTAAATTTGAGCCAAGCCCGCTGTCTTTTAAATTTCGGGCCAAGCCCACTGTCTTTAAAATTTCGGGCCAAGCCCACTGTCTTTAAAATTCTAGGTCAAGCCCACTGTCTTTTAAATTCCGTGTCAAGCCCATTGTCTTTTAAATTATGGGCCAAGCCCATTGTCTTTTAAATTATGGGTCAAGCCCACTGTCTTTTAAATTTTAGGCCAAGCCCATTGTATTTTAAATTCTGGGCCAAGCCCATTGTCTTTTAATTTTCGGGTCGAGCCCGTTGTCTTTTAATTTTCGGGCCAAGCCTGTTGTCTTTTAAATTTTGGGTCAAGCCCACTGCCTCTTAAATGTTGGGCCAAGCCCACTGCCTCTTAAATTATGAGCCAAGCCCATTGTCTTTTAAATTCTAAATCAAGTCCACTGTCTTTTAAATTCTAGGCCAAACTTACTGTCTTTTGAATTCTGGATCAAGCCCACTGTCTTTTACCTTTTCCAGTAATAAAGTCACCCAAGGTCTTTTAAAATTCAAAAGAAAAAAATTTCAAAAAAAAATCTTTTGTAATCAATAAATGTCAACTGAGCTGTGACAACTCGTTAACAATATAGTGACATCTCTAGCTTTACGCTGAGTTTCACTTTAGTAGGATTAACGATGTTACGACAACTCGTGAATCCACGTTTTAGCTCGTTGGTTTCCAAGCGGCGTCTTTGCCTTGTCCATTCACCTCATCCCACACATTGCCGGACAAAATTTAAGTTCACGTCTTTACTCGTTTCTTACGACTATAACATGAAAACTACGGTTGTTCATAGTCCCTAGTAAGAAACAAGTAAAGAGGGGCAACTATGAACACCCAATTTTGACCGAACACACAAAAAAAATATATATATATATATATATATATATATATATAAATAAATAAAAATAAATAAATAAAAAATAAATAAAAAATATAAATACTAAAAAATGCAAAAACGAAAATAAAAATGTTTGGCCTTTTTTTAATCAACACCAAATCTCCCCTCCAACCGACCGTCGAACCTAACACGTAATCTTTCCCTTCAACCGATCGTCGGACCCAACACCAAATCTTTCCCTTCAACCGACCGTCGAACCCAACACCAAATCTCCCCCTCCAACCGACCGTCGAACCCAACACAAAATCTCTCCCTTCAACCGACCGTCGAACCCAACACAATTTCTCCCTTCGACCGACCGTCGAACCCAACCAAAATCCATCTCCGCACCGACCGTCGAACCCAACCAAGTCCCTCTCCACACCGACCGTCGAACCCAACCATCTTCCACCTCCCTTCAACCTCCTAAACACCTACCTTCCAGAATCACCATTCTAACCAACTACTCCCACGCCCCCACGTAAACCCATACCAACCTTCACCATTCTCCTGACAACCAGAACCCCCCACCAACCGTTGGACCTCCACCAGATCCTTCCCAATACGTACGATACCTCACTTTTTTTTTTTTTATCTTCCCACTTCAGAGGCTGAAAACCTCGTTCTTTTTTTTTTTTTCCTTATCAGAGGCTATGAGCCTCTGTTTTCTGCTTTCTTCCTTTATTATTATTTTTTTGCATAGTAGTATGTATGTTTTAAGAAGGAATTTATAACAAAAAGTATGATAAAAGAAGAGGGTTCTGCTGGGTTGGGCTTCCTGGTTATTTTACTTTTTTGTGTTCCAAGGTCTCCTCTTGAGTTTGGGTAGATAAATAATAATAGCATGTTTGTTACTTTTTTTTCTCTTTTTTTTCCATCAGCTTTGTTTATCATATTTATTTTTATTATTTTTCTTTTCTCTTTCTTTAGCTGTTGGTTTTTTTAGGAAAAATAAAATAATTAAACGTTGTTGAGAAATTATAAAATCGGGTTAGCTGAGTTGTAACAGTTTGCTAATCTCTTTTTTTTGTGAATCATTTAAGTTGCGACAACTCGATGATTCATAAAATCTTCTTTTCCTTCTTTTTTATTTATCTATTTTTTAAAAAAATGATAAAACAAATATTTTCAAAAGTTATAAAGTTCTGCACAATCAATTTAATGTACCGTTTTTAGAACGGGTGTGTTAGGGGTACTGTGGGATTAAGTTTCCGCCCTTCCTTATCCATAACCTACTCCCGAATCCAATCTGGTTCCAAAGATCATTTCCAAAGAAAGGTTTTCCAATTCTTCCTAATTTAAATAAAATTGGTGGCAACTCTATTTTCATATTTTTAAACCTTATGAATTGCTCCATTCGCCGCGATCCCGGTCGCGACACTCCTCTTACTTCTTACAATAAACACTCCTCTTACCGGATATTCTCTCTCTCTCCCCTCTCTCTCTCTCTATATATATATATATTAATACTTTGTTTCTTTTAGTAATTTTCATGTATATTATTTTTATATTAATTTAAAATTTTTAAAAAAAGTAAAAAAAAATACCACTAAGTACTATCACGTTTGCTACAAAGAATGCAATTACGTGAAATAAGAATCGAATAAGAATAAAAAAATTGGAATAGGAATACTATTCGAATTCTATAGTTTGGTATAATTAGAAATAAAATAGCATGGAAAGTGAATCTACTATCTAGTGTACCAAATACAATACATAATAAAATCTAAATTTATTTAAATGACAAAAATATTCCAAATGAGAAAAATTAAAAAAAAAAACTTTTTTTTCATATTATATATATATATATATATATAATTGAAATATCTATTTTTAAATCAATGTTTAAGATTAATTTTTAAATAACTTAATAAAATAAATCTTTATAATATTTTTTTCTTTTTAATATTTTTTTGGTACATTATCTAATGACTTTTTCCTTATAATTAATATGTTATAACTATGGCTATATGCTTTATGATATAGTTATAATATTAATCTTTAGATAATTAAAAAAAAGTTAGGATTAAAAAAAGGAAAAAGAATATAGAAACTTCTTAAACTTTGACCTTTTTACAAGTTATCATCATGAACTTTAAAAATTTCCTAATTAGTCCCTAAACTTTTAATTAATGTCCTAATAGATCCGTATGTTTAATTATGATTCATTAATTCACTAACGATAATATTGTATAATATTATTTTATTTGTATTAACATTAATTAAGAACTATTTATTAATTAATTTATTAAAATTTAATTTATAAATAGTCCAACAAAAAATAATACGGATAAGATGTCGTTACATAATATTATCGTTAATGAATTAATAGATTCAAATTAAACAAGTAATTATCTTCCAAATTTTCTAACGAGAGAATTTTTACAGGACTACAATGGCCGCTAGTTCCTCATCAAAATCAAAGGTTAAGAAAATTATATTGGATAAGTACATGCAAATCACGACTGATAAGAACACTGAGATAAGTACAAGGCCATCTACCTCCATTAATGGGTCATCCACCCTTACTATTGTTCTTTCCCCAATTCAATCAATTCGACCCTCATCTTCCACCTAAAACAGGTTTACACTATTAAGCTACTCACAAATAGTTACTAGTACCCCTACTAAGACTCCTCAAAGATCCAAATAGTTAACCCCATTACTCACCAATTCCCTAACTACAGAGGAATATAAGTATGTTAAGAAAAAACATTTTTGAACCCTTATTTACCCTTGAACTAGGGTTTTATTCTCCACAACCCTTACCCCGAGAAATTGTTCAGCAAATGTTTCCTAAAGATTTTCACTTTATTCCTTAAAAATCGCTCAAGAAAGACAAGACCTTTAACGGGCTCATTTTGATAGATACTAAATCAATTGAATTCGATCATTATTACAGTGCTACTAATCTAGAATTACATTAACTTTTCTAAAGTTAAGATTCTCAAGGTACTCAGCACAAAGGACTGGAATCAAGCACTTCATACATCAAAATCATTCTCAATTAAGTACGATCCTCAAACCTATAGCTACTGGGATTATACGCAGGCCTAGTTCAAGTTTATACTCCTTAGACCCTACTCACATTCCTGATTTTTCTGGTTCCAAAAGGGGATTAAAAACTTCCCCTCATGATTTGCCAACTGGATGTACACAAAAAAAAAGACCATGTGTGGACATTTTGCCCCAAACTGCTAAGGATTCTTATGCCTTGTTCATAGAGAAAACATATTTTCCTTAAGGTTCTAGATTATTACATTTTTATGTTGCTTTTGATATAGCATGGATTAATGTTTGAGATTATAATTTTTATCATAAATTTCAAGTTCAGCATCCAATATGGGTCGCTAAAGAATTCAGTGTCAAGTGGTGGTCTAGCTTCAACATGAAATTAGTAAGTATTGAAGCCGTTAATCAATGGTGTGATGCTAATCCTACATTAATAAAGAAAAATCAAAAGAAGTCTACAAAGTTCGAGTAACTCAAAGAACAGTTTCTCCGGGATCTAGCAAATGCCTCATCAAAAAAAGAATTGTTACTTAAAATGAAGACCTCAATGTCAACATCTGGATCATCACCCCGGCAAAGCACTCCTCCCATTATAGCAAGCGATAATGACGATCTCCTCAATGAAGATAACTGTTACAGAGTATACCTTTCTGAGCTATAAGGTCCCATCATGTTAATTATGAAGATTCCTCATCAAGTACTGTCGGTAAAAGTATTCAAAAACGTCATCAAAGTATAGTAAGAAAACAACAAATCAAGAAAAGTAAAAGTAAAAGAGATTCCTCCTATTCCCCACGCTCGTCCTCCACTCAGACTATCATATCGGACTTCAAAAATTTAGAATCCGCTACTTCTATCATTTCAAAATTCAAATGAACTTGAATTCGTAAAACTCTTCAGCTCCTTGCCTATAAAAGCATTAGTTTCTCATCTGTGAAGACATCGAAAATTTTTTATTAAGAGTTTTTAGCTTTCAAAATTTTTTAAGAGAACCACTTTGTATCACTATCACTATTCTCTTTGTATTTGCTCTTATTTGATTTCCACTTGTAACATTTGGAACTCATAAACTTAATTAAAATTTGTAATATTTGTATCATCAGTTGTAAGTACTACTTTCTGAATAATTAATATTTTATTCTTTATTTCCTAATCTATCTCCTTATTTTGAATGTATATTTATACTGTTGAGCTTATGTTGTCGATCCTGTCTATATATATATGTGGGGGGGATTGCTAACTTAACACCTCTACATTTTATTTTAGACCAAAAACTCAATCTCTTATATATTTTTTTAACAACTTTAAAGTCATGGGTATTTATATCATTTTATTCTAAAATTAGCATATAAATACATGTGACTTTTTTAAGTGATCACATGACCTTTAAATAACTTTTAATCTTGGTCATTCATGTAAGATCCAATGGTCAAGATTCATTTCTCTTACCTCTTACAATAAACACTTCTCTCATCGGATATCTTCTCTCTCTCTCTAAATATATATATATATATATATATATATTCCTTTTAATAATTTTCATGTATATTATTTTTATATTAATTTAAATATTTTAAAAAAAGTAAAAAAAAACTACTAAGTACTATCACGTTTGCTACAAATAATGCAATTCTATGAAATAAGAATCAATAAATTGGAATAGATTCAAATTCTATAGTTTGGTATAATTAGAAATAAAATAGCATGGAAAGTGAGTCTACTGTCTAGTGTACCGAATATAATACAAAATAAAATCCAAATTGATTTAAATGACAAAAATATTCCAAATGAGAAAAATTTAAAAAAACTTTTTTTCATATTATATATATATAATTAAAATATCTATTTTTTAAATCAAATTTAAGATTAATTTTTAAACAACTTAATAAAATAAATCTTTATAATATTTTTTTTTCTTTTTAATGATTTTTTTGGTACATTATCTAATGACTTTTTCCTTATAATTATTATGTTATAACTATGCCTATATGCTTTATGATATAGTTATAATATTAATCTTTAGATAATTAAAAAGTTAGGATTCAAAAAAGAGAAAAGAGTATAAAGACTTCTTAAACTTTGACCTTTTTGTAAGTTACCACTACGAACTTTAAAATTTTTCTAATTAGTCCCTAAACTTTAATTAATGTCCTAATAGATCCTTATATTTAATTATGATTCGTTAATTCACTAACGATAATACTGTATGATATCATTTTATTTGTATTAACATTAGTTAAGAACTATTTATTAATTTATTTATTAAAAATTTTATAAATAGTCTAGAAAATGTTAATACAAATAAGATGTTATTACACAATATCATCGTTAATGAATTAATAGATTCAAATTAAATAAAAAGATCTATTGAGACATTAATTAAAGTTTAGGAACTAATTAGAAAGATTTTAAAGTTTGTAGTGGTGATTTGCAAAAAAGGTTAAAGTTCAGGAGGGCTGCATACTCTTTTCTCTTAAAAAATTGCCAACATATAAAAGGGTTAACTTATGTCATTTTATAAATTAGTTAAGAGTATATTAGGAAAGATATATAGAATCTAATTCCACAAAAATAGGGAATTGCAATTCTACCTTATTTTGAAGGAATAGGATTCCATGAATTTGTGGAATGTGGTTCAGAATAAGAATGTTATTCCATATTTTTTTCATTAGTAAATATAAGAATATTCTGATTCCAAGATTAAAGTTAGAATGACATTTTATTCCTTCATACCAAATATAAAATTGATAATGTAGACTTAAATTGAAATTATTTACAATTTTTTTATATTTCTCCACCTCTTCCAAAAAAACATAAACAAGAAGAATTTTTCTCCTAAATCAGAGATTGAAAAAAAAATTGGAGAGGCGGGGATGGGAAGTGGGAAATTACTTGCCGCCTCTCTCACGTGGGTTCCATTCCTACTATAACCCTGTGTTTGGAAGTTTTTTCATTAATGGAACGGAACGGAATAGGTAGGGATAGATCGAAAATGAAAGAGAAAAAATAGAACATTACCATTATCTTTATTTGGAAGTTTCATTAATGGAACGGAACCCATGTGTTCTCCCTATTCCATCTCAATTTTGGGAAGAACAAAAATTAAACATTTGAGGGGAAGAGGAGAGAAATGGTTCTCCATGTATTTCGTTTTATTCTCATATATTTTAAAACTCTCAAATAATAGAAATTATTTCTCTTCTCCTCATTACCTTTCCGTTCTTTTCATTACTTATCATTCAAACATAGTGTAAATCAAGATTTGAGGATTAAATTAATTTTATTAATATTTTTAATAATTTTAGTGCAAAGATGGAAGTTTACCCTAAAATTATGTCACGTGAGAATGAGTTGAGGAAGTTGTTACTTGCGAGAAAAGGGCACGTAAGAGAGACACCCTGTTGAGGGTGGAGAGGAACAGAATGCCTGTTGTAAGGGAAGCAATGATTCAGACAGGCGGACATATCTCAACCCCTGCCCAGTACCTATCTCCTCAATTTCCACTACTTAGTTAAACTCTCTCTCTCTCCCCCGTCAAATATTCCACCACCACTACCCTTAGTACTACTACTTGCTACTCTTACTTTTAATTAACCACTCAAATTCCTCCTCCTTAATTTTGGGTTCTCATTTGGTTGCTCTCACCACCATAGAGAGTAAGAGATGCGAAGTATGGCAAGCTCTGCTTCCTCACGAGGCATTGCTGCCATCGTCGGGGTGGGGCCCAACCTTGGCCTATCAATTGCTCGCAAGTTCGCTCACGAAGGCTACATCGTCGCCATCCTCGCTCGTGACTTAGGTAACTAACTAATATCCTGTTCCTATTCCTATCTATATCTATATACATATACATAACTATACCTAAAATACATATAATAATAATAATATAATAATACTTGTCTCTCTTCATTCTTCCTGTTTCATTCTCGGGAAAGTGATGATATAATATGATATATTCATTTACAATTACAGGGAGGTTGTCAAGATTCGCGGACGAGATAGCGAGGGAAGAGAAGGCACAGGTGTTTGCAATACGAATCGACTGCTCCGATTCCAGAAGTGTGAGGGAGGCATTCGAAGGAGTGTTGTCCCTTGGATTCGTGGAGGTTCTTGTCTACAATGCTTACCAGCCATTCTCATGGAACCCCACCTCCTTCCAAGACCTCCAAATCCACTCCTTCGAAAAATCTCTCGCCGTTTCATCCGTTGGTGCCTTTCACTGCGCTCAACAGGTACAATTCAATACAATACAATACAATACACCTATCTATAATATAATTCATTAATTCTATTAGTTCAAGTTCAATATTCATTCATATATTTGATGCTACCTAGTAGTAGCTAGTATTAATTAATAGTTATAATTATAATTTGTTTGATGAATGAAATTAATGAACCAATTAAGGTGCTGCCGGGCATGGTGGAAAGAGGAAAGGGCACGATTCTCTTCACCGGCTGTTCCGCTTCTCTAAACGGCATCGCTGGATATTCTGAACTATGTAAATACTACAATTCTTTTAATTTTTTTTAATTTTTTAATTATAGTTCTTATTTTTAGAATAGAAAAATTTGATTTATTAAGTAATTAAATTAAAGTGAATTAATATGTGAGAACACTACTTCTGGGGGAGATGAAAGCAGGCTGTGGAAAATTCGCTTTGAGAGCACTATCACAATGCCTGGCCAGGGAATTTCAACCTCAGGGAGTGCACGTAGCCCATGTCATCATTGACGGTGTTGTTGGCCCACCCAGGTTGATTTCGTTTTTTATACATATTATATTTATATCATATATTAATAAAAAAAATTTAAATTATTTTATATATAATTATAACATTCTTGTATCATATAAAATAATTTTATAAATATATTAAATAAAATTAAATATATTTTGATTAAATGAATAATTTATTTATTTATTTTGCATACTGCCTTCCCTTTTTCCTCGTCCTCACTCATTCGGATCTTTTACCTAGTTGCCAATGACACTCCAATGCATAGGTTCATATTCCACATACATTGATACATACCCAAAAAATAAAAATAAAAAATAAAGAATCATAATGTTAATGTAACTTGACCCATTGAAGAATTTGCATGTGCAGAGGACCAACGACGTCGCATAGAGTTTCAGTAGTTGGGGAGCAAAGCAGTGGAGTAGGAGGAGGAGGAGGAGGAGGAGGAGGAGGTGGTGAGGGGGCTATGGACCCAGACGCCCTGGCTCAAACCTACTGGCAGTTGCACATTCAGGACCGGAACGCTTGGACCCAGGAGATGGACCTTTGCTCCTCTTCTGCTAGATTCTTCTAGCTACTCTTTCCCCTACCCCATCTATATTTGATGTCTCTCAATTATTTTCAAGTCTCTAATCTGCTGTCAATCATTTCATCTCTGATGATGCAGAGCAATGTATTGGAAGTGTACTAAATTTTATATGTACAAAGATTATACTATACGTATTGTTTGGGTCAAGTAAAGTAATTATCTTTTTTGAATTTATGAGAAAGAAAAAAAAAAGGAAATGATCCATGTGTGAATTTAGTAATGTTTTAAAAATTGAATAAAAACTCTTTTACAAAATTTTTGAATGATAATTAAATTGATTTAATCGATTAAATTATAATTAAATAAAAAAATATTTGAACCAAATTATAACTAATTTAGGATTTAATTAATTCAATTAATAGATTCAGTCTCTTTTTTAAAATATTAGAATTTAGATTATTCTTGTCAAAATATTGCATTAAAAAATAAAAATATTAAAAATATATTTTTTATCACACTTTTTTAATATATATTTTTTATTAAATCATGTTATATACTAAAATATATATTTAATTTTAATTAATATATAATTAATTTGATTAATATGTAATTAAATTAAACTATATATTTAAATGTGTAATATAATTTAATAAAATAAAATATGTTAAAAAAAGTGATAAAAAATGTATTTCTAACACTAATTTTAAAAAAATGGTGATTACGACTAATTTGTCGGTAATGGGTCAAGTTGTATTAGAAGGGAGTGGGGGTCGACCAGGGTTATGGGCCCAGCAGTGGAAAAGTTAAGCGGAGGGTAAGAGTGGGATGGGGACATGGTCGCATTATGAGCAGGAATTCGTGTTCTAATTTAGGACACAAAAACTATGTGTACTTGCTGGAATTTCCAATACTTTAAAACGGTGTATTTTGTTTGTTTTATATTTTTATTTTTAGATAATATGTTTTTATTAATAATTATAAAAATATCACTTTATTTTATTTTGTATTTTTAAGTTTTTATGAAAAAATAATAAAATAATATTTTTTAATAAAGTTTATAAAATTTAAAAACAAGAAACAAGATAAAAATAATGATATTTTTATAATTATTTATAAAAATATATCAACTGAAAATAAAAATAAAAAATAAACTAAACAGTATTGTTATTTTCATGCTACTTTTATGTTAAAAAATTGTTTTATCCTTATAGAGAATTTATTATATGGGAGGCTTATGATGATAATCACTTATTATAGAGAAAATAGTATGAAAAAAGCTTAACAATTGTTTTTCACGTATATAATATATAAATGGATAACGAAAGTGTTCTTTTCTCTTTCTCTTTGATTTTCCAAAATGAATGGAAATTGAAAAAAGAGAAAAAGGTAAAGGGAAGGACAAAGGACGAGTGATAACTCATAGTCTAAAAGCAAACCAATGTGTCAAGTTTTTTATTAAATCATACATTTAGTAACAGAAACTACTTGGATTTATTAAAATATCATTTTTGATTGGTGATGCTATTTATCAATATCATCATTTTGCTAACTTATTTATCAAATTGCCTTTTTTTAATTAATTATTTATTCCGCTGTTGAAAATTAGGTCATGCATTTAAGAAAGAAAGGCCAGAAATATATATAAAACCTCTCTACACAGTTACTAGACCAAACTAATTATATAAATTTTTGTTTCATTAATTATTTTATATTTAATAAAATATCACCTATTAAATAATCTAATCTACATTATATATATAAAAAAAAGTATACACGAGTATTTCTAAAAAAAGTTGTGCTAGAAAATGTTCGTGCACAATTAAAACTTACGATTTTGTTATTAAGTATCCTAAAGTTACTCGCTTTTTTTTAATTTTTAACATATCCTTAACAAATAACTTAAGCAAAACTCTTAAATATGTATTTCAAAAACAAAATTGATCATCTAACGGACAAAAGACACAAGTGATCTAGTGTATATAGCAGCAACATTTCTTAAGAAAGAATCAATGTTGTAAAAAAAATGTTGAATGACACCCAACACAACTCACGAAATGTTCTAAAATGAGTTAGTTATGTTACATACAACTTTTTCTTTTTAGATATATTTCCCACAAAAAAAAACAGTTCCTTCTGTTGCCATGACCATGATGCACATTCGTAAAACAAATTTTGTTATATAGCCTAATGTTGTAAAATCCAGACTGCTATTTGGATTAAATTTTGGTAATTTTTAAGTTTTTGATCAATCTAAGACATAGTGATTATTTTTTGATGAAACTCGATCACAATTGGCAATTCTAGTGAACGTGCGGACCTAATCAACTATCAATTGTCATTATTTGAATTTTTAAATTATATTCATTCCAAAATAAAATGATAGGATTTGCTATCACTTAAATATATGAATTTCTTTTTTTAAAATTTATAAATTTAATTATTTATAATTTATTTATTATTTATTGATTTCACTTTTATATTCTTTACTAATTAGTTAAATGTTAATTATAATGTATTTTCATTTATTTAAAAATGCTAATTTTTTCTTAGAAGTTGTAATTTTTGTGAATTTTTTTAATCATTTTGTGCATGGTATCCTTCCAATGAGAAACAATGATTCATAAAGGTTATTATAGGGTCAACTTAGACTAAATTAATTTGTTCAAACTAGACTTAGGTTGACCTTCTTTATAAATGGGTTGGGTTGGGAGGAGATAGTGATCCTAACTCGACTTTGCAAAATCCATAGGTTAACATGTTGATCTATAACCCCTTCCTCTCTAGTCGTAGGAGAAAACTAATAAACAAAATACCATGGTCCTTGCACCATCAATTTGTAATTACAAGCACCATAGAAAATAGAGACTCGCGTTCCCCAATACACTGCGTTCCCGGTATAAAAACTCAAGAAAAACAGCTTGGATTGCTCCTCCTGCACAAGCGCATCTATTGGGAAAAACGATGTGACTCTTTACTAATTAATGCTAAATAGAAAGAAGTGATGCATATGTATTTTGTATTCAATCATAATGACATAAATTGTATATGTTTATTAGGTGGCACATTGTTGTCAGATCAAAGGAATTGCTCGGTTGAACTGGACCGAAGAAGATGAAACATAATGTTGCCGAGATACTCAAAAACACAATCCTACAATGGTGTCGGGAGCATGGTTTGCATGTTTTACGATGGAATTAATACAATTGCACGTCTATGCTCACCAACATGACAAATTCGACATTTCAGGGGATACACCATATAAAACTAAGCGAAAACTTTAAAAAAAAACCCTTATATTATACGGAGTCGAGCCAAAAATGTGCAAAATGCGACCTATTACTTTGCGTTTTGTGTAGAGAACTAGAGGATTAGCGAGCGTTAGTTTTTGGATAGAACACGATTCGACATCCCGAGGACGTCACATATAATTTTTTTACTCCCAAATGCGATCTTCTTCTTCCTCCTACCTAAACCCTAAAACTCCATAAGACGCCTCCATTGTCGTCGATCTAGTCTCTGATGACAACCACTAGGGCTTTTCGACAACATACCCCCACTCGCCTCCTACTCATTCCAATGCTACGCACTTCTCGACCACCACACTTTTGTGCTTGCATATTACCCACGCGGTCATTTAGGTGGCGTCGTTTACTCACCGTATCCATACCCTTGCCACCGAGGTTGATGGATCTCTACTCGGGATTTCAAGTCATATCCTATACCCACCACCTAGAAGGTGGTGACACCACCATATCCTTACCCACCACCTGTTACCCACCATTCTAGGGTTTGATAAGAGGAAGAAGATGACCGCGTTTGTCCGACACGTGTAACCTTCCAAAGACTAACATATCACCATTTTGTAGTTTTCCGCGTTCCATTTTGCACATTTTTTAACTAACATGACCAAAGTGAACAACATCTCATGAGATTTTTTGACATTTTTCCTTAGAGAATATATTTTATTGATTTTGTGTAAAATATGTCTATTTTATAAGTCAGATTGTATAATTACTATTATTTATCTAATAATTGTGGTTTTCACTTATATTGATACCCTAATTGAAAGATTACAAAGTATTCGAATATATCTTTAAAATATCTTATACAATACACATCGACAATTATGTTTTTAGATTTTATTAAATATTGTGAAGTAAGCGGGTATACTAAGGTGCATTAAACAAGTCTTTGATCATTGGCTTTTAATTTTAGATCCAACATTTAGAAAACTCGTAGAAAGTTTTACTAATTCGAATTACTAAAAATTTGAGAGAGATTATTCGGATCGGAATCTTACTCACTATTTATCCGAATCCTACTTTGGTGACAGAACAAAAAACATTTAAGCTGATACTATCGTATCTCTTTAACTTGATGGTATATACCATTTAATTTTTATTATATGTTGTTTAAATTATTTGTGTCAAAATAAATAAATATATTCAATAACTTCAATAATAAGATAACCATCGTCGTCTCTCGCCATTAGATTGTTTTTAAATTTATTAAAAATCATACATAAAGACAATTAAAAATAAATAATTAATACTTCAATCGCAATTTTTTGGTTTGCAAATTGAACAATAAATTGAAACAATAAATTTTTAAAAAATAACAAAAAAAATGTAAACATATGTGTTATGTAATTAATAAATCTTCATAATAACTAAAATAATATTCAATATTACTAACATATTAAATTTGTCACTTTTTTTTTTTTATATTATATATTTTATTATAAAAATTATTATGAATTCATTAATAAATGTTTATAAATATTTATAAGTATTTCAAATAATTTTTAATTAATTATTTAATTTTAATACCAAATGGGATCTGTGTTCAAAAAGTAATTCCAATTTGATTGCGTTTTTGGTTAAGTGGACCGAGATCCTACTCGGAAGGGTAACCAAGACGCGCTCCATCTTACTCCTCCATCAACACCCCTGAATGTAAGATGAATGCTCCACATGGGATTAGCGCAACACGTCTGGCGCTTCTCCTTGTTATATAACCTCTCCTCTCATAAATGACTATTAACGTCCACATTACAATCCGCATTGAATTACTCCAATGCCCAAAAAGATATTAAATAATGTCGTTTGATTGAGTAACAGATTAAAGCATCGTGATTTGGTATATACATTCCACGTTTTCGAAATTTGGCGAAGAATTTTTCCCATAAATAGTTAAAAAATAAGGACAATTTAGTAAATAATTAAAAAAAATAATAATTTGATAAATAGTTAAAAAACGACATTTTAATAAATAATTTTACTAACAATGACAGTTTAGTAAAAAAATCGTGATAACTTATAGTCTAAAAGCAAACCAATGTGTCAAGTTGGGATATTTATTGGAAAAGCCGTCATACACGTTGGCCATAGCAGCTGCCACAGACAACTACTTGGAATAGGTTGATGACGAGAAGGAGGGTTCCACCACTCGAAATGGTGGGTGCGACGGTGTGTATTACATGATTGGTGATGCTTTTGGTTATTTATGGTTCATACAGCCATATCATCATTGGTATGCTATTTATCTTACCGTATCAGGCTCAACCAAATTGGTCCCCAAGTCGCATCTGAAAAGTTTAATTACAGCTCCTCATTTATTCCGCTGTTGACTTGTAAGAGGAGCTTAGCCTCTTAGGTCATGCATGTGATAAGAAAGAAAGGCCAGAAATATTTATATAAAACCTGTCTACACAGTTACTAGACCAAACTAATTATATAAATTTTTGTTTCATATAATATTACCGGTATACTCGGCACAAAGACACCCTCGAGAAACAATCTTGAAGGAGGTATTTTATATTAAAAATAATAAAATATCACCTATTAATTAATCTAATCTACATTATATATATAAAAAAAGTATATACGAGTATTTCTAAAAAACAGTTGTGCTAGAAAATGTTCGTGCACAATTAAAACTTACGATTTTGTTATTAAGTATCCTAAAGTTACTCGTTAAAAAATTAAAATAAAAAATTAACCTTTTTTTTTCGGCGGATTTTTAACATATTAAATACATTATTTTTATTTAAAATATTTTATTTTAATTTTCTTAACAAATAACTTAAGCAAAACTCTTAAATTTGTATTTCAAAAAAAATTGATCATCTAACGGACAAAAGACACAAGTGATCTAGTGTATATAGCAGCAACATTTCTTAAGAAAGAATCAATGTTGTAAAAAAAATGTTGAATGACACCCAACACAACTCACGAAATGTTCTACGAAATGAGTTAGTTATGTTACATACAAGTTTTTCTTTTTATTTTTTATTTTTTATTTTTATATGTTAGAGTTCGGGAAAAAAAAAACAGTAGTGCTTCTGTTGCCATGACCATGATGCATGTCATTCGTAAAACAAATTTGTGTTATATAGCAATTCTAATGTTGTAAAATCCAGACTGCTAGGCCATTTGGATTAAATTTTGGTAATTTTTAAGTTTTTGATCAATCTAGTCAGACATAGTGATTATTTTTTGGATGAAACTCGATCACATTTGGCAATCTAGTGAACGTGCCCGGACCTAATCAACTATCAATTGTGGTTCATAACTATTGAAAGAATTTTTAAAATATATATACTTCATGTATTTAAAATTGGTCCAAAATAAAATGATAGGATTTGCTATCACTTAAATTTTTTTATATGAATTTTTTTAAAAATTTAAAAATTTATTATTATTTAATAATTCTTTTTATATAAATTATATCAACAAATAAATAAGTTCACTAATTTATATTCTTTATATAAATACTAAACTTAAATATGTATTGTTAAAATTATATGAAATTTTCATTTATTTAAAAATGCTAATTTTTTCTCAGAAGTAGTAATTTTTGTGAATTTTTTTTAATTGTTTTGTGCATGGTACCCTTGGCCAACGAGAAACAATGATTCATAAAGGTTGGTTATAGGTCAACTTAGACTAGCCGAATTTGTCTCAAACGGACCGAACTTGGTTGACCTTCTTTATAAATGGGTTGACTTGGGGAGGAGATAGTGATCCTAACTCGACTTTGCAAAATCCATAGGTTAACATGTTGATCTATTAACCCCTTCCTCTCTCTCTCTCTTGTTTTTTTTTCTTTCAATAAACCAAGAAAACTAATAAACAAAATACCATGGTCCTTGCACCATCAATTTGCATAACCACAAGCATCATAGAAAATAGAGACTCTAGTTCCCCAAGTCAAACTCAATTCCAAAAACTCAAAGGCCAAATCTACATAAACTCAAGAAAAACCAAGAGTAGAACAGCCTCCTGCACCACCCAACATGCCAGCAATGAAACCACTATAACTTGCCCTTCAACTGCAAAAACTCCATCATGACTCTGACTCCCTATGTCAACCAATGCTAAATAGAAAGAAGTCTGCATGCATGTGGTGTTGTTGCTAGGTTGTGGTCAGTTGGTCAAGGGATGCTATTGCACGACGATGACGATGATGATAAGGTTTTAGCGAGAATGTTGTTGTGTGTTTGTGGTAAAATGGTGGTGGTTGGGTTGCTGTCTAGGGATCAAAGGAATGGGAGGTGGCACCACTGTGGTGAAGAATTGGAGAAGAAGATGAAATATAAAACATAATGTTGTTTTGAATTGATACTCAAAACGGCTACAACATCACTTAGTAATGGTGTCAGCAACGATGTAGTGGTGGTCTCCTTAGGGTTTGATGTGTTTTATTCTAGGAAGCATGAATTAATACACGGGACACAGATACGACGTCATCAACATAACATGACAAATTCTAAAAATTATAGGACATAACAGGACTAGGATACACCATATAAAACTAAGCGAAAACTTTAAAAAAAACCCTTATATTATACGCGTTGTGTACTTTGGTCATATTACTTCAAAAATGTGTAAAATGGACCTATTACTTTGCGTTTTGTATAGAGAACTACAAAATGGTAGTAGACGTTAGTTTTTGGATAGAAACGCGCATGTGCAACGCACGTGCACATATGAATTTTTTACTCCCAAATGCGGTCTTCTTCTTCCTCCCACCTAAACCCTAAAACTCCATAAGACGCCTCCATTGCCATCGATCTGGTCTCCGATGACAACCACTAGGGCGATGACAACAACACTAAGTCGCTGCTCCCCCACAACCACTACTCCCCCACAATCGTCGCTCTCCGATTCCAATGAGTAGGACAGAATCGACCCAAACACGACCTAGTCTCTTCACTTTTGTGCTTGCATTGTGGGTTGATGGGGAATCACGCGGTCTTAGACGGATGACAAATTTAGGTGGCGTCGTTCGGTGGTGTGCAATGGTGGAGGTCTTGGGTTTGTGGGGCTTCGACAATGGAGGGGAGTGGTTGATGGATCTCTACTCTGGGATTTCAAGTTTCTGGGTGATGAGGCTGACTATTGTGGCTCGACGACTGGTGGCTAGAAGGTGGTGAATGGTGGTTTGGTTTCACTGGATTGGGTGGCTAAGCGACGAGATTCGTTGCCATGGTGGTGCAATGGTGTATGTTCTAAAGTTCTAGGGTTTGAGTAAGAGGAAGAAGATGACCGCGTTTGGGGGTCAAAAATTCAGACACGTGTAACCATCCAAAGACTAACATATGTTACCATTTTGTAGTTTTCTACACAAAACGCAAAGTAACAAGTCCATTTTGCACATTTTTTAACTAACATGACCAAAGTGAACAACACGTATAGTACAATGAGATTTTTTGAAGTTTTTCCTTAAACTAATATAATATTAACATAAAAATCTAAATCTAAATTTAGATAAAGATGTCAATATTTTATAAGTCAACATTAGTCATTGTAAACATAATAAAATACTATTATTTATCTAATAATTGTGGTATTTCACTTATATTGATACAATAAAAAATAATTGAAAGCAGTAAGTTAAAAGTATTCAAATATATCTTTAAAATATCTTATACAATACACATCTGACAATGGTATGACAATCATTTTAAAGTATTTGCACTTCCTACCTAATTTTATTTTGTGAAGAGAAGGGGTATACTAAGGTCAAGAATAAGATGGTTTTAGGTCTTTGATATCATTTTGTGTTTTTAATTTTAAAAATTGGAGTGTTGGGTTAGGCATATTAGATATAGGTTTTGGACTCTTATTGGGCTTCTAGTTAAAAGAGTTAGGAAAGAAATGAGTTGAGAGGATTTTATGGGGCTCAACCTGTTTAATTCATAGGTTAAATAGATTGTGGCTGCATTTGGTGGACAAGATAAGAAGAACCTGATAGTATTAGCTAATATTATCAGGCTTTATCAGGTGTTTGGTGGTTTAACCTGATAGTATAATCAAATCAGGTCAAACTTTTTTTATCTTATTCTAACATGATTGTTCTATCATCTCCCTCACCTCCTGATTAGACTTGATAGGATATATTTTCCTCCCCTACCCCTCAACTTTATCCCTCTTAGTCAAGTCTCTACTTCTCTGCCCAGAACTTCATCCCCACCACCTAGAACAACCATCGTCTCGTCTCTGCCACCACCGGATCTGTAACGTGGCTGTCTACCTCTGCCACCACAGGATCTACAACATGATCGTCCACCTCTTCCAACACCGGATCTACAGTCATCGTCCTGCCTTTGCCACCACCGGATCTGTAACGTGGCCGTCCACCTCTTCCAACACCGAATTCTTCATGATCACTCCGGACGCTTGGGAAGCAATTACTTCAATGGTAATGTGGAGGACCAAGTCCACCTCTACCACCACCAGATCTTCACAGGAATTCAGAAATGCAATAGCAACAGAAGCCGCAGCGATAGGGTGGTTTTGCAAGGACTAAGTTGAGGGCTTTGAAAATTTATGGTGAATTGAATCAAAAAGTGAAGCAACCCATTTCACAAGGGAGACAAATAGCTAGCTTCCTTAGCTCTATCTTCAATTATGAGAATGTGAAGAAAGCGAAAATGTGTTACGTTGGGGCTATAGAATATGTTAATTTTGACCATAAATCTAAGTCCCCATGTTTCTCGTCCTCGACTTCTTCGTTTTCAAGGAGGTCTTGTATGAGCAAGACACCTTCATTTTCAACATGCCTGCCTGATATGAATGGAAACCTGTAAAAGTGAAGCTAGTGAAGCTTGTTTCATAAACAAAGTTTTTTTTTTCTAATTAATTAGATTTTTATGTTAAAGGGCATTTTGGTCTATAAAAAATATTATATAATCAGTTAATTTATCTTTTTTGTTATCAAATAAAAGGTAAAATTAGATCTTATCATGTTAGTTAATTATACTATCATATTTTATATTATCCTATTATTTTATGATGCTCCATAAAGATCAATTTAAGTTTTATCTTATACTATACTATCATGTAATTTTTGCAAATGGGATCTGTGTTCATAGACTTGTGTATAAATAGTCTCCAATTTGATTGGTTCTAACTTGCATACGTTGCATGTTAAACGAGCCAACTTACGGCTCCGGGCCGCTACCCAACTCTAATGATTTTGCTTGCAAAATATTCCAAGCTTGGGAGGTGATTTTCCTTAAATAGAAATTTTTAAATAAAAACTGCGTACCATAACATTTTATTGAATAATTGACATATGTAAAAATGGTTTTTAGATATAAATATTTTAAAAAATGAAATGCCTATAGTAACATCTGTCTAATAAGAATTTCTCTTCCTTAAGATATAATTTGGAACTGTGTTTAAACCATATGGGTGCACTAAGCCTATAGTGCTCCTAGCTAACCAGAAAAGATTGAAACATCATTAACACATTATTGATTTTTATTGGATAAATATTATGTTTATTATTATATTAATAATGTGTCAATGTTCACATAAAAAAATTATGTGTTAATGTTTTAGTATCAAAGTACACCTAAAGTTAATTGGGTGCATTACGCATACAGAGCCTTGGAGGATAGAGAAGATAAACACAATTCAACAAACCGATACTTGTCCTATTGGAAGGATGGCCGGTCATCAGTGGCATCTTCAGGTCAAGCTTACCGTGAAGCAAAATAGCTGCGGCTAACATCCATCTTTATCCAAATAGCTGCACATGTACATGAATAAGGTTTACAATAGTGGTTGTGGTGCTATAAGAGGCCCCTCGTAATCTTTCTTCGTTGTTACTCAATTATTAATGATGCTCTAGGTTATCTTCTTTCTTTTTATTTTTCTTTGGCTCCATTCTTTTTTTTTATATAGAAAATTAAGCACACTGTTTTTCATATTGCAATCCCTCTTTTATTTATTTTTGGCTTATTTTTCTTTTGTGATAAAAAATGACAACTTTTTCTTTTTTGGTACATAAAATGACAAATTTAAATAGAAATTATGCAGCATGCCGTACATAATATGAAGTAACCATGTGATTAGGGTTGTTTAAAATTTAAATAGCGTTACATGACAATTGCAAAATCATGGAAGGAAAGATATATGGAACGCAACAATTAATTAATAAAGAAGTAACCAAGAGTTTTTCTCTTTTTTTTTTTTTTTTGGTACCTAGGCCTCACAGGTATATGGGGAGACCTCATCACAAGGGTGGGGCTAAAGGATGGTCCAAAAGGATCCTAGGAGAGGGGGAGAGAAAAGGGTAAAGGGGAATGTCATCTTGGGGGATCCAACATACCCCTCCTAATACACAAGATAGTAACTAGTGCCATTTGAGCTGAGATTCATTGACAGCAGCCTTTCTCCTTTAATGCTGCATGCAGCCTCTCTGCCACATCCAAACACGCTCTCTTTCGGTGTCTTTCTCTGCTGGCTGCACTGGAAAGTAGGCATTTAATATGGCCATAAAAGAGTTATTAACAATTTGGATAAGGATTGATAGAAATGACCATCTATTCAAGGGCAAAAAAAATGGTCCCCAACTGAAACTGTTGTTAAAGCAAGTGAGGAATAGAAAGAATCCTCAGCAGCTATATATAGAGCTTCTCTTCCTAATTTCCCCTTCAGCTGTTGTCTTTGTTTACCATCTTTTGTAGAGTGTGTTCTAGGGTTTAAATATTTTTTTAAATTAAATTTTTAATCTTTATAATTTACATTTTTTTAATTCAATTTTTATAATTTTTTTAATTAGTCTTCACATTTATAAAAATTTTCAAAATAATTTTGGCATTAATTTTTGTTATAACATCATTATAACATTATCAATTAACAAAATAGAAGAATATGTATTTCTTTATCCAATAAAGACTTCTTTTAGATAGTCATTTTCTCTAGCTAAAATGTCAAATAAATTCTTCTTCATTGTAGTAGGTGCCTATTTCTTATAAGTAGATACTTTTTATTCAATAGGTACTTTTTTATTTTACTAGGTTTTTTTTTTGAGTAAGTATTTTTTAATAAATGATATTTTAGATACTCTTTTTACTTTGTAAAATGTTTAATATAGACTAAATTAATGATATTAGAATAAAAGTTAATAACAAAGACTAGTTTGAAAATTTTATAAGTGTAAAAACATTTAATAAAGTAAATTAAAAATGAATATAAACTATAAAAATTAAAACTTTAATTTAACAGTCTTTCTCTTAAAATGTTTTTCTTCTAATCATTGTATCTAATTCTTATATATCTTTTGAGGAAAAAAGGTACTTCTTTATTCAATTGAAGGACTATTTGTGGATTCTGATTAGGTATTTATTTTTTTGAGTAAGTATTTTTTAATAAATGATATTTTAGATACTAGTTTTACTGTTTGTATTCAAATATTTAATATAGATTTAATTAACCCGATCTTAGAATGAAAGTTAATAACAAAGACTAGTTTGAAAAATTTTATAAGTGTTTATTGATTTAATAAAGACTAAATTAAAAATGTATATAAACTATAAGATCAAATTATGCTTTAATTCAACATTTTTTTTGGCTTGGACTGTTTTCTTGGGATAATCCTTGTATCTAATTCTTATATATCTTTTGAGAAAAAAATACCCCTTTTTTTGTTGCTTGGATTGTTTTCTTGGGATAATCCTTGTATCTAATTCTTACATTCTTATATATATTTAAAAAAAAAAACATTGCGTAGAACAAGAATTGAAGATAAGCACTTTTTCTGATAATTTCTTTTTCGCTTTCGCTAAGATAAACTACAAGCAACAAAAACCAACTGCCTACGTAAATTAAAAAAATTTGAAAATCAAAATAAAATGAGAAAAAGTATGGAAAAGAAGAAGAAAAATAAAGTATGTGAAGAAAAATATGTGAACATGTAAAACAATTATTTTATTTTAATTATTCAATTAGAAATATACTCTTACATTTTTACAATTTATTAAACTAATAAAAAATTTAATTTTTCCATCAAAAAGTGAAAAGGAAAGTATGCTAAAGAAGTCTCTAAAAAACAAAAAAGAAAGTATGCTAAAGAATTCAACTTATTAATAGTACAAATAGAACCTACTGCTAGCAGCACCTTACCGTGGAAAAAAGTTATACACACAAATACAAACATTAGTCCCTTTAGCAAAAGTTCTCTCTACTTGTAGATTCTCGTAGGAATTGTCTCATTCAAGTCTGAATTCGGGAAATTTCTTCCCATGGAAAAAGAGACGAGAGAAGGAAATCTCTCGAAACAGATTTGGAGTTTTCGTCCCCTTTATATTAATAAAATACCCTTAACGTTATATGTATATATGTTGATAATTTGTCCTTTTTTGTCATTTCCATCTATATCATTCATATATTAATTTTAAAAAAGTAAAAATAATCCTATTACATGACCCATCCCATTACCCAAGTCCATTAGTCCATTACTTACCAAGTCATCATCTGATATGCTTACAATCCATTAATCCATTACCCAAGCCCATTAGTTCATCTCATTAGCTACCCTAACCACCCACCAATGACTATCATATGATGAATCTTTCATTCTCTCCCCCCCCCCCCCCATTTCATCTGCTGGGTAAGCGAATTACACTCAAAAGGTGAAAATTAAAGTTCAAATCCTAAAATAAACAATTACTGAAAGAATTTCTTAATCGTGATAGTACTTAAAGATTAAATTAGTCTCACAATAATATTTATAGAAATATATTCCCAAGGGCAAAAATAAATAAATAAAGATCCCGATTGTGTAGTATGGTTGAAAACAAAGAAGAAAGATACTTTCACCCCTCAATTTTCAAGGTATAGGTGTTCTTTCACGTTTGCTATTTTAACATGATCCGCTCGAATTTGTAAAATCTTAGTCGCGTAATAACAGTCGTTAGTTATCCTCATACTCATATTAAACAACCCAAAACACCCATGTTAGCAAAGGATATAACCTAATAACAAGATAAGATATTCTATATTAAACAATTTCATATCTTGTAGCTCTAAATAGCTGATATATCTCATATAAGTAATAATCAGACGTAAGCTTCAATGTTAGTTGTTTTTCCCATGAAAATCTAATTGTATAGTAATCAAAATGGAAATTATACCGTGATAAGTTGACAATCGCCATTTCATACGAAAATATTTTGAGCATTACGAATTGTATCAGAAGATAAAATCCCTTTGGAATGAAACTCCCAAATCACCAATTCAAGCCATTTTAACTCACATGTGACCTTGAAACTCGTGTTAACGAGTGAGTTACTTTTCTTAGTTTTTAAACAGCCTTGGTGAAAAACCAAGTTACACCACCCATCCATGTAAAATTTTCTTATCTGCTCGCCTAATGATTCACCCTCCCTCCACTGTAGAATACTTATAGAATACCTTGGCCCGATTTTTTTCATGTATTCCAAGAGTCCCAATACTTTTTCTTTGCCGCAAAACCGAATTGAAGTTTAATTGAAATTCGAGTATTAATAATATTTTTCGATAATTTAATCTTCAAGGGCGAATAACAATGCTTATGGTGTTGTTCCATTAAAATGTTGTTCGCCTAAGTGTTATAATTTTATTTTCGTGATAAATTAGATTACGGACCTCCAAAAAAATACTTTAAGACTTGTCCTTAATTGAAAACATAATACAAAGTTTGACTAAGTCAACTCTATACCAACATCCACATAAACTAGGTTGATTTGTATTTCTCCCCACGCAAAGTAAAAGTGAGTAATCTTTGAACAAATCCATAACTGAATGTCGTACCAACTTAGCAAACCAAAACGAGGAGCTTGTTTTAAGCCGTAAACGACTTTTTCAGCATAGATTCATCATCATTTTTAAAACCTGGGAGGACTTTCATACAATCGACTGAAGTCACCATGGAGAAAGGCGTTGTGCACATCCATTTGATGTACAAACAAAAAGAAGATGAAGATATTTAACACTTTCAGCAGGGGCAAATGTCTCATCATAGTTATTCCTAAATGATGTCCGAATACAACAAGTCTAATTTCAATCGGCTCCCATAATGATGTTTTATTTTGTACACCCATTTACTTCCGAGTGCATTCTTCCCGAGCGGAAGCTTATAACTCCATGTCTCACTGTTCCAAGGTTTAATCATGAAATTAACCATGATATATTCCTTCCTTAAAATTTCCATGATTCTTTCCATCTTTTACAAACAAATATTGTCGATGTCTAAGCACAATACAAAGTATATACGGCTACCCGAGGCATGTTGTTCCTAGATTTGAAAATGGTATGAACAAAATTAACTAAATTTTATTTCGCTTGTAGTCTAAGTCCTCACAATGAAAAGCAGACTCAGAACATAGACCCCATCACTTTGTCCCCCGCCATCCACACTTCTTAGTTTGAAGAAAATGGATACAGTGACCTGTCAACTGTTCTGCATCTTCAAATTCCATGGATCACCCCCTTCCAAGTGATGCATCATAAGTCTAATAATATCATGGGGATGACTACTATCATCATAATTAACAAGAGAGTAGAATGAGTCATGTCTTGTTGCTCAGCAAATGGAAATTCATGTTCATAAAATTTCACATCTCTAGAGACAAAGTATTCTTTGGATTCCAAATCATACAATTTCCATCCCTTTTTCCCATAGGGATATCCCACAAAGATGCACTTTCGACTTCTACTTGCAAACTTATCCCTACGTCGTTGATTATGGGCATAACATAAGCAACCAAAAATTTTCATGTTATCAAATTTAGGGACTTTACCAAACAATTTTTCATAAGGTGTCGAAATTCAAAGCACCTAAACGGTGTTCGATTAATCAAATAACATCTTTGTCAACACACACATTCACCCCAAAATTGTATTGGTAAATGACCACGAAATCTAAGTGCTAAATTCATAAGATGTTGATGTTTTCTTTCAACTCTCCCATTTTGTTGTGGAGTACCCACACATGACGTTTCAAACACAATCCCATTCTTAAAAAAATAATCACGTAAATAACTAAATTCGGTGCCATTGTCACTTCGTACTTTCTTGATTTGCTTATCAAATTGTCTATCAACAAATGCCACAAAGTTCATAAACATAGTCTCAATCTCAGTCTTATTGCATAACAAGTAAACCCAAACTGCACGCGAGTAATCGTCAACAATTGTTAAGTAATATTGTGCCCCACATGATGAAGGAGTGCGATAAGGTCCCCATAAATCACAATGAACTAATTCAAACAAACTATTCGCATTATTCTCACTTAATGGAAAACTATCCCGATGCTGCTTAGCACGTGGACATACATCACATGGTCTATTATTCTTGCTTCTACTAAATTGACTTACAAGAGGGATGAATTTTAACACCTTTTCTGATGGATGACCCAAACGTTTATGCCACAAATCCATTGTCGAATCCCCTTCCACCATCAAGACACGCACCTTCGGAACACCCCGAAAAAAGTAAAGTCCATCGAGCCGTTCACCCGCTCCAATCAACTTCCTCGTCGTCCGGTCCTGTATTACACACAATGCATTAGTAATTTGAACGATACAATTGGAGTCATCACATTAAGTCACGAAATTAAGTTGCAAGTTAATTGAGGCACAAAAAGAACATTATCCAACTTACCACCATCCAAAAACACCGCCCTCCTTTGTAAAAATCTTTCCCATCCCAAGAATCCCAAACTTATTGATGTTTGCAATTTTTTCACATTAATCGGACTAGATAAATTTCTTCACATGATGTGAGGCTCCCGTGTCAATAAGCCAAGGAATGTCGGTCTTACCGTGAAGAGCGATCCTTGGTTTTGGGAATTTTCAAAGCATCAAGAATTTGTATTAAGTGCTTAGAACTAATGCCCGATATACCTGTGCCGCTGACTCGAGTGCGGTGGGGCAAACCATTAGCACTGCTGCTACTACTACTTGTGGTGGCTTTGTTGGCGCGCACAGGTGCGTTGTAGTTGCCCCTGCGCACAGGTGCGTTGTTGTTGATATCACTTGTTTGTTGATATCACATGTACATCCTCCACATTTGCAAGTCGGCTTTTTGACATAAGTCACAAGTTCGTCCCAAATACGAGACAGACGACCAAAGTAGGCCGACACCTCTTCACCTTTGCCTTGCTTGCAGTCTCCAAGTGATGCCTTTAATTGGCAGATACGAGTTCCATTCACAACGCAAAAGCGCTGTTTGAGATGTGTCCACAAGGATTGCGCATCATCATAATAGGAAAGAGTAGAGCGCAACGATGGCTCGATGGTGTTGAGCAACCACGATATGAGCATCGAATGCATTGGTCCGAAGATCGAATGTCACCGGTTTTGTGACTTTCCCTTCCACAAAACCGTATTTTCGCTTCGCTTGTAACGAGGTTCGAATTGCCCTGGCCCATTCATCATAATTCGAACCACGCAATTGGATTGGGGTAATCACGTTGCCAGGATTGTCATTCGAGCCGAGAAAAAAAAATCAAATCGACTTTCTTCTCGCCATTTCCATTGTTGTCCCCCTGCTTCTCGCTATTACCACTGTTCTCACCCATAATCTCTTATGGTGCTGGATCTGAAAAAAAAATTGTGTTTAGTTTTCCCTAGGATATTCCCTGGCTCTGATACCATGATAAGATTCACCACAAATAATCCTCTGATTTATTTCAGTCCACAGGACAACCATTTATACACATAACAAGGCTATCGTTACAAGGCTTTAGGAATTCCAGCCACTACCAGCTATTAAACACACCCATAAACACCCATAATTAGCAAAGGATAACAGACAACCTTTACACTCCTAAGATAGAAGATATGATGCTATATTAAACAATTATCATATCCCCTAAATGTAACGGCAACAACAATAAATAACAATGATATATCTCAATGTATCTCAATAATAGGTGTTCTTTCACGTTTGCTATTTTAACATGATCCGCTCGAATTTGTAAAATCTTAGTCGCGTAATAACAGTCGTTAGTTATCCTCATACTCATATTGTAACCAAAGCTGTTGGCTTATATAAGTAATAACAGTATACAATTTCATTAGAATTTTCACTTTAGCTCTTAGCTTATATAAGTAATAATCAGACGTAAGCTTCAATGTTAGTTGTTAGGCATGAAAATCTAGCATATAGTAATCAAAATGGAAATTATAGGTGATAAGTTGACTACATTTCATACGAAAATATTCATTACGAATTGTAAGAAGAAAAAACTGGGAAAAAATAATTCAAGCCATTGAAAGTGACCTTGAAACTCGTGTTAACGAGTGAGTTACTTAAAAATTTGTTAAAAGCCTTGGTGAAAAATTTTAGTTAATACGATGATGTAAAATTTTCTTATCTGCTCAATGATTAACCCTTCCACTGTAGAATACTTATATGAGAAATTTTTATGTATTCCAAAAGTAATACTTTTAATAATTGAAGTTTAATTGAAATTTTATTAATAATATTTTAAATTTAATCCAATAACATTTATGATTATGTTGTTCAGTGTTATATTTTTCGTGTATTAGAGTACAAAACTTCTTGGTTTAATTGCATAATACAGTTTGACTAAGTCAACTCTATACCAACATCCTGGTTACTGGTATACAGCAAGGAGAAAGCTTTGAGCCTCGGAACTGAGAATAAAACCAAAAGACTTAAAGATGAGCATACATAATGCATTAGGGTCCATTTCAACAATCGACTGACCATAATTGATCTGTGCAGAACAAAAAGAAGATGAAGATATTTAACACTTTCAGCAGGGTATAGTCAATTCATCAATTAATTCCTAAATATGGAACCAACTAATAGAAGGCTATAATTCTTAGACTACAAGCATGAAATTGAAGCTTATACTCCACCAACTGTTGGTTTAATCATGAAATTAACCATGATATATTCCTACCTTCATAATTTCCATGATAGCCATCTTTTACAAACAAATATTGTCATTAAGCAAATAGTATATACGGCTTTTCATTGTTCCTAGATTTGAAAAGGTGAAATTAACTAAACAGCTTGTAGTCTAAGTCCTCACAATGAAAAGCAGATCAGAACATAGACCGTACTTTCTCCCTCCATACTTCTTAGTTCTTGAAGAAAATGGATGCAGTGACCTGTCAACTGTTCTGCATTCAAATTCTTCATTCCAAAGCTGTATCTAATATTTGTGTGGGGATGACTACTATCAGTGGACACCGGATGTGAAATCATATGCAACATAAGGTCTGAAAGGTGAGAATTCTATCTTAAATATATATATGTCCATTTTTTATGAGAAATTTATAAATAAGTATATTTATTTATCAAATAGCGCTCATAAATATATATGGTCTAACTTTAGTAAACTGAGTTGTTCCTAAACTGTTAACCTGAAAGTCGACCGAGGCATAGGTGTTATACTAAATTAGTAATATTTCCTTTCGTTATTTTTCTATAAGAGTTAGTTAATTTTCTTTCTTTCTATCTTTTTTTCTTTTCTTTCTTAGATGGGTAAGAGTTAATTGCTAACTTTTTCGTTCTTCTTTTACCAACTTGCTTTGTCTTATCTTCTTTTGTTTTTTTTTACCAAAATTCTTCCCTTGTTTTTTACTTTTTATCAAAATGTCAGCAAAATTAATGCTCATAACAACCCCTTTATGTGACTAGTTTGGTCAAATTTCGGTTTTAAGTTATTTTATTCAAGCTAAAAAAAAAACAGTTTGATCCAAAAGTTTTTATTTTTATTTTGGTCTAATACAAAAGCTTTTATTTAAGCTAAATGGATTGGCTAATTTTTAACATCATTGAAAAATGTGAGTCGGTTTCGAATTGGGCCAACTATATTCTATTGGGCCTACTATAAAACTCACCATGTCCCATTTATTCTTTCAGGCTAACCTAAAAGAACCAGGCCCAGTGTAGAAATTCATATGGTCCAAAAAATAAAGAGTTTAATTGGTATGTGATAGGAATTTTATATTTATATTCACTAATATTTTTATAAACCTGTCTTTTTATATTTATTATTTTTTTATTAATTAAAATTTAAAATATCAAAATATTAAAAAGTGTTAATATAATTTTACAGTATAATTTTTTTTAAATTATTTTATATTCAACTTTTATATATACATCATATTTATATTATATATTAATATAAAAAATTTAAATTATTTTATATGTAATTATAATATTATTGTAAGATATAAAATAAATTTATAAATAAATTAAAAAAATTAGACAAATAAAATTTGAATGAATGAAGAGAATGAAATTTTTACACTAACGTATATAGTAATTTAATTGAAAAAAACCTCATTTCTTTCATTTCTTGTTCTTAGACCCAATAAGAAAAACAAAACAACATTATTGACTCTTCTCCCAGTTTTACACTAGAGTTGTTCGTTCTGTTCCGTGATCTCACAATTCCACGCAGTTCATCACAGATCGATCATAACAACCGTAGAAAGAAAAATTCCACGTTCTTGTAGCATCCGAACTGCGAACGAGATCTGAATTCTCCCTCATTTTCCCTTCGTCTCTCGTTTCTTCGATGCGATGAAGTTGTAGGTGAAGAAGAAGCTTTGAGGAACACGATTGATGGAGTGGACGACGTTGCAGCATCTGGATCTGCGCGGGCGTGGCGTTAGGCCTCTGCAGCCTCACGCTGCTTCGTTTCATCCACATCAGGCGCTTGTTGCCGTCGCCATCGGAACCTACATCGTCGGTGAGAAACTGCTCTCTCTCTCTCTCTCTCTCTCCCCTTTTCTATCTTTTAGCTTCAGGAAGCTAAGTTCACTGTGTTTCATAACAATGATAACCTTACTGTACTCTGCTAATTTGAAATTCGATTCTTATAATGGAAAAAAGAGCACAGGTCATGATTGTATATGCTAATTTGAAAGGAATGGATAGCTCTGTTGAGCTGTTTTGTTTTTATTTCTCATTATTTCTTCTTCTTTTATATGCTGTTAGGAAATTAACTTGGTGTTTGCTATCACTTCCTCGTAAATATTCACAATTACCTAGTTATGAATAACTTTCGTATTGACAATGACAACTACTGTTAGTATATCTGAGTTAGCAATCTATCTGTCATTGTCATTTTTTCCTCTTCCTTTTTTTTATTTTTCTTTTCTGTTTTTCAATTATCGTTGTTGTATGCTGCATTTTTTTGCTTGTTGACTTGATTTTGGCAATTATTTTACTTGTTGGTTTTGTTTCCATGTATGCAGAATTTGATGCATTAACTGGAAGCAAGATTTCTGCTCTTGACATTGGTGCGCCTGTTGTTCGAATGTCTTACAGTCCTACAAGTGGCCATACTGTGATCGCAATCCTCCAGGTTGGCCCTACCTGAACTTTTCCTGTGTGCATATGTCCCCCTGCCCTCCTTAATAATCTTCTTTTTACTGTATCTTAAGTTATCAATGGAAAGTGTGGACATGTTTTTGTAATTACGGAAGGACTTAGTGTTGCAAAAGATTGCGGTTTGATCAGAAACATAGTAAAGTATTCGTAGTGATGTCCTTGATGCCCATAAATTTCCAGAAATGCTTTCTATATTTTTGTCTAGAGAGGCAGCAATATGCAAATCAAATCCTGATGGATATATTGTTAGATGATGGGGACAACATAGTAGGATCTTGCTGAAGTGTTTTACTTGATTAAGTTCACAAAAATAAAAATAAAAATTAGGAAGTTATAATAAAAAAAATGCTTATAATTGATCTTTGATTATGATATTACCATTCGTTAAGATACAAAGATGCACTGGGACAGATTATCTTGTTCAGTTGAAATTTTGTGTTGTTTGCTTTGTACATTCCATTTGTTGTTATTTATTCATTTCCTGTTACTTGGGAAGTAGAACTATTTAGTTGCTGTTTCTGTTTTTTTGAAGTAATGCCCTTAGTCGTGTTCTGTATTAGACTATTAGTTTATATATTGTGATTGGAAAGTTGTTTTATTCTTATTACACCAGTTTCTTTTACATCTGTAGGATTGTACAATTCGGTCTTGTGATTTTGACTTAGAGCAAACATGTGTATTGCATTCACCGGAGAAGAAGACAGAGCAAATTTTTTCTGATACAGAAGTTCATATGGCTTTGACCCCACTACAACCTATTGTGTTCTTTGGGTTCCATAAACGAATGAGTGTGACAGGTTGGGTCTGGTTTATCATGTGTGTGTAGATAAATGTGTTTGTATTGGTTTGATTACTAATGGTGATGATTTCTGTTCAATACCTGGTTTTGCATAAATGAAGTTGTTGGAACTGTTGAAGGCGGTAGAGTACCCACAAAAATCAAGTCAGACGTGAAGAAGCCTATTGTCAATCTTGCTTGTCATCCTCGCCTCCCTGTCCTGGTAATGTATTCAATATACTTCTTATCATGATTCTATTTTCCAGTGAGTTCATGGGATGCGTATTTCTGCTGTAAGATGTGTCTAGTGTTCAGTCTCTTATGTTTATGATATACTTCAACCCTATCCTTCTTGAATTTGACTTCTTTGTTTTTCCGTCCCAGTATGTTGCTTATGCAGAAGGTTTGATTCGAGCATATAACATTCATACCTATGCTGTTCATTACACACTACAACGTGAGATGATTTCCCACTCATTCTTTTCTTGTTGATATGGTGTATATTTCTCTTGTAATTCCTATCTGTAGTATTATTTATATTTATATTTTGTTTCCTATTTAGTTGACAACACCATAAAGCTTATTGGTGCTGGTGCATTTGCGTTTCATTCAACTCTGGAATGGATTTTTGTTGGTGATCGACAGGGTACACTTCTAGCATGGGATGTGTCAACTGAGAGACCTAGTATGATTGGAATGTGAGTGTATTTTACTTATGATCTAAGTTTCCTCTTCCATAACTGAGAACTAGTATCATTGTTGTCACCTATTGTTTTGTATTTGTTATTATCTTTCAGCCAGCTGGAAATATTTAGGTCGAGGCTTGTTATCTTGGTTAGATCTGATCATTTTATTGTTATTGAAATTTCAGAAAACAAGTTGGCTCACAACCAATAATATCAGTTGCTTGGCTTCCCATGCTGCGTTTACTTGTAACTCTATCTAAGGATGGAAATCTGCAAGTTTGGGAAACACGGGTTACAGTTAACCCTAATAGACCTCCTATGCCGGCTAGTTTTTTTGAGCCTGCAGGTTAGCCATATTGACTCTTTCTGCCTTTACCTTGAATATATGATGACTGCCTGTTGGTTTTGATAGCTTGCTTATATTAATTACATTGCAGAAGATTTCTGCTGCTCTATTCCCCCCCCCCCCCAACTTCTAGAATCCTTTGAGAGAGAGAGAGAGAGAGAGAGAGAAGAAACATACCAACAACTGTCTTGCTTCATTCTTGTATTATTTTCATTTAAAGTGTTTGGCTAATAAGTATAACTTTCTGATGCAGCAATTGAATCAATTGATATCCCTCGCATCCTTTCTCAACAAGGTGGAGAAGCAGTTTATCCATTGCCGCGAATTAAAGCTTTAGAGTTTCATCCAAAATCTAATTTAGTAGCACTAGTTTTTGCAGTTACGTGCCTCCTTACATTATTTATACCTTACTTGCCGGTGAACATGGAAATATTAATTTGTTGTTTATTTTAACAGAATGTGACTAGTGCAGACACTTCAAAAAATAAGGCCGCGTATAGTAGAGAAGGGAGAAAGCAACTTTTTGCAGTTTTACAAAGTGCACGGGGATCTTCAGGTGATTGTTTTTATTTTATCCAGAATCAAGTTTAAAGAGCCCTTAGTATTTCAGGATTGTTGAAAACTATGTCTAGATTCATTGTATAGGCTAACTAAATCATAACCAAATCATGTAATTACGGTAATTAGGATCTTTTGTAATATTTGTATTTATTACAATAACTCTATATAATTTAGCCTCCGTTGTGTAATTCAGACACACGATTTCTTCATATGTCTCTCTCTTTTCTCTCTTTCAACATGGTGTTAGAGCCAAGATCCCATCTCCGTTGCCTACTTCGCTAGGCTTCTCTTGCCTACTTCGCTAGGTTCACCTGTTCCGTCCAGGCATCTGTGGAGGGGGGTGTTAAGAGTCCCACATCGCCTACCTTAATCTTTCGGGTGCGGTTTATATATATGTTGGGCCACTCTTCTTAATACCAATTGGTTTTAGGTTGGAATCTCACATGGTATCAGAGCAGACTGTGACTAGTGCAGACACTTCAAAAAATAAGGCCGCATATAGTAGAGAAGGGAGAAAGCAACTTTTTGTAGTTTTACAAAGTGCACGAGGATCTTCAGGTGATTGTTTTTATTTTATCCTGGATCAAGTTTAAAGAGCCCTTAGTATTTCAAGATATTTGTTTTCTGTGTAAGCTGCTGATAGTTGAGAGAAAGGAGAAAGGAAAGAAAGGAGAAACCATTGGGAGGAAAAGTTGTGACCTTTTGGTCATTCTTCTGATTTTATTACATGAGTGAAAATGAACTAGCTATAGCTATACAAAATACAAAGGAATAATAAAATACGAAACTACTAAAAGTAAAAAAACCAAAGGTAAAAACCAATTTATCTAACACTCCATCTCAAGTTGGAGCATATATATCGTATGATCCAAGCTTGTTACATATATAACTAATTCGAGGTCCTCTAAGAGATTTTGTGAGAAGGTCAGCAAGTTGGTCATTTGAGTTGAAAAAGGTTATGATAATGCCCAAAAGAACCTTATCTCTTATAAAATGACAGTTAATCTCAATATGTTTAGTTCTTTCATGAAAGACGGGGTTAGAGGCAATATGTAAAGCAGCCTGGGTATCACAGACAAGGGTCATCTGTCCAACATCTCGAAATTGAAGTTCTTTTAGTAACTGTTCTAACTAGACAAAGCTCACATGTTGTCGCAGTCATAGCTCTATACTCAGTTTCAACACTAGATCTAGCAATTGCACTCTGCTTCTTACTTTTTCAAGAGATCAAGTTACCTCCAATAAGCACACAATACCTTGAAGTGGAACGTCTATCAGAAGGTGAACTTGCCCGGTCAACATCGGAATAACCAACCACTTGAGTATGTCCCTTATCCTCATAGAGGAGTCTCCTTCCTGGTGCTCCTTCAATATATCTCAAAATTCAAACCACAACATCCCAATGACTGTCACACGGAGAGTTCAAAAACTGACTAACAACACTCACAGGAAAAGAGATATCAGGTCGAGTCACTGTGAGATAATTCAGTTTCTCAACAAGTTTTTGATATTTGCTTGGATCAGCTAAGAGTTTCTCCTGATTTGGTAGAAGTTTGACATTAGGATCTATTGGGGTATCAATAGGCTTAGCATTTAGAATGCTAGTGTCCTCAAGTATGTCTGAAGCATACTTTCGCTGTGAGATAGAAATACCATCCTTAGACTGAGTAACTTCAATTCCCAAGAAATACCGAAGTTTGCCCAAGTCTTTTGTCTGACAATGACGGAAAAGGAATTGTTTAAGCCGTTGAATGCCATAATAATTGCTGCCTGTGATAACAACGTCATCAACATGTAAAACTAGATAAATGCATCCTTGAGAAGAATGGTGGTAGAACACTGAATGATCTGCTTCACTGCAAGTCATACCAAATTGTTGCACCACAGTACTAAAGCGACCAAACCAGGCTCGAGGAGATTGTTTGAGGTCATAGAGAGATCTTCATAAACAACACACATGTCCAGAACACTCCCCTTGAGCAACAAAGCCTGGCGGTTGTTCCATATAGACTTCTTCTTGTAGCTCACCATGAAAAAAGACATTTTTGATATCTAGTTGGTGAAGAGGCAAACGACGGATGGTAGCATGGATAAAAAAAGACGAACAAATACCACTTTGGCAACAAGAGAGAATGTATCACCATAGTCAAGACCAAAAATCTGAGTATAGCCTTTAACAACCAAACGTGCTTTAAGGATCAATGTGACCATCTGGGCCTACTTGAACAGTATAAATCCACCGACAGCCAACAGTGGATTTGCATTCTGGAAGGGGGACCAAATCCCAAGTTCCACTAGTTTGTAGGGCTGACATCTCCCTTAATCATAGCTTGTCTCTAGCCTAGATGAGAAAGAAGTTCACCTGTATTTTTAGGAGAGGCATAGAATCCAAGGAGGATACAAAGGCATAATGGGGTGAAGATAAACAATGGTAACGAATACCTTTGCGTAGAGCAATAGGAATATTAGACTTACTTGGAAGGTCTAAAGCAGTGGGAGATAATGTTGGAGTAGGATGTGAGTTATCAACTGTGGCTTCAACAGTCTCAAGAGCATTAATAGTGGTTTGTCTAGAAGGTTGGTCCTGCCATGGGCAACGATGGTAAGCCAATAATGGTGGTGGTGACGGAGGTGAACTCTGAAATGGTGAAGGAGGTATCGAGTCTATATGATGAGTTAGACCAATTCCAGACTTAAGAGGGGTAATGAGAGTAGGAATAGGGACTACCTCAGAAATAGGTGGTTCTTCAGAGGAGATTGAGTGGAAAAAAAAGGTTGACTCAAAGAAAGTAACATCAGCAGGAATCACATATCTCCTGAGGTCAGGAGAAAAACATCTATACCCCTTTTGTGATCGAGAATATCCAAGGAAGACATACTTGAGTGAACAAGGAGAGAGTTTATCTTTGTCTGGTGTGAGGTCATGAACAAAACATGTAGACTCGAAGACTCGAAGAGGTAATTGATAAAGAGGTTTTGTAGGAAAAACAATGGAGTGAGGAATTTTGTTTTGGAGAACAAATGATGGCATTAAGTTGATGAGGTAGCAATTCGTTGAAGTCTGAAAGCGTAGCTTGAATTCTTCCCAAATAAGTTGACATATGTCCTTCAAGTTTGCGGAGAGCTATCAAAGACATAAGATTAGAACAAACAGCATACATATGCTGTATGTCATTGGTGTAAAGTTCCTTTGCCTGCTTCCATACTATGTAGCATGAGATGTAAGGGCAGAAGATTTGTTTCAATGATGAGTGAATGGTTTGCTTCATCAAGCTACACAATTGAGCATCAATCTTCTCCCATCTAAGCCTTTCAGTTGCTAGGATATCCTCAGCTTTCTTTGTCAAATGGTTAGTATATCCTTGACCTAAGAGCCATAGCTTAATGTCTCAAGCCCATGTATCATAGTTGGTTCCATCTATCTTGTCAGTGGTGATTCCTAGAGGAGACATAGCTAGTGAAAATAGGAGCGTTACTCTTAGAAGTGTCATTCTTAGCATCCAACTCTATCTTTAGATGGGATATCCTCAATTTCAGCTTCAATCATAGTGACTGTGAGAGATACGAACAAGAGAGGATTTTTGGGAGAAATGAAAGTGATTGGATCTAGCTGGAGGTTGTTGAAACAGGCTGGAAAACCACCGAGAAGAGGTTTGGAGAAGGCCAGAACTCGAACAGAGTGGCGTGTTTTGATCACGCGCTCAAGATGGGGCGGCGTGTGATGACCACACGCAGGGAAGGAGGCGACACGTGGAGGCACGTTTGATAGCGAACGAGGTTGGGCTTTTGGGTTCTGGCCAATTGGAGCCTTCTGAATCTCCCTAAGGTCAAGTCCACTAGAAACAAGGAAGAACTTGAACGGATGGAAGAGTCACAGCCGTGGGTGCACTGTACGCACGTCACCACCACTTTGTGAGAATGGTGGGTATGAGGTAAATGTTCACCACTTGCAGTGGGCAAGTGGGTAAAAGCAATGGTTTTCTCCTCCCTAGCTCTAGATACCATGTAAGCTGCTGATGGTTGAGAGAAAGGAGAAAGGAAAGAAAGGAGAAACCATTGGGAGGAAAAGTTGTGACCTTTTGGTCATTCTTCTGATTTTATTACATGAGTGAAAATGAACTAGCTACAGCTGTACAAAATCCAAAGGAATAATAAAATAAAGAAACCACTGAAAGTAAAAAGACCATAGGTAAAAACCTATTTATCTAACAATCTGAATAAACAAAATTTCCTCTATTTGTGTCTGTATTTACTTTGGCCTCTACTTCCATCCATTAAGCATTAACACAAAAGCTTGTGATGCATAAAAAATCTTCTGAGTTTTAATGTTTGTTTTCATGGGGCAACTGATTTACTTCTCTGCCCACTGTCCAATGCGGAAAATATTGCATTTTATTTTTTTCTCCTCTTTTTAAGCTATCTTGCATAATGTTCCATCAGTGTCTTTGATTGGTGATTTTGGACAACAAAGATCTAGTTATTTAGATCTTATTCATGTTTTATTAATATATTCATTTGTTCTGTGCATTATTTGCTACTCATTTTTTGTTATTGTTGGACATTGTATCTTCCACTCGATTGCTTTTATTAGTATCATGCATGTCATATTTGCATACATTTCTTCAGTTTCCATCCAGCTTTTTAATCAGATATGCTGATGGTAGAGGTGCTATGCAGCGTCTGTTTTAAAAGAAAAACTTTCAGCCTTGGGTTCATCTGGAGTGTTAGCGGACCATCAGCTTCAAGCTCAACTACAGGAGCATCATCTGAAAGGGTGAGTTAGAATTTGCAGTTAGGTAGAGGAACAGATGTCACTAGTCTTTTATGGAAAATGTGGTGGTTAGAATCCATCAAGTTAACTATATTATGCTTCTCTGACTCTTAATCTCCCACTATTCTGTTCTGAGTTTTTGATCTTGATTGGGTAGTACTGCCTTCTGTCTGAAATTGTACTTGATACCTATACCTGCATATGGGGTTTAGTTGCAACAACTTGATAGTATTAAAGTCTCAGGTGCAGCATCTCAGCTTGGATACGAGGACCATTGAGGACAAGGTTTTGGGGTGCTTTACTCCAATGGGGTCTGTATAGCATTCTGACTACTTTGTGGATTGATTTGTCATTTAGCAGCTAACACTTTGACTGATAAGTATAGTGATTGTTCTTTCTGCATGTTCCATGAAACTTTTTCTTCAAGTCTTCTATAAACAGAACTTCAGCACAAAATTAAACTTTTAGAATCTAGGTTTCTATGTAAGTGTTACCTTGACCCTTTAAGCTCTGAGGGCAGGCATAGAACTTACCATCATTGTGAAGTGTCCATCGGCTGCTTAAGCTTTGATTAGGTGTGTGTTTGGCTCCCCAATGCAGCTTCCACCAGAAGGCCAAAAACATATTAGTTCTAGTAATTGTACTTACTCGACTTATGTCTGCTGTATGACTATGCTATGTACTAACCTCTAGTATTATCTATTTCACTTGGGTAAAAGTCCACCATTACCCATATCATATTTTTGACATGTTCTCTTTCTCCGTAATTGAAGTCTCAAGTCTTTTTGTTTTTACACAAGGTAAAGCTGTTGCTTAAGCAGAGATGATTTATTAGGCAGCCTCATTTTGCTAAAAGATGAAAGACCTGCAAATATTGATTGAATATTAGATTTTTGGGGTGCTAAACGGTCTCTGGTGTTAAAGGTTAAGGTGCGCGAAGAAAACTTAAGCTTTTAGCATCCAAGTTCCATATCAAGAGAGGAGAAAAATTAAGTATATACAAGAACTTAGGCCATGAAGGCTCACAAAAAAATTGAGTTTAGTTCATATTGGCTCAAACTGTATATGGTGTCCGCGCCTGGGGTTCTTTATGGCTGAAGTCCAGTTAGAAAGACTTAGGTTAGGTCCCTATCCGTTCGCTTGGCTCAATGATGGATTGTGACACTTTGCATTACCTGCCCGGACATGTAGATTCCTTCAGCAAGTGCTGATGGATGCATTGATGCTGGAAAGTAGCACATGGTGGAGGTTTCTGTTAATAATGTATGACCATATGGGTACTGGATTTTGATTAGGTTGTAGGGTGGCTTGGTGGACCCTCTTCTATCTATTATATGCATGCAGTGTCTCATATTCACAGACTATGTTATTTTGGAGATTGATAGTAATTTTCTTTTTCGTTTATTTTCTTTTCTTTTTTTTGGGTATTTGTGATTATGATTACATATTTTTTTTTCTTATTTTCTTGTTGGGAGGAATCCGTACATTAAGGTTCAGATAGAAAGGAGGCTTTGACAAAGTTCAACTTAGAGCAGCAATTATATAGTCCAAGGTTCTGAAAAACTTGACCGGCTATGGAACTGGTGATGGGACTGATTCACAGTTCAATGGTTCATCTGTGGTCAAATTGGAACATGTATATACATGCTCACATACATAATTGCCATTCTATTTTTTTATTATTAGTATAATTAATTTTTATGATAGGGCACAATGACGTCGTTTGATCCATGTAGCCGACCCCACCTAGTGGGAAAAGGCTTGGTTATTGTTGTTGTAGTATAATTAATTTTTATCAACATGAATTAAATATTTTAGGGTTTTGTTAACATGTGTCCTGGAATTCAAAAATAGAAAGTATTAAATGAAAAATACAAGCATTTAATGACTTGAAAATCTAAAAAGCATTTAATACTTTCTTTTTTAAGTAATTAAGATGAATAATAAATGCGGTTTTTAATCCTTAACATCTGCCACACACTTCAAGGAATTCAAAACCCATATTTTAAATTTTTTTTATCAATTTAGAATTGGAACACTATTCTATTAATTTGAATAATGTTGGTAAGTTATATTATAATCATGAAGTGTTACATTAATAAATAAATAAAAAGAAAGTAAAGAATTAATAGAAATCTTTATAATATTATTAACAAAAATTTATCATCATAGTAACTTAAATATATTTATATTATATTTGAAAACAGAATCTAATATTATACATAATGTTTGCATTGTAACTAACAAAGGCATGCGGCCTAGTGGTGGAACGCTTCCACATAAAGAGCAGGACCTGAGTTTGATCCCTGCTCCATGCAACTTTGAACATTTTTTATAATAAAGAGAACTGGTTCGTCAATTGAACTGCAACTGGTTCACACAGTTGAGCAGTTTGCAACTGGTTCAGTGGTTCCAAGGCCAGTTCTTGAATTACCGGTTTGAGTGGATTGATCGGATCGGCTGGTGGTCCAGTTTACAGTTGAACTAGTCCAATTGGTTGGTCTGGTTCGGTTTTCAAACATAGATATAGACTGTTAAATGTTTGTATAAAACATTTACTATACTGTAAAGCTTTTATATTCTTTGGTAGGTTCAAGCAGGAGGAAATGAATTTGCTCTCATCGATATTGAGATGAAGCAGTGAGGCATAGAGACAAAAGGAAAGTGGTTGAACTTGTGAAAGAAAGTTGGTGAGATTGACTTTAGAACTGAATTATTATGAACACTTCCTAAAGGGACTTGATAAGACTGACTTTGGAACTTGAGTGAAGGAGTTTAGACATATCTTTCAGTTGAAGTGTTAAGTCTGCTACAACTATGTTGTGGCCTTTTGCAGAGAGAAATGTATACATTATGTAGTGACCGAATGAAAATGCTGGAGTCTTGTAATCTTCTACTTCTGTTTAGTCTTTAGATGGTGTTCTTATGTATGTACTTATGTCCTTGGGCTTTTCACTCATTAATAGTTTTCTAACTATATCTGTTTATTACTTAAGAAAAAGTTGTCAATACTAATTCTTTCTGCTAGTCGAATGACTGCTGTTAAAAATGGATAAATTTGATTTGCCAACTTGGAAAGTGGGTAAAAAGCAACCATAAGGTAGATGTTTAGTGCTTCACACGGACTTGACTTTATTTTCTTTATGGCTAGGGGCCTAGGGCCCCTTCTGGGTTCCTGAAGGATTGCATTAGATGCTGTAACAGAGTTTTTAGTATAATAGTGAGTTAGGGATGACGTGAGGTCAATTGTCTGCTCCAATCAATTGATGAGGTCCAAAACAATCCGTTATTTGACAATCACTTTACAGACACCAGACTTGGACTTGTTTTGGGAAAAATGTTATTGAAATTAAGCTTTCAGTTAGTTGTTTGAGATTTGAAACTGGTCAGATTCCTTTGTAACTTGTGACTTTTTCTGCCATAGTTTGTTGTTCAGTAGATACAATTTGTGGCATTTAGTAATTATCTTATGTCATTGTTGACATCCCCACTCTTTCTTGCAGCCACGGTCATCTTACAATATCAGACATTGCAAGGAAAGCTTTTCTTTACAGTGTATGTTTCTTACTTGTTTTATTTTTTGTTGTTGTATTGGAGTTTGTTGTCACATTTGCAACTGATCATATGCCGATATAAGCCTGAATGTCAAAAAAAGATGCAGCAGCTTAGATATAAATCTGATCACCAAATTTGGTTACTCAAATCACCTTACCCCTCATTTAATCTTGTAAGAAAGCTTTTGAAAGTTTCCATGCCGTACCAATGTTGGACACTTCGGATACTCCTGCCTGCATTCTACAATTCTTTACTATTATTTTTTGAATTTCTATACCAATACAGATGGGAATACCATAATAATTAGATAAATGATAGTATTTTATTATGTCTACAATGACTAGAGCTAACTTTTAAAAAATTTATTCTCTCTTTTAATTTAAGAGTTGTGAGTTTTTGTTAATTTTATACTAATTTTATATGTTGTAACATAGCCATGCCTTGTCCAATAATTTTTAAAATTTTCTGTATCCCCGTGTTCCGTGTCGTATCCGTGCTTCTTAGCCTTGATCTAATTTAGCATTCTAGCCTTTGTTTTTCTCGTATCAATTCTTTCTGAATGTTACTTTTACATGATTCTTGTAGCATTTCATGGAAGGTCATGCAAAAATTTCTCCAATATCACGCTTGCCCCTCATCACTGTTTTAGATACCAAGCATCATCTGAAGGACTTTCCAGTTTACGTGGTATGATCCCAGTGACAATTTGATTGAGACTTATTTCTTTTCCTTAGAATTTTTTGTTCAATCAACTGACACCACTTATCCACTGCCAGCCATTTCATTTGGAGCTAAATTTCTTTAATAAAGCAAACCGAGTTCTTCATTATCCTGCCAGAGCCTTCTATATCGATGGACTGAACCTTATGGCACATAATCTCTCGTCTGGATCTGGTAGTATCTACAGGAAGCTTTATAATTCGGTAATGTAGAGAGAGTAGTACTTTTGACAAATATCATGTTGCCTTTGTGATTTCTGTTGAGACTTTCATTTTACATAATGTTGATATGTTGTAGGTATTCATATATTGTAAGTGAAAATCACGCCATATTCAGCCTAGTAATGTTATTCATTAATTTTCTATAGATTCCTGGGGGTGTGGAGTACCGAGCAAAATACTTGATTTACAGTAAAAAGCAGCGCTTATTTCTTGTAGTTTATGAATTTAGTGGTGCTACAAATGAAGTTGTGCTTTACTGGGAAAATACTGATGCACAGACAGCAAACAGTAAAAGCAGCACGGTGAAAGGTATTTCAGTCTGTGGAATGTATTTTTCTCTTTCTGCTAGAGTTTGGTCATGCATTATGTGTTAATAATTATAGTAATCATCTTGTAGGTCGAGACGCAGCACTTATTGGCCCAAATGAAAATCAGTTTGCTATACTTGATGATGACAGGACAGGGTTGGCTGTATATACTCTACCAGGAGGGGCCTCTCAAGAAGCTAAGGATAATGATAAAATCTCTGAAGAAAACCAACCTGCAGTGACTACTGTTGGTTCAATTCATGGCCCAACGCCATTTATGTTTGAAACTGAAGTTGATCGTATCTTTTCTACTCCATTAGGTGATTGCATATATTTATACACACACACATATGCGCCCCTTTTTTAACAAGCTAAGCATTAGTTTATCTGTAGTATAAAGTATTGAAAATAGTTTCTCTGATTGCAGATTCAACTTTGATGTTTGCTTCTCATGGAAACCAGATTGGACTAGTGAATCTCATACAAGGGTACCACCTAACAACTTCAGCTGCCAATGGCCATTATATATCGACTAACAGTGAGGGGAAAAAGTCAATTAAGTTGAAAAGAAATGAGATTGTACTTCAGGTATCATTCAGAGCTGTGCTTTTTATTTATGATGATTAAAAAGTGGCACACACATACGTCTCTAAAGTTAAGTAAAATAATCGGGAGATAAGAGTAAAGGAAAAAGAGGAAAATGGATAGAGGAAATGGGATACTGGTTATTCAAAAAAAATTTTTTTTTTAATTTTATATTACTTTTATAACCATAAAATTTATAACCAACTAGCTTGTAGCGCACCTGGCACTGACTATAGTCTCTAGGACTGGGGTATGATGATGATGTCACAGGTTTGATCCTCCACTAGGCCATCTTTTCGCCTCCCTTACCCAGGTGTTTGCACCTCCAATGCACCAGATAAAAAATTATTTGTTTTTTTAGCAAACATTTGACGTGGTTATATATTTGAGGAACTCTAGGGACTAATGTTGAAGATGGAAAACTACTTCCCTGTTCTCTTTATTTATAGTAGGGATATATTTGCTGTTTAAACCTCCCTACTTTCTTTCGTTTGCCCGACCCTAAAATTATTACTTGTTGGCTTCTTATATATGATTGCAGATGCAGCATCTTCTTATTATCTGCCTGAGAATTGCTTCTAGAAAAAGAAGGGTGAGGGAGGGAAAAACTTTTTGCCAAACTATGCCCTGGCTTCTTTTTTTTCCTTCTGATGTAAAATATATGGACTCGTTTCCAATGTAAAAAATCTTATCAAAGATACCACCCATGAAGTCCTCTATCAATAATTAACTGATCTGTTTTCTATCACACAATGTTGTACTAATACAGTGTCACTCTACGTTTTAAATTGTTGTTGCTGGTAGCCCTCAAGCTGTTTAGGGTTGGGATGAGGATGTAAAAACCTTTGCCACCTTAACATTCCAGAGGTAGAATTTAAACTGTGGACCTCTGCCCCCATCTCACCTTGGAAGTCTTCCAAAAATTGTGTATGATTGTGGGTTGCTTAGCACTTCTGATTTTGTGTTAAGTTGTTTGCATACTTAGCCAATTTTATTACCTCTGTTTAGAGCTTGTTTCCTTGTCCTATCGGTTGTTAATTGTTATAATTTAGGCCTTCTCTATCCCAAAAAAAAAATGAAGGCCTTTTAAATCCTTCATCCTTGTTTCCCTTTGGTAAAAGTCATTGGTTATAGATTCCTTATTTGTTAAAATATCATCAAATAGCTCTGTATTCTGGTTCTGCTAGGTAACTAATCCATGTTCCTTTAAATTTGACAGGTGCACTGGCAAGACACTCTTAGGGGATACGTTGCCGGAATTTTAACAACACAGAGAGTCCTTATTGTTTCGGCAGCACTTGATATACTTGCAGGCACTTCTACGAATTTTGACAAGGGACTTCCTTCAATATCCTTTGAATTTGTTTCTTTATAAAATCAAGAAAGCATTTATTCACATTAAATTTCTTGTGTCATGCATTTTTTGTTTGAAACCTTAACTGATGCCCACTTTAGATCTCTCTTGTGGGTTGGGCCTGCCCTTCTTTTTTCTACTTCTACTGCAATCAATATACTTGGTTGGGATGGAAAAGTGAGGACTATCCTCTCAATCAGTATGCCTTATGCAGGTAATTTTCTTGCTGCATACTGGGATGTCATAATATCTTGTCCATCCATTCTGTCATAGGTGTGTTCTATTTTTTCAACTGCAATACTTTTTTCTTGGCAATGTCCTACTGATCTATTTATATGAATTTCTTTTGCAGTCTTGGTTGGCGCTTTGAATGATCGATTGTTGCTTGCTAGCCCTATGGAAATAAATCCCAGACAGAAGAAGGGGGTTGAGATCAAAAGCTGTCTTGTCGGTCTTCTTGAACCTCTTCTTATTGGATTTGCCACAATGCAGCTAAGTTTTGAGCAGAAGCTTGACCTGTCAGAAATACTATACCAAATAACTTCGAGGTTTCCTTTTCTACCTTTGAATTATAACCTTCTTTTAGAAAAATTCAACTTTTTTATATATGGCTGAAAGTTTTAGACTTAAAGAGCCCTTCTCATGTTTTTTTTATCTATATTAAAGCTGGTAATATTGACACTGTAAATTCTTATCTGAATGAAGGTTTGATAGCTTGCGCATAACACCAAGGTCTCTGGACATCCTTGCTAGAGGATCTCCTGTTTGTGGAGATTTAGCTGTGTCATTATCACAATCAGGTCCACAGTTCACCCAGGTAAGCAACATAATTCTTTGTATTGGCATTTTAGTCTATCTGAATTTCTGAGCATGTTGAAAATTTTGATCTTAGGTGATGCGAGGTGTCTATGCTGTGAAAGCTCTTCGTTTTTCCACTGCTTTATCTGTTTTGAAAGATGAATTTCTGCGTTCCAGAGATTATCCAAGATGTCCTCCCACATCTCATTTATTTCACAGGTTCAGGCAGTTGGGTTATGCCTGTATCAGGTAGGCGAACTAGCAAATTTCATTGTACTTATGATGCTGCCATTGTACTTATTGGAATTATTAAACTATGATGTGTGTTCCGTTTATTATTGATTTGCTTCAACTATTTCTTATTCTTGATCATTTTAATCTCGATGTTAATATGTTAAGGTATTACTTTGTTATACCAGCCACTAGCTAATCTATAATGTATCTATATTATATATGAAAGCAGTAGTTTTTTTTTAATAATTTTTATGGCCGTTGTATCTTATTAATAACTATAATTTAATGATTGTGGCCTATTCTTTGGTGAAGTAAGAATGTAAAAATATGAATAATGAAGTAACTAGATGTATAGGGTTGCCTAGCACTTTAGCATGTTGGCAGGAGAAGCCAGGTAATAGATTTTCTATATGTATGAAATGTAATCTTTCAGACCATATGGAGTTATTTTCAAAAATTTTCATCATTAAGAAGCATGCTAGGCTTCATGATGAGTATGATCATTTAAAAAGGAAGGATTTATATGATATTATAATTTCTATTTATTTTCATATCTAGCTTAATTTGTTTTTCCATTTTATGAATGATTCTTTCTGTTCAATGCTTCAAATTAGCTTTGGCATGCTATTTGCTTGTTTACATGTGAAAAATGCTTATCTCAGTAAAGATCAGTATTATTTTCATATCCTTGATTTATAGCACCTCCTGTATCAACTATGACATGCATGTGTCTGTTAACTAGAGGCTAGATTGTTGGAACTTAGAGCTCCTACTACTGATGAGTTGGTGTGTGGATGGTATTGTAGTTATTTGATTAGCATGATATACAAGTTTGTTTTCCACTTATATAATTCAAGGTCACTTGCAGGTTTGGTCAGTTTGATAGCGCAAAAGAAACATTTGAAGTTATAGCAGACTACGAAAGCATGCTTGATCTGTTTATAGGCCACCTTAATCCCAGCGCCATGCGGCGTCTTGCTCAGAAATTGGAAGAAGAAGGTCTTGACTCAGAATTGAGGCGATATTGTGAAAGGATTTTACGAGTTCGATCTACTGGATGGACACAAGGCATATTTGCCAACTTTGCTGCCGAGAGTATGGTTCCAAAAGGACCTGAATGGGGTGGTGGAAACTGGGAAATCAAAACCCCTACTACTGTGAAGGATATACCTCAATGGGAGCTTGCTGCAGAGGTGACACCATACATGAAGACTGATGATGGTACGATTCCATCCATTATTGTAGATCATATTGGTGTGTATTTAGGCTCAATTAAAGGAAGGGGCAATATTGTAGAGGTGAGGGAAGATAGCTTGGTTAAGGCCTTCGTGCCAGCAAGTAATGAGAATAAAGTAAATGGTCTTGAAGCATCTTCAGTTAAATCCATATCTAATCAATTGAAGGTGGTTGGTAATCCCAAAGGTGATTCATTGATGGGTCTGGAAAGCCTTAACAAACAGCTTGCCAGTTCCTCTGCTGATGAACAGGCTAAAGCGGAAGAAGAATTTAAGAAATCCATGTATGGAGCTGCTGATGATGGTAGCAGTAGTGATGAAGAAGGAGTATCAAAAACCAAAAAACTGCACATTAAAATACGAGACAAGCCGATTGCCTCTTCTACTGTGGATGTGAATAAGATTAAAGAAGCCACTAGACAATTTAGACTTGGTGAAGGGTTAGCTCCACCAATGAGGACTAGGTCGTTAACCAGTGGAACACAGGATCTTGGCCAGATTTTGTCCCAGCCACCAGCAGTTACTGGAATGGCGTCTGCTACTATTTCAACTCCTGGCGACCTTTTTGGTACAGACGTCTTGACTCAACCAGAATCAATTTCACAGCCAACTACTGGGGTTGTAGGTGGGGGAGTTAAAGCAGGACCTATTCCAGAGGACTTCTTTCAGAATACAATTCCATCCTTTAAGGTAGCTGCATCTCTGCCTCCTGCTGGAACTTATCTCTCCAAATTCACTCCAGGGGTTGAAATTAGCAAGGCAACTCCTAATCAGGTTAGTGCTTCTGAAGCAGATGTTGGTCTTCAAGGTGGTGTTCCCCCTCAAACCGTTCAACAACCTGTTGTTCCAATCGAGTCCATAGGACTTCCTGATGGTGGTGTCCCACCACAATCCTCAGGTCAGGCTGCAAGCATGCCCCAATCTCAGTTGCGGGCTGCAGTCATGCCCCAGTCTCAGTTGCAAGCTGCTCAGGCACCAATTTCTAGCCAACCTCTTGATCTTAGTGTACTTGGAGTATCAAATTCTGCTGATTCAGGGAAGCCTCCACAAACTGGTTCTCCACCAGTTTCTGTGCATCCTGGACAGGTATAAATATATAACATGCGTAGGCATCCTTATACAAATGAAATGATTGACACCTAACCAGAGTGAGAAAGACACTTAGTGCTATTTCTTGGTTTGAGGTTCTATGGTTCTCAAACATATCTGCCCATTATTTTCTATGGGTGTTGGAGAAGGATATGGGATGGCATGCAAGAAATAGATGTTCTGGATTGAACTGGAATCTAAAATAAAGACAAAAGAATACTCCCTTTTATATTTTTCCTTTCATTATTTTGTGGATGTTAGAGAAGAAATTAGGAAAGTTGCTAGAGAAAAGGTTCTGATTTAGCTAGTGTAACAGGAAAGCATTATTTCTTCTGATAATGACACAGCTGAGCAGTTAGCTTTTTACTGAATCTGCTTAGCATGTAATGTTTCTTCATTTGTTTCCAATCTCATGGATCTTCTTATGACAGGTTCCCCGTGGGGCCGCTGCTTCTGTATGTTTCAAGACTGGACTTGCTCACCTTGAGCTAAATCATCTTTCAGATGCTTTGTCTTGCTTTGATGAAGCTTTTCTTGCTTTAGCTAAGGAACAATCTCGGGGAAGTGATATAAAAGCTCAAGCAACAATCTGTGCTCAATACAAGACAGCAGTCACTCTTCTTCGGGTACTATTACGTTTCTTCAATTTTAAACATAGGTAGAATGGACATCTCACCAAATAAATTTGGTACATGAACTACTGTTTCTTTAGGCCATAAGCCGACTGTATCAGAGAAACTGTACTAAGATGTCTTCCATGCTGTCATTGTTTGTTGTGTGATGTAAGAGATGTTTGCTGACTCCTAAGATAGCAAGAGCAGCAGAGATAAGAAAAGGAATGATCTCTGCTACTGTCTTAGTTGATCTGAATATATATGAAGAAAATGTGTCATGTTTTTTCCTTATTAATATGGGACAACCGGGCTCTAATTTTTAAATTCATTTCATTTGACATCAGAAGAAGTTTCCATCTGTTGAGACTGGATACTAGTTGGGGTCTAAACAGCATGACAGAAAATAAACCGTTGTCTACACTTTAATTTGAGCTGAAACTATTTTTTGTGCTTGCCTTGGTGGTCAATCAGACCTGGTAAATTACATCAGAAGTCTTTAACCTTGTGGCCAAAAAATTTTGGTTTTCTCTGTTTAGACATGAACCTCGAAAATTGTTTTCACTTTTTTGTAATACATTGGATGATTGGTAGTCTTTATTTCCTTTATTATTTCAAAACTGTCTTTATGATTGCAGGAAATTGGACGTCTGCAAAAAGTCCATGGTCCAAGTGCAATCAGTGCAAAAGATGAGATGGCAAGACTTTCACGTCATCTGGGTTCTTTACCTCTTCTGGCTAAGCACAGAATAAATTGCATTCGAACTGCCATCAAAAGAAACATGGAGGTCCAAAATTATGCATATTCCAAGCAGATGCTAGAACTACTACTGTCTAAAGCACCTCCAAGCAAGCAGGATGAATTCAGGAGCCTGATTGACCTGTGTGTTCAGAGGGGTTTGACTAACAAGTCTATTGATCCATTGGAAGATCCCTCGCAGTTCTGTGCTGCAACTTTAAGCAGGCTGTCAACCATTGGATATGATGTCTGTGATCTCTGTGGAGCTAAATTTTCAGCCGTGACTGCACCTGGATGCATAGTCTGTGGAATGGGAAGCATCAAAAGATCAGATGCTCTCGCTGGACCAGTTCCTTCTCCATTTGGTTGAGTCTTCAAGATGGATAATTATACTTGCTGTAACATGTGTTGTCCCTAGTGATGCTGTTGTAAAGAGACACAGAACTTCTTTGTAGAGAAAATATACAACTAAAGGGAGAGGGGGAAAAAAATCTTGTACCAAATCTGGAGAGATTATAGGGTTTCTCTGTGTACACTGCTTGAGTTTTGGTGTGATTGCTTGTGATGGTTTCCTTGGCTTTCCATTTTTTCCTTCCTAGATGACTCTCTCTGTAATTACAGAATATATTGTTGCCCCCTAATTTTGTAATTATATTGTACCTTTGCGATGATAGAAACACGAAGCTACAGAGCATAATACCATTAGTAAGTGATGGTTTATTTGAAAGGCCTGGGTCCGCGTCGTATTACATCATCTCTTCATTCAGAATGAATTAACATGCATATTTATTGATGCACGTGCACTTAACGAGTGAATAAAATTTTACACCATACGAAAAGAAATTTATGTGTTGACTATATTGTGACAATTATATTTCCTCTCCGTATCTCGTTCTAATTTAACTTACTGCTTGGAAAAATTACTACACTATTTGGTAAGAAAAATTACAACTCTACATGAAAGCATTACAGTATGCAACTAGCAGCATCAATCCGCACTACAAAGCAAGGTGAGAATTTTGCAAGAAAACAGAAAGGATAACAAACAAAGAAGACAAATATCTATGTACATATAATTAAGGTGCCGTTTATGGTGGTCTCCCTATGTTAGGGACCATTGATAGTCTAGGTTTTTAATCTGTGATAGCGGCTTTAAAATTATAAAAGAAAAAGAAAAAGTATTTGGATCGGTTAGTCACAGTTAGAAAACACGGCTAAACGAACAAAAACCGTCACTAAATGACTAATCTACCTTAATGACCACCCATCCCAGAATCGTTCCCGCCGGTATTGCCCATAGATGCCGGCACTTGATTTCCCACTGAACCCACCCCACAATAGATTCAACAGATGATTAACCATTGGAGGTTGTTCGGCAAACCCGCCATAGGAATCCAAACCCACAACTGCAACAGGGGTTTATAATGGAGGCAAACGATAGATGCAGTGGAACGTGACTGAAGCCCAGTGTGCGACAGCGGGATTTGGCTTGGCTTGGTGACTGGTGTTGAGCATGCGACGACAAAGGTGTTCAGCGTGGTGGAGCGCGGTGGTTGGCAGTGTTGAGTGGTCGGAGACAATGAGTGAGGTTTGCAGGTACGACTAGGTCTGATGGTGGTTGACGACGCAGACGATGTAGTTAGGGATGAGCGGTGACGGTGGGAAACAGTTTGCTGGCTGTCATGATGGGTTCCCAACAAACTTGGGTTAGGTGTTCTGTCAACTTGCTACCTAATAAGCAAGTAAAAAATCTATATCGTTCATCTAATTTTTTTACTCTCCAATGCAATCTAACGACTTAAAATAAGGGGATCATTCATATACCTCTTCTTAACATGTCGATCTTAAACACACCCATTAATTAAAGGAAAATGTTACTTTTACATTCCTTTTTAAGGTGTTTTATTATTTATATATTTTTAAAAAAATATAATTTAAGTAAGAGAAAATAATAAAAAAATATATAATAAATAATATTAAATAAAATATAATATATATATATATTATTTAATGTAAAAATATAAGAGTTATTAATTAAAATACATCCTTACAAGTAATATTAAGTGCTAACGAGGACACCTGCAAACAAATGATATCTAACATGGATTTCTCTAGTGATGGCATGAATTACTCAAGTGCTAATATGGACTTTTGCAAACGTACCTTTCATGTGTGAGTTTGGATTTTCAATAATTCCATTGCCTGCTTTTTTATTATTATTTTTGGCTGCTATTCCATGACAGCTCACATTCAAGTTCAAGCATTACCACTCGATTCTAGTTCTATCGACAGGAAACATCAACAGACAACAAGAAAGCGGCTACGTTAAAAAAATTACAATTTTTCCTATGCATTTTTTTTTCGGGTAATACTCTAGAAATTCTTATATAGGTACAATTTATTATGTTTTTTTAATATTTAAATTATTATTTAATTATGTAAAATATTGTAGTATAATTTTATAATAATTTTATCATCTTATATATTTTAAATTATTTAAATATTTATGATAAATTATACATAACTAAAAATTACTCTTTTTTAAATAAACTTATTTTTAAAATAAATAAATAAAAATATATTCACTATTAAATTTTAATAAATTATAATTATAATAGACTTTTGATTAAATTAAGGATAATCGTTTCTTACTTTAAATGAGTTTTACCTTATTTTTTTCCCTATATAATAAAATCTGAACTACGTCCATCTATATATAATATGTTAAATAATGATTTAAATATTTATAATTTGTCATTATACATAACTAAAATTTTATTAACTAAAAATTACTCTTTTTTAATTTACATAAACTTATTAACTTTTATAAGTTAAGTATTTCTTCGATCTGTATATAAAAGTAAGGTAAAAATACGTTTGTTTGATGTGGGATTTTGATAGTGGCGAAATTAAAGCGAAAAGTAATATTACGTTTTGATTTATATGTGGGACTTTGGTGATAAGTAAGCAAAACAATTATTTATTCAATGTGATTTTGCATATTTATTAAACCCAAAATGAGAATACGATAGTTCTAACTTGGACCTTTTTTTTAGTTAAAATTATTATCACGTTTATGGGTTTAACAACATTAGAATGAACTTTAAAATAGAATTTTCAAGATATATGTGTGCTGATATATATATTGGTAAAAATTTAAAAACTATACTTGCATATTGGTGTATATTTTAGCACTGTATTAAATAGATTTGGTTTTGAAAATGATAATTATGAGCTATTACACTATAAGTCTTTATTAAAACTATGTGTTCATGTCTTGATTTTAAAATGGGACAATCTCTTCTCCTCTAAATTGAAGCATAAAAAAATAATTGATAAGAACAATGTGGTATCAACAATAATGTTGATAAGACACTAAAAATCCAAATTCAAATATGATTTTAAAAGTCTCTATCTATGTTTTATTGTTTTACTTAGTTATTTTACCTTACCCCTATCAAAGTCCCACATCGATCAAATGTATTTTATCGCTTTTATTAAAATTCTTTCACTGATCGAAGCAAATACTTGACTTATAAATAAGTTATCTGAAATCTTATAGACATGTAAATTGTATGTGTCTCGAATGCTTTTTTAAGAGATTCGGTAGAATGGGTTAAGAATGCATAACGCGTAGAAATGTTTATATTAATCTTTAAAATTACTTGCTTGTTTTAGAGTATTAGCGATCCCAAGTTGACGCCAAAAAATAATATAAAATTCTAACGTGACAAAAATAATACTTGATTTAATAAATAGTTTAAAATAACAAATTGTAAATAAATTTGTCATGTTTTGATCATATCATCATATATCAAATTATATAATTTTTTTGTTTTGGTAATTTAGTGCTTAAACTATTCACAATAATTTTATTAATTTCATGTCGTGTAAATCTTTAGAATCGTTTGAATGTAACTTGAGACTTGATTTTTATGCCTGAACTTATTGTTTTCAATTTTAATTTATCACCTAACATGATATTATACTAATTTAAAATTTCAATTTTTCAAATACTAAATACAAATATGTTTTTGTCCGAAAACTAAATACAAATACCAATATAAAACACGTCAAAAAACAAAAAAATCAATATGCAAGCACTTTGCACAAAGCGAGGGCAAACAAGTTGGGTTTCATACTTTCATTTAATCCAGATCAAATAACAGTATCGCGTTATTATTTATATTATTAGTATTACATTATTATTTGAAGGGAAATTTCCATTTTAGTGTTTAATTTTTGTGCTTTTAAAATTACCATTAGTAATTACTTATTTAAAATTATAAAAAATATAAAAAGAATAAAATTATAAATAAATCTTATTACTCATTTAAATATTTCAATATAAATATAAAAATGATAATATTTTAAAATAAAAAGAATAAGATTATAATATGTAAAAAAATTATAAACACATCTTATTATACATTTAAAAATCAAAAGATAAATTCAAAAAGATCATTCATATAATCTTCACTATTATTTATTTATCAAAGATGCGAATTAACCGACAGAAAGTGCCAGTTAATATGCTAATATTTATAAAAATCATCTTCCTGATTGGCTGTCCATTCTTTGGATGGCTATGACCATTAGTTTATTCCTCCTGAACTCACTGTTTTTTTTTTGTTTTAATATCCATATTAAGGATTTTAAACAATATACTACTATAAGATTGAGAAAGAATTTAAACTACTCACAAAAAAAGAAAGAATTTAAACTAATCTCTTTTTTTAAAAGGGGCGTTAATATTGCTTATGTTATTCTTACACTTGATTTAACCTTCAGAAAAAAAAAATTTAATGTGAAACTTGAATTTCTTGATAACTAATATCAGAGGTAGGGATAGAGGAGAGAAATGAAGGCTCATCCTCTAACCAAAAACAACTGAAAGAACTGATGTTTTCAGTCCACAGAAGAGAGGATTACAACGTGACTGGGCCGGGATGCAGATCCACAGACATGGCATTAAGAGTAAAAGGATATTCCAATGGAAAATGTAGTAGGGATTCTTTGGGGTGGCCACATAAACAGCTACCATTCTCAACTATGATTCCTTTAGATACAACTCTAGATTTAGTGGGAATTATATTTCTAAAAGCTCTCTAAACAAAAACTCATATCTTTGGGGGTATACGCAGTTTCCACAGGGATTTTCACATGCCCCCACACTGACTCAGTCTAGGCAGAATCTTATAACCACTATTTTTATTTTGAACTGTGTCTTGTAAACACTTGTTCCATGCTGTCTTATATGCAATACGAACCGAGAACACACCCATTGAGTCTGGAAACTATTATGGGGAGTCCATACGCGGTTCACTGCTTAAGGGAATATAAAGTATGGTATTTGCATTTGCACATGAGAAAACATTACAGATTAGGTCCTGATAGACCTCCTATCACTAAGGTTTATTCGAAAAAGAAGAAAATAGAAAAGGGTAGAGCTGCACACGTGAAAAACAAGGATATAATGGAAATTGAAGGAAATGGACAAGTAATGATGCTGAACCATAATAGAATGGTGAGCTGGTAGAAGTTAGTGGGAAAGGAAGAGAATTCTGTTGAGAGGATGAGAATATAGAGGGGGAGGTAGGGAAGAGTGAGGAAGCATGTTTGGAGTGGCATTTTGGGAAGGAAGAACATACCTCTCGAAGAGTTTGGACTATCTCTATGTGTTCTTATTGTTCTACTATTTTTTCCTTAAGTGTAGTCTATATCTGGACTGATATCACACTAATATCAAGTTAATTTAGATTATTATATAGTTACCTTTAATACAATTCTAATTGAATTTCTATCAACTAGTATCAGAGTTCTCGACCTGAGAGTTGTGGGTGCCAAACTGAAGATGATTCTAGCGTTTGACGAAGACGAAGCTTACTGGTCGTTAATGCCAAACAACACTTCGGAGTAGAAGGAACACCTGAATCGTAGAATCTGTTGGAGGTGTTGAGGGCTTTGCAAGGTCGCGCTCTCAACTGGCATCAATGGTGGGAATGGTGTAATTTGAACGCAACATGGTTGAGTTTTGCGATGGCACTAGTTAGGCATTGCCAACCGGTGTTCAGTCTAGATCAACTCGTTTTCGTCTCAAATGAAGAACTAAAATTGGAACCATTGGAGAAGTTGGAGAGCGAGTTTGAGGTGGACAAGTCGCAATAGCAATCTAATATGGTTGCGAAGATGGAGGAATACCACTTTCGCGATTGAAAGATGCAGAGGGATAAACAGAGGGAAAGCATAGAGGTGGATCTGGGCTACGATGATCGGCCTCTGGGTAACGAAGAAGAGATTAAGGAAGAGAGGAACATTCTCCCTATGGGTAGTGCAATGATGGAGTAGAGGTGGAAGGATTATGCAATGGTCATAGAGGTCAACCTACCACCACTGGTGGAGCTGTTGGAACCACAAAACTTCAATTATTCCTTGGAGGCGGATAAGTCAACTAGTGACTGAGTTTGGGTTCTCGCACATGCAGGCTAAGCTTCCACTGCCAGACCCATGTCCTTCTACGACGGTTGCTGGGACAGTTGTGGTTGACGTGCAAGCAACGATGGTTGCAGTCCCACAATCTCACACCAGAAGCGGCGTGAAGGAGGAGCATGAAGAAGGAGGGGCATAATTGAAATTTTGTCAACTGAGCTCATTTTTTGACCTAATGGGCCCAACCCAAGTCCTTGGGAGAAGCATTGGAATTGTGAAATAGGAAACTATTTTCTAGAATCAATGGGCCAGGCCCAACTCATTGAGGACATAAAATGAATTTTTGAACAAGAAAAGGTAGGATCACATTCAAAGCTGAAAAATAGGTCTTATTCAGAAATAACCAGCCCATTAAAACCACTACAACTGAACCTGGCCATGGCCTAATTCGCAAACTGAAGCTGAGGGGAATGTTTCAACAACACCCAATGTTATCCACCCTCTGTTTAGTGCGTGCAAAACAGAGCAACAGACATCGTGGAACCCAACAATGCCTTTACCACTACTTGAACTGCCAGACTTAGTCCATTATGAGGAGGCTGACCCCAAACTAAAATGTTCCAACTAGATGGAGGAGATCAATTGTCGAGCTGGTGGGGGAAGAAGATGCTCTATTCCATAAAGCTAGTGCATAATTTCTTGAAGGAAAATTTCAAGTGCCTTGTCACTCACATGGTTGATGGATCAAATGCATCATCAAAATGTATGCAGTTGAGATTGAATTTTGGTGGGCCTAACAACAAAGGCAAAAACTCCAAAAGACGTAAAGAAAGAGGTGATAAACCTTTTAACAGCAAAGATTTATAAAATTGGCTAGAAAATGTTGACAAGTTCCTTAATTCTTATATTTCCAAGAAACAAAGATACACAGGAAGCCGTGGGAGTGATTGGAAAGTTGCTTGGCATCTGGTCAAGATCATTTGGATTTACGGGTACAAAGGTTGAACAAGCCATTTTGGAGTGCAATGACGTCCAAGTTTCAGGGAATAATTTGACTAATAATGGTTGTGGAGTAATGAAATTGACCAAGAAGAATAACCAAGCATTCCAATCAGTTCCCTTCAATCAAGCCAGTGAAGCCTTAGGTGATTTCAATAATGGGGCTGAGCTACCCACAATATTCTTGGAAGGGTTTACAATTAACATCACAAAATTTGGTAGTGCTTTTATTCTAAATGGAATCCCAATTTTCTGTCCATTCAGTTTTGAGCTTCCTAGTACTTTTCCTTGGAGAATTATCTTGCTCCTCCGTGAACAGTTTATAACTAAAGCTTCAGAAATCGAGATATGGTTCTATGAGTACCATGTGGATTCTATGGGTTTGAGTACATGTAGCCTATCTAAAGCTAGGTTTCCAGGGACTCTTGCTCTTTGTGATAATGTATGTGTAAAGGCAGACGTGAGAATGGCTTCCGAAGACATAGTTTCTTGGTTGCAATCACACACTATGGTAGAAATATGATCGGGTGGTATAAAGTATGAATATGGTAATATTCCAAGAGAACAACAAATGGAAAAGGAGGGGGTTTGTAAAGGAGTATGGATGCAACTACAAGACATAAAGATAATCCATGATTTTTACTTATTCGACCAGGTGGAGCAGATATAGTTTTAGGGTTTAGTTGGCCTAAAACACTTAGAGGAATCAAAGTTAACTTCAAGGAGCTAATCTCAAAGTTGAGAGTAGCAAGGAAATCAGTAACTTTAGAGGGAGAACCCTCACAGACTAGGACCACAGTACCCTTTGTAACACCCCCTCCGAAGGACATCACATTTCAGACTAACTCATTTTCAAAAGAATTAAAACTTTACTCAAACTATGAAGTAATTGACATTATAAAATAAAGTTTCAAAATCTCTTTTTAAATGAATAACATAAACTTATCGAAATAGAGAAACTCAAGTTATGCGAACTAAATAAAAGACTTTTCATAAAACAAGGTTTACTACATCCATGAGTACATTATAATTACGTTTCAAAAGCATAAAAACTTACATATTCCAAAAATAAATACATAATTATCATATGAAAACTGAGTCTAGTCCAAGCCCAAACACTTGAAGAGTAGGGTCCTGCACCCGATCTTCCTCCAGATCCCCTTCGGGATCCCTAGCACACAAAACCCTAATCGGGGCATGTCACTACGGATGGGAGTCCGAGCAGACGACTCTACAGAGTCCTCCTTAGGGATGGTCCCACGATCTCCCCATATCTCCCCAAAAGGCAAATCAAACTCCAAGAAAATAACTGCGTCCACAATAAACGTAGCGGCCTCACACTGGGTCATACTCCAAAATAAGGTGACATCGCCGACATACTGAATGTGCCCCGTGTCCTAACGAACATCCCATGCTTCGATGCCCCCATGAAACTGTAGCCTAACAAAACCTCGTAGGTCTTGCCTTGCCGCCATCGCAATCTTCCCAGGCATAAGCACAAGACAAAAATAGACAGAACAAATAGAACAATATAATGAAGAGGTGAGATCCCCTACATCAATACCAGCATGACAGCAAGAAACAAGAAGAATAACAGTAATGTCATTCATAAACAGCAATATCAAGGAACAACAGATATAATCATGTAAATACAGGAATATCACAAAACAACAGGTATAATCATGTTAATACAGGGATACCACAGGACAACAGGTATAATCATGTCATCAATTGATAGATAATTTAACAATGTACCTCAATATACGTGAATACTGACCACACCACAACAATAAGTACACTGGCTATGCTACCACAATATGCATACCGACTATGTCACGACACGATGTACGCTGACTATGCATATGCACAATGCACTGACACCTACTCTATGGAGTTCAAATCAAACGTCGGAGAGAATGATCGGTAGAGTCACTGTCAGTATATCCATAGCCTCAAATCATGTGCTTCTCAATATAATCAATATGCGTAACCTGGCTATACAAGACACTCTCAACCGGATCGTGAATAGGATAGTGCCTGGTCGAGATCTTCGGAGCGTCGCTTCAGCTTTACTATGGCCTAGTGGAGCTGCCAACTATCCACATGTGGGATACCTGCACCCTGACGCCTCCAAGTTCAACAAGTGAACCACTCCACAAGTGAACTGCACTACGCTATCGTACAAAGGTGTAATTCAATCTCCTAGGCATACAGCCTTAACAACAAGTCATCAAGACTTTCACTTTCACAATGCATGATGAGATGACATGAGAAATCAATACTCATTAACAGTATCATTCCATGAAAAACAAACCACCACTGGGTTGGGCCATCCACTGATATTTTCGGGTCCAGTACGTCGGCCCGACAGCACAAGGCTATTATATTTAGCCACAAAGCACTTCCATTGTGCAAATTCAAGGGTCATCATTTTCAAATCACATAAAGCATTCTCACCAATTTCTTTGACATGTAAGACCATTATTTCACTTTTAGGCTCTCATTGTGACACTTTCAAGAATAAAAGTAGAAATTAACTCTAATCATCAAACTCTTCTAACTAAGTTCCTCGAGTGACCTTTCCTCATATTTTTCACGTAAAACCTAAAAAGAAACCACATTGCCTTAACCTCACAATTCTTTTCCTTTTTCCCTAAGTCTTTTAAGTTTTCACTATTTCTTTCTCAAGCTTGTTTTTCCTCTCAAGATCGAAAATCACTCTTTTGCTTAATAATAAAATTTATTCTTTTTCATTCTTATCTTATAAATCCTTAATTAAATTTCTTTATCATCAAATCAACTAGATTCACCACTAATAAATCATTTTCATTATTCCAACTATCCTCAAACTTATTTCCATCGATATAGCCAAAAATCACTACTCCTTAAATCATAACATTGTGATCATATTCTCTTTTTACTTATAAATTCTTTTATCCTAATTTAGTCACCAAATCATCTAAGTAATATTTTCTAGCATTCTTTCCAAAACTCCCATCATTCTAACTCTAAATAAAATCCTTTCCATTTAACTCATCAAAAATCATCTTAAATAAAATACTTTAAGTCTCCAAATTACTTCTCCATCCAATTATCAAATATCGTGCATAAAAATCAATTCTTTTGCAACATAATTATAACATGCAACATACTTTAATCATCACAATTAATTAAGTTCATGCATACTATCAAAATCATATCATCACATGTAACCATTAAGCGACCATAACTATCTCTTGCATACAACAACAACATATAGTCATACAAAATCAAATAAACATAAATCAAAAGTCACCCAATCGAGTGAATAAATCCTCACGTGGATTCTCCACTCACAACCACAAATATTTCGTTCCTCACCACCATAGCATGGTTGATGAGGTTAATCTCCATCTTACCTCAAATGTAGCTTCCTAGCTCCTCGTAAGTCCTTGTGTAGCAAACTTTCTCCACCGAGAGGTTCTTAGAATCAAGGCAAACACATAAGAATTAATATTTAGGGCTTGAATAAGATTATCATAGATCAAAGTATGGCTTTACATTCTTTAAAATGAAGCAAGAAAGAAGATTCAAGAACTTTACCTTAAGACTCTTGAACTTGAGATTTGAAGTAAAGCTTAAAGAAATACTTGAAGATGAACGAACTAAAGATTGATTCTCCACACAAAAGTGTCTTAGAATGGTATAGAGATTCAAGATCTAAGGTTATCTTGAATTATGGAAGGTTGAGTGATAGGTTTTTGGGGTTTAGCCGTGACCTATAGAGAGAAAGATGAAGATGGAGGGATTTCACCATAAAAGCTTTACAAACCCTAGCTTGAAGAAGCACTTGGAAAGGTGATGAACAAGCTAAAATCTTCACTCCAAATGATCTTAGAAGGAAGTGTAAATTCAAGAAATTAGATGAGTTAGATCAAAGAAAATGAGATGGTGGGTTTGGTGAGAGTAACCGTGAGGTAGGGAGAGAAAATGAGAGAAGAAAAGATGAGAGAAAAGTGAGAAGCCTTTTGGGTGAAGAGAGAGAAAGTGATAGAAAAGTAATGAATTCAAGAATTGAAATGAAACTTGTCCAAGAAGCCTTTTCTTTTCTCTATGGCCGTGCACTCCTTGAGAGAAAGAGCAAAGCTTCTCTTGCAAGCTTCTCCCAAAGCTTCGTCTAGAAGCTTCTCCCAAAAATCAAGGATGATGTCACTTAGGTGATGTCATGGGAGTGATGTCATATAAAGAGAACATTCTAGAAAAGATGACTAGATAGAAATAATTTACTAGATTTTTACTATAAGTTATTATCCAATGGATAAAAGTCACAGTTACTAAAGTCGGTATCTATTGTCCAATAGACAATAGAGTATACCCAAATTTTATCCATCAGATAAAATCTCGAAAAATGAAAATTTCGTAAACTGTGTCTGGCATCGGGTTTAGTAAGATCCCCCAGTACGCTTCCACAGTCCAAAGCTTTCCAGTCTCGAAAAATTATTTTATTCTTCCGTCCCACTTATGCGCATGCAAATCAAAAAATATAATAAAATAATTAAAGTCATCCAAATAATTCACAAAAATTTTACAAAAATTATAAATATTATAAAAAGCATACAGAACAGAAAACAGGGAATTTTCGGGGTGTTACACCCTTGAAGGCTATGGTCAAAGCCTTTCAACTACTAAAATTACTTTTCTTTGAGTTTGAAAGAAAACATACTTATGTTTCAATTACTAAAATTGGTTACTGGCAGATTAAAATGGGTGATTTTCTTGTTAGCAGTCTATCAATTGTGGCTGAAGTCAATCATGCTATTAGAGTTGGATTAAAACCTCAAAAAATAGTTGAAAAATAGCCAAATGTGTGACACTAAGTTCAAAGGCAGTGCATATGGTTTCCTTCATGTTCATGTTGTCTGCATTCAATCAACTTCTGATGAGTTATTGAAGACTGTAGCTGTCTGTGCCAAGCAATATGAGGTGGAGTTTAGTAATGCCAAAGTGGGTTCCAAGGAATGCAGCTCTCAATTCTCATGCTTCAAGCAATGGGATCTCAGAGGGAGTTCATTGAGCTGTTATATTTCCCCAACCCTTTACCTTGAGGACAAAGTGAATCTTTTAGGGGGAAGTATTGATAGACTCCCTATCACTAAAGTTTATTCTAGAAAGAAGAAAATAGAAAAGGGTAGAGCTGCATACGTGGGAAACAAGGATATAGTGGGAATTGAAGGAAATGGGTAAGTCATGATACTGAACCATAGCATAATGGTGAGTTGGAAAAAGTTAGTGGGAAAGGAAGAGAATTATATTGAGAGGATGAGAATATAGAGGGGGAGGTAGGGAAGAGTGAGGAAGCATGTTTGGAGTGACAGTTTGGGAAGGAGGATCAGACCCTTCGAAGAGTTTGGACTATATCTACGTTTTCTTATTTTTTGGCTATTTTTTCCTTGAGTGTAGTCTATATCTGGACTAATATCACACTAATATCAAGTTCAAATTATTATCCAGTTACCTTTAATACAATTTTGATTCAGTTTCTATCATGTCCTCATTCCATTCTCTCAAATTTGGCTTCATTAATTGAGCTACCACCTCTAGTGTTATGTCATGATTTTGCGAGTTTGAGATATGAAAATCTACTAGAATAGGCAACCGTGGGTTTTCCCAAATCTTATTAGTACCATCACCAACTCTCCAAAGGAGGCCCAATTCAAGAGTCTTCTTACTTTGTATTAGACTCCTCCATGTAAAGGAGGGGTTGGAACCTAGCAGCGCATTCATGAAGCTACCTCTTAGGTAATATTTTGCACGGAGCAGGCGAGCAACAAGAGTGTCAGGGTGGGAAATCAATCTCCAGCCCTGCTTAGCCAGCATGGCTTCATTAAAAGTTTGCAAATCTTTGAAACCAAGACCCCAGCACCCTTTCGGCCAACACATCTTATCCCAGCTAAGCCAATGGATTTTCCAGGCATCAGCATGTTCTCCCCACCAAAAATGAGCCATCATATGACCTAGCTCCACACAAAGTGAGGCTGGAATTTTAAAGCAGCTCATAGTGTAAGTGGGAATGGCCTGGGCCACTGCTTTAATCGAAATTTCTTTACTACCTACAGATAATAATTTTTCCTTCCACCCGAGTGCGCTTCCACACTTTATGTTTTAAGCTCTGGAAGAGTGATTCTTCAACCTTCCAACCATAATTGGGAGACCTAAGTATTTTTCTAATAATGCCACCTAAGAGATGTGAGATAATTGTAGAATGCCATCGTTTGTATTTCTTTTCACGTTTGGACTGACCAGTATAGAAGTATTTTCATAGTTTATTTTCTGCCAAGAGGCTTTTCCATATAACTCCAATATGGCAGTAATAGTATGAACATCCCCTTCCGTTGCTTTACAAAAAATGATACTATCACCCCCAAAAAATAGATGGGAAATCATTGGTGACACTACAAATTCTTAGACCCACCAAAGACGGCTAATTTTGCATGTTACAATAGAGATGATACAGCCTCCGCGTACATCACAAAGAGATAGGGAGATATGGGATCTCCTTGTCTAAGATCGTGCCAAGGATGAAAAGATTGTCGTTGGAAACCATTCAAGAGAATACCATAAGAGACTGAAAACACTCACTTCATAATAAGACCAATCCACCGATCAAGGAAACTCGTTCTTCTCGTTAGAGCTTCAAGGAAACACCACTCTTCTTGATCATAAGCCTTACTCATGTCAAGCTCATAGCCAAATAACCCTCCTTCCGAGACCTTCTTGACTTTACAGCATGTACTAGCTCGTAAGCAATGAAGTCGTTGTCTGTGATATGGTGATTTCGCACAAATGCGCTTTGAGAATTCGAGATCAAAGAGGGTAGAATGACCTTTAGCCTGTTTGCAAGAGTTTTACTAATTACCTTATAGATCACATTACACAAAGAAATGGGCCTAAATTGACTCGTGTGATCAGGATTCTGAATTTTGGGTATGAGAACTATGAAGGTGTGGTTGGTTTCTTCAAAATACTCACCTTCATAGAGATTTCAAAGCTAACCTTGTCACATCGTCACTTACCAAGTGCCAGTATTTTTATAGAATAATGCTAGCATTCTATCAGGCCCTGGAGACTTTGTGGCACCCATTTGGAAGCGAGCCTCTTTCACTTCTTGTCTAGAGAATGGCATGGAAAGAAAAGATGCCATTTCTTCGTTCACTCACTCAAAATTACCAGTCAGTGCTTCCTGAATACCCTCTAGATTAGAGCGAGAGTAAGTCCATGAAGTAATTGTTTGCAATAAATTCAATTACGTTGGGTCTCTTAACCAAATGATAAATGTTATTAATTGTAAATTACCTTATATTATCAGGTTTAGATATTTGAAATTGTCCTGTTTAACAAAGTGATGTTACATAGTCTGAATATTAAAAAAAAAGAAAAGTGGGTCTCTGGCATGGAGGATATATGTATTGCCATTTGGTGCCATGGGGTTAAAGCAATATGCGATTATTACAAATCCAAAACATCTGCAGCCAAATGAATGTCTAAAGAACCTCCATTTCCATGTATATTTCCTAAAAGCAACATAAATAATCAGCAATGACCCAATTGAAGAACACAAAAGGGAAAACCCTTTCCCAAATGAAAACATAACATGCTTTGGATTATGTACTTTCTGTGTGAACCATGATTTTAAATTGCAGTCTGCAATTACAATTGCAGCTGCACTGGCTCCATTTTCCTGCAATTGTCCATAATTGGGGTAAACATCGTAACTGCGGCTGCAACTGCAATTTAAAACCATGGTGTGAACTATCCAATATACATAAAACCCACCACACCAAAGTTTAGAAAACTGTGCAGACTGAAGGGTTGAGTGATTAAGAGTAATGTTACTCACACATACTTATTCATCACTTCACATCTACACAATTTTTGTCATTTGATTACAGCTAGTCTCACCTCGTTCTCATACACTCTAATTTTGCCACTTCAGCAGATATTAGAGATGTGAGCTAGCATGTAATGTGAGAGAAGCATTATTCAGTGACTAACAACACCTCTCACTGAGTTACTGGTGTAAAAGCAACCTGAAACTGAAATCATAAGGCATCATTTGTACCAGCTGTGACAGAGATTCTATTCCCCTTCTTTCAAGGCACTCAACTGCTTCTTTTCTTATTTCATCAGGTAATTGGAGGCAGACCCAGTCCAATAAAGAACCCAAGTCCTTAGCAAAGTCAAGTAAATACCAGTCCAGCAACTTGGGGATTATTAACTTGTTTGTTTTTGTAATGCCAACTGCTGCCTGTAAATAATCTCTCTTTGCTGCTTCTAACTCATCATCAATTTGTGATGCTGTGTACACCCTCACCTTAAAAAAAAGAAAAGATTTGTTCCATCAATGCAACCAATCAAAGGAAATGTATAGATTTATATATCCACATCAAGAAAGAAATCCGCATGTAACATTTATTATACTGAACACTGTTATTGAACCTAACAGTGAAAGATGAAAAAGTGGAAACTGGAAAGATTAGTCTGTTTGATGTTGTATTATAATAATGCTCTCAAGAGTCTCCCAGCTTAAGCCACGCATGTAATATTGGTTCCTATCTGCAATGTGGGATTAAATTTCAATTTCCCACACAACAAATGAACACTCTTGGGCTAATTTTCAACATAAGGAAAACTTTGTAATTCCAAATTTCAACAACAATAACAACAAAGTCTTTTCCCACTAGGTGGAGTAGATTACATAAATCAAATGATACCATTGTGTTATGTAATAAACCATGTCTTCAAAAAGACTATTTAAATTTAAGTTTTTTTAATGGTTTCACCTATAATTTTTATTGGTTTCACTTTACTTCTAACTATTGATTTATCATCCACTTGATCTTTTACTGGGGCTTCTAGTGGTCTTCTTCTGACATGACTAAACTACTTAAGGCGAGACTCTACCATCTTTTACACAATAGGTATTACCTTTACTTTTTTTCTAATGCATTCATTCCAAATTCATTTAAGAAAAATTGATTGCAGAACACGACATGAAATCTCTGGTTTGGTCATACAATGTCAGACCAGTTGATCACATTCTAAAACAAACACAACCCTGATTTTCTCACCACATTTTTCTCTCACATCACTTTTTACAGTACTTCCCATATCATTGAGATCAATATTCACATGTCAACACTTTCTCTCACTTAATCACAACCATTAAAAAATGATGAAAAAAATGATGTGAAAGAAAAAAATGATGTGAGATCATCATTTTCCAACCATTAAAGCTATCAAAAACAATATGTCAGTGTCCACATAACACTATTATCGGCTAAAAATTCAGAAATAAAAACATACTGCAGGTGAAGACCAGCTTCCACATGAAAGTGCAAATGTAACCAAGGGCTCAGACCATTCCAGACCAAATATGCTTCGTGCTTTCACCTCATCATTTTTGGCAGCTTTTGGACAGGTCTGTCGCAGGAACCCAAGAAGAAAATTAAGGGATTAATTCTAATATATTTTTTGGACATTTAAAGCAGTGTAGAGCACAACAAAGGCTTCATAAAAGAAAGCAAGTCAACTTTATTATGTCTAAACTCTAAAATCAAAAGAAAGGACAAGATTACCGCACTTACAAACTTCAGGTGATAAGGCAGTCTCAAGATGAAATGCTCTATTGTAATTGCATTGAGCAACTGGCCCCCCACTACCATTGTTGCCTGACATATGCATGACCAAGTTTTAGTTAACTTGGGTGTTTATCTAGAGAGATATCATGACAGGACATTATATACTTAACAGTGGTTGTTGGAAACAAATATAAGAAGGTAGGAGCAAAAGGTGAAATGGCTTCTATCCAGCATTACAATAATTTAGCATCTTAACCAATTTCAGTATTTCACAAGGACACTCGGAATATGGCTTACTGTCAGGCCTCTGCCCACATTAGAATCTATTCTAGCATCAGAAGGAGCTCGTGCTCAGATTGACCTTTAACAGATTGAACAAACCAATACTTAATTCCAATATGATACATAGAACATTGATGGGATATGAGTAATTCTAGCATGCTCCTAGAACACAATTAATGCATACTCCAGAAAAGTTTTCCATCATTGATTTTAAACAAATTTACATAAATTTTAAGTCACTAATTTGTAATTAATGGTATAAATCTATTCTGAAGCACACATTAATAGTGTTCTAGGAGTATGTAATAATTTCTCGGTTGCCGTAGGGGGTGAAGGAGGAGGGAGAAATCATTGCATGCTCATGGAGCAGGAATGGGTCCAATTATGTCAGAATTAGTACTTTCTAGCAGCAAATAACAAACAATCACAAGTTAGACAGAAGAACACCAGGAAGCCTCTAACGTCCAAGTGGGATGTTAGCAAGTAATCTCCACTCAGATGAGAAGTACCACCAATGCTTCTGCTGCTTTGGATATTTTTGTTTAAACGAAAAATAATAATAATGTTGAGAATATTGACCAGATCATGGTACCTTCTGCATTAGTGCTACAACCATTTCAGGATGCTCAGGTATGCCGTGCTCTAAATATGCCTACAATATTGAAACCAAAATCGTTTAAGGCGTTGACTCTCAGCATATTAGGCAAGCAAAGATGACATCAAATTCGAATCTAGAACCTCTTCAATCTTGCATTGTAATGACATGTAGTAAATTAGTGACAGAAAGGTGTCTTACATTCAGCATGCAGGAATTATAAGTGTTTATCCAGAAAGCAAGTTTTTCTTGATGAGTAAGACCCTTCAAGTTCAGAGAAGCAAGCTTCCCAAGTAGGAACCTGAATATGTCTGCAAGATTAGATAGACACCCATAGTATCAAGTATCAACCTACAGTTAATAACCCTTCATAACTTACTTTAATCTATGGATCAAAAACACTGCATTTGTCGTTCGGTTGAGATCAATAGTGGAGGCTTTAACTTCACATAAATTCTTATATGGACCAACATCTCTTGTTTTCGATTCTGAGCAGATACCATAAGGATCACACAACTGATCCTTTTCCTTGCTGCATTGGTTGAAAGCTGTTGTAGAGCGGGAAGGCGTTTTCGATTCCCCAACCCCAAATTTGTCCTTGGATGTGCCAATTCTCACAAATATGCTAGACAAGCACTTGACAATATCCTCTGAAACTCTATTAGGTGTGCTATCAACTTCTAACACCCTATCATCTGATAAACTTGAGGAACTCTGAGCTCTTTCTTGATCTGCTAATCTCCAGTCCAGCTGGGCAAGCAAAAAAACCAATGTTAATATTTTTTGGTTTACATCATAGACTAGTTAATAATTATTGAAAAATTATGATTGTGGGGTTACTATTTACCTGTAACTTCAAGTGATCCATGCACTTCTCAGCTGATTCTTGTTTGAGTGGAGATTTCTTTACTGGAGTAATGACTTTGGCTGTTTTCTTTTCTGGAGATTGCTTATCTTTTACAAAGTTACTAAATGATTTATTCTCTTTTCCCCTTCCCTCTTCTGGGATAGATGACAATGAGTCTTGTTTTCTGTGCAATTGCTTCCCATTGAGTAGCTTCCCAGTGTGATCAGTGTCAATGTCAGAGGAGAATAATAGCTTTCTACTGGAAGCACTTCTGGCTAGAGAAGGCTGAGGCCTGGACATGGCAATTGAATTAAACTCACTTTGGGACAAGGATTTTGATCTTTGATGCTTGGAGCTTCTTATGGAGTTTTGGTCAATTGGGTCGTTCAAATTTTCTGCATTCCTCTTAGAGGAAATGTAGACAGCTTCCCGATATAGACCTTGTCTGAAATTCACAACCTGCTCTTCAAGTCGAACCACCTCCTCCTCCAACACTGCTACTTCAGCCAGAAGCTCTAATGTCTAAAATATGCATACACAGTTCTCATTACTTTCCATGTATCAAATAAAGTAAGAAAACAAAACAAAAACATAAAAACAAAACAGAACAAAACAAAAATAAAAACTTTGCTATAACTTAGATACAATGAATTCAATTGAGCCCTGACTTCATCTGGGCTTTTCTAAATTTATTGCCTGAAACACTTCAATCTATGTGATTGAACCCTCGTTTTAAATTGAGTTGCGGTCACAATTACATTGCGTTTACCACAATTGTGGACAATTGCGAGAAAATGTGATCACAATGGCGGTTATGATGCGATTGCGAAGACCACTTAAATCGCAATATTGTAGCAGTAATTACGGTTGTGGATGGCAATTTAAAACCATGGATTGATGATATTCCGTTGTCTCCTTTGGTGTTCCACCATAATTACCAAATTCTCTCAGCAATCCTGTGAACCACATACCAATTCATGGTACTTTGCAGTGTAAAGACAGTCTTAATGGTAAGAAGTGACAAATCATGTACTGGTACCTCGTACCTCGTACCAGTACCACATACTACTGCGAAGCTGGTAACTATGGTTCCATCTATGCACACAAGAGAAGGATGGAGAGAAATACTAACATATGGAGGGAGATAAGGAGGAAGACGAGGTAGAGCACCCAAAGGTCTTGTTAATGCTCTTTCTAAGGCTCTGTGCACATTCTCTTCATGTCTGAGCTTCCTCTTCAACTTATCTACCTGCATTAGCAAGTTTGAAAACATAACTAGTTAAGTTAGAGAATCAAAACTTGGAGTTGGATGAAAGAACAAAAGAATAAAATATCATTTGAGGAAGATTCAAATACATCTTGTATCAAAGCCATTTTCCTCTCTCGATTGGATCGACGCCCATTTTTCACGGTTTTCTGGGCAGCCATTGCTCTGCTACCTCGAGCTTCCATCTTGTCCTGCTTTGCGCACACATTCAGCAATAAACAAATCTATTATGACATAAAAACTTGATTTTCCTTCTTCAGGAAAAGAAGCCAAAAGGGAGGAAAAAAAAATAGAAAGATAAAAACTATTCGTTTCTTAAGAGAAGTTAAAGATTAAAGAAGCCAATTTTCAGATTTGGATAAAAAAAGCACACCTTTTTCTCAGTTAAGCAGGAGATTGCACAATCAATAAGAATGATTCCCAAAGATGATGAAAAATTCCATGCTTGTGTTGTGATTAAAGTAGCTCTTAGTTTATGCTTTGAAATCAAGCTTTTTCTTTTTCAAGTATTCAGAAACAGTATTGTTGGAAGCTTAAATGCTACAGAACCTCATTTTCATGGGAAACTAACAAACTTACATGGTCATTTCATTTGTTTCTTAAGATCTTGCAATCAAACACACACACGCACACACACACACACACACAGAGAATCATCAAAAACTTCTTTTTTGAACAAAAATGGAATCTAGAAGATGAAGAAGAAGAAGAAGAAGAAGAAGTTACTTTGCCATCATTTAAAGGAGCTTTCATTGAGTGAAGAGTGGTGCGTGCTCTGGTATTCATCTGTTATTTGACTTTCCCGGAAAACGAGAAAGAAAACAATGCAATCTAATAGCACTGCATCATAACATAGATATAAAAAAAAATGTACAAGTTATGGTATAAAGCAAAATTGCAAAGCGGGAAGCAATGATACCAAAAAAAGATGCAGATAAGAAGAGACCCTTCTGAGAACGAGTCAGAGAAAGAGAAAGAGAAGAAGAAAAGCACAGAGAGAGATAGAGAAATGAAGATTTCATACAATTCACAGAGCGGGAAACTTGAAAGAAACAAAGGGAGACTCAGGAACACAAAGTGCCAGCTTCTGCAACAAAATGGTTTGTGTTTTGTATATTATTATTATTATTATTGCAAATCTCGAACAGAGTAAAAACAGTAACAAAAGACCACAGCAGCAGAAGAAGAAGCAAAACGACGAGGTTGTCAAGCTTCTTGCCTCGACCAAGAGAAGCGTTCCAGTTGTTTTGAGTGGAGTACCTACCAACTTGATATTGAATGGAAGTAGGTAACGATAAAAATAAAAAATATATATATAGGGGATTTACATGTTACTTGATAGATTGGGAGAAATTCTAATACATCATATTTTCACACATATTTACAAAACGTTACTTAAGGATAAATGATTGTTTATAATGAACGGATTTAGTAAAATTCTTTTTTTTTTATTTCTATAAAATTTTGTTTTTTATATGTAAAAATAACGTGTTATATTTACAGTATACACAAGAATATCTTTAGATTTAATATTGAGTTGTTGATTATTTATTAAATATTAAATTGATAATAAATATTTAAAAATAATTAATAATTAATAAAATATTTGATAATTTATTTTGAATATTGAATATGAATATTAAAAAAGAAGAGTATCATATAAATTTTCTAAAAAATATTAAGAAATTTATTATTTAAATACTTAAAATACAATATTATGACCATACCTCACTCGCATCTATACGTAGGAGTGTTAACGAAGTGCTAACCCATTCGAGTTGGTATATTTCGGTAGCCAATTTTTCTATGTTAATTTTAGTCATATTTTATTAGTCAGGTTCAATCCAACCCATTTAACTAAATATAGATATTATATAAGTACATCCAAATTCATTGATTCGACCATCCTGGATTCAAATTCATTCAATTATTTTTAATTTGTGTTCATTTTTACTGACTCAACCCATCCATTTTGACACTCTTATCTATATGGTACATATATTATAATTTACACATAATATAGGATAATATTTAACCACATTCATATCAAAAGACATTATCCACCCAAATTTCGTATATTAGGTGTAAAAATCTCATTTTCCATCAAATAAATAAGATTGCAGTGTACTCACTCGTCGCTAGTTCACTACCTCATATAAGTTACATGTATAATATGGACCATTAAGAAAAAATTACCCCATAACTATGGTGTTATTTATTGACGACTTACATGAAAGTATAAGAAGAGTGTGTTTAAGTTTGTACAATTACCATTGTTCTTTATTATTTTGCTTCACCACTTCTGTATCTTTGGTATGCTACTATATATGCTCTCTCTATATTTATTGTTTATTGTTTATTGTTTATTGTTTAATGATTTATTTTTCTTGTAGTTTTAAATAGAATAATACTTTTTACATATTTATACACATTTATTTTATATATATAATTTTTTATCATTTAATTATAATTAATTCAATTAAAACTTTTATAATATTTGTATTTTAATTCTAACACCTATGCAAATTTAAGAGATATAAAAAGACAGATAACGTGTATAACACATTTTCCTTCAAATATTCAGGTTTTTAATTAAAAAAAATTAATTTACTCCACGAGCATGTTTTCAGAGTGGCGGGGAGCTGGCAAAGGGGAGAGAGGAATGTGATTGTCTGAGTGTACACTTTTTGCCTTTGGCCTTGTGTGTGAACTGTGAATTGTGAAAGTGAGTGTGACAACCCGCTTTCATAATGAATTAACGTGCGACCCACCTTCGACCCTCTTATTCTCTCCCTCTGTTTTCCATTGTTTTGGCAACTTCTCCTTTCTTTTGTTTTTCATTGCATTCTATCCCATATTCCCCACATTAAGCGGTAGTGATAAATTCTAAATACTAATAATAGTGTAGCCACCTTCACATTCTTGTTTTCTTTATATTCTCATATTGTTCTGGACTTTGGAGCAGATCGATTGAACTATTTAAATCGTTTGGTAACATGAATAGTTATTAGTATTATTAAGAATCTAGTTATATTCTTTTCCCCCAAGAATTCGGAAAAGGATATAGGAGAAGAGAAAAAGCACACGATGACAAAAGAGAAGAGACACGTCCTAAGTAATTTTCACTAAAGATATCTTATTCACTATGTCATTACATTCATTGATATACATTTAAAGCAAGCAGATTAATAAACTAAAAAATTATAGCATGTTTAAATTATAGTTTACATCACCAAACCCTAGTTTGAGATATGTAAATTGAGTTTTATTCACAAATACCATATTTGACAAAATTATTATTAGGTTGTATTTGAATATGAATTTAAGTTTTAAATCATAATTTGAGTGTGAGTGAAAAAAATATTAATATTTTTTCACTTAATCAAATTATAATTTGCAAACTATAATTCAAACGTGCTATTAATGCAACCGCAGGTCACTTGGCTAGTATAATTCCTTTTCCGATAGAAAACGCAGTGAATTGATTTCCCATTGAAATCTAATATTATGATTTATCAATGTCAAGTTAAGAACTTTTTAAACAAGTTTAACCTCTCCAAGGACTTTTGGCTCTTCTAGTTTTCAATTTTTGGCTTTTTCATTTTTCACTTTTCTTACTGAAAGATAAAAATTCCCTACTTTTACTTTAGCTTTGTTAAAACAGTAATTACAAAGAAATAAAAGGAGCAACCAACAGGTGAATGAAAGAATTGAGTGGACTTTGTCAGGGCATGTGATAACAACTAAACTTTGAAAGGCATCGTCCTCAAGTACCACCAGCCAAAGTCTAGAGGGACCATCAAGACAAATAATTTATTCACATAAGTGTCCATATTAATTAATCATAAGCAGATCATTATGAAGGCGATACATGCTTTTCCATTTCCTTATTGATATCCAAGATCTGATCGATAGCTTATTCAAAGAGCATTAACTAAGTCTAAAATGCCTATTGAAGTAACCGAGCCAACGTGCTATTTATTTAAGACTGAATTATGAGCCAAACCAATGTCCAACTTTCACCACGCAAGTGCCATATGTACTGTTTCTGGTTTTTCGTACCAGTTTTAAAGGGTGGAGCGCTCGAGCACCCCTTTTCATTGGACAAAAGTTTAACATTTTAAGAATTTTATTAGTTTTTAAATACTAAAACTTAAAACAAAAAAATAATAATACAAAGACACACAAACTCGACCGCACAATATATATATATATATAGGGATATATCTAGTGAGATGAATTTTTATTGTGAAAAAATAAGAGGAGTAAATCTTGATCATATAATCATACATAAATTGTCAAAATTAAAAGTTATTTGAAGGTCATGTGACTACTTAAAAAAGTCATATATATTTATGTTATAATCTTGACCATTCATGTAAGATCTAATGGTCAAGATTCACTTTTCTCACCTCTCACAATAAACACTCTTCTCACCTGATATACATCATATATATATATAAGATCTTACTCAGGTGAGAGAAGTGTTTATTGTGAGAGGTGAGAGGAGTGAATCTTGACCATTGGATCTTTCATGAATGGTCAAGATTAGAAGATAAATACATGTAACTTTTTTAAGTGATCACATGATTTTTAAATAACTTTTAATCTTGACCATCCATGTATGGTTGTATGGTCAAGATTTACTCCTCTCACCCTCTCACAATAAAAATTTCTCTCACTAGATATGTCTCCTATATATATATATATTAGGCATATTTAGTGAGAAGAGTTTTTATTGTACGAGGCTGAGACGAGTAAATATTGACCATACAACCATACATAGATGGTCAAGATTAAAAGTTACTTAAAGGTTATGTGACTACTTAAAAAAGTCACATACATTTATGTTCTAATATTGACCATTTATGTAAGATCCAATAGTTAAGATTCACTCTTCTCACCTCTTACAATAAATACTTTCCTCACTATATACGCTTCACACACACACACACACACACACACACATATATATAGGGCATATCTAGTGAAAGAAGTTTTTATTATGAAAGGATAAAAGGAATAAATCTTGATCGTACAACCATACATGGATGATCAAAATTAAAAGTTACTTAAAGATTATGTGACCACTTAAAAAAGTCACATGCATTTATGTTCTAATCTTGACCATTCATGTAAGACCCAATGATCAAGAGTCACTCTTTTCATCAGGTGAGAAAAGTGTTTATTGTAAGAGCTAGCATATCTAGTGAGAGGAGTGTTTATTGTAAGAGGTGAGAAGAGTGAATCTTGATCATTGGGTCTTACATGAATGATCAAGATTAGAACATAACTGCATGTGACTTTTTTAAGTAGTCATATGACCTTTAAGTAACTTTTGATCTTAATTATCCATGTATAGTTGTATGGTCAAGATTTACTTCTCTCACCCTCTCACAATAAAAACTTCTCTCATTAAATATGTCATATATATATATATATATATATATGTGTGTGTGTGTGTGTGTATGTGTATATATATATATATGTGTGTGTGTGTGTGTGTGTGTGTGTGTGTGTGTATAGAGTATATTGTGATTTGCATTAATGAATAGATCAATATTTTTTTTACATAAGTAGTTGATTTGAGAAATCTATAGATTTCAACCAGTAAATAACTCACACGTGAAGGAAGGGAAAAGAGTGGATGTGGGATTCAATCCGAAGTCCTTGCATTCACTTGCAAAGAATTTCACTAAGTAAGTTAGTTGTCACCTTCAAATCATCATTAAGTTTACAAAAGTTTGGCATCTAATAAAAAATTGTTTATGAATTTATTGGCTTGTAGTTATTTTCAACATTATCCATTAAATATTAGGGTAAATTATACTTTATATCCATGTAATTTCACCATTTTTCAAATAACCCCCTTAATTTTTTTTTTGTGTCACTTAACCCCTCAACAATTTTGGATTAAATTGAAAATTTAACTTTTCAGTTAATTTTAATGTCATTTGCTGTTTTTTTTACACTTTACCATATATAGTTTGATACTTTCTCAACCCACCTTCATAAAGTTTTTTTTTTACTATTTGTTTTACACTTTCTCAACCCATCTTCTTAAAGTTTATTTTTTATCACTAAATTTCCCTACAAAGACTTCTGTTATCATTAACTTGCATATAAAGTGCAATATAGTGAATGCAGTACACAAAAAACATGTGTAGTAGCTATGATGCATTTCAATGATGAAGAGATAGGATATACTATCATTAACTTGTAGAAGATCTGCTATCACTAACTCACAAAGACTTATGTTATCATTTACCCTCAAACAAAGTACAATATAGTAAATGCAAAAGTGTGCATACACACCTATTTGATGTTGGGACAGACTTATATGTAAGGGTGGGGTGCACTAAAATCCAAAAATTTCTTATTCATAGTTTCTCATATATGCACCCCCCATAAAGTTAATTTTGCCCCCATCTTCTAAAATTTTAAAGCATAGCACCCCCAATAAAACTTCTCTAGTTCCACCCTTGATATGATGCATGTAAATGATGAAAAGGCATGATCTGCTATCATATTAGTATTGGGAATTCAAGTGTGAGTTTCAAGTCGGTATGTGAGTAAAAGAAGTCTCATGTTGTTAAGGAATAAACAAAGTGAGGACTTCATAAGTGAATGGAATCATGACTTAATGTCTTATGGTTTTAGGATAAAACGTAGTGTTAGCCCACTTTGGTGTTCCTCTTTCAATCCAATGGTTTCAGATCTCTCCAGTGTTTTGGGCTCCTTTATTTCTAACTACTGGTATCATAGTTGATGGTTCAGTTAGGACAAGTACTTTATCATGGTTGTTGGTATTCTCATAGTTTGATGCCGCCATTGTATAGTTATTCTCATAGTTTAATGCTGCCATTGTATAAAAGGCCAACTTTGGCAAGATGTTTGACCTATTACTTTGCTCGAGGGAGAAAGTCCTTTATGTGTGGTGTCCTTATATGTAGACTCGCACTTGAGGGAGCGTATTCACATGGTTTGATGCCACTATTGTATAAAAGGCCAACTTAGGTAAGACACTTTAACTCATTACTTTGCTCAAGGGAGAGTGTCATTTGTGTATGGTGTCCTTATATGCGAACTCGCACTTGAGGGGGAGATTGTTGGGAGTTTAAGTATGAGTTACAAGTATATATCTGAGTAACAAAAGTCTCACATTGTTAAGGAATGGATGAAGTAATGAGTTTATAACTGGATGGATCTATGAACTTAATGTCTTAAGATCTTAGGTCAATAAGTGATGTTAGCCCACTTTGGTTCTCCTCTTTTAGTCCATTGGTTTCAAATCTCTTCAATATTTTAGACTCCCCTCTTTCTTATAAGTGATATCAAAGCCAATTTTTTTAATTCTGGCAAGTACTTTGTCATGGTTGTTGGTGTTTATATGGTTGGTTCTGCCTTTGGAGAAAAAAAACCAACTTTGATAAGACTATTAACTCATTTCTCCACTCAAGGAAGAGTGTCCTTTTGTGTGGTGTCCTTGTATTTGGATTCGCAGTTGAGGGCGAGATTATAGAAAATTCAAATGTGAGTTCTAAGTGTATATATGTAGGTAAAAGAAGTCTCACTTTATTAAAAAAATGAATAAATTAAAAACTTCATAAGTAGATGGACACATGAACATACTTTCTAAAGGTTTTTGGTCAAGTCCCTCACTTAACCTGTAAAAGAATATCTCCAATATTTTAGACTCTCCTTTTCTTAAACTTGTAACACCACCTTAAACTAAAGTTGAGGAAAGTTAAGTGAAATATATATATAGAGTTAAGGAGGATTAATTATATGAAAAAGAATGAAAATGCAGGAGGTATAAACTGTAATTTACCTTAAATATTAAGTGGCTAAATATTAAATATATTGCCAGAAAAATGAACCATAGATCACTTATCATTTATCTAAATTCTTTATTATTAATCCACATCTAGTAGCGTACTTGATTCTCTACTTGTTGGGAAATAAAATTTATCATTTTGAACCTAGAAAAAGGAATGTATCGATTTTTTTTTTGGTGCAAGCAATGTATCAATTATCTTTAAAGGAAAAAAATATTTTAAATCTAACATTAAACTTCACTTTCATGGGAGAGAAAAGAATTTGCATTTCTTGATATATTCAAATGTTTGTTACCTTGCAAGTAGTGAGCCAGTTAACTAGAATGGCGTATTTATTATTCGCCGAAGCAACATTGCAAATAATTGCTGGATCGGATGGGAGACACAAGATTAAGAAGCAAGCAACGTGGTCAGTAAATCTGCTCAGATGCTGCAATACTTTTATATTTAAAATGATTAATACTATTCTCAAATAATTAATAGTAATATCATCAATTAACTGTACGCACGATCTGCCAGAAAATGTGTCTTGCTTCTGGAAATGTTTTGTGTCTGCTTATCGGTGGCTTGTACTGATTTCTTCACCTTGCAACAACCAGAAAATACATGGAAAGGATTTTTTTTTATAAGAAAAAAGGGATACCAATGTCATAGACTGCTTCCTAGTGTAACTGGTCAAAATGGGTTAGTACATTCAATCGAGTCGAGTTCGTTGAGTTGAGCTAAATATGTTTCGCATTATTATTTTGTTGACACCCAACTCATTGCAGACTATGAGTTTGGTTGATTGGCCCATTAACTCAATAATTTTTTTATTTTTTAAAAAATAATTAATTTAATTTAAAAATTTTAAATTAGTAAAAAATAAAAAATTTGGGTAATTTAATTTTTTATCAATAATAAATAAATTAGATAACGAGTCTAATTATTAATTGAGTTTTAATTTTTTAAAAAATAATTGTTTTTTTGTGATTGTTCAGATACAACTAAAAAGTGTATACCACTAATAACATCTCATAATCTTTTAATATTATTTTAACACATAAGAAAATAAAGTCAAATCATTAATTCATATAATAGGAATATTTTATAAATTTTTATTTGTTAGACTATTTAATTAATAATTTTATAAACAAATTAAAAAAGGTTTGCTCGGACGTCCTGTACCTACCAAATCTGGACGGCGACAACATTGAGTTCCATGGCAAAATTGAATTCTCAGGTGTTGAGATTTGGGTAAGCATTTTCCTTTGTTTGCTTGGTAGTAGTTGGTTGAAAACTGTGCTCCTCAACTTCATATGGTAGCTCTGCGAAAAATTTCTAGCACCTTACTCTCTCGCTCAAGACCCCATCCTCTCTCTCTCAACTTCTCTTCCTCCGAACAATGACTTCCAAGATTTTTGTTAAAGGTACACTTTTTTTGGGAACTCTCTCTCACGTTCCTCTTCGGTGCCTGATTTTTAGTATTTTGAAGCCTAGGCTAGAAACAATTCAAGTTTTATTTTTCACAGTTGCTTTCTCATTACCTTCAATTCTGCACTAGCAATTATTTCAATTATTGAAAAACATAGAACAATATTACATTTTTCTAACTGCCAGACTGAGTACTATCGTGCGCCATTAGTTTTAGCATATGAATCAAATAAATCGATGGCTTAATTGAACATGTTTTGTTTTTTACAAATTTGCAAAACAATCCTTAATGGAAGTCTAGCAAATAAAAATTTACAAAACATCCATATTACGTAGATTGATGACTTGAATTTATTTGCTTATATGTTAAAATAGTATTAGGAGATTATGATATGTCACTGGTGACACTCACTTTTTAGTTGTACTAGAATAATTATCTAATTTTTTTTAGATGTATATTATTATATTAGATTAAAAAATAATTAAAATTTGAGTCATTGGTCTAACAGGCTAGCCCGACCTGAAGATAATCCAACCCGAAGATAGTCAGCCCAATTTCAAGTCAAGCTAGATGGGATTGAATCACATCTGATCAAATTAAGTTTAAATTTTAAATTTTTTAACTCAACTCATTTTTTATCAACTTATCAATATCAACTCATTTTGATAGCTCTACCTCCGATAATGGCAGGAAAAAGAAAACAACGGCCAAATGACAGAGTAAGTTGGCATGCCCAAAATTTTCTTCCATTATAGAAGATTTTTCCTTATTGTTCTCACTTCTCTCCATCTCTTTGTACCTTTAAATTTATTAGCAGGATGGCCAATTAATTAATATGTCAGATCCAAAAATACTTAATTAGTAAAAGAAAAAGTTTGTATGCATTAGATTAGATAAATCCTGAAGTACGAGTAAATGTACATAGAAGAAGATATAAAGAGAAAATTATTGTTTGGTAATAATATATAAGGTTTTGGTAAAGTGTGTCCTAAGAATTTAAAATAATTTTTTTATAAAATATAGAGTATTTAATGTATTAAAAATTAAAAAAAAAACTCAACCTTTTATGTATAATTTTCTATTTTAGATTCCTTAATAAATTCCTTGAAATACTTTTTAGAAAAATCCTAATACATATCATATATTAGTTTCGAAGGTCATGTAACGTATTACATATCATATATTAGAAAGAAGTAAGCTATCACTTTTTGACAGAATCTGAATAAAAGTTTATAAAAAATCAGGTAGGATTATATATAAATTAGGAGTGTAAATTAGTTCAGATAACTCGACCAACTTGATTAATCTGAACTGAACTAATTAAATTGGTTCGGTTTGATTTGAGAATATTGATTAGTTCAAGTAAAATTCAGACCAATTAAAACTTAATTGATTTAGTTCTCAAATTTAAAATTTTAAAATCAAATCAAACCAAACCAAAACTATATATTTATATATTTTATTATTATTATTATTATTATTATTATTATTATTATTATTATTATTATTATTATTAATTTATGCTACAACCTTTTTTTACTACTATTTGTTGTTTTGACTTTTTGTAATACTTTCCTAGTTCCCAACCCCGAAAACATCGTCTTCGTCTAACGCAGAAGGCCAGAAAACTCATCTATCAAAATATTCAATTCTGCTTACCTGCACCGCAGTTCACTGTAGGTTCTGCTTCACCACAGCTCAGGCAAGATCTGTTTCGCCACAGCTCGGGCCGCGTCATTCGTCCAACGCAGAAAGAGACACTAGTGTTTTAACTCTATTACTAATAATTAGTCATGGTTTGCATAATTACTAATTTTCTAACTTATTTCATTATCAGTTTCTTAAATAAGTTGGTTAGATTATAAAATTAATTCTAGTCAATATTAGGCATAGTATATATTAAAAAATTAAAAAATCAACAACTGTTTGATGACATCCCCAGCTCATTCAGCAATTGTCTGAGCTTGAAAAATTTGTTTTTGGCCAAGAATATGCTATCAGGTGCTATTCCAAAAACTTTTGGAGAGGTGAGAGGCTTGGAAACTTTGGATCTTTCCTCTAACCAACTCTCTGGAACCATTCCTATTGAGCTTCAAAATCTACATATCTTTCAATTTTTGAACCTATCTTATAATGATTTTAAAAGGAACCATTTCTAGTGGTGGAGTTTTTCAAAATCTTTCTGCTGTCCATTTAGAAGGTAATAAAAAACTTTACTTGCATTTTGTATGTGAGCCTTGTAACACTCTAAAAATTGTTTGTTTTATAATAAATAGTCATTTTATAATATTTGTAATTTTTGTGAATTTTTTTGGATTTTTCTAAAACTATTTATTATTTTAATATATTTCTTAATTTATGTGCGCACTGAGCGGAGCTGAAAAAATGAAATATTTCCCCCGAGGCTGATAAACTTTGAATTGTGGAAACGTCGACGAGGGATCTTACTAAATCCGAGGCCGAACACAATTTACGAGGTTATATTTTTTGAGATTTTATCTAATAAATAAAATCGCGGTATGTTCTGTTAAATAAAAATTTTACAGTACACTCTATTATCCATTGGACAATACATACTGGCTTAGTAAACTGTAACAATTGTCCATTGAGTAATAGCTTGTAGTAAAAATCATATTATCTTATCTAGAAATCTACTTTATGTCCTATATCAAGTTGACTTTTACAAAAAAAGCTAACAAAGCTTCTCAAGGAAGCTTTGCACCAAGCTTCTAGAGGAAGCTTCCCTCCTCCTCTCTCCCATGCAGCTCCACGACAACGTAGAGGGAAATGTGACAAATTTTGTCACATTTTCACTAATATCACATATTCATTTCATTTTTCAAAAACCCTAAACACTTTTCTAACACTTTCTCTCTCTACACTTCTCTTTTCTCATTTTTCTCTCAAGCTTTTTCTCTTTCTTCTCTCTTCTTCTTCCCACGGCAGTCACATCCTTCCACCCTCCATGCTTGTTTGATTTTCAAGCTCACATTTTGGTTGAATCTACATCTTGATTGGAAGACTTTCTTTCTTGTTAGAATCATCTTCAAGGAGCTCACCCATTCTCTCCATTTTCTCTTCTCTTCCACGCCCAAGACACCATTTTTAGCCACCCACATTTTATTGCTCAACCAACCTTGTTTCTTACATATTCTCATCATCTAGAACATTTTCTCTTTTGTGACCACCTCTTGAATCCACCATTTTCATCTTCTTCCATCAAGCTTTAAAGCTTAAAACTTTGAGGTAAAAGTTCATAACTTTTCCATCTTCTCTTCTCATTTCCATGATTATTGGTCATCTTTGTGACCAAGAACTCCTTTTTTATGGTTTGATTTATTTATTGTGAAAGTTTGATGTCCTAGGGTTTTGGTGGTGGTGGACCTCGAAATCTACAAAGAGTTTCAAGGAAGTTCTTTTCTTGTTTTCTCTTTCGGTAAGAGGGAGATGATCCTCTTCAACCTATCTTGGTGGTGAGGAAACGTTTTTGGTGTTGTTGATGAGGAATCCATGTTGGATTGCTCTCTTTGTTGTATTGTTCTTTATGATTTTGTAACTATTTTAACTTGTATGAATTTATTGATTGTCATTGTGTACCTTGCTGATCATGGTTAAAATTTTGTAGTAAGTTGTAGAGATAATTAATCAAGTGAATAGCAATTAATGGAGTAATGAAAAATTTGGGTTCTTGCCCCTTTGGGAGGCTCACGGCCTCTAGGGCCTTTTTGGGTCCAAGTATGTAATTTGGTGTAATCTTGGAACTCAAGAAATTAAGTATTAAGTAATTAATAATGTGATGGAAAGGAATTCATTTGATGACCTAGAGTGATTTTTAAACTTAAGGGAAGAACAAGAGTGAATGTGAGACTTGAGAATCTTCGAATAATGATCTAAGTGAATATGGTTAAAATTAAGTAAAGAACTTAGCTAATTAAGAGAAATAAAGATCTAATGAGAATTCCTCTAGAGAAAGATTTCATAAAAAATGTTAAATTAAAGTAAAACTTCATAATAAACCTTTAAAAGTGTATTGTCTCATTTGAGAATTTGATAATATGTTATTATGGGTCCATAAGTGGGACCAAAATTCTGTTGATGATTAACTTGGCCAAATTATGGCATGTTATAGGATGAGTATATCATTGTTGAATATACATGAATATGCATTGAGTTATCATGCATTGTGAAGGTCCGGTGGACTATTGTTAAGGCCATGTTGTCTAGGAGATTGAATCATACCTATGTGCTGGTGCGAATAGACTAGTGTAGGTCATAATGTTGTCCTTGGGGGCGTCGGGGTGCGAGTGTCTCACAATGGTCAATTGGTAGCTCCTCTGGGCCGTGGGATAGACCGATGCAAACGCACCGACGATTTGGACCGAGACACTGTCCTATATCGCGATCTAGCGTAGAATGTCTTGTACAATGCCATAATGTGCACATTGATAAATTGAGAAATTATAGCACTTGTTGGCTGCGATAGCCGAGTTACAGACATGTCTCCTGATCATTCTCTCTGATGTTTGTGTTTAGCTCCATGGAGTAGGATTTCGATATCATGTGCACGTGCATAGTGAGTCAACATATTATTTGGCATTTATTCATATGATGATTGGAACTGTTGTCTTATTGATGCTATAATTGCTTGGATTTGTTAAGTTATTTACTATTTGCATCTTGATGCTGCTTATTATTCTTACAATACTATGTGGGCGTCCTGCACCATTCTGTTTCTTTACTGCCATAATTGGTACTGAATGTAGGATGTCTCACATTTTTTCTATATTTCTGCTATTCTATTTATTTATGTGTCTCTCTGAATACGTTGGTGAAGAAGGGGAAATGCACGAATTCCCTAGCTTCTGGCCTGATTTTGATTAGTTTCCTGTTTGGACATGGCGTCCCGTTCGCGTGTTTTTTGTGTTATGTGAGATTAACTTTTCATGGAGGTCCGGACTGCTGGCACATCAATCTGAGTATGGATCGTTGCGTCTACCTCGGAGACGTGACTGTGCCTCTGGCTTGGGGATATTATAATCTACCCGTCTTTACTTTTAATGCTCACTTGCATTTAGAGTTTTACTTGCCTATACGTGATATGTGGGGTGAGCGCTATTACTCCCCACAAGAAGATTCGTTTTTATCCTCTGCACAAGCCCCCCGCTCGTAACTCGATTGCTCTGATGAGGAAGACCCTGAGGAGGATCCATCTACGGTTCCTTCTTATTCGCTTTAGGGGCTGATGCTGTTGGTAGCCACTGATGGCTATCTGTAAATCTTTTGGGAGCCTGATGTTTTATTCTTTTGGTGGGCTGTATATGTGTAATTACTTTGGGGCATGTAAAACTTCTACTTTTTGTATATTTGATGATGTATCTAAAGAAGTATGATACAAGTATATACATAAGTATGATGTATGAATGTATGATTTACTTCTCATGTTACTTTCTGTTGTAACCATGTATTATTTTATTTTATAACAAAAAAAAAGAATTCGCTAAATTATTTATATGATTACAACTAAACAGACTTATTTATATTATAATGAACTAGGTCTTAGTTTATACATTTTGTTTCCGTTTCGTGGTTATGGTGTGACGTTCCCTCCTCAAAAAGGGGCGTTACAAGCCTCATAGCCATGGAAGAAAGCATGTTAGACATTACATCATCATAGCTAAAGTGGTAGCTATAGTGGTAACACTATATTATGTCTGACAATTTGCTTGCTATTATACATAAAGACCAGAAAAGTGAAGGTAATAGCAACAACATCATCTGAACTTGGAAGTTTGGATGAATTGACTTTAAATGCTCTAATACTGACTATAAAAATAATGAATTTCTAGATATGGTTTATGAGTACTTAAGTAATGGGAGCTTGGAAGTTTGGATTAAGGGAAAGAGAAAGCATGCAAACGAAAATAGGTTGAACCTTATGGAGAGACTAAATATAGATATTGATAGTGCTTGTGCATTGAATTACTTGCACAATGATAGTGAAGTTCCTATTGTGCATTATGATTTGAAGCCCAACAACATTCTCTTGGATGAAGATATGACTGCAAAGGTTGGAGACTTTGGATTCGTTAGGTTGCTGATTCAAAGTTCAACTAATCAAGTCTCCATTAGCTCTCTTTCTTTCACCCTTTGGCTCTGGATACCTTCTATGGTATATAAAAACTCCATCTTCCGATCATGGAGAATGGAGATCCACAACTAACTTCCACTTTGTCTTCCACTGCAAATCGATTTGTATTGCAGACTTCTTCCAATCCTGTTTCTTTCAAGCTCGATGAAGAAAACTATCTGCCATGGAAGCAGCAAACGCTTGCTAACATAAATGCTTCAAGCTCCATAAGTACATAGCAGGAGCAAATCATGTTCCAAAGAAGTATGATTCAGTTGCAAATAAAGACTTTCCGTCTAAGTCAAACTATAAAAATTATTCAGGTGAGAATTATTGCATAGCACAATTAATATTTTTTGAGCTTAAATGCAGTTATATAGATTACTATTAAATGAATATAGGAAGATGATTTACTTACGGAGGTGTATTTTTAACTTAACTTTAAGGATATGAGAGATGTACTCTTAAGATCTTTTAAGGATAAATTTAGTGTGTGTTTGGATAAATAATTTTGAAAGAGTAATGTATTTGTTGAGAGGAATTAAAATGCTTTAGAATAAAATAAAATTGTTTGGATGTTAAATAACAAGATTTTAAAAATGATGGGAATTTTTATCGAGTATTTTTTTTAACTTGAGAAGGAGAATTTAAAATGACACCTGTTGAGAGAGGATTTGAAAAAAAAAAAATTCTCTTTCCTTTCTCTCTATCCACTACGGGTGGAAATAGGCCAAATTGTCCGTTAGGGGCTTATGACCTGACTTACTTGAGGTCTAGTCTGACCTAACCTGTTTACTAAACAAGTTAGGCCAAGACTTTTTTAAAAGTCTGTTTAACTAAAAAGGCCAAACCTTAGACCATGTAATAAGTCTTTTAAGCTTGGTAGACTGACCTGACCTATTTAATTATATATAATATAATATTAATTATTATAATAATTATAATTATAATTATTAATTTATTATAATATATTAATATATTTTTAATTAAATTTTAATAAAAATTAATAACTAAAACTTAAGTTAGTAAGTTAGAATAGAAATAACATATTTATTAATATATTTAATATAATATATTTATTAGAATGAAAATAATAAGTTAACACTTACCCCCTACTTTTATAAATGCTCACTACTTTCTTCCTATAATCTTTGGTCGATGTGGGACTTGAAAGACTAGAGTAAGAAAGTGAACAACTTAGTATATCTCTAAATCCCACATCGACCAAAGATTAGAGTAAGAAAGTGGTGAACATTTATAAAATTAGAAGGTGAGTGTTAAATTATAACAAAGGCCTATTAGCTTTGAGTAGGCCCGTTGGCTCATTTCAAGGTTTAGGTCTGTTAACCTATGTAAAGACATATTGACTTATTTAAAGGTAGATCTGTTAGCCTATATAAAGGTCTATTGACCTATTTTAAAATTGGTCTGTTAGCCTATTTAAAAGCCTTATTACAAAGTAGATCTTTAATTAGGCTTTCAGGTCAGGTCAGACCTTAAAAATTGGCCTATTATAGGCTCACAACTCAGGCTCAAGCCTTATAATTGAGATACATACCAGGCTATTTAAACCAAAACCTAACTTGACCTGACCTGACCTATTTTCACCGGTACTATCCACAAAACATATTCGAACTCTTATCTTACTCCTCTCTTTCTCTCTCTTGACACTACGCACAAAACAGGTTCAAAACCAAGACGACGACAACGTCAACATCAGCAAGATCGCCAGCGACACCAGGCACAATGAGATAGACGTTGTCGCGTTTTTTAGCACGAGTTATAAACAATGTTGTGTTCAACTGTAATGGCGTTGAACATTGGTGAGCGACGAGATCTCACCTCACGTGCCACCAAAACTCCATCACGAGCCTATTTTTTCCTCCATCATAGTCATCAACGGAGAAAGGAAGCCATTGAAGCAAATGAAGAATGGTGGATTTCTATGACTTCCTTTCATTCTCGTCAACAGTGACAGAGGATGATAGCTTCTCCAACAGACCCTTCTAGACCAACTTGGTCGTTCTTAACGAAGCATGCGTTACTCTAGCCATCATCGGCATTGTTCTCTCACATGCTGACGTGGTAAATCCTATTCTAGTAGCAATAGCGAACGCGCCAGAATTGACTCCACCGACGGTGTGCCTCGACATCATGGAAGACATGGCTAGATCTAAATCCAAATCTGTGTACTGCAAATCACAACATGAATTTTATTTTATTTTTTTATTTTTTATTCTTTTATTATGTTTTACAATATTAATAATGAAATATCAATTTCATGAATTTTTATCTAAATACATAATTTTATAAATGAAGGGAATTAAATTGTATCAATTGAATTTTATTGTGTTTTAAATTCTCTAAAATTTTGAAATGATGTATCCGAACACAACCTTAATCTCTATTGACACAAAATTGACTTGAAGATATATTTATTGAGACAAAAAAGATTAAATGCATTTTATTTCTCTAATTTATTACTCTTATAGTACTTTTCACCCTAATTTAAATAATTGAACACATTACATCTTAATTTGATATTATTTATTGTGTTTTTTCTTTTTTTTATTAAAATTGTTTTATTTAAAAACAATTAATATAAATAGTCAAATTTCCCCCCTCTTATTTTCTTTATTTCCCCTAGTGTTACACTATTCTTGCAATGCCATTGCAACAGCCTATAAATGAAGAATAGGAGCACCATTGCTACAATGAACGAGAACCAAATTAATAGAGCTTTATTGGTAGCGTAAGGCTTAGAGGCCTTCCTTTTGATTTCCAAGCTTTAATGCATTTCGTATATTTTATCTACACTAAAAAGAAAACTAGCTAGAGCCAAAAAGATTTTTTTCCAAATATGTCTGCAAAAATGCAATTAAAGTTGCATGAGCCATAAATAGAAAATTACTATATCTGTCCCTTCATAATTTGAGGGCAAAATTTAGAAAAGTTGAAATAAAACCAGTGTTTTTACGTGGCTTTTCTTTTCCCAAGTTCATCATATCTTGGTCAAGTAAGCTATTTGCATCTATCTAATAGCTTCTTTGTGTGTGTATCAGGAGTGTAAATTAATTTGGATGATCTGACGAAGCTGAAAAAATTGAATCGAATTAATTAATTTGATTTGATTTGATTTGAGTAATCAAGCCTAATCGAGTAAAATTCAATTAGAACCAACTCGATCAAAACCAATTAGGATTAGTTCTATTCTCGATCTCTATGATTTATAACTTGAATCAAATCGAACTCACTCTATTAGAGTTTTTTAATTGTTTTTTATTTTTTTATGAACTCAAACTAATCCAATCCGACCCAATCTTGTTTTCATGATTTTTCTTTATTATTTTTTTATTTTTTTATTTTTCGTTATATTTTTATGAGAATTCTCTTGCTTGTAGATCTGATCCAAACCAACTTGTTTCTCATTAATTTAGTTCGACCCAAATTTCTCAACCAAAAAATATAAAACTTGAACCAAATTAAATCAATCACTTTTGATCGATTTAAATTTTTTTATACCCAAACCTGAATCAACATGTCTCGATTATACCCCTATTATCTATAAAACCAAGTATTCATGACGATTTGAAGGTGGGTAATAAGGAGGGCCTATGTGAAATTATTTGTCAATTGTATATTTATGATAGGGTGTTGTAGATTGCATTACAAGGGTGGTGTAGCAGGAAGAAATGAAGAAAATGATAAAGCGAGAGAGAGAGAGGATGTTTTGGACTATTTATGTTAATTATTCTTAAATAAAACTATTTTTAACAAAAAAGAGAGAAGAATGCAATAAATGAAATTAAATTTGGGTATTCTATGCTTAATTATATAAACTAAGATAGAAAGTACAAAACTAGTAATAAATTAAGGAGGTAAAGTTCATTTAAAAAATAAGCACTACTAAAGGGAAAAGAAGAAATTGCAACTAGGGTTATTCATGACTCGTCCTGACTTGATAACTAACTTGTCTCAACCTAAGGTCAGTTAAGCCGCATTTGGAATTTTTAAAATTAGATTCAATGTATTTTCAAGTTGGATTCGGATCACATTTTGAATTGACCCGACCCGATGCCACATAATACTTTTAAAACTTAATATTTGTTTAAAAATTAATGATAAGTTATAAGATTTCTAAACATAAATTAATGCATTTTACATAAAATAATAATAATTTTGTATTGATATAATTTGTTTCAAATTATATATTATAAAATATTATTTAGTTTTAGCTTTTTACCTTTAAAATTTTATGATTTAATTATGTAAAACGTTTAAATTTATATATTTTATCTAAATATTAATATACTCGATCTTAATTTGATCATTAGATGGATTATGAACGAGACGACTTTGAATTTAAAAAAATGACCTAATCAACATATCAAATCGGATTATGATGAGGCTAAACTTATCCCAACACATCCCATGAACCCCCAAATTACAACTAATTGCTTAAACTACAAATTAACTTGATATGGTATAGGGCGCATAGAAAGAAAACAATATATATCCACTATATATTTAATAAGAGCTTTGTAATATTCTCATAACTCATTTTTTAATAATCTTTTTATTATTTAATAAAAAAATATTAAATAAAAAATTAAATATAACTAATATCTTAAAAATATAAAAAATATTTAATATTTTTTATTTAATGAATAAAAAAATTATTAAAAAATTAACTAAGAGGATTAATCATTTTTTATTTAATAATGGAAATTAAAGGTGGGGCCCAATGCATTAGAGACAAGGCTGTAATTAATAGCAAATATAATATGGCCAAGAAAACAACTATAATATGACAAACATCAAGGAACATATCGGTTAGGTGCATGAATTTAATGATGCTACTTTACATATACTATTAGCAAATAGCAAGGCACGTGGTGTGAGCATACATTTCTAGTGAACGACTCTCACTCTCTCTCACTCTATGTTTTTTTTTTTTTATTATTATTATTTTTTTTTAATAATTCTAAATTCTCGTATTAATGCTTTTAATTACTAAATAAAAAAATATTAAATATTTTTTATGTTTTTAAAATATTAAATATATTTATTTTTTATTAAATATTTTTTATTTAATATTAAGATAATTATTAAGAATAATTTTTAAGAAGATATAACAATTTTTTTTTTTTTTACAAAACGGCTCACTCTTTATTCTATGAATGTATGCGTGGTTCAATCAAACGCCTTCACTCTCACGACCATTTGAAGTAAGCTGCTTTAAATTAACAGAGCAGAGGAATCCACCCAAGTCCCAAGCTGTGTTCTCTCTCTGTCTCATTATCATACCCAATACACACCGACACACATGTAACTCTCTGATCTACCTAATCATGGAACATCATTTGTGTCACCCATTTTGTCGGGTGGAAGGGAATTTAGCTCGAGACTAATTTCAGCTACTTATTTAATGGATCATCTTCTCAATAATCATAAAGAAATTGTAATAAATATGTAGAGAACACAAGTGTTAATTATCCAAGCTAATATTTGATTTAGACAGATAATTTTTCAAATTGTGATGCGCGTCATATGATGCGACTACAACATCTCGGTTGTAATAACTAATGTAATTGCAAGACATCGTGATTGCAGTAGCATTGACCTGCAATGACTATAACGTTATTACGACACAATTGCAAATGCAATTTAAAACTTTCACATAAGTAAAAGAGAGTAATGGGTGAAGATTTATTAAATATAATAACGTGTGGTTTTATTTATTAAATATTATTCTTAAATGCAATCAATAAGAATTTCTGAAACAAATTTGACTCTTTGGGTAATCTATTTACTCTAAATTGCTGGAGAATTGAGAAAAAAACAAAAAAAGATAGAAAGAGGAAGAGAGCGTGCATGGAAGGTTGCCATCAAAGCTTGTAATGCTGGGACTAGGTTGCCAGTTCTACTGTCCCGAATATTATAAGTATGTGATATGGGTCCCGAATATTATAACCATGCGGAACACCCAATTCTCGTATTCATAATCTGACCTGTGAAAATGAAATTTGTAGCCCCGCGTCGCCCCAGTGAAATCATTTTATTTACCTTGCCCTTTTGTCAAGTATCCTCTTCAGTGTTCACATTCATTTCAGTTCTTCCCTTACTTTTGCAGAACTATAATTTGACTGGAAGCATTTTTTTTTTTCGAAGGTCACATGATTCTTATGATATGCTACATATCGGTACTGTATGCTAATTTGTAGTTTTTTTAATAATTTTAATATAAAAAATTATCATTAAAATAAAATAATTTTAAAATTTATGATTCTCATAAATAAAAAAATATAAATTCATTAACTTTTATCTATGAATAATGAGTGAACTGTATTTCAAGAATGTTAGAGAGATTTCAAAAATTTATTTTTCTATTTCTTTATATTTCTTTACTCTCTTCTTCTACTTTAACATAATGTGAGAGAAGAACAAATCCTTTAAGACCAAGAACGTGACCTTAAGATTTACATATAAACTATTTCTTAAATATTATTAAATTCTATCAAATTGATAGTTATTATAATTACAAAACTATTTTTTTTTCTTTTACACAATAAGAATTTAACTCATTAACTTAATTTAATTATTTATTAAACTAATAAAACAAGTAACATACTCATCATATGAGATATTTAATTTAACATTTTTTCATTTGACTCATATAACATTACTTTTATTATAATTTAATAAATCTGTCAAAATATATTATAAATTTAAATATATATATATCTATATATATATATATCCAAACTCTTATTCCAATGTTATTCATCACAACTAAGAATAAAAACTAACATAAAACATGTCAATCATAAATTATTTAATCGACACAATTTCTTTCATGTCCTACAAAGTTATTTTCTTTAATCTTATGTACATTGATTTACGAACAATATGTTGATTTTCGCACCTACTGACCTGACACACGAAAAATTAAAAACAATCAATGCAGCAGAGTAATATAATAAAAACCCCAAATTTTCTCAATTAGGGTTGAAAAAAATTAAAAAATACTAACCATTATCAATGTAGAATAATAAATTTTATAACTTTATTCTGATACCACATATTAATTTATAATTTTTTTAATAATTTTAATATAAAAAATTACCATTAAAATATAAAAATTTTAAAATTTATAATTCTTACAAATAAAAAAGTATAAAAACACTAATATTTATTCATGAATAAAAAGTAAACGTATTCTAAAAATGTTAGAGAGATCTCAAAAACTTATTTTCTACTCTAATATTTTTTTTTACTCTCTTCTTTTACTTTAGTAGTGGTGAGAGAAAAAAATCATTTATGGTCAAGAATAGAACCTTGAGTTTTACGTATAAATGTTTCTTAAATATTATTAATTTTCATAAAGTTAACATTCTTATAATTACAAAATTATATTTTTCATTTATTCAATAAGAATTTAGTTCATTAATTTAATTTAATTACTTATTAAACTAATAAAATAAGTCACATATCTATCATATGATATATTTAATTTAACTTTATAAAAATATAGTGAGAAACAAAATTATACATTGATTTATGAGTAACGCTACACCTCGTAAAAATTTGACATAATTCAACAAGAATTTGTCAAGATTCGCTAGTGGTTGTTGAATAAGTCAAAATAGTGAAGATCATTTATTTATCTAAGAGTTAATAACAATACCAATTCATTCTCACAACAATTCTGACAAAAAATTCTGTCCTTGATTTATATATTCTTCTATGTAAACCAATCCAAGACAATAAGAAGAAAATGGATGCTTTTATTCTATGGTTAAAACCTCAATGTGTGTGTGGCTATCGCCTATGGCCATTGGCCATACTATATACAATGTAAGCATCGAGGAAGGGCTCTCAGATACAGCTCAAAAGGCTGCTAATTAGCTCCGGGACCAGGAGTTAATGGTCGAGCCATCATTAATTGAGGCTGACGTTGCTAACATGAGAATGGATCAACTTGAGGAAACATTTTTAGGTAGGCAACTTGAGATACCAAAAGCTTTTGCTTCATTCAGTTTGCAAAGTGATTAGTGACATGCTAAGATAAAGAGGATTCTAAGGATATTGGAAATCTATGGTAACATAAGTGGTTTAGATATCCCTTCTTAAGTAGATACATCTCAATTGTGAAGTTAATCTAAAAGTAAAAATTAATTACTGATTACCTATGTAACCGGTTAAATTTTTACAATTACAATCTAACTCCTTAAACAATAAGTGTATATTTAGAATAATTATAAAAATTTAATTATTTCAATAATTAATTATTAATTAACTCTTATTATTACCCGAACCCATTATTCTTTCATCTAATCACAAATAAAAGCACCAACTTTTCTTGGCTCTCTTCCAATCTTTTCAAATAACCCACCAAGTCATTCAACTCCCCCACATCCGAATCTTCCATTTTGTTTCCAAGTTCCTCCAACCGCAGCAAAAATCTCACCCTCCACAAAAACCACAAGACCTTCCATTTTGTACAACAAATCAGCGTTTGACAACCCCAAAACCAAAGACTTTCTTTCTTGGGTCTCTTTCTTCGCTGCTCGTTCTCTCACGCAGCCATTCACGTTTATTGGAAGCTCGCTCTTTTAAACTTCGGTGTTCTCTTCGACAAGAAGGAAAACAATGAACATTTTAATTTTGTATCTCATTCTCATAGTTTCAATGTGGATGAGTATCTGCATTTTTTTTAAAGAATTCCAACCAAGTCTGCTGCAAAAGTAGCCAGATCAGAGTTCACTTCTTCCTTTGCCTTATCAAATATTTTTCAAAAAAATTTTCACCACCACGTATTGTAAAAAAAGTTGAGTTGGGATGGGGGCATATATGAAAGGAATTAAACCGTGATTTGGACTAGCCAACTTCTCAAACGTATATCACTTCAGCTTTTTAAAATAGTCGATTAAGCAACACCATTATATATGGATAGTCAACTAGTGATTTTGATCAACCTGCAATGTTATAGTTTTTGGATTGTCAAGATGTTGGGATTAGGACGGCTATGGTGATCCACCCTGCAAAGATCTTCGATGGATGAGAAGAATAGGACTTTTTTTAAAAATAAAATAAAATAATCAATATTTATAACATTTTTTAATTTGTAAATAAAAAAATTTCTATAAAATTTAATAAAGAGTTATTTAATTGCTTAGTTGAGGTGGGGATGAAAATGTTAAAGGAGAGGAATGATGGTTAGGGAAGAGGAGATGGTGGGGTTGCATTGGGGTGGGGTGGGGTCAGCTTAACCTAAAATATTTTTTATTTTAATTATATAATTAAAATAATATAAAATTATAAGTAAAAATCATAAATTATTTTTAATTAGAAAATAAAAAATTAGATTTTTATATTTGTGTTAATAATATTCAATAACTTAATTTATTAAAGCATGGATAATATAATTAATCATTAAGCATGGATAATGAGCATTTCCTTAAGCATAAATTATACTATTAATTATTAATCATGGACCATGATCCCTTAACATGAATAATATAATTAGTCATTAATCATAAATAATGTGCCTTTCGTTAACCATAAATTATATTATTAGTCATTGATCATGGACAATGAGTTTTTTCTTAACCGTAGATTATAATATTAGTCAATAATTATAGACTATAAGCATTTTCTTAAGTATGAATAATACAATTAGTCATTAATAATCATGGTCAATATGTTTTTCCTTAAGTATGAATTATACTATTAGTCATTAATTATGGACACCCTTAAGCGTGGATTATACTGTTAATTACTAAACTTGGACAATGAGCCTTTCTTTAAGTATGGATTATAATATTAGTTATTAATCATGGACAATGAGTATTTTCATAACCATGGATTATAATAATAGTTACTAATCATAAACTATGGGTCTTTCTTTAAGTATGAATAATACAATTAGTCACTAATCATGGACAATGAGTTTTTCCTTAAGCATGGATTATACAATTAGTCACTAATCGTCAACATCAGATTATGGGTCTTTGCGTAAGCATGAATAATACAATCGGTCGATCACTAAGCATAGACAAGGGAGCGTTTCCTTAAGTATGGATTATACTATTAATTATTAATCATGAAGTATGGGCATTTGCTTAAGCATGAATAATATAATTAATCACTAGCAGGGACAAGGAGTCTTTCCTTAAGCATATATTATACTATTAGTTACTACTCATGAACTATAGATCTTTTCTTAAGCATGGATAATACAATTAATCACTAAGTATGGACAAGAAGCCTTTCCTTAAGCATAGATCATACTATTAGTCACTAATCATAGATAATAGACCTTCACTTAAATATGGATAATACAATTAATTACTAAGCATAGACAATGAGCATTTCCTTAAGCATGGATTATACTATATTAATAACTAATCATGGACTATGGGACTTTCCTTAAGCATGAATAATACAATTAGTCACTAATCATGGACAATTGACATTTTCTTTATCATGGATTATACTATTAGTCACTCATCATGGATAATGGTCTTTTTCTTAACTATGGATTATAATATTAGTCATTAATCATAAACTATGTGTCTTTCCTTAAGTATGGATAATACAATTAGTCACTAATTATAGACAATAGGTATTTATTTAGGCATGAATTATATTATTAGTGGTGCGCGTAAAATAGACTAAGAGCAAGTGCACTCTATCGCAAAGTAATATAGGACTTGAGTCTCAGTTATCGATCCCACGAAGAATAATTGATAATTACTAGATTCGCTAAACTCTTTGTTATTCAGACAATCGAAAGTGTATAAAGAAATTCAAGTTAAAATTAAACTAAACAAATAAAAAAATGAACAATTAAATAAAGAAAAGATAATCAATGAAAGAGAGACTAGGGCGCATGGTTCACTTGAATCCAATTATTCAGATTTTCTTTCAATTATGATTAATGTAATTCTTTTGGCAATATTCTCTTATTTGCTATTGAATCCCAATGGTCATGGATGAAACAATATTCTATTTCTAATTTAATTCACGTATTTGGTCATGTAGTTGAATTAATCAAGAATGTATTAAGCTTCAATTCAAGAGATGAACTAACATACCGTCAATTCCATTGGTAGGAAAAATTGATGTTTAGTCATTCACCAATCTAATCCTAGGCTTACCATATAGATCCACTTATTGAATACGGATGGTCACCGGTCAAACAATGAATTAACATATGCCAAAAGTGATCAAATTCTGACAAGAATACAAGCAATATGATAAACCCAAAAAGAAATTACCATAATCAAATTAGAAATCAAATTCAAATAATAAGAAAAACAAGATCCCCCATAGCCATAGCTATGAGTTTAGCTACTCATGTTCAATACAAATAAACTCATATCAAAATACAAACCCATGGAAAGAAAACCCAAAGAAAATGGGAAACTAAAAAGAAAGAGAAATCAAAACCCTTTTAATGGAGATTATGATCTCTAAGCCTTCAAGAATCGATTCATTCTTCAAGCCTTCCTCCAAGGTCTGCTGCCGTAAAACAACTCTCTCAGGATTAGAGATTTTCTGTGTAATGTGCTCAATGTGTTGTTTGTGTTGAATTTGACATAATTTTTCTCATTTTATTGAAAATCATGTTCTGTTATGCAACGGGGGCTTAAGCGCTCAGTCACTTACTCCTGGGCGTTCAGGCGCTCAAATCTCACCGCTCAGGCACTCTGGGCGCTTAAGCGCTATGACTCTGAGCGCTCAAGCGCTGGCAACTGATGCAAATTTTTTTTTCTTCTTTTTTTTTCTTTGAACATTCAGTCTTCTCCATGAATAATTACTTAACAAAAAATACACAAAACACTTAATAAAAACATAATTAACCAATGCTAAAAATATAACAAAACTTACGAACAAAATTAATTAAAAATAAATAAAAAGAATATGAAAAACCAAGGAATTGAACTGTAAAAATATGACATGTTGATGATTCATCAACTCCTCCACACTTGAGCTTTGCTTGTTCTCAAGCAAAGAATAGGAATCAACAACAAGATCAAACTCAACATCAAGAAATATGAATTAAAGGAAAATTTCACAATTAAAAGAAATTCAAGTTCAGCAATCAAATCCAATCAAGTAAGATCATTTAACACTTAAACAATTAGAGGCTTGAGTCTAGCTTGCAACTGTTCTTTTCACCAAATATCTCAGATCACTCATCTTTCCATCGCTCAAGTATTTAAAAGACAAAGAGATCACTCAAATTTCTCTTGAAAAATACAATACCATAGGCTTGCTTATCAATCTCATCTCCACTTAGATTCACATACAACACAAAAATCAAAAGGACTTTCCTTTGGTTGTAACAGGGCCAAGGGTATAATGCAAGGTAGGAAGAAATGATAAAATAGGATAAAGAATGCTCATGAATAAATCAATACAAAGTAGAATCAGACTGAAAAGATGACAAATAGATCATGATGCACAAGAATATAACAACTTCTCACTTTCAACCCAATATTCTCATTATTCTTTACCAACAATTCTTTTCTTTCTTTCTTTTTCATTTTTTTTTCCTTTTTTTTCTTTTCATTTTCAAACTTTTCTTTTTTTTTTAAACCCTTGAAGACAACAACTTTTTATGACTTCTCAATTAACACAATAGATGTTCCAAAGAATCCAACCTGATTATTCAATTTAGTATTCAAAGAAATCAATTTCAAGCTCAAATGGGGCAACTAAGGGATTATTTAATCAATGCAACTCTGGAAGTCAAGAAGAAATTAAGCCTAATTGTCTTAATCATATTCAAGTATGTATGTGAATCATTAAAGCCTCAACAAGATATCAAAACAAGTTCTAGCCCACATCAATCAAGAGAAAACTCACTCCAGAAGAAAAATCCAATCATTGAGGCTCAAAACTCACTTTCTGACTAAGTTGATAAAGAGAACAAAAGCAAGCAGACATGATTAATTTCCAACTAAAGATGCTAAATTTGACTTTTCTTCATTGAAAAAGATTGCTTCACACATTATCAGCCCATGATCAATGGAACCCCCTTTAAAAACATATCTCTATCAGCTCAGAATAAATCAAGACATTAACACATAATTTCAGCTTAATTACTAACATTACTCAAGTGCTTCAACAATTTTTTTTTTTGTTTTTTTTTTACAAAAATTGTAAAAGTATCCCCCACACTTAAGATAAGCATTGTCCTCAATGTGGAAGAAAAAGAAATAAAGAGGGTAAAGAAAAGAACAACACAACCTGATAAACAATGACACAATGCCAGGCAAAGAAGAAACACAAGAGTTAGCACTACAGCACAATCTGAAAAATAAAATCCCAAAACACATGAGTAATATCTAAAAGACAAATAAAAATAACAAAAATAACAAAAACAACTAAAATAAGATAAAGAAAAAACACAGGTTGCCTCCTGTGAAGCGTTTGTTTAACATCATTAGCTCGACGTTACCTTTTTATGATGAATCAAGGTGGCTTAAAGCAAAAGAAATAAGAGGACGCCTTTTTCTTTTCAAAATAGTTTTTCCTCCCTTCAACAATGGCTTTGGGACTGCTTCCAACAGAATTGTGAACTTGACAAGAGCTTGACTATCCCAATTGCGCCTTGACTCCACTGGGCCATGGTGGTCGCACTCGATCAACAAATGAAGGACCAATCTGTGAAGAAGCATGGATTTTAGGAGGACCTTTATCTGTTTCAGCAGCTTGACATTCCAACAGATCAACATCAATACTGTATGATGGTGGGGGGTCTTTAATAGCTAAGATTTCCTACTTCTTAGCTTGAACAAAATTGATAGGAGCATGGAGATTTGACATTGGGGAAGATTTAGCCTCCTTAAAGACATTAATGATCACATGATCTCCATCCACTCTCAAGATGAGCTCACCCTGATGTACATCAATCACAGTTCCAGAAGTGGCCAAAAATGATCTTGTAAGAATGAAAGGAATATCAGCATCCTCTTCCATATCTAGCACCACAAAATCAACTGGGAATATGAATTTGTCCACCTTTACTAAAACATCCTCCACCACACCGCGTGGGTAAGCGAATGATCTATCAGCCAACTGTAGTAAAATGTTGGTGGGTTTCGGTTCCTGCATTCCCAATTTCTTAAACACAGATAAAGGCATCAAATTAATACTAACTCTCAAATCACATAATGCCTTATCAAAATAAGAGTTACCAATAGTGCAAAGAATAGTAAAACTCCCTGAATCTTTCAATTTTGGGGGTAACTTCTTTAAAAGAATGGCAGAACACTCCTCAATAAGACATACAGTCTCAAATTCCTCAAGCTTGCGTTTCTTTGTAAGTATTTCCTTCAAAAACTTTGCATACTTGGGCATTTGAGAGATGACTTCAACGAACGAAATATTGATTTACAATTTCTTGAATATCTCCAAGAATTTGACAAATTGCTGATGTGGCTGATTGTTCTTAAGCCTCTGAGGGAATGGGATCTTGGCATATAGGGATGGTTCATAAACTGCGCTCTGCTCACGATCCTTCTTCGCTCTCTGCCACTTTGGTGCTTTCTTATCAACCTCTCTTTCTTGATTGACATATTCAGTAAGGACATCTTTAGTTACCTTCTCTTCATTATGCACAGACTTAATAAGAGTATCTCCAAGCTCTGGTATTTCCTTCTTTTGAGAGGACTCCTCAAGTTCCTTACCACTTCTAAGGAAAATTACATGGGCCTGTTCCCTTGGATTAGTCTCAGTAGTGCTAGGCAATGCCCCTGGTGCCCTTGCTGTCATCAATGTAGTCAGTTGACTGATCTGAGTCTCCATGTTCTTCATTATGACATCAGAATTCTGCATGTACTTCATAACCAGATCTTTAAAACTCGGCTTCTCTGTAGGTGCTTGGAAACCTGGAGGTGGTGGTGGAACTCTCTGCTGATTTTGCTGATAGTCTTGTTGATTTCACCATTTAAAATTCAGGTGGTCCCTCCAACCAGGATTGTACGTATTTGAATATAGATTGTACTGCTACCGGTTGGAATTACCAACAAAATTAACTCCTTCAAGCTCGGGGGTAAAAGGACTACCAACTTGATAATTTACACTTGTATAACCCTGTCCTCCACGTGCCTCACAAATGATAGGTGGGGCTGCACTATTTGTCACCATCAAAGTCTTCACCTTCTTCGTCAAAGCTTCCAATTGACTCAAAATTGCTGCAGAAGAATCAACAGCATGTATACCTACTTGTTTCTTAGGAGCCTAGCGCTCATTCTGCCACTGATAACTGTTTAGCGCCATTTCTTCAATTAATGCTTGGCTCTCAGTAGGTGTTTTCCTCCATATAGTACCTCCCGTAGTAGCATCAATGGGTAAACGGTTTACAGGCGACAAACCAAGTCTGAACCTGCTGCCATACGGGGAATCCATGATGTGGACATCTTCTCAACAACTCTTGAAAGCGCTCCCAAGCTTCATAAAGAGTGTCCATTTCAAACTGCACAAAAGAAGATATATCATTTCTTAACTTAGCAGATTTAGAAGGAGGAAAATAATTAGGTAGAAATTGTTGTGTCAGTTGATCCCATGTAGTGATGGAACCCCTCAGTAGTGACGTTAACCATTGACTCACTCTGTCCCTAAGAGAGAAAGGAAAGAGCCGCAATCGGATCGCATCATCTATCACATCATTGTACTTGATAGTATCACATAACTGCAAGAACCTGGCTAAATACTGATTAGGATCATCCGAAGGCAATCCACCAAACAGAACTGAATTCTGAATCATGGAGATCAATGTTGGTTTAATTTCAAAATTATTTTTCGCCATAGCTGGTCTTACAACACTTCCTCCATACCCCTTAGCAATGGGCATAAAGTACTCAAACATGATCCGTCTACTGGGATACCTCTTTCTTCACGGTTGGCCTCAGCAACTGGTTGTCTCTCCATCCTGTTAATGTCTTCTACCATAGCTGCGATAAAAGTCTACTTCTTTAACTTGTGAGCTGTTTTCTCAATTTATTGATCAAAAGCCAAATTAGGAAACTGAGATCGAGTAAGCATAAACAAGAAATAGGAAGTGAAAAATTAAATAAAAATAAAATAAAATAAAATAAAAAAATAAAAAATTAAAATAAGATATAAACAAAAAAATAAAAAAAATAAATAAATAAAATAAAATAAAATAAAAATAAAAATAAAAATAAAATAAGGAATAAAAGAAAAGGACGTCTAAATTAACTAGAATTTTTCGCTTCTAATATTACCAAACTTATTCCCCAGCAACGGCGCCAAAAACTTAGTGCGCGTAAAATACACTGAGAGCAAGTGCACTCTATCGCCAAGTAATATAGGACTTGAGTCCCAGTTATCAATCCCACAAGAAATAATTGATAATTACTAGATTCGCTAAACTCTTTGTTATTCAGACAATCGAAAGTGTATGAAGAAATTCAAGTTAAAATCAAAATAAACAAATAAAGAAAAATAATGAACAATTAAACAAAGAAAAGATAATCAATGAAAAAGAGACTAGGGTGCAAGGTTCACTTGAATCCAATTATTCAGATTTTCTTTCAATTATGATTAAGGTAATTCTTTTGTCAATATTCTCTTATTTGCTATTGAATCCCAATGGTCATGGATGAAACAATATTCTATTCCTAATTTAATTCACCTATTTGGTCATGTAGTTGAATTAATCAAGAATGCATTAAGCTTCAATTCAAGAGATGAACTAACATACCGTCAATTCCATTAGTAGGAAAAATTAAAGTTTGGTCATTCACCAATTGAGTCCTAGGCTTACCATACAGATCCACTCATTGAATGCAGATAGTCACTGGTCAAACAATGAATTAACACATACCAAAAGTGATCAAATTCTGACAAGAGTACAAGTAATATGATAAACTCAAAAAGAAATTACCATAATCAAATTAGAAATTAAATTCAAATAATAAAGAAAACAATATCCCCCATAGTCCTAGTTACAGGTTTAGCTACTCATGTTCAATACAAACAAACTCATATCAAAATACAAACTCATGGAAAGAAAACTCAAAGAAAAAGGGAAAACTAAAAAGAAAGAGAAATCAAAATCCCTTTAATGGAGATTATGATCTCTAAGCTTTCAAGAATTGATTCCTTCTTCAAGTCTTCTTCTAAGGTCTGCTGCCGCAAAACAACTCTCTCAAGATTAGAGATTTTCTGTGTAATGTGCTCAACGTGTTGTCTGTGTTGAATTTGGCATTATTTTTTCCATTTTATTGAAATTCATGTTCTGTTACGCAACGGGCACTTAAGCGCTCAGTTCTGAGCGCTCAGTCACTTACTCCTGGGCGCTCAGGCGCTCAAATCTCACTGCTCAGGCGCTCAAGCGCTATGACTCTGAGCGCTCAAGCGCTGGCAACTGATGTAATTTTTTTTCTTTTTTTTCTTTGAACATTCAGTCTTCTCTGTGAATAATTACCTGACAAAAAACACAAAAACCACTTAATAAAAACACAATCAAACAATACTAAAAATATAATAAAACTTATGAACAAAATTCATTAAAAATAAATAAAAAGAATATGAAAAACCAAAGAATTGAACCGTAAAAATATGACATGTTGACGGTTCATCAACTAGTCACTAATTATGGACATCCTTAAGCGTAGATTATATATTAATCACTAAACATGGACAATGAGCCTTTTCTTAAGTATGGATTATAATATTAGTCACTAATTATCGATAATAAGCATTTCCTTAACTATGAATTATAGTATTAGTCACAAATCATAGGCTATGGACCTTTCTTTAAGTATGAATAATACAATTAGTCATTAATCATGAGACAATGGGGTTTTCTTTAAGCATAAATTATACTATTAGTCACTAATCATGAACATCTTTAAGCATGGATGTTAAGAGTCCCACATCGCCTGCCTCAATCTTCTGGGTGCAGTTTATATATCTGTTTGACCACTCCACTTAATGCCAATTGGTTTTAAGTTGGAATCTCACATGGTATCAGAGCCAAGATCCCATCTTTGTTTCCGCCTACTTCGTTAGGCTTGTTTGTTTCCGCCTGTTCCATCCAGGCATCTGTGGAGGGGGTGTTAAGAGTTCCACATCGCCTGCCTCAATCTTCTGGTTGCGGTTTATATATCTGTTGGGCCACTCCACTTAATGTCAATTAGTTTTAGGTTGGAATCTAACAATGGATTATGCTATTATCACTAAACATGGACAATGAGTCTTTCCTTAATCATGGATAATACTATTAGTTACTAATCATGTAGTATGGACAAGATTAGCGACTAACTATATTATCCTTGCTTATGCAAATGCCCACTGTCCATGATTATTGATTATTAGTATAATCCACGCTTAAAGAAAGACTCAATGCATGATCAGTAATTAATTATATAATCCATGTTCAAGAAAAAACTCATTGTCCATGATTTTTGAGTATTATAATTCATGCTTTAGGAAAGGTTCAACATCAATTATTAGTGACTAATTATATAATCTATGCTTAAGGAAAGGTCCAATATTCATGATTAGTGACTACTTGGTAGTATCCATCTTAACGAAAGACTCAATGTCCACGATTAGTGATTAATTGTATTATAAACTATTTTTTATATAAAATTCTGTTATACTACAAAATAAAAAAACTGGAAAGAAGAGTAAATGGATAGAAAAAGTGTATTTTCTCTATGTATGTTAAGATGAAGAGAAAATGAGAGAAAAGAATATCGAGTTGGGTAAAAAATTAAGAGAAGAAAATATAAAATTATGCAAAATAACATATAAATTCTTACCTTTATATAATGAAATTCAAATATTATTATTTTTTATTTTATATCTCTAAATTAGTCGTATTATTTTATAAATTGTATGACTTATTGTATTTTATAATAAATGTTAATTTACAAATTAATTCATTAATATTTTAATTATAAGAGTTAATTTAAATTTTTTGTTAATAAAAATATTTAGCACTAATTATTTATGACATTGAGTGTTTAAAGCCTCGAATAGAAAAAATGTAACATCCTAATATTTCTATCCCGATACATATGACATATATAAGAATAACAAATACTAGACATGTTACTTCAAAACATACATCAATTAAACTCATAACATTTATACAAATAATTATGGAGAGTCATGATAACAAAAGTTATATATATATATATATATATATATATATATATTTCCATCAAGAGCACATTGTAATACATAAACTTTCAAAACAACAAGATTTAGTATAATATACAAGCTTTGTCAACATTAAGCCCATAACTATACTAATCTTCATACATCTTCTTCTTCCCTTTTGAAGAACTTGCACCTGAATTTACATAGAAACACAATCAGGGTGAGAAATCACATATCTCAATAGAAGTATTCCAAAACTAACATATATACATTCATATAAAATTCACAATTATCAAATTAACACTTCAATCACAGAAGTACACAACATCTCCATATCAGATATACGCAATTGCTTATACAATTGCAATGTCACGAGTTCATATCATGATAACAATCGCCCATACAATCGCCATGCAATGCCAAATTATGTTTAGTGTTTATGCCTATGCAATATCTTAAGCATGAAATGAATAATGTTATGATATTAAGTCCATGGCAATGTCATGATATGCATGAGTCCTGAACAAAGCAATGGAAATCATATCCATAACCTTGAACAAGCACTGGAAATCACATCCAGCAGTCATCACTCCGGATTGTGAAGTCCATCAATGTACTACACGACCATAATCATCACAAAGGAAATTCATCCTCAAAATCATAAGGAAATCCATCCTTAATATCACAAGGAAATCTATCCTTAAAGCCACTATAATAGGAAGGATACCATCTACCTTGCCTAATATCGATTACCCTCATCTACGGGGCTCACACCTTTCAATAAAGGTAAAACATACAATCATGTATATAATCATGTCTAATTAAATTCTCATAATTAGCATTACAAATTATTTTTTATTCAATACGTTCTTTCTTCATTAAATACTTCTTTTAGAGTCTCATCACCTACTAAGAATCACAAAATAAAGATCCACACAAGTTAAGCACTTCATTTCCCTTAAACAAAGATGCTCTTAAAATCTGGAATAGGCGCTTCACCTAGGACGCTTAGGCGCTTAGGTGGCAGAGTGTCTCCCCTATTTTTTCCAGCGATAGGCACTCAAACGCCCACTCAAAAGTGCTTAGGTGATCGACGCGTGCTCAGACGCTCCAACATAAGTGTTTAGGCGCTCGTCGCACAACAATGTTAACACTCATAAGGTTGCTGGACATTGGGCGCTCAGACGTCTAACACCCCAATACTTAGGCGCTCATTGCCTGTTGCAGAAACTACAGAATTTTACAAAATTATGTACTATTCCATTAAGGAACAAAGGTGCTCAAAGCGCAGGAACATCAATTCCACATGATTTTTCACATCACAAAGGATCCATTAACACATTACAACTCTTATACCATTTTAATTTCACTCAAAACCATGAATCATGGAATCAAATCATCAATCTTAAACCATAAAACTCATATTCTATATCAATAGAAAACCTAGGTGTTTAAGTGATGAAAACTCATCATCAAGCATCAAACAACCTAAAAAAAACATGCTACTCTCAAGTTCCACAACAAGATCTTAGCATAAAACATCAAAGAATAACACTAAAAATCCAATTCTCCTTATCAACCACCCCATGAATAAAATAAAGGAGATGAAAAGAAAGTATCTAAACAATGTTTTCTCCCCTACCTTTAGCTTCAGAAGTTAAAGTCACTAAGCAGCTCCTCATTTTCCTCTCCTTTGTTGGTTGATTCACCTCTTGGTGCTCTTTGCTTTGTCTTCCTCTTGCTTTTTCTAGCTGCAGCAGCAGAAGTGAGAAGAGAGAATGAGAAAAATATCTCATTTTGGCCCTAAATAATCAAGGGTAGCAATAAGCATGAGCCGTGTGCCACTTTGGTCACTTGAGTGACCATGTGGTAACTCCAAATCTGCTAAGAACGCTTAAATTTATCCAAATCTAGCTTTCTAACTTCCAAGATATTCAAAATAAATCCTAAAATTCATTAAAAATCCTATTTTACCAAAATCACCATTTTTCATATCAGTTAGGGGTCAATCCAGCATTAAAACAGACAACTAGTATGCCTAAAAATGTCAAACTAACTCCGATTAATCTCAAATTTTAACTGTAGAACAGTTCACACATTTGTGATGTAGAAACAAATTCTCCACACTTATTTTCATTAACTAAGCAATTTAAGCTAAAATTAGGGCTAATAACAGTTATATTTCATATATAGTGTTACAGCAAAGTGACTAAACGTGTTTAGACGGTCACAAAACTACACAGACATGTTAAGTATGTATTAGGCTACCTCTCTAACCATATACAAGACTAACATATTTTTTCAGGGTGTTACATTTTTTTCCTCCTTTTTAGAATTTTGTCCCCAAAATTCATTCATCATCAACACTTAGTCTCTCACAACTAAGGTTCCAAGATCTCCATCAGACACCACACTCGAAGGAATTTCACCTTCCGTAGCGATATCTAACTCATCATTATCAACTCAAGACAATCCAGTTTCATGCAGGTCTCTAGTTCCCAAGCCAAACCTACGCTAGATATTCTTCACTTAAGAAATATGTTTCCCATAAACTCTTGGACTCCTCAATCCATAATTCTTACAAGTCTTATCTAATTACCCTTTATCTAACACATGAGCTCTACTCACACTAGATGTACCACAACAAAAGGTGTAGATGCAAACAAATCCTAAACGAGTTCAGTCATCCAACTAGACCCTTACTAGAAGAACTCCTAATTCATCTAGTTCGCTTAGGTGAAGTTGTAGTTTCATATCCTCATAGAACATTTCATATTGAGTAGGTCAATCCTCAATATCATGTAACCGTGTAACAGTAGCTACTAACATCCAACCTAAAGCAAGTCATGCAATTCTTTTCAAACATCTCATCCAAGAGACAAAGAAATGCATAACACACAAAGGAACTTCTAACATGCATAAGCATAGTCAGTCCATACCCCGGCTCAATAGGATGAACTGCTCTGATACCATAATGTAACATCCTAATATTTCTATCCTGATACATATGACATATATAAGAAAAACAAATACTAGACATGTTACTTCAAAACATACATCAACTAAACTCATAACATTTATACAAATAATTATGAAGAGTCACGATAAAAAAAAGTTATATATATACAGCATTTCCTCCAAGGGTACATTGTAATATATAAACTTTTAAAACAACAAGATCTAGTATAATATACAAGCTTCGCCAATATCAAGCTTATAACTATACTAATCTTCATACATCTTCTTCTTCTCTTTTGAAGAACTTGCACCTAGATTTACATGGCAACACAATCGGGGTGAGAAATCACATATCTTAGTAGAAGTATTCCAAAACTAACATATATACATTCACATAAAATTTACAATTATCAAATTAACACTTCAATTACAAAAGTATACAACATCTCCATATCATATATACGCAATCGCCCATACAATTGCAATGTCATGAGTTCATGTCATGATAGCAACCGCTCATACAGCGCCATGCAATGCCAAATTATGTCTAGTGTTTATGCCTATGCAATATCCTAAGCATGAAATAAATAATGTTATAATACCAAGTCCATGGCAATGTCATGATACATGTCCTGAACAAAGCAATGGAAATCACATCCATAACCTTGAACTAACACTGGAAATCACTTGAACTAACACTGGAAATCACATCCAGCAACCATCACTTTGGGTAGTGAAGTCCATCAACTACACAGTCATCATCATCACAGAGGAAATCCATCCTTAAAACTATAAGGAAATCCATCCTTAATATCATAAGGAAATCCATCCTTAATACCATAAGGAAATCCATCCTTACTATCACAAGGAAATCCATCCTTAAAGCCACTATAATAGGAAGGATATCATCTACCTTGCCTAATATAGATTACCCTCATCTACGGAGCTCACACCTTTCAATAAAGGCAAAATATACAATTATGTATATAATCATGTCTAATCAAATTCCTATAACTAGCATTACAAATCATTTTTGATTCAATACGTTCTCTCTTCATTAAATACTCCTTTTAGAGTCTCATCACCCACTAAAAAGTACAAAATAAAGATCTACTCAAGTTAAGCACTTCATTTCCCTCAAACAAAAATACTCTCAAAATCTAGAACAGGCGCTTCGCCTAGGGCGCTTAAGCGCTCAGCCTAGGGCGCTTAAGCGCTCAGGTGGCAGAGCGTCTCCCCCGTTCTTCTCAGCAATGGGCGCTCAGACGCTCACTCAAAAGCACTTAGGCACTCAACGCGTGCTCAGGCGCTCTCACACGGGTGTTTAGGCACTTGCCGCACAGTAACACACATAAAGTTGTAGGACATTAGGCGCTCGGATGCCTAACACCCCAGCGCCTAGATGCTCGTTGCCTGTTGCAGAAATTGTAGAATTCTTTTTTGATATGGAAAACACACCAACATCAATTCCACATGATTTTTCACATCACAAAGGATCCATTAACACATTACAACTCTTATACTACTTTAATTCCACTCAAAACGATGAATCATGGAATCAAATCATCCATCTTAAACCCTAAAACTCATCTGCTATACATATAGAAAACCTAAGTGTTTCAGTGATGAAAACTCATCATCAAGCATCAAACAACCTAAAAAAAACATGGTACTCTCAAGTTCCACAACAAGATCCTAGCATAAAACATCAAAGAACAACACTAAAAATTTAGTCCTCCTCATCAACCACCCCATGGATAAAATGAAGGAGATGAAAAGAAAGTGTCAAAACAATATTTTCTCCCCTACCTTTAGCTTCAGAAGTTGAAGTCACTAAGCAACTCCTCCCTTTCCTCTCCCTTGTTGGTTGATTCACCTCTTAGTGCTCATTGCTTTGTCTTCCTCTTGCTCTTTCTAGCTGCAGCCGCAGAAGTGAGAAGAGAGAATGAGAAAAATATCTCATTTTAGCCCTAAATAATCAAGGGCAGTAACAAGCATCAACCGTGTGCCACTTTGGTCACTTAAGTGACCTTGTGGTAACTCCCAATCTGCTAAGAACACTTAAATATATCCAATTTCAGCTTTCTAACTTCTAACATATGCAAAATAAATTTTAAGATTCATTAAAAATCCCATTTCACCAAAACCACCATTTTTCATATCAGTTAGGGGTCAAACCGGTATTAAAACACACAACTAGTATGCCTGAAATTGTCAAACTAACTCTGATTAATCTCAAATTTTAATTGTAGTACAGTTCACACATTTGTGACCTAGAAACAAATTCTCCATACGTATTTTTATTAACTAAGTAGTTTAAGCCAAAACCAGGGTTAATAACAGTTATATTTCACATATAATGTTACAGCAAAGTGACTAAACTTGCTCAGACGGTCACAAAATTACGCAGACATATTAAGTATGTATTAGACTATCTCCGTAACTATATACAAGTCTAACATATTTTTTTAAGGTGTTACAAAAAATAAGCACAAAAAATAGGTCATAATGATGTTACAAAAAGACATACTATAGTAGATTACCAAAAGTTGTAGACCCTCTCATTTTTATACATATCACATACTTATTAATGTGTTTGTGGTACTTAAACTACTAAAAAGTGCTTGTTAAATCGAGAGCTCACACTAAGGCTAAGCCTATGTAGTGGATTTTTCATAAAGGATATCATTTTCATGTATTTTATTAAAGGATAGAGAAAACGACTTTAATCTTCGTAGAGTCAAGAGATTCCTATGACCGGAACAGTGATATACATATATATATATATATAGAGAGAGAGAGAGAGAGAGAGAATTTTATTTTTTTAAAACGATCTTCAAGCATGCTTATATCAAACAAAACTGTATCTTTACGAAAAACGACGAATATAGTCTTTTAACACTAATTTTTTAACACTAAAACGTTTGAATAACAAAAAAATTTCCGTGCGTATAAAAAAAAGTTTGAATAAACTAAATCGTTCAAAACAAGTTTAAATAAAAAAGGCGACACCACTTAGCGAGTTTACAAGAGAAAACAGGATGCCTTTTAAGGAGAATGTTAGATGCACATTATGTCACACTTCAGGGCTTAAGTGATAGGATCAGAATATAGGTTGCAAATTGAGATGTGATACCCTATGATTAGATAATAAAAAAAATTATATAAATATGATATGATGTGATATATGTATAAGTGTGTATATGTAACATTATTTTACTTTTAATTAGTATGTCATCACTTTAGCTTTTCAAACAATGAAGTTTATTTTTGGTGTTTATCTTGTTTAAACTATAATAATGTCTATTTGAGAAGCAAATTCTTATAATTATGTGATAATATATTTGATTGAATGATAGAGATAAAAAAATAATTATATTTAACAATCAATGCATGCATCCAACATATAGACCAACTAAAAAGTCTACAATGATTCTATGAAGGATTAACAAAATCAGTTGATTTGTGTTTGTGGGGATCATGGTCCCATCCCGTGTATAGATATGGTGGGTGAGCAAAGTGACCCACCATCATAAAATTCTGGGCTCATTTGCGACATTTCTGATGAGCAATGAGGCCGTAACCTGATCCAAAAGCATAAAGTGGAACTACGAGAAGTTAAGTCGGTGTGATTCGTGAAAAGGGCAAAGACAGCCACATGCAAGTGCTGAAAAAAAGTTCATTCGACTAATTACATCCACTCATTTCTTTGATTTACACCACTCCTGGGGTGTGATTGTGAAGCTACTCGTGTTTTCCTGTTAAAATATCTCAAAGTTTCTATAATCAATCCCATCACATGAAAACAGTATATGGTTTAATTTTGACAACTAATTATTGGTAGCTTCAATCAATGGAAAATATCTCAATGTTCGGAAACTTTCAACGCTCCAATAATGCTTAATGTACATTACTTTGGTGGACATCACTCACATTTGTGTGAGGTGCAGAGTTAGAATTGTAGAAAATGAGGTAAACCAATTAAAATTAAATAGTAAAAATTGTGCAAATATAAAATGAAGTGTATATAAGTAATATATATTTAGCATTACTCCATTGAAACAAAGGCTTCTTCTTGGATCATCCCCATCTTCAGATAGTTGAGTGGAAATTGTTGAATCCATAAATGCCACATATGTTATAATCAAGTGGGTCGTCTGATCATATTATCCTGTGGATGCAGATCTATGCAGATCCTCTGAAGTTACAAAACAACTACATTAAATCTTAACCTTAAAAAATGTTTCATTTTATGATAAAATAAAACTTATAAATATAACTTAAAAAATATGAGCCAATATATGCACAGCATGCTGTTACTTCCTTAACTCCAGAGGATATGGGTCCTTATCCTGTCTATTATATGGGATCATATAATCTAAAATTTAAGTGTGCATACTCCTGATTTTGTCACTTCATTTTGGCATGTGTGTCACTTATAACACCAAACAATTATTCGCCTAAGTATCGGTCTTAGACATATATAGTTGCGGTTTTGCGGTCTTCATGCATGTCTTTGCTTCGATTTTTTATGAGCCTTCACTAGATCTTTTCCCACAGGATTTGTTATCTTAATCTTTGCGTGTGATCCAAAAGATCAAGCTACAAGTACAGCATGTCAACGTGGCTTGCTCTGTTCACCCATTGGAACACAATAATGACAACTAAAAGCCTAAAAGTACTATTATTGATGTCAAAAGAGAGACCAGCTTTTGTGCGGCACTGTTGGTTACAGCTCTGCCCAATAGCATTATCTAAGGTCAGCTTTTAACTTTTGTGGATATTGAATTATGAATCCTAATTCAAACTACAATCTTGTTTAGCACAAGTGAAAAAAGGGAGCCAAAATATTAAAGTTCCATTTTAGAAAAGCCTAAATGTTTAGAAAGAGGAAAAAATAATGATACGAAAAAGAGCAAAAAAATTTTAGAAGGGTGACATGAACCCAAATAAAGAGGCCACTAGAATTGTAAGTGCACATATAATTAATTGTAAACCCAATAATTGTGTTAGAATTATACGACTCAGTATAATTGTTAGTAGCACATAGTAACAGCACCAGTCGTAGTCATCATTGTATGCTTTGAAAAATGGTCCTAACATACAATTTGGACCACCTCTAGCTAAATGATATATCCAACTGCTTCCAGGACCAACTAACCGAGTGGTAGCTTTCTACTTGTCTAGAGCCTTAAGACAGCCGACAATACTTTAGCCGTTTAACAAAAACTAGGGATATAAATACATCCTCAGCCATATATATAGAAGTTTTTGCATCTCAAATGGAAGTTACTAGTATCTATGCTTACCAACAAAGATATTAACCTGTGTACAACAGTACACGATTGATAAATTTGGATTTAGCTGTTTGGCTGCTGGCAAGGTCAACGTCTAGCATTATGGCCATGCATGACAACTTAGCTTTCTGCCATTTGTGAAGGGAAAAAAATGGTCCCAAAATTTACTTAATTAAGCTTGGATCATGAGAGAAATTGTTTAGCAACAAATGGCTTTCCGCTATTGCCGGCTCACCATGAACATAAGCGCATGCTCATTCCTCTATCGTCTCCATCACCCTGCAGGCTTTGAAAGACTCTCTTCATCTGTCCCTTGTTCAATGAGATTGAGTTATTGCATGCAGAGTCCTAATTCCTAAGGCAGCCAATGTATTGTCCATAGTTACAGCATTTAATAATCTACTCACAGCCAATGTGTATTGGCAAATAATAAAATGTCTTCTTTTACTATTCTCTTTTGTCTTTTTTTTTTCTTTTCATATATGCCAAAGCAGGCCTTATTAGACTACAGAAATCAGCTAGGGACTGCAGAACACCATTTACATAGAATTGCATGGTAAAAGTACCGGCACCATTTTGAGAATGGAAGCTTCTTAGGTCACCTTTCAAGAATATAACCAATAAGATAAGAGAAATGTTATTTGCAAATCAAAATAATTATATTATGCTTACATTTTACTTGTATGAGAAATAAAAGGTAGGGAGAGAGTGTATGTGTGTGTTAGAAGAAAAATGATCTTCATACATTATTTTTTTTTACATTATTTTTTACATCATTTTTGAATGGTTATGATTAAATAAAAAAAGTGATAAAAAAGTGATATAATTAATAATATAAAAAGTAGTATAAAAAGTAATAAAAAAATAATATAAAAAATCAAATTAGTATTAAAATGTATATTTTACTTATTTTATTTATTTAAAAAAACAGTGTAAAAATAATGTAAGAAAAATGACGTACAAATATCATTACTGATAAGATAACCCTTTCTTTGGTTAGTAATAAGTTTTGAGGGGCTCCTTTTTTATAAGATAAGAAGTCAATTTTTTTTTTTCCTTTTAACCTTTCTCTTTTGGTCAATAGGAGAAATTCTAAAGTGATGTTAAAATAAGAAAAAATTCTTACTTTATACTGTTTAACGTGTAATACTTACATCTTATTTGTATAAGAAATAAAAGGTGGGGAGAGAGTGTATGTGTGTATTAGAATGTGCATTTTATTTATTTTATTATCTAAAAAAATAGTATAAGAATAATATAAAAAAATAATGTGCAAATATTATTATTGATAAGATAACCCTTTCTTTGGTCAGTAATAAGTTTTGAGGGGCTCCGCTCTTTGATAAGATAAGAAGTCAATTTTTTTTCCTTTTAACCTTTCTCCTTTGGTCAATAGGAGAAATTCTAAAGTGATTTTAAAATAAGAAAAAATTCTTACTTTATAATATTTAATGTATACTACTTTCATATATATAGACTATTACTATCTGCTACTTTAAAAACAATTTTAATGTTATAATAAAAGTAACACACATTGAATAAAATAAAATAAGAACTATTTCTTATTCTGAGAACACATAAAAATTTCTCGGTCAATAGATAAGAAGTCAAATGAGGGAAACAAATTTAATTTACAAGATGACTAAGGCCCGAGTAAGGAACGAGCTATATACAGGCCTTACCCAGTGACTCGAGGAAAACAGAAGAAAGTAACCACTAGGCCCCAGTCGTGACAAGCCAGAGAATGCCAAACCTTCAAATGGGTCCAGGTGAGACCAGACTCGTTATCACCATAATCCAATCCAAAGAGTTGAGGACCAACAAGCTGCACTAATCTAAAACTAACTTCACGAATTCGCGGGCATTCTATACGTTTGCCGTTTGGAACAATGGGCTAGAGTCCTCTGTATCCAACCAAACAAAAAAAAAAAAAAAAAATTGCATGAAAACAGTTAGAAACAAAAATAGAGAAATAAATATATATAATTTATATATATTTTAAATGAATAAATACAAAAAAACTAACTTTTATTTATACAAAAAGATTGCTATACATAAAAAAATTATTAAATTTATACCAAATCAAATAAATTAAATACTTAAATCAATTATAATTATTTCTAAAATCAATCATGATCAATCATAATCTTAATTATAACTAATCATGCTAACATCTCCTCTCAAACTCAAGTGGGTATAAAAGAAATCAATTTGAATTTGGAAATCAGAGTGTGAAATCGGCCAAGATGATGAACTTTGGTAAATAGATCAGTTGGCTGATCAAGAGTGCCAATGAAAATGAGACAAAGAGTACCACGAAAAATGTGTTAACGGATGAAGTGACAGTTAATCTCAATATGTTTTGTGCGTTCATGAAAAACATTATTGTGAACAATCTGAATAACACTCTTATTATTACAGTAAAGAGCAGTGAGAGAGGACTAAGAAAATCATAAGTCTTCAAGAAGCCAACGTAACCAAAGTATCTCAGATGTGGTGTCAGCTAGTGCCCGATATTCTGCTTCAATACTAGAATGTGCAGTTAAAGTCTGTTTCTTGCTTCGCTGTGAAATAAGTGCATCACCAAGATAAATACAATAG